>JAQPZY010001390.1:1927500-2593711 GCA_029931535.1 Margaritifera margaritifera | reverse complement strand
AAAATAAGGGTGCATTAATTGTCATAGACTGAGTGACTGATGTTGAGAAATGATTTGACATGGTCCCAGATTTTGTAGAAGCATCCTTATTTAAAAGAATTGACAATTTTATAAATCTTGCTTCTAGAAATGTGTTTCAGTATAAAATGTGTTGATAAAAGACAGTCAGTATATTTCAGAGGACCTTTTTTTCACAATTCACGATAAATTCAAAATTACAATTGAATATCTTGACATGTTAAAAAGTGATGTTATCCTGAGCCTAAAGTTTTATCCTGTATATTGCAACATTTTACGTTGACATCATACTGTAATGATGTTTATATCTATGAGAAGTTGGCAATCAGTCATTCTCTACAAAGTGCACTGGCCAGGTGCCAAGTCTAAGGATACAGCATATGGAAAAATTCCATTTTATATTTTTTCTTCCCCACTGACTGATGCCTTGTAGACTCTTGCTATTAATATCTGAACGAACAGGTATATATTGAAATGTACATAATACTGAGGACAGTTGATTACAGTAGGCATCCTTCTCTGTAATTAGTGCTCTGTATTGCAGTGGAATTGGACACTGGTTATGCAGTTGGCAGAGGGGTACCTCAACATCTATAATATTTTGCCGATCTGTATTTTTGATAATATTGCATCATATCCATTGAATACCTTCTGATGGCAATATATGATAACATCACTAATGTTAACCCCCAAAAATGGGTGGACTCTGTACATTTAAATTTGGCAACAAGACTTTTGTTCCATACAGAAATTGACAACTAGTAATAGTATTTATCTCAGTCAATTTTGGTGTTTTCTTTTGTCAATGTTGCAACCTTCACATGGGGAGGGGGCGGGGGGAGGACAAAAAAAAACAAGTGTAGAAGAAATAATATAAATCTGGTAGTATTTCATTTTTGGTCAATATTTTTTCTTCCACACCACATTTCATTATTTGGAATTTTCACTGGATGGTATTGTTAATATTTAAATCTCTGCAATCATTGTGAATTTAAATTACATGCCCACTAACCTAGGTTTCAATAATAGTTACTTTTATTGCTTAGTTCCAAATCATCATGAAATTTTGCATTAATCATTTTCTCTTTTTGGTTCTGAAGGTTTGGAATTTGCACATTACATACTTGGGAAGGATTGGAAAAAAGCGGATTAAAAATATTAATGGATTGGATTTGCAAGGATATTGGAACTTTCTTAAAGGCTGTCACCCCATCTTAATTGGAAATCCCCATAGCATTTGGATTTCAAGGATATAAGGAAATTTTTAAAGGCTGCCCCTCTTCTTAAACTTGAAAGTCCTGGCCTTTGGATTGCAGGGATGTTAGGAATTTCTAACAGAATATCCAGAATTTCTAAAGGGCTATCCCCCCAATCTTCATGGGAACTTTCTTATGGCTTTTGGATTGGCCAAGGATGCAAAGAATTTTAAAAAGGCCAATACCCATCTTGTTTGGAAAACTCCTATGGCTTTTGGATTGCAAGGATATCAGGAATTTTTAAATGGCTGCCCCCAGTCCTTACTAGAAATTCTCATGGCCTTTGGATTGCCATGATATCAAGAATTTCAAAACAGACTGATATCTGGAATTTATAAATGGCTGTCCTCCATTTCAGTAGGAAACTCTCTTCGCTTTTGGATTGGAAGGATACAGGACCATCTTAAAGGATGTATCCCATATTTATTGGAAATTACCAAGGCCTTAGAAATCAACTTTACAATGGAGTAGGGACAAACAAAGATTTTTCGTGCATATTCAACCTCTTTAAAGTGGATTCCCAGACAAGGATTGAAGACACCAGGATTTGAGCTTGGATGTGCTATGCTGTATATAAAGGTCTATGGTTAGATTTAATTTCCTTGACATGCAACTTGAAACATATTTCATAACAGTTTAATGTAGCTGTGATGCACAGTTTTGGTTTGGTTGATTGGAATATTTTGGCTTACTTCCCTTGCTTATCGGTGCATAACCATAATTGATTGCAAAGCTTGAAATCCACTCAGTGTGATTAGCACTTGCAGCCAACAAAATAAATTTGATTTAGGCCCACAAACCCACCCTATCCAGAAGATGTTAGAAACTTTGATACCTGCTAGAATCTATGGTTTTAATTTTCCTGGTCTAATGTTTGGTACCATAGGTAACTCCGAAAGGCAGATTTTGGTGTGCATTTGTTCAGTTAGGAAGGATTTGCTCAAATTCTAATATTTTTGGTTCATATTTTATAACAATGGAATTTGAGGATCCTGGACTCCCCTACTCTGGAAAAACAAAAATGTCATGGAGACCCCATTTCTCTCTGGAAATAAGAGACCTGAACCCCAAAGGATATGGAGCAAATTTGATGTCGACACAGTATTCTAGCAAGTGAGACCAATGACGAGACATCAAAAGCTTTTTTATAAATGTGTATTATGGGTTTTAACTTTGGGATATGCATATATGAAAAATCAATCAATATACAATCCAGATAGATTAAAAAAAAAACCTGCAATGCAAGATTAGCTGTAATTCTATCTTAAAATGGCACAAAAAATCTGTTTGCTGAGAATTTATTTAAAAATCACAAATCTGCTGAACATTGATCTTTTCCAAAATTTTTACCACATGATGCACATAAGGTATAAACGTGTATGTGAGGATACTTCATTTATTAGTTTTTGACCCAAAAAGTTTTGTTTTGACAATTCAAAAAGACTTTTTGTTCAGTTTTATACTTGTATTTATTATATGGAAATAACTACCACGTGATTAGAAAGGCTTCAACTTTTTTCAATTCGGTTTGTGTCTTGTTATTGACCTTCAGGAAGGAAAAATGTACTTATTCAACAGGACACACTGGACAGGCAAGGAACTAGGTGCATTCATTAGGATCTTTAAAAATAGGGGTATTTTCATACCCAGTGGCATTATAACCTTTGGAACAAATTGTAGTCTAAACCCAAATGTATTTGTGGAGATCATGGAAAAACAATTGCATAGGATGGAAAAACTTTGGATTTTTGATTATCCATGCAGAATTGATTGTCTGAATTTCCCAAGGAAAACATACCCTTTTAGACCTGGAAATCTTCAAAATTTGGGATGGAAACAAACAAACAGGGAATGGAGAACTTTTCCAATGGGCTTACTTTATTGCTTTTGTAGGGAAAAAAATAAAACCCTTTCACTCCATTTAAAGAGTATTAATTTTTCCTCTGAGAGATTGGCAGCTAGGAGAAAGAACAAGAACGACGGGGTTCATTCAGAAGGCTTCAGAATAGGATATTTTCTCTGGATTGCAGGATTTTACTTTGGCATTTGTCCCCATGGACGGAGTCCAGGGCTCACTCTTGTATCATCAAATGGAAAAAAAATGGAATTATCAGGACAGGATTTTAATTCTGGATCATATTATGCCTGGGATCTCTGGATTCTCCCAGGAAGCGCTTGGAAAAGTCCTTGTAGGAAATTTCAGGATAGGAAGGAATTTTTGAACCATTGAATTGTTTGGGAGATTTCTAAATGGAATCCAAAGGTTGCTGAATCCTCCTGGGATCATTCAGGATTGGAGAAATTAGGGTCCTTGGATAATCCTGGGAGGTTTCCACTTAGGATAAGGTCTTGGGATTAAGGGATCTTCGTGGGAAACTGGGAATGGATCATAATGGTAAGGTCGCTGGAGGAAAAGAGGTAGGAATATTGATTATTAGCAGCATGGTGATCACAGATAATGGTCAACATTTTTGTCATGTAAATAAAATTGCTTTCATTTCAGGTCCTGCTTTTATCTGTACACAAACCTTTATCATCAAATAAACTAATATATGCTAAATGTATGTATGCTTTTTACTTTAACCCATTTTATAAAGAGGTGATCTTGCTGTCTATCCTGGAATAGCAGAAAGTGGATGATTGGTATCACTTTTTTGCTTATGGGCTGGTCTGTTGTCAGTCTGTCCATTAGCACAAGTTTGTTGTCGCTTTTCCTAAACTTATTGGAGGATTGCCATGAACTTTACACACGCATTCATCCAGCAGTCTAGTTTGTGGCCAGCTTGAAAATCTTATTGCTGCTTCTTCTGAATGGATGGTCATGTCAACATGTGGTTTTCACTAAAATATTTCTTACAATGTCTAGTTGCTCCTAAATGAAAATGGTGCTGATCTGACATCCAATATGGCCACCATTGCAGCCATCTTGAAAATCTTGTCGCTACTTCTCCTGAATGGAAAGTCGTATTGTAATGGGGTTTTCACCAGATGACACCTTATGATGTCTTGCTGATCCTAAATGAAAATAGTGCCAATCTGATGTCTAGATGGTCAAATGATCATGGGGTCTTCAGTAAAAAAACTTGTTACGATGTCTAGTAGGTCCTAAATGAAAATGGTGATTCTCAGACATCCAATATGGTCACCTTATAATAAATTGGTATGGAATATGGTACGAAAAATCGTTGGCAAGAATAAAAGCAGCTGTATCGAACATTTGGGGAAATTTGATTAAATGGTCGCAACCCGTGCTAGAAATCTCAAGTACAATGGCTGAAACATTCTCAAAGAACTACTCACAAGTGAATTATTTTGAAAACTTCCACCATGTCAAAATCTTGACGGAAAGGGTTTCTCTACTTTTAAAATCTGCTAATGCTGAAGATTACAATAAACATTGCACTCTCTGGGACTCCAGGTGACCGAGTGTTCTAAGGCAGTCACTTTTACGGATCTCTGATATCTCGCCTCTGTCTGTGTGGGTTCAAGTCTAGGCTCGGCCAACGTGGGTATGTGAGAAAGTTTACCAGTAGCTTCTCGTGGGTTGGTGTTTCTTCCTGGGTTCTTCCTCTACCAAATATACAGGCCGTCCTGTGAAACCTATTGTGTCATGAAAATGCGTTAAAAGACTCTCTTGATTGAGCGCTCAATACTTAAGCAGGACCAAGATGATCTCCACTATCAACTTCTAAGACACATGCCTGACTGCTCTAAATACACTGCTAAACAATTTGGGAAACAGCAACTTCCGAAAGTCTTGGTGAGAAGCAATGGTGATACCAGTACAATACATGCCAACCATTATGATTTTGGCGTAATCATTCCGTTTTTTTTCTTCATCTAATTATGTCTTATGCTCTCCTGTATATGGATTGGGTTTGTTTGTTTCATTAAAAAAGAAAAAAAGAAAAGCAATAAAATGATGTCATTTTTATTATCATCTCTTTAATCCCACACATCATATAAATCTGAGATTATTCAAAAAAAAAAGACTGCTGCATAAAAATATTGTACGAGTACATTTGTCATAGACCTCCATGTACTTTCCTTATTTTCTATTTATAGCAGCTGTATATGACACCTTTCCAAGAAAACAGTTTTCTTCAATTTGAAAACATGTCACAGATTAATTATATTAATACACAGAATTTGTTAGCGGACCAGTCGATACATTAAAAAATGGTGACCGGTGTTAAGTGAAACGGGCTTTATTGCTGTGACTCTGATGTCACATGACTGAAAATTGTTAGAGAAGAGGGATCTTTTTAAACTTTAAAACGTCTCGGATCAGAAAAATGACAAATCAATACTTTACAAATTTGGAAAGAAAAACATGAGAGGGGTAATACAGCACTCGGGTTGAGCACTTGGTAATGATTGTTGTAGAGTTGATTATACAATCACTCGGCGAAAGTTAGACATGTAGATTAGTTAAAGTGAATGTTGTGTATATATAATTTGTCAATATGTTTTGCTGTTTATATTCTGGAACTAATCCACATGGATTTTGCCCATTTGTGACAAGAACTTTAACCAGCTGTTGATCCAGGTTAGTAGCAAAACTTAATTTACATTTTTCATACAGTTTCTGGTAATTATGGTATGTAATATATACATTACACTCTTTATGCTCAGATTACACTTTTTTGCCACCGGGGTTACGCATATACCTCTGTAGGGTTGGCAGGTATGCAGTACTCTAACCAGGAAAAGATCAAACTGACCCTTCCAACTACCATCCCATAGCATTAGCAAGTTGTATTTGCAAAACCATGGAATGGATGATAAATGATTAATGACTGGTATCTCGAATCCAACAACTTGCTACTTGACATTCAGTGTGGATTCAGACACCAGAGAAGCACAATAGACCATCTTGTTGGAGTAGAAGCATTTATTAGAGCAGTTTTCATAAAGAAAGAGCATACAGTTGCCATCTTTTTCAACTTGGAGAATGCTTATGACACCACATGGAAGTACATGTATGTCATAATGAATGACCTATTCAACCTAGGTGTAAGGGCCCGCCTATCAGGCTTTATCTCCAATTTTTGAGCAGATAATCGAAACTGTGATCTAATGTATATTAATACCGATAATTGTATCTATTGTGTCGGATGTACTGATCCCTCTTTAAAAAAATCTTGTTCCCTTGTCAGTAGCACGCCATCGCAAATGTGACCTTTTCAGCATAAGGGTACTTGAATCGGTACACGAATGGCTGTAAGAGTATGGTGGCTGCGTGTGTCAAGATTTGAGAAGATTTGCTCTAACACGCGTTCCTTCATTTAGAAAAACAAAAACAATGTAGGGGCATAATAAGATATATAAATTAAATTCTGACAGTTTGGCACTCATTTGAAAGAGAAAGTTACACGTTACCAATGTCTCGAAACGTACGTAACTATTGATTATCGTAAACTCTTAACCCCGATGAACCAATCGCTGTCACTTGCAAATTAAGTTGCGGTAGTCGATTGTTGGTTATCACAAATAAATAAAATGGCTTGTTGACAAACTTTAAGAAAAAAAAAAACAAAAAAACACTGTTTATAAATTTTAATGACTCGCAAAATATGACCGTACTTTTACTAAAATATTCTATTAAAAAAAAGAGTATTAGTAAGGCAAAATTTGGCTACATATTCGCGTGCAACTTTAAGGATGAATATGAAGAGGTTTTCAGAACCTGATTCTTATTGTGTACGTTTAGTCATTTAAAATGTAGCAATACAAAAAGTGACCAATATAACTTTGGTCATAAGAGACCCATACCGCAAGCGTGTATAAGAAAAGTAATACAACAGTGGTGTTCCCATTTATTGCTTGAAAGGCATGACAAGATATTGCATTTATTTGAAGTTCTATTCAGTTTATTGTCTTAGCCACATTGTAAGTCTTGCCATGTTGGATCCCAATTCGTCTAATGGTATATTTAAAAGAGAAAGAGAGAGAGAGAGAGAAATTGGTGAAAAACAAATTGTTTGTGTACTTAAACTGGCTGCCAGTATTTTCGGCTTCGTATGTCTCTTACCTTTCAGGCCGGGTAAGTTATAGGTGAGTCGCGCTCGCGGTTAAAGTAGTTACAGGCTTGGGGGAAATGTCTGTTAGGAGACATTTGCCTAGCAGAATGAAAGCATGTTCTTTTAATAGGTATCTCGCCGTGAAGATGAACACCAAGTCTACAGTGTGCTGTATTCTACTGCAAATAGCATACGAGTGTGCAGATTTAGTTTCATTAATACATCTTATCGTCGAGCTGGACAATAAGACAATATACGCGTATTGCGATTTTGTAAGATGGTTTGTGGACACAAAAATGTAACATAAGACTGCTTAAAAGATTTAGTAAGAATACATAGAGTTGAGGCCAAAATCATACCCTTACACACCAGTGTATGTATTGCTTTTTCAGTAGCAGTTGACATACAATCTGGTAATGGAAAAGAGCTATGGGGGAGCATCTGAAATTTCTTTTAATGGTAGAAATATTGATGTAAACAGTGGAATGATTACATTAACAGATAGTGCATCTGTACACGAATAATTTGTTTTTGAAAAATTCACTATTTGATATATTGATTTTTTTTTATTTTTCTTTTTTTTAGCTGATGACCCCTCTCCTAGTCTAACCATCAGCAGTTAAAAGACTGAAGTTTCATTGTTAATAAGCAACATAAAAGGAAATCTGCATGAACAAGTTATTAAATTTTTTTTTATAAATACATGCCTTTTCCTCTCTTTCATAAATGTTTTGGATAAATTCATTCCTGCAAATTTTCATGTGCAGAAAACTGACACAGTTCTTGAAAAGAACCCTATTGGCAAAAGAGCACAACTATATCATGATATGGACATGTTTACTTATCTTCTATAAAGGTACACACAAAAGTATTTAAAACGTGTGAGAAGTTAAGAGAAACAAAAATGAATCCTGTCCCTAATATCTAATTTTTAAATAAAACATAAAATCACACTCTTTTACACCTTATTTTTCACCCTAAAATAAGGATAAATAGGGCACACACAAAATATGGTTACACCTGTTAGGTACAATGTTGCAAGCAAAAAGGTAGTTTACTATCAATATATCTAATATCTGGAATGCCTTTGCACGCCCCATTCATTCTTGACAGTGCAGCTGAGTTAGTAATTAGTGATTCATTGGCAAATTTAAATGTTGCAGCTGTTATACGTTAACTCACGTTTAACTAGATTCGATGCAAGCTAGCGTGCCAGATTCATGATCATAGTAGGAAACATGTCTAAATTGCTACACTATCGGACAGATTTCAAATACAGATTTAGACAGGTTACTATTTTCTCGCGGTTCCACTCATTGTGTCTCATTTTAACTGGGGCTAAAATTACATGGGGATTTGTATCTAATACTTTTCTGAAATTATGTCTGACTCGTAATGCTATGCAAATGTACTTGAGATCACAGGAACATCCATGGAACATTATGGTACCTGTTACCTGGGGCCATTTACTTTGCTCTTTAATACCTATCGAGAAGGTTTCACAAGCTGAAATTTCATGTTATGCTAGAAAGATATTTTTATTTTCTTTCGCATTCTTTTTCCGAAATAAAATTTTAAAGGTAACATTAAATTGCATTAGTAGAAAGTCGAATCTCTTCAGTACATAATGGCATTTTGTTTTTACAATTGCTGTTTGAAAATAAATCTGCAACATAAAGTAAAATGGTATGAATATTTTCTCCAAAATCAAAGTTGTTACTTCTAAAATGGAGAAAATATTGATAAGGTAAAAAAGTATTCGAAAAGAAGCAAAATTATTATATTTTTAATACCTGGAGGTTAGTTCACAAAGAGGTATGCCGTTGATTGATTAGAAAATATTTACATCAACTCTTAGTTTTGATTTTCATCGCAATTGTTTATTATAACTTGCATACAAAGTAAAATAAGGAGTCAAAATATGTACATTTTCATATATTGTACCAATGTAAAGATACTTGTATAGCATTTGTAAATAAGTCAATAAGACACAGTGTGGTGTACTAATCATTGAATGTAAGATAAAAAAAAATTCTGGTGCCTGGAAGCCATGATGGATCGACCGGAATACATAGTGTGGCAGAGAAGGAGAGGCATATCCTCTGCGAATTCTATTCCCAGCTCTTGATAAGTTGGAAAATTATTAGCTTGTCTGTATGAAAAATTGACGTATTAAAATAACTTTATCTTTCATTTTCATTTGTGTTATTGGTCCGTTTACATTTTTTAAAATATTTTTGATAATTACGTTGCTATTGGAAATAAATGTATATTGGACATGTGCTTTTGTGTAAAAGTGTATGTTTATTTGAAGAGAGAGAGAGAGATTCTGTTTATTTGCAGAATCAGTGATGAACTCAGTTAAAAACTATTACATTTTCCTTTGGTAGTAACTTTGAATTACTGTATTCAAGTAAAGGTCGTAATAATTGGTTAGATCATTTGAGAATTACTCTCTGGTATGGGTGTTATCAATACCTGGTATGGACATTAGACTGGACACCGTGTAGACGTGTCTCCAGCGTGCGACATGGCTGTATTTCAAGCAGGGAAATATCACCTACAGCTTGGGAAAATGTGATGTAAATGAAAAAATATAGAATTCTACAACATGTATGCAAACATATAACTGATCCGGATGATTTCAATAATTTATTCAAATCGCGAATGATGACATTGTGACCCCCTTCCCCCCCTCTCTCTCTCTCCAATCATTTTTCATTATTAGACTCTGTTGTCATGTTGAAATATGTTGCAATACTTGTATCGTGTAGGGAAAAGGCTAATTTAAGTTGTTAGAACTTGTGCCCAGTCCCAATATGTTTAAACAAAAAATAATACATTGAGGGACTAATCCTCTTGCATTCTCATTCTGAAGGGTATAGCTTTTTGAACAGTACAGATTAGTCTGTACTGTGCTAATTAGGACCGGTTATTGATACCGGTTTACAAGGTATAAAGTGTAGTGGATGTTTAGATAAATGTTTTACTAGGGCGCACATAAATTCGGGGCCAAAATGTTTTAACGATTTAAACAGTTTACTTGTTTGTTCCAATACCGCAAGGCGCGACATCGGACATGAATTAGACATTTCGAGATTTTGTGTATTTAGAAAAGGGCAATCTGTCCTGAATGAAATGCAATCTATTTCATGTAAATATCATGATAATTTAGATACATATACCCTACAATAGTTTAAAGGTATTAGACGACAACATTTTAACTGTAGAAATTCCTATGTATGACACCAATATAGCACTGTAATAAATTTGGGTATGTTCCATTTGTATTTACATCTCCATTTATAGGTTCGTAAGATTTTAGTGATTAGTGGTTTGATTATGGGAAGTCGGTGTTGGGAAAATATTTCCCAGCCCGAGTAATTAGCCATTTCTAGGAACAGACGTCATACTTACAGTTTTTAAGAGACTTTGCAATGACATCGATTGGTTTCGTAGTTTGAGATGGGGTCAGACTAGCATAAGTGGGCATCGAGCCAAGTAGTTCCTATCTTAATTCAAAGGTGTTGATTGATTGTGCCTTTCGGTGGGAGATTTCGTGACAAGAACTACTGTGTTGTGCCATGGAATAATTGGGAAGAGGTCATCCCTTTGTTTGGAAATGCATTTCATTGTAGCAGTTGGTGGAAGTACGCGTGTGAAACGCGGTTCAAATTGTTTTTTTTTATTGACCCAGGGATGGAATCGGAAAATAGTTCCCTGCATTGGGTGTTTGAATTGTGTTATGCTCTTCATGCCACGGCATGCTAACAAGGAAAAGCCATGCAATTGTGAAGTTGTAGTTGTGACATTGTGGTAATTTATTTATTGATTAGAAAAAATTTGTTTCTAGTCTTGGTGCGTTATGAGAACTTCCAGTTGACAGCGAATGTTGTCAGGATGTCCTTGGAAATAGGGGAAAACAAGGGACTTCCAGCTCAACCTCACGCAGGTGTTTGATTTACTAGGTAGAGGAACCCCTGTGCGTGTTACAGTACTATGACATCATATTCTCGGAATATGTAATTACTTCCTCGCAGCACACACACACACACACACAGAGGTCTTATCAACACCTGACATTAAACTGGACGCTGTATATTATACCTTATACATTTAAGTTCCTTTTTTAACCCTTGTAAATCAACCGTTGTATAAAATGTGATTTGGGCCCTCCCATTCCGTTTCTATATATAAGTCTCGTACTGTTCTGCGATGTTGGAATGAAATAAACACATCGAGCTTTCTCTAAGATATAAAGGATGTTTATTCATTTAATAATATCCAAATAATGTGCATTATAGGGTTAATACTAATTTTTAAAAATGTCCATTTTGTTGGATAATGTGCATATATTGTCGGTTCTCCGCATGCTTAATTGCACTGTGGACTAATTCTTGCGTCTTCTTCTTTCATGGTATGTTTTTATGCGCTTTAAAAATGAGTCTTGATGCATTTATCTGATACGCTAAAATAATAGGCACGATATTTATTGATATTGTCCATCCTTCAATTCAATAACCTCTTATGCCATTAGAAACAGGAGAGTTTACATGTATGTGTATGTTGAGCAAATAAGTATTTTTGAACACATTCCTATAACCTGCCTATTGCAACATCGGCGATAGATTGTACAGTCTAAGTCGTTAATTAAGATTTGCTTAAGTCTTCGCTATATTACTCAATAATCAAATAAAACATGTAAGTGGTTGATTGGAGATACACGTTTACATTCTTATATTTTCATACATGTGAGTATGTTGATGTCGGTGATAGTGTAGCCATAGAACTGCTCTCACTCGTTCTTTAATCTCATTATACCAGAACAGATACCAAAAAAATAGAAATTGTTATCTAACTTTGCTCGGTTCATATAGGACATATATAGATATATATATATATATATATATATATATATATATATATATATATATATATATATATATATATATATATATATATATATATATATATACATGGGTTTAGAATGAGATATACAGGATTATAAGTCGTAACAATTACAATAAAAAAAAAAAAAATAAATTAAAGGAAAAGAGGTTTTTAGGTATGGTAATAAGCACATGAGAAGAAATTGACAAACTTGGAATGTGCATATATATACAATAGAAATACGTATATCAGTTATTACTCGTATACGCAACATCCAATTAATCCTGCATATTCAATTCTAAAGTTAAATTGGGTGTGGACCGAAATGTAAAAAAGCAATCGCCTTGTCAATACCGAAAACGAAAATCATCAAAAATATTCGAAAAGTTCAAATAAGTGTCAATCAAGGTCCAAAATAATATGTTACAACATGCACGTTCTTTGATAGGTGTGTTTTGCCTTCGATTCTTTCAACTATATCTAATTAGTGAAGCGTAGAAAGTACCTCATTTCTCGCTAATTTGGAATATTGTATTAAATAATCTTGACATTAATAGACAACAGGAGAGTAAATAATCCATTTTTAAAACAGATAAGGCATCATTTTTCACGACTTTGTGGACTAAGAAATTGATCAGTGTAATGAAAAGTGTTGCAATACAATATGTCGGAGATGAATCGTCGATAAAGATGTTCCTTATATTAGATGAATGTATTGTAAACATTGTCTAGAAAATTATTTGGGATGATGACATAATCAGAGCACCTAAGTAAATGATATTTGTTTGATGAGTAAATTCCTATCATTTTCTGTAGTCTGATAAATAACTTTTATTTTCTGATTAATTAAAATTCAAACATTTGTTTGCTTTTTTTAAAATCTTGCAGGCATAATTTCATTCAGACTCAGAAAGAGATTACTTTGATATGGTCCTTTATAATCAGTATAAATCTCATGAAAATGGTTCAGCCTATGATCTTGGGCTCGTTTCCACATCCCAGAGCTGAAAATATAGTCCATACATGTAACCACAATATTCGCTGATTGTATTAGAATAATAAAGTGCCGTGGTACAGTACCTATATACCATATAAGCTTATTCTTACAATCAGGTTGACTATTTAAACATTTTTAATTAACTGTAATCACCATTTTAATTTCATTTAAAAGGTACCACATTAGCCTCTGCGAAACTGTCTTTTTTTTTTAAAGAAAGATTAAGTCACGAAGGCATTTTATCTGGAGGAGTCAACCGGAAGTTACTAAAATCATCAAACTACCCGAATACAACGGGCAGCAGGAATTACCAGTCTCATTGCTGGGTCTCAACAAGAAGATTCATTCAAATCACTAGTAGACCCCGCCCGTTATTAATATTTGACTGAAATGTTAAACGAACAGGTCAATCTTGTTGGTGGCTAACACACGGAAATACAGGGGGTAAAGTTAGGAATGAAATTAATGTTTGTAATATATATATATATATATATATATATATATATATATATATATATATATATATATATATATATATATATATATATATATAGATATATATATATGTGTGTGTGTGTGTGTGTATATAACAGTAGAGAGGCATGCTAACTTTGGGTTGTTATTTGATAGATGCATGATACACACAAATAGAGAAATAGCAATAAGCAACATTGTGTTTTGGCGAGATAACTGTCATATATCGATTATTAATATTCGGGAAATATATAATTTCGCATATAACCTCTGCAAAGGTAACGTCAGGCATGTGCAACTTCCTCCAGGGCACGGGCCGGATAAGCGATTTTTAAAGCCACACAATGTGATGTAAATAAGCGGATACACCCAGGTCGCGGGCCGTAGGTTGCACATGCCTGGGTTACATCGAAGATCATAAATAACAATGACCCGCGGCAGTTTTTTCTTTTTGTTTGCTAGAATCACAGTCAGTAGATGCCGGGTTCAAATCTTGCCAATACCATCCAGAGTTGGCTGGCTTTGTTTGCCTCTGGGGAAGGTACTTCGCTGCATTACCTCGGCACTAAATTGTGTTCCATGTGCTGATGCGCTCTTTACGCCAAATCAACAAACAACTACCAGTAAATTAGACTCATACAGTACGAAGTTTTATGCTTTCGAAATTTTTTGTATCCCTATGATTTCTGAATACAGTATATACTGATATTTGAGACAGTAAAACGCCATCAAGGTCCCTACATCCCCAAATACAAGACCGTTATCCTCATTCTTATACACCATTGGAAATTTTGTCGAAAATAGCATCATATGTAATTTTCTGTTGCATTAAGCCATAGTGTGTGTGATGCCGTCAAAATTTCTGCTATTTTATCGTGGAGTTTACTGTCGAAAAGTATGGCGTTCGATCAGTCAGAAGTCGCGATGCATACGCTTCCGTGTCGGACTATGATCTTGACCCCACTCTTTGTTTTCTTACAAAATGTTCAGTGCTGTCTTTCTTTGATTTTATTTTTTCCTATCCACAAATCATATCATAAAATCATAACAATGGTATGGTCTTGTCAAGCTCGACGATAAGATTTATCAATAAAAATATCTCTACCCTGTTTGGGAAAATCAGGTTCAACAGAGTACACAATATACTTGGTGTTTTTCTGCGATATATTTATTAATATAACCTGTTTTAATACTGCTATGCAAACTTTCCGTGTGTGCGACTCACCTGCAACTTACCTGGCCTGAAAAGGTAAGAGTGGTACGAAATCGAAGATAATGGCAGCCATTCTAGGTACACAAAAAAGGTATCGCCTTTCTCCAATGTTTGTAGTTAGACCTGCGTACATACCCTTTTTTATATAGATTTTTGTGATTATTTGTTTGATTATCGGGAATCGCTGTTGGGAGGATATTTTCTGAAACCGAGTAATAAGTTAATTATTAGGTACTGGCGTCATTGATGCTAAACCATATGTACGGGATTTTATGATAACATGGATTAATTTTGCACAGTGTCCCCTCCCACATTTCTTAATATATGGAATTCTAAGAACATTCTCATGGATAAGTGTTAAGTAATTTGAGAAAGGAATACTTATGTGTATTAAGTGTTTGGGTCATGTTTCGAAGTAAGGGGATGTGAAAGGCTTAGAAATGCGTACTGATAAATCATATGAATGTGAAGGAAGAAAACCATGCAAGTGTGAAATTAAAGTCTCATGAATGTGTAGCTGTTAGTTTGTTTTTAGGCAAAAAATTGTGTTAGTGGCGCGTCTTAAAACCATTAAATTGACAACAAAAATGTTTTTGGGGTCCTTGGAAATAGGGGAAACATCGACCTCAAGCCAAACTCACGCCTTGAATTCGACGTTGGTTTTTCGCACGGTTGTAGGGTACCTTTAGACCTTTGGCGTCTTACAATATCCTTTGACGCATTGCGATCCAACATGAGTAAAACTTACATTCTGGCTAAGACAGTAAGCTAAATGCGGCTTCATATATATCCAATATTTTCAAGCCGCAAATGCGAAACACTACTGTTGTTATACTTTTCTTGCATATGCCGTCGAAGAGGGTCTCTTATCAACAGTGTTATATTAGTCGGATTTTAGCATTTTTTATTTTTACATTTTAAGTATTTAAACCTAATCACTATTGCAAATATGTAACAAATCTGTTGTAAGTGAGAATATCAGGTCTATAAAAAACTAGAATCCGGATTTGGGAACAGATTCATAAGTATCTTTAACGATGTTGTACGCGAATATGTACCCACATTTATCCCTGATACTACTATGTTTCATTCGAGAATGTTTTGAGGAAAAGTACCTTCACAGTTTGCGGGTTGGTTCAAATTCTGAAACCATAATTAAAAGCTGAATTACCAACGATCGACTGCCGCGGCTTAAAACAATATGACGAAATACTGTCTTCTGGGCATTGCGAATTTGTAAGTGCTACGGAGTCGTTCATCGGGATTTTGATTTTAGGAAAATCAAGAGTAACAATCATTTCTAGACTTCATTTATATCCAATTTCTCTTTCAAACGACTGTCAAACCATGAAAATGGAACTTTTTCCTTTTTACTACGAACGTTCCTTGCATTTTTTCACATGCAGGAACGCATTTCAGAGCAAATCTTCTCCGATCTTGACACAAGTAGCCAGCATTCCTTCATTGCCATTTTTGTACAGCTTCAAGTACGTTTATGATGTAAAGGTCACATTCGCAATGGCATGGTAATTTGTACCAACAAGGAAACAATTCCATTTTCTAAGAGGGATTAGTACATCTGTGATAATAGATCACATAATTTATATTAATATTCACTATATCCAAAAATGTCCACGTTTGAGAGGCTTTGCAAAATAGTTTCAAGGAGAGTAATCATGTAAGAAAGGCAACCATTTGCAAGGAAATCCGAAATATATACAAACGTGTGAAATGGTGGTGAATGTAGGATTGTCTTTAAGGGTCAATGTTGATTTTCAAATAAATTACACCATGTGTCGGACAACTTGCTTCGTTAAATTCTTTTGGAGACTGAACAAATGATGTGTAGAGTTTATAGTTTTATGATTTAATACCAAAGATCACACCCTCGTCAGTTACCTTCACCTCTCGCTCGCCACTATTTAGTCGTTTGATTTTTTGGTCTTTTCTCCCTCTGATAACTGCTCAATAATGCCAATATGTCCTATTATTTGGATTGAAATTTAATTGAATTCACATTCTTACTTGCTTAATGTTCAAAGTTTCTAATATAAATTCAGTTATACATTGCATGCCCATCAAAGAATGGCTTCACAGCAAATGATCACCTCGTTGAATATAACAAAAATGCATACATAACTTGTACATGGCTTCCATTTGCTTTTAAGTTATATATAACAGAACATATGAAGCAGTAACAATAGTTGTATAAAATGAAAAACTCAAATTAAAAAGAATGAGTGTTGCTGTAAAATGCATGTTTTATTTTTTTGATCGCATTAATCCATTATACTTAATCAATGAAATTCACAATGTTTTCATCATTCCTGGGTTATTGTAATGACATCTAGTACTTCTTTCCTGTAATAATAATAATAATAATAATAATAATAAGAAGAAGAAGAAGAAAAAGAAGAAGAAGAAAATAAATTTGTGTAAATGCGAGTATATTTTACCGTTTGTTTTAAATACTTGAACATTGTTATGGCGTACTTCACAAGTTTAAAATTACTGGGAAGGACATTACCTTGTACGCAGTATTGAAGGACATTACGTTATACACATTATTCAATATAAATTGTTCTCCCTATGTATATCGAAGCAAATGTATTCTTTCCTGTCATCTCTGTGTACCGAAAGTGCAAAAAAATCAAGATGATAGACATGAAAAGGTGAATTGTAAATATTTTAGCTCCCTTCGATATGATCCTATCGGTCTTGCTCTTTCGTTCCCTATTTATAACCAATGCTTTCCGAACAAGTAGTTATAAAGTGATTGTTTATTAAGATTATTATCACAATTTGTCATGCAGGTGAGATTGTGTTTCCAGGATATTGATTTATTGGCAATATCACTGAATGCTTTTGTAAGAAAACATTTTATAGGACTTACACTTCTTGAGTCATAGTAACAGAGCTAAAATACAAAGGAACGTAAAGTTGTGAGAAGCATATATAATATGATGTGTAAACTCAAACTGAAATTACAAACAAAGAAGATTTGGTGTAAAATGCATGATAGTTTATTGATTAAATTAGACTTTGACAATGAAATTCAAAATCTTCTGCAGATTCCTGATATTGTGCAATAGCTACTAGTATTTCTTTCCTGTAATAATAATAATAATAATAATAATAAATTTGTTTAAAGCGATTATATTTTCCCCATTATGTTCGATATTTGGTTATTATAATGGCTTATTTCATTAGTGTAAAATCAATGAAGTACATTATATATGCAATATTGAAAGTACAATGTTGTCAGTAAAATATTTCATGTTGAGATTTACCGAAATCCGTTTAAGTCCACTGACGAAATTTTCAAAAATTTGCTCTTGAGAGTTGTTTTGGAATAAAAAGAGAGCACAGTCTGTAGGCATTGACAGTTTTATTCAACCATGATAAGTAAAATATTAATCAATGCTGGAGGTATGACTGAACGCAAAATGTACACTAAAGATAAATTTTAAGGATGTTCCTATTTAAAACATGTATTTATTTCAGACGTCCTACAATAAAAAAAAAAAACAAAAAACAAAAAACAGCAGTTTTCTGCAATAAGGCATTTAACATATAGTGATATTTTTTGTGCTCAGGTAATACTGACCATAGTATCTGTGTCCGAGGTAGGGATAGTGACCAGCGTAAGCTCCATACTGAGGGAAACCATGACCCCAGTGACTCAAGATCCAAGGCTTGTATCCGTAATAACCATGTCCCAGTCCCAGGTCGTGGTCACCATAGTATCCACCATGGACACCTGGAAAGTATCCTCCACTAATTCCAAAGTCGTCATCAATATATCTGCCGTATCCATTAAAGGTGCTGGTGGCAAGTGCCATGAGGCAGGAGAAAACAAAAACAACCCTAATCATCTGCAAGGAATTTAATAATAAGAAGGCATCACTTATTGGGCAGATATATAGGACAAAAGGTAAATTTCTTCTTTCATTTCTTTTCCTATCATTGAGGAATCAATATGGTGGACAATTTCTATTTATCCTATCTATCTGTCTTGCTTCAAAATATTTGAATGCATGTGCAGAAAACGAACGGAGGCACGTACATTCGACACTACCTTCATATAAATGAGGTGTAGGTATTTTCTAACAAATCCTATATAGATATGTTTATTTTCTACTTAGAAGCTGCTTTGTACTATTATTGTGGAACGATTTGTGCTAGAAATATAAATTTTGCCCTATGTTACCATAATACAATATCTTATCAAAATATTTTAAGTTTGCGGCGCAAAGTTTGACCCAGAGCTTGCTAGTTATCAGCTATTGTGCCGAAGTGAATATACAGTCCGAGGTCAAATGTGAGCAGTCATCTGAGTAAAAAGAGTGGACGTCATTTAGCAATATGTAATTTCAAATGGTCACTGTGGGGATAAGACTTATTTGCAAGATTTTTTCTGCGTGTACTAATGAACATGTTGCATGTAGTCTGAAATTGTAAATGTGTAGGAAGTGCTGTTTTAAGAACTCTATGGTAATGCAAACAAAACATGGTGCCTAACAGTGAGGAATTAACAGCTGGTAAAACACATGATAATTCAATTAGCCGAGAAATATTCTAGTGGTAGAGACATATCTGGAAGAACTGGAATATCACGTTCTAGAATTCAGGAACTCTTGAAAAAGTTTCAAAAAGCGGTCCACAGAAAACGAGAAATAAGCAGAAAGACTAAAACTCACGAGCACAATGGGGTCGTCGTGTACTTTATCGTCTTGTTCATTGCAATTTGTGGCAATCCGAGCAAAATCCTTGCAGTATTTGAACATTGCTATAAATGAGTATTTCAGCGTTCATCTTTATGAAAGCACTGCCAACAGAAGGTTAAAAAGACCAGGATCCAGGAGATGCTTCCGTAAAATCGGTCATCACATATTTCATGGTGAAAAGAGAGACACAACTGGACAGTCGCAATCCAGGGCTCAACAGTAATTTGTAACGTCGCAAAGAAAGTTGTTTTTGATAAAGATTGAAAGTTTATGTTTGGAGAAAACCCGATGAAGAATGACAACCAGAGTGGTTAAGGCTATATATACAGACTCGCTATGCACACTCGCTATTTAAGACTATTTTGGCAATGTTCTGGGTGTGTGCATTACCAACGACGGTGTTGTAAATCTGACCTCAGCTGAAAGCAACAATAAAATGAATAAGTATATCGGCATCTTTGATGAAAATGTTGTTAGAAGGACAAAACAGTGGAAAATTGATAAAACAATGTATCCTTAATCTGGCCATCAATATGTTTTAGAATATATGGCAGACAGTTAAATCCAAGGTTTATAAAAGATACATGAATTTTAATTTACGGTTGATCTCATTCAGATCTTGGGATCTATCCTGTAGGACACAATGTGGAGTATTCCGGAGTATTATTCTTATTCCAATGGCGTAAGTTTATAGGCGGTAAATACGCACAGAACCATGATAGAGCATTATTCAGTTGTAGAATAATTTTTTCTATTCACAATGCAAACTATTTACAACTATTTTGTTTTTCTTTGACAACACTCCCTACACACTAAATTATCTCGTCTTTTATAGTAAGTTTACTATTTCTTGTTCAAAGGCATTAATACATCAAACCCGCATGGAAAAAATAATTTACAACCCCACCCCCCACTCCCGCAGCAAACATTTAAAGATATTTTGATTAATCATGTATATCAAAGCAAATTTGTTCTATCATGCTATCTCTGTGTACTCTATATAAGAACTTCGAGACAATAGAAATGTAAAACATTCATATCATCAGTAGAAACTCTACTATATCTTACCTTCAGTGAAAGTAGGTAATTGGGAGATTTTAGCTCCGTTCGAGATGATACTATCAGGTCCGCACTTTCGTTCCCCATTTATACTCCATGCTCCGAGTATGGGTGGTCAAATATTGACTGTTTGTCAAAATTAATGATACAATATGCCATGCCAATGACATTATATTTTCCGGACTTCGCATGTCTTGGTAATAAAATGTCTAACTGACGTATCTTATGACAGCTTGGTTGACTTCATGATGAATGCTCTGTCGTCCTAAGCATGACTTTTCCTATAATGTTCTACCAATATTTGGGGTGTCCAATATTAAATCTATCTGTTGTTGTTTTTTTATTTCATGATATATTCCGGCAAGTAATTATAAGAAGGCCAGTGAACTGGTCAGCAATTGGTTCGATAACAACACGTAAAGTAAAAGAGAAGCATGAAACAAGTTTTAGGTCTGACGTTTCTTGACACATAGTAATAACGTCCACTATGTTGTCCTTGTTTTTGTTTGCTACATACTCGGTAATATTAATATGTACTAGTATTTTGTATAGAAAATTAATTGAAATTATATGACTACTTCCTTGATATTATTAATTTTCAATTTGGTTTCCTTTTGCTTATAAGTCAAGCATAACTGTACGTAAGCATATGAATGATTTATAGCAGCGTGAGAAAATAAACTGAAATTAAAAACAAAATATATAAAGATTTGGTGTAAAATACGTGTTATTGTGCTGATTGGCATGGATTTACATGATATTAACGAATTGGCCTTAATCATCGGAATTCACAATGTTTTCCATATTTCTCAATTGATGTAACGAAGCCTAGTATTTTTTTTCGGCAACAATAATACAACACCTGGGGTAGGGGTGGGTGGGTGGACTAATTCTCTTACAATCTCATTCTCAAGGGCATACCGTTTTGAACAGTGGTGTAATTTGGGGACCAAAATTTCCTAAAGATTTAAACAATTGCCGGTTTATTCAAGAACCGGGCGGGTAAAGTCTCAACGTATAAGATAGATAGATGGATTAATGGATACGTAGATAGATGTGATTGGATCTATCTATAGATAGCCCGGCAGAAATTGTGGTAAAAAACAAAAAACAAAAATGTTGCATAAGCTGGAGCTAACTTCTTCCCCATAGCTGTATATTTCTTTTCGTGATACATTTGTTTTTTCAAATGTACAAAATTGTTTAATTTCCTCATAAAATTCATTTGGATCCACTTTATCAAGCATTTCTTTTCAACAAGCAGCCAATCTCTGATCATGCTCGATGTTACTATAACTGCTATGAATGTATGCAGTAACGAGAATACAGATTTAGTTACTCTAGCTGCTATGAATGTATGCAGTAACGAGAATACAGATTTAGTTACTATAACTGTTATAAATGTATGCAGTAACGAGAATACAGATTTAGTTACTATAGCTGTTATAAATGTATGCAGTAACGAGAATACAGATTTAGTTACTATAACTGTTATAAATGTATGCAGTAACGAGAATACAGATTTAGTTACTATAACTGTTATAAATGTATGCAGTAACGACAATACAGATTTAGTTACTATAACTGCTATTAATGTATGCAGTAACGAGAATACAGATTTTAGTTACTATAACTGCTATGAAAATATGCAGTAACGAAAATACAGATTTTAGTTACTATAACTGCTATTAATGCATGCAGTAACGAGAATACAGATTTTAGTTACTATAACTGCTATTAATGCATGCAGTAACGAGAATACAGATTTTAGTTACTATAACTGCTATAAATATATGCAGTAACGACAATACAGATTTTCGGCGGTTTAATACTTAGTGTATGTTAAAATAAATATTATCCTGCTTAATAAACAGTAAATTCAGGACCTAATGATCACTAATCATTGTCCAAAAGGATATTTTCCCCGAGTCGCGGCAAACACCCCTCTCTCTCTCTCGCTATATATATATATATATATATATATATATATATATATATATATATATATATACTAGTATCCGATATAGAACAAAAGTGGCCCCACGGAGAAGACAGGCTGGACAATTTTGTTAATAAAGCAAATTAATTCCATCATTCAATCAAGTTCACTGCAGAAATATCAAATACAAACCATGTCTTTGTGGTCACAACAACACAGATCATAAAAAACTCCACATGGACGTATACTCCAAGCCAGCAAGATAAAAAGCAATACTTGCTCCAATCCAGCTGTCACATAAAACATTGCATTCAAAACATCTCATTTAGCCATGCACTAAGACTGCGAAAGATCCGCTCTGACGAAGCGACATTAGAAAAACAATCGATAGAATTGTCTCAACACCTAATCAAGCGGAACTATGACAGGAAATGTGTGGATGATGCCATAGGAAAGGCGAAAATAGAAAATCGGGAAGACCTTTTACTGTACAAAGCAAGGAAAAATATTGAAAAGATAGCATTCGTCCTGACTTCCATCGAGATTTCCCTCCAGTAGGCACATTCATTGAGCACCACTGGTCTACCATTGAGTCATCCGAAACTCTAGAAAAGATTTTTCCAAATAATCCAGTCATAGCATATTCCAAACCAGACCTCCTCGTCGGAGCAAAACTAAAACCCCTCATAAAACCAAACTACGAATGGATCCTCCGAACCGTGTGGGGATAAAAGATGAAAGACATGCCAAAGCATGATCAAAATAAGTGATTTTTTTAGCACAGTAACAGGCGAAAGACTCAGCATTCACAGCGCTATCACATGGAAAACACAAAATGTGGTATGTCGGGTAGACCGAAAAACTAAACAGAAGGATGAATCTACATAGATCCGCATGGCAAACTAAAATATTTGCAAGAAGCACCGTTGGCCACTATTTCAATGGCATTATCCTGACGGGAATATCCCACAATTAAAAAAACTGTAACCTAGAAAGCAGAAAAGAAAATAAAGGTATTTGATTCGCCTCTTTAGAACTCTCGGACTAGGCGGCTTGAAACAAGAATATAAACCCTTTACCCCTCTTCATTTTTTGTATTTGTTTGAAGGGTTTACCTTCCTGTTGTTTTTGTGCTATTCTTGGTTCGGAACTATTTTAGGCACCATATAACCATTATTGTGCTTAAGTGCCGTTAAACACTATATCATGTTAATATTGAAAGCACGTTATAAACCCATTTCCCTCTACATGTTTAGATGTAGTTAGAAGAGATTATCTTCTTAGGGTATTTTGTGCAATTTCCGCTTTGACATTTTTATAGCTTTACTTTTAATTAACACGGTATAGCCATTTTTGTGCAGAGTTGCCGTTAAGCGTTAATACATACCTACATATCATATTATTCTTAATTTTCTAAGCGCCTTATGATTACTCTTTGGATTATAACTCTGCAATTAATGTTAATAGAGACAACATTTTAGGTGGTCATGTATCGGCATATTTGCCATATCATGTTACGTGTTAATGTTTTCAGTCAGATAAATACCGTATATACTCGCGTATAATTCAACTCCAAATCCAGCAACATAGACCCTAATGTGCCGTCGCATAATGCGCCGGCAGATCAGGGTCTATATTTTTTGTTCTACTGATTAGTCCATACAAACTGCATAGATCCAGATCTGCCGGCGCATAATGCGCCGGCAGATCTGGGTCTTTGCAGTTTGCAGTTGGTATCGATTTATACGCGAGTATATACAATAGGTCACATGTGGACAAGTTAAATGCAAAAGTGTGTTCTTGCTGAATGAAAATACCTGATTTACCAAAATGTAAATAGTTCAAAGGATACAGTTTTCTGCTTTTTTAGGATATATTAAAATTATATTCTTTAATTTTGATTTCAATAACGCAACAGTTTGTAAAGTTGTAAATTGATATTTGGCTTATGTTTTAGGTTTTGTAATTGTTATTTGTTTCTGTCATCCGCCTTGAAAAACGCATCCGAAGATATCGAAAGCGCTTGAGCAGTTACTCCGAGATTTGATTCCCTTTCCAACACAGTATCAAGGAAAGTTATTTTAAATAAAGAATTATTATAAGTGTGACAGATACAATCAAAATATGTAATACTGTAATAATATAAAGAGAAAAAAAACAAAAGCTGAAAGTGTGTTTCAGACGTCATACAGGAGTTATGTTTCGTGAAGTTGGAACGAAATAAACACGTTATACGTTCTCATCGATATGGTGATGTTTCTTCATTCAGAAGTATCGGAAGAATGTGCTTTATATTGGAAACAAAATAAAGTATTAATTTCTTGAGTTAACATGCAGCTATGATCGGTTCGACGCATGTGATTGGTTCATTACACATTTGGATATTGTTTTTTTCTTCTTTTAAATATACATCTGATTGTAATCAGAAGATTGGTTGATTACACATTTGGATATTTCTTTTTTCTTTTTTAAACATGCATCTGATTGTAATTAGAAGATTTTGTAGAATATTCAAAACATTTCTAACAATTGAATAACTGTCACAATACTTATATTTAGAAATTTGGTCACACGACTCATTTACGTACTGGATGTATGAAGATAAAGATTGTTCTTTGTGTAGAGTAAAAGATGCACATATTTTAAGATGTTTGGTCACATGACTTAGTTCCAACGTTTATATTTAGATGTTTGGTCACATAACTGGGTTACATAATGGCATTACAAGATGTACTGGGGCACAGCTGCTGAGTAGAAGACGAGATTTTGTTTTAAACTGTTTTGTATAAGCACCCATCAGCATAAAGGCAAAGTTTAGACCCGCATCCATTATCCATTTGTCAAGCGATAAGCACCATATATATATTTCATTAATGTACTTTGTCTTGATTGTTCCTCAAAGTGGTATTGCTACAGACAAATATTGTTTTATTCGAGCATTATGAGTACCTACATGCCGTTGGTCAGAAGTTAGCGGGTTTTTGACATTATATTAATTGACATTGGTTCCAACGGTCTGTGCGAAAAGAGTTACACCCCGAAAGTATTTGCTACAGAGTTTGTCTTGTGCACACATTTCTTACTGGTGGGTTTAGAAGTAAGAAAAATTGCAATGGGACAGATTTTATTCCGAACTTCTCTCCCATATTCTGGTTATAATGAACATGTTGGGAGGGCATATAAGCATTTTCAGCTGTTCTTAAACTCTGAGCGAAATCCGGAAATATTTTTTTGGAACCGAAGAGGATTCTGGAATGTTGACCCCCAACTCTCAGCTTGATCATTCAGGTATTACTTGTCATGCAATGTTGGTTATCCCAAATAACTTTGCAGAATTAGGGACTACATTATTTGAGTGCAGCATTGGTAACTTGATTCATTCACCTCCACCGATCTTCATTAAATCTGGATGCATCACAAGTGAGTACATGTATATTTTCTTCCAGTACATGGCTGATATCGCCTGAATGCAAATGTATCCGTTCTGTCCTTCTTTGTGGCTATAGGATGTAGGTGGATATGCATTCCTTTGTGGGGATTATCACTGATTTATGTACTTACATTAATGCTATGTCTAGTTAAGACAGCAGAGATGATGATCATTACCATAATGAACCTGACACATATCTGAACTTTTCAACATATCACATTGGTTTCACCTTTTCCAAACGTGTATTTTTTCACCATTACCCTCATACTCGTCACCATTTATATAGTTTTTGTATCCAGGATCACAAAAGTAAATTTATTTCTTCTTATTATTTTACTATTGTTATTATTTATTTTTAAAGTATCAATATTTTCATGAGGTAGCATGTGTGTGTAACCATGAGTTCATTGTATGCAAGTCCACCTTTGTGCATGACCTCAATTACATGCGTTAGTGCGTGTAACATATTTCTTTATTTTATGTCTCATTATATATACATATATATATATATATATATATATATATATATATATATGTATATATGTGTATATATATATATATGTATATATATATATATATATATATATATATATATATATATATATATATATATATATATATAGTTTGTACCATATTGCCTGATCACCGTTAACATTAATCTACTGATGCATCTTTTTACTGATTTCGGTTTACTGCAATCTTTTACTATATTACGTCATCAGAGGGAATAAAGTCAGTTCAATTCACGCAAAAATGATGAACGTTAAGAGACATTCTGTAGTTTAAATTCACCATACTACAATGTTGTAACTCTAGATGTTCCTATGTCTGACGCCAGTTTGATACGATGTCGTCATATTCTCCAAATAGATACTTCATCCACTTCTTGGGATAATGTGCATCTATTTGTGCACATTCATTATGTACACAAATAATAATAATAATTATGCGCCGCATGTGATTGGTTCATTCCACATTTGAATACTTGTTTCTTATTTTTTATGTTAAGCTTTTATGGTCTTTGAAAATATAAATTTTATTGCACAAAAGAGATTTTGTACATACATATTTAAAATCACAATAATTGTTACATGACTCAGACATAATGCTTATATTTAGAAATTTGGTCACATGATTCGTTTACACACTGGTTGTATAATGTAAAAGGGCGATAGCTAGTTTTCTTTTTACAAAACAAGATGCACTGGGGGAGAACTGCTGTCTAGTAGTAAAAATTAGGTTTCAAACTGTTTTGTACTTGCACCCATGAGCTTCAAAGACAAATTTCAGATCCGCTTCTTTTGTCAGGAGATAAGCATAATCGAAATGCTAGCACTGTTGTAAACCTGTCATCTGTTAAGTTGTCTGACTTAGACACAAGTCTCCTCTCCAAAGGCCTCAACTTTTGTCCCGGGCCGAAAACGTACAATGTATTGGAATTGAAAGAAGACTTTGCGAGTTTTGCACGGAGAATGAGACTCAAGGAAAAGTTTTGTCACGATGCTGGAGATTCCAGCGTCGTTACCGACGAGTCTCACAGATTCCGCCCAAAAATCGATTATATTCCAACCACTAGTAGAATTCCAGCTATAGAGGCACTCTTGTCCGCGGTGGAAAATGACAAATTCTCATGAACGGAGTCATACCAAAAAGGACAATTTAACCCGACAGGAAAGACAGTCGCTGAAAAACTGCGCGATAGGGAAGATATTGTCATCAAGCCAGCAGACAAGGGGTCCTGTGTTGTTGACATGAATACGTCTGACTATATCTCTGAGGCCAACAGGCAACTTTAGGACCAGAGATTTTATTTTTTTTTAAAATCACAACCCAACAGCTGAACACGCTGAAACTGTGTCAGACACTAAACGACATGCATAACGCATGACATATTGATGACAAAATACTATCTTACCTCCTACCAGTTGACCCCAAACCAGGGAGATTTTATTTACTCCCTAAAATACACAAGGAATTGAAACCGGGGAGGCCAATCATTTCCGGAAACAACCATCCCGCAGACATATATGTCTGAATTCGTTGATTTTCATCTTCGGCCTATCGTGGGAAAATTGCCTTCATATATCCAAAATACCACTGACTATCTCAACAAAACACCAAACAAACTAACCTTCCAAATAAACATCTCCTCGTCACCATGGATGTATGTTTCTTATACATCAACATACCACACGAGAAAGGTATCACAGCTTGCAAGAAAGCATGGGATAGTCGACCCGATCTTTCCCCTCCAGCGTTTTATTTGGTCCAACTTTTAACACATGTTCTCAAGTTTAACAATTTTATATTCAACAACCAATACTTCCTACAAATTATTGGGACTGCAATGGGCACTAAAATAGCACCTTCGTATGCCAATATTTTCATGAGAAGACTCGAGCAAAATCTTCTCAACGAGGCACCCTATAGACGTATAAGCTGGTGCAGATTCATTGATGACATATATTCGAAATGGATTGAAACGGGCCACAATTTCATAATATTTGTGGAATTCGCCAATAACTTCCATCCTACGATTACATTTAGGTCGGAGTCATCAAACAGGTCCAGTATCTTTTTGGATATTCAATCTGCCCTCCTGGAGGGAAACATAGAAGCTGACCTGTATTCTAAACCTGCTGACTCTCACCAGCATATACTCCCAACTAGCTGCCACCCCCAGCACGTAATAAAAAATCTCCCATACGGTATGTGCGTTTGTACCAAATGCATATGCTCTAATCCTGCTACCGTTCAAAAGAGACTCGGAGAGCTCAAGGGGCACCTTAGAAGAAGAGTATACAGAGGGAGCTACATTGAGGAGGCTATTACCAAAACGAGACTCTTCGATAGAGCTCTCCTGAAATACAACACTTAGAAAATCAACAAGCGAATCCCCTTCGTGGTAACTTTTCACCCCGATGTCTTAAACCTACAGCAGATCATTCGGAAGCATTGGTACCATTTTGAATCGTCCGAACGTCTGAGGGGTATATTGAAAGACATTCCTATGGTTGCGTACCGTAGACCTAAAAATCTGAAGGACCATCAAGTACGTTCCAAGATGACTTCAAACAAGACCACAGATTCAGACAGATACCGCTTCAAAGACAAGCGTTGCCTAATTTGAAAACATATGCCTGGGACCGAGTTTTTCAGAAGTTCAACAACAGGAGTTAGCTACACAATCAATCAGAAGTTAGGATGTCGAGCCAAGAATGCAATCTATCTTCTGACATGCAAGATCTGTGCCACTCAATACGTTGGTGAAACTGTTGATTTCAGAAAGCGAATGAATAATCGTCACAAAAGCCTCATTCGCAACAAAATCAACGCGAAAGTCGCCAACCACTCCAACTGGACTGGACATTCAGTCGAGTTCCTCGAGATGCTACAGATTGAATGAAACCTGCGGTGGACCGACATAGAACGTACACGTAAGGAACGATAATGGATACTAGAATTGAAAACTCATGGGGATTTCGGACTAAATGAAAAAAATCTAACCTTCCCGTTGCAGTCTTATCAAAATTACAGTCAGACATCAGTTTTTCACCCTTACGCAATCTTTGCGATAATATTTACTCAAGTAATTACATATATTATTTTTATTATTATTTTATTGCTATTATTAGTATTATTATTGTTATTGTTATAGTTCTCTTGTCCATTATCCCCCTACACAATTCTCTTAAGATCTTTCCTTTAGAACCTCCATGCATAACTCTACCGGGATATAATGTCTTTAGCAAATCTTGTACATGTCGTTGATTTTGCTGTGTTTTCGTCTTTGATCACAACCTGGAATTATGTCAAAACATGTTGGTTCTCTATGTGATAGACACAATAACCCGCTCGTTTATTACTATTGCTACACAATTTTTTATTATTATATCTCTTGTTGTAAATTCCCCCTGGTGATTATAACATGCAAGATTCCAGAGTTAATCTTCGATTTTGTGTTTAGAGTTTGTTTTGTGTATGTTAGCTGTTTATTCCCCTGACGCAGAACTTGCTTAGCTCGATAGGTTGGGAAACCGTTTTTAATTTGCGCCGTAATCAATTTTTGTCCCAAGAGAGAGAGAGAGAATTTTTTTCAGTCAACAATCGCCTTACCTGCACGCACCAACCCCTATACACCCTCGACCATGCTCACATTCCCCAAAAAGGATGGAACATAGTCGCTGGTATAAGCATTCGTGCGTAGCGGACACACCTGCCTGAAGGCACAGCAATTAGCTATCATCTAATACACGGTCACTCCGGATTCCTATGACAGAAATCAAGGCATATATAACTTAATATAGATAGGTAAAACTACATACCAGACACAGCGATATTGTGCGTGCAGTAAAGGCGATTGTTGCCGTAACTCGCGGACCTGGGTTCGGGTCTAGGTAGGGAGGGAATTTTAAGAAATCTCTAACCTGTATGATAATATTGTTTCTCAATATATAATAATTTCACTATGTATTATCAGGCATCATCATGTAGTATCCAGCGAGAACACTTTAAGAGTCAATGTGGATATTCAAATAAACTAAACCATCTTTCAGACAACTTGATTCTTTAAATTCTGTTGGACATTGGTATGGATTATGGATTGCTGATAGAATGTTATGATTTAATATCAAAGAGGTCACATACCTTTTACTTTCGCTCGTCACTATGTAGTCATTTTTTCCATTGATAACTGCTCAATAATATCAACATGTCCTATTATTTCAATTGAAATTTAATTGAACTGATATTGCTACTTGTTTGATATTCAAAGTTTAAATTTTAAATTTAATTTTACATTGCATTTCCATAAAAGAATGAGCTCTCATTATATGTATCAGCTAGTTTAATATGGTATATATACATAAATAACTTCTATATGGTGTTCCTTTGCTTTTAAAGAGCGTACGCATCTGATTCATAAGCAAAATGTTTAGAAAACGAAAAAACTGATATTAAAAACGAAGAAGAGTTGGTTTAAAATGCATATTTTATTGATTTATGCGATATTAATGCAGTATACTGGATCAATGAAATTCAAAATGTTCTCAAGATTCCGGGTTATTGTAGTGACATCTAGTATTTCTTTCCTGTAATAATAATAATAATAATAATAATAATAACAACAATAATAATAACTGTGCATAATAGAGTATATTTTATGTTGTGTTAAATACTGAAACACCGCTATGGCTCACTTCACAAGTGTAAAACAAATGAAAAGAACATTGCATTCTACGCAAAATTGAAGGTAAAATGTTCTCTACAGAAGTATTCATGTTGACATTTACTACAAATACATACGAGTCCATTTATGAAGTTTTCGTCAATTTTACTCTTGGGGGTTGATTTGGGATGAAAAGACAGCCTACTTTATAGATACTGGTAGTTTTGTTAAAATATGATAAGTAAGATATTCATCAATACTGGTGGACAATCATTTAGAAGCTGAGCGTAAAATGTAAATTAATTTATTTTAAGGATTTTTTCCTGTTCTCGACATGCATTGGATTCCGACGTCCGAACCGATAACAGTGTCTCCTAAACTTGAAAAGTAGTTATTTGCAATAAGGCGTGTGACAAGATAATATAGTAATATTTTTCTTACTCGGGTAATATTGACCATAGTATCTGTGTCCGAGGTAGGGATAGTTACCAGTGTAGGCTCCATATCGCGGGAACCCATGACCCCAGTGACCCGAGATCCAAGGCTAGTATCCGTAATAACCGTGTCCAAATCCGAGACTGTATCCTAATCCGCCATACAGTCCAAGGCCACCATTAAAACCTGGATAGTATCCGCCGCCAATTCCAAGTCGTCATAGATGTATCCGCCGTATCCATTAAAGGTGCTGGTAGCAAGTGCCACGAGGCAGGACAAAAAAATAGCAATATTGATCATCTGCAAGAAAATTAATAATCTGAAGACATCGCTCATTCGCCACAGATGGGGTATAGAACAAAATATCGATTTGTTTTTTAATTTATTTCCCATCATTGAGGTATTAAAGTAGGGAACAAGTTGAATCTATTCTGCCTATCTGTCTTGTTTGAAAATATTTAAGTGAATGAATGAACGCACCCATATTAGGAACGACCCAAATCGTGTGAAGAAAACCTTCTAGGAAATAAAAATAGATATGTTCATTTCTTGACTTAGAATCTGGTTAGTACTATTTTTGAGGGAAAAGATTAGTGCACTTGTGTTACCTAAAAAGTATATCAGAGGCATGTGCAGCTACCTCCAAGGCTTTGTTCGTATAGCGATTTTTAAATGTACCAGTGCGTTACACCATTTGGCGGATAAAATCAGGTCGAGGACCGAATGTGTCCCGCCGCCCATAGGTTGCACATGCCTGGTATATCCGTTGATTATAATTTAAGTTCTCGGTGGAGATTTCGACTCGGTGATTGCTCCTTATCACTAATTGTGCTGAAACGGAGATATTCCTATTGAGATGAGACTTCCGATACATGATAAATATGTAGCCGTATCGAAACAGAGATAATTGTGAAAGAGTTTCATACATGTATGTCTTCGTTGTATCGTATAATTTCTGTTTTGTGTGTATATTAGATTTTACTGACCTATTTAGGTTGCTTTCCACAACACAGAAGTGATCTGGTGTTCTTTCTGGATTAGGTTGGATGTAGCACTTGATATCAAATCATGCAATATATGTCAAATATGTATCATGTTGAAAAAGTTTATTATGGAAACATGTATGTCCGCAGTAAAAAAAAATACAATACCAGAACAAGGCATTATTGAGCACTAGAATCATTGTTATATTTGTGATATAAATAATTGACTCCCATTTTGTTTTCTTTCTCGTTTTTCTCTGACGATTTCCTCCACACCCAAAATGCACATGAGCAGTTATAGGAATTATATTTTTAATTCTTGAGAGGCAAACAAATTAATCAGACCCACATGGAAAAATAAATAAATAAATAAAAAAACAAACAACAGAATAAAAAGATTGAAAATACATTTTGATTAAGGATGTGTATCGAAGCAAATGTATTATTTCATATTATCGCAATGTACTGAATGCGAGAAGATTAACACAATAGACATGTAACATATATGTCAATAGAAACTATCGCATGCCTTACCTTCTAAGACACAGTAGATAAATGGCAGATTTTGACTCCCTTCGAGATGACATTATCAGGTCCACACTTTCCTTCCCTATTTATACTCCATACTCTCAGAACAAATGATCAAATGTTGATTATTTACTAAGATTAATAATACCATCTGTCATGCAGAGCACAATATATTTCCCGGACATGGCTTGATTTATTAGCAACATCACTCAAATCTTTGTAATAAAATATGCAATAAAAACTTATCTTCTGACACCTTGGTTGACTTCATAATTAATTCATTGTACACTTATGTTGGAATTTTCCTATAATGTTTACTAGTGGTATGGGTGAATAATATTTACGGTCTTTAAAATTTACGTCTATATTTGTTGTCTTCTTGTAGCTTAATTACTGATATTTTCATGAAAGTCATTAAAGGAAATCCAGTGAACTAGTCAGCAGTTTGTTCGATAACGACATTTAAAAAAAGGAGATAAGCATAATTCATTTGACAGAACTGACGTTTCTTGACTCATCGTAACAAAACTAAAACGCACACTGACGTGTTGTTCTGAGAAGCATATATCATGATGTACACTTTCGAACAAACAAGGCAAAAGTGAAGGCCAACATTTATCAAAGTCACTCGCTGACAGTTTTAGGATCGAAAGGTCACAATCGTTGTGGTACTCTATCTTATTGGCAAGTGAATAATAATTATATTCAAATCAATTAGTACATCTGATGCGACAGATACAATTTTATTTATAATTAATTTTTAATGGATTTTAAAGTTTTAATGTTTGTTGTAGTGATTCTTTAAACATGAATGTGGGCATTAGTAGTAGTAAATTGCCGCCGGTGCGCACCGGTATAGGATGGAATGCGGTCAAATAAAAAGCATCATGCATTCCAGAGCGCACCGTCGGTGTGATGAAATAATCAAACAAAGACCACACATTGCGCATTTTACGGAATGGGGTTAAAGGTCACACTAGGTAAACTATCGTCATTGTAAGCGGCCATTTAGAGGGATGAATGAATCCTAGATATTTTACATCAACATGTCAATTAAGTTCATTCACATGTGAAGAGACGTTGCTATAGAGAATACCTATTAGTGAATTATACTAGTTACCCGAACAGAGAAAAGTTTCTTGTATACTTAATGAGAAATATTCACAAATTAAGATCATGCAAGGTAAACTACTTGTACCACTGTTTGGAAGGATATGATGTACATTACCATTTCTTTTTATTGCCTGCTAGATTTTTGAGACTAAATCAAAACCATACAAGGTAAACTTGTCTACTATCAAAGAGAATCCAACATCAAAGTGTACCTGTCATCTGATTTTATTTAGCCATAGGTGTATTTATTTTTTACTAAAAATTAATTGATCAATATGTGTACAAATTAATATGTAGACGTCGTTGAATTTCAGCATATGCAATGTTAGGCTGTATCTAATTGAAAATCCCTAAATGGTCACTTAAATTTAAAATGTAAGACTTTTATTAAGAGTATAATACTGCACATTCAGATAAAACTTTTAATATCAAAACGAAGATAAAATGACACGTCAAACGTACCCCCTTCCTAATTTTGATTTCAATCTAAGGAAAAAAGATCACGGTCAAAGTTATATGCATATTATTACATCTCTTAAAAAAATTAACAAAAGTAAAAAGTGACTTGAAAACTAGTCTACTCAAATTTTAAAAATTACACACACACACACACACACACACACACACACACACCTAATTTTCATTTCCTAATTTCAAACAACATAGCACAGTCATTGCCTACTCCTAGCTTGAAACGCTCCATAACACCTCCAGCATTAGATGAAACTGCATATGAGCAGATTACACCACCTATAAAGATGCGAAATTGCCAACCTCTTGCGGACGACTATTATTCTTTCTATTAAATTAGCAATGCCTTTTTATCTTTTTATAGAAGTGTAATCATTAATTATTATCAAAAATGTGTCACTTATCTTTCTAATCGAAATAACAGTACTTTTTATCTTTAGAAAGTGTATTCTTAATTCTCAGCAAAAACGTATCTTTAATATTATTTCTAATACGCACCGTAATACAATGCGTTAATAAGCAATTAAACGATATATGTTGTCTTGAGTTTACAATTTTTATTGAGTATATTTTGAATTGTTATACAATTTTATTTTCTGCTTTCTTTATACGATTTCCATTACACGTACACATGCATACATACACACACACGTATTTTGTAATGAAAAGTAAAGGGAGAGAACAGAAAATGAAATATAATTCAGTTTATCACTGCTACATGTTCAATCATAATAACAAACTTAATCATGAAAGAAAGAAAAGATACAAGCAAAGAGATATTAAACGCAAAAAAGATAAAGTTGTAATATAAATTTTATTTCACACATTAAATAAACAAGATACATAGACTCATTATTTAGTACACACTTATAGCAATACATTGTCTCTTTCTTTTGATTTAATTTTGTAATGTCCATAGGCTAAACTTTCAATACCATCATCTAGCAAATATCGTTTATCATCGAAGCAGGAAAGACCAGTTTTAACTATTTTTTCACAAAACAGTTGATGAGAATGACATCTAATTAAGCACATGCTGGAGCGTACTTTAGATTCCTGAAACAATGTCTGTTTATATGTTTCGAATCGTAGATCCTTTTTTATTGTCACTTTAGCAATGCCTTTTGCTTTCTTTTCTTCTTTTCCATCACAGAAAAAAGCATACATTTTTGGTCTCAGAGCACACATATAATGTATAGGCTTTCCATTCATTTCATCTTTCATTTTACCAAGAACTTTTTTGTTTTCATTGCTATGAAGAAAGTGATCTTTCGGATAATCTGAAGTATCAAATAAATCCAGACGCTCCTTCATGTCATCATAAATATTCTCTGTTTCACAGTAAAACAGCAAACTATCTGTGTCAGTCATTTGCAATTGAAGTTTGTCTCTATATAATTGTTTCAGGTAATTATAATACAAATCATACACAGCAAGCTTGGAGATATCCAATATACACATTCCCGAGTAACTCGGCTTAAAAAGTTTTACTTTTGCACGACTTAATTCCACTGCCACTAGATCTTCACTAAATATTTTACAAGTTTTGAAAGTTGACTTTCTTGTGAGTTTCTGGAGTTTCTTCTTAGTCTGAACCAAGGTCACATCGACATGCTTTCGAACGTTCTCCATTGTCTTGCCTGTAATAAATCAATTCTCATAATAAAGTTTGTAATACAAAATATTAAGAAGACTTTTTTATAACTTATGTGAAAATGAAAAATTATAATAATTTAAATGATAATTTGCACCTTGTTAAAGATATAAATTTTCAATATTATTGATAAAATCATATAATGGAATAAATTTCAAAAGTACTATAGAAAATCTAATTCAGTTACAATAGCTTCAAAAATATAAATTCGTTGATTTTCTTAATCACAAAAATATACTAACCAAATACTGAACAGTTCATCAACTTGTAGAAATTTTTCTCAAAGGTAGTCTTTGCTTTCTTTCTCATCTCTGTGTTATGAAAAACATAGCGTTTCATCCAACTTTCTTGAAAGAATTCCAGCACTCTGTGGATCTGCTTTATTTCCATTCCTAGTTGTAAATACAGTTGAAGATTTCTGTAATGTACTATGTAATGATCCTTGTCCTCCAATGTTGTTACCAATTTTTCGATTTTATGTCTTACAGGAAATATATTATCTTCTTCAGATATTCCATGTAATTTTTTCCAAACTCTCTTAGCATAAAGCGATAATTTGATCGTCCAGAATGTGTTTTGTTCTGGACATAGTGGTAAACAATTATGACCATCATGTAAATGCTCTGGATACTTTAAGGAGACTTCTAAAATATAACCTTTGTCACCATCCTTTGATACTGCTGAAATATCAAAGTCCTTTACTTCCTCATCACTTAAGAATTTGAATGAACTTGTAGGTAGTTTATGAAGCATTGCATAGCCATAAAGATTATTGATATCTAAATATTGTAAATATGACGTCGGTTTTGATGGATTATAGTTTTGTTCTCCAAGTAAAGGATTGTTTGCGCTTTTGTAACGATTAGAAATCTGGGAAACTCCACCTCTTATTCCTTTTTCTATAAATAAAATTTGATCAATATCAGTCATTAATTCAAGACATACTCCACTCATTTTTAAACATGCTGACCAAGAAAGTCCAGGAGAACTATAAAAATGGCAAGGATCTAATTCGTATTGGTTTAAGCACATGTTTCGAAACTGTTCGAAAACATCGCACAAAAGAATAACATCTGTTTTTAGATATAAATCATGGTAATCGCCTAAATCTTTTAGCTTGAACTTTTGAAATACAGTACAAGCATGATGATATTCCAAGTCAGAGATTGACTCTCTTTTTAGATCAGAATAAAATGCATTTTGGGGTGGTAGTTTAGTTTCTTGAAATTTACTCTCATCATCCATGTAGTCATATGGATATATGCCTTTACGTAATAGCAAATCAGCGTGAGATGATAATGGTAATTCTTGCTGAAAATGTGCAAATGCTTTTATCCCATCACAAGACTAATTTTCCACGAGTGCTTCTAATGATGAATTTAAGAATTGTAAACTGTCAATAAAACGAAGAGATCCCAATGAAAAACTGACGTAGCGCTCTAAATTTTGTGGAATGCACTTAATATCAGTATCTTTGAATTGCCCAATGCTCTGGCAGAGAATATTCCCATCGAAATTTTTTAAACCATGGAAAATGATTGGAATAAATTTAGACTGTTGGCACTGTAAGTTACAATTTTGATGTGCTAATCCAAAAACTTTACCACTTACATGACAATGATGCCTAACTGTTTTATCTTTATCACTAAATGGCTTGCGACAAATGCAACACTCTTTAGCTAGCATGAAATTTATTTCATCTTCTTTAGATATTTTCATTGGTTCTATCTTCTCTAAAATCTCTTCTATCTCTTGTTTTTCTTTCCATAGACATTCAATCAGCTTTCTAGCAGCATCTTCCCCTCGGTAAATGATTGTAGGTTTTGTATACTTTGAATCAATACAAACAACTTTGTATCCAAAACTGCAAGGTTCTAACAAAGTGGTTGGAGTTGTGTTTGATTCTGCTGGATTTGGAGAGCATGAATCAAGTTTTTTGTTTAAAGTTTCAAAATCTGCATAAATAATAATGATACTCTTAATTATTTTTCAAATTCTTTAAACTCTAGTATATTGTTTTCCCCAGGTTCTGGTAATTCAACTTTTTGAGCACCATGTACAGAGCAGTATGGCAAGTGATCATCTAATAAAATCTGTCTTGTAAATCCTTGTAAACAATAGGGACAAAAGAAGTGTTTATGGCCGTTTGATTTTAGTCTGAATAAAAATTTGTTTAAATCTTTTATGGTACAATAATGATGCATTTCCTTACTTTTTAAAAGCAATAAATTTACATCATGAACTATTCCCAAATTTTTAGTTATCCTTATGGGAAGTATTTCACTGTTTTCAAATGTAAAGATGTTAACAGAAATTCTTGGATTTTGAGTTTCAAATTTATCCAGTTTTGATAATTCCGCTGGATAGTCAATGCCACTCATGTTGAGTTCATGCTCAAAGGGGATGTAATGTTCTATTGATTCTTGAGATAACTCTACAGGATGAAGGGATGCAAGTATACTCCAGGTAAAACATTTTTGATCTGTGTTTCTGATATTTAAAATGCATTGTGATTTTCTTAATGTTAAGGGTAATTCAATGTAACTAGATGCAGCTATGGGAGAATAAATGACAGTATGAATTTCCATTTGAATTACTTTTTTCACATTCCATCCAGAAGCATTTCTCAAGAAATTTTCTAAGCTCATTTACATTTTTTGCAATGCTTCATTCAATTCATGTTCACTTAAAGTTTCACTAGAAAGAGTAAAGTATGTCCTACTTCGAAAATGAGGACTAGTTGTATCAGTTTCGCCATCAGCCATATCTCTATACATTTCGACTTGCGTAGATAAATACCATTTTCTAGCATGATTTTGTACTCGTGATTGTAAATAATCCTTGATTTGCAACTTAATGTTAGCAAAAAAAGTTAACAAATCATATTTGTCATAATTATTGGGATAAAATTATTTGATTTTGAACTCCATTATTTAAAGCACTCCGTTGTGAAACTGAATGTCCTTGTAAATTTCCTTCGATCGAGTTTGAAATATTTTGTTGTGAAGAATCAGCTCCTAGTGATAGAGATATATTCTCAATTTGAGACAATGTCTTAGATGAAGATGTTGTTGCTTTTCCACCACTTTGATTTACAGGGAGTGAATGCATTGCAACTACATGTTGAAGCATAGATTGATAATCATTGAACACATCACTACAGTGTCTACAATTCCATTGTATTGTACTATGCAAGCGATTTTGATGTACTCTATATTGATGCTGATGTAAATAGTCACGCCTTCTAAATTTCTTTCCACACAAAACACATTTGATAGTTAAAGAATGAGATAGCACATGCCATGTTAAAGTGCTTTTTCTGTTATATATCTTTCCACAAATATCACAATTGTATTTATGCTTGTCTTCTCGTTTTAATCTCTTTGCTAGCGTATTTTCTATTTCTTCAGCTGCTCTTACTAATGCTTCATCATCCGCATCACTAAATTCTGGTTCTAGAATCTGGAGCTTTGACTTCAAAGATTGATTTTCCCTCTCTAAACAATCAGATCCATATGGAAAACGTGAAACTAATTCCTCCACAAGTTGCTCCATCTTTACTGTACACATGTGAGAATAAATTGTTAGTAAAACTGTCTATCTTTATATAGTTCACTCGAGTATAGTAGGCGTGTCCTTCATGCTACAATTACAATCTGGGTAGATGATGTGTGAGATATTCTCCAATGATACATTTCTCTAAATCATGTAATTGATCCATTTTGATTTCTTAGCTGATTTTTTCTTCTATAGTCTTCTTTGTTTCATATGTTGCTTTTTTAAAATAAAATCTCCATTTCTGATATGGGACGTTTTACATATAAAGTTGGTGTTTTATGAAAATTTTGCATCTTATCCTTGGTTAATGCTTTCTTTGTTAAATCCTGTCTTTCCACTACATTATATTCAACCTCTTTATTTTCTCCTCCGACTTGATTTACTTCTTTATTTGTATTTTTCTTCTCCTCTAAAGCTTTTAACATACTTTCATATTTTGTTTTTAGCATAAGCAGGAACTCCTTAGCCATAATTATAATTCTTTTTCAATGACTTTCAACAACAATATGAACTCTTTCCAATACACTAGTAGAATTCTGCTTCTCCTTTTCAGAGTTATACCCTTGCTAATAAAACGGCGAATGATTACTTTATACTGTTTTAATTTCTTTATATTTTTCTCTGACATTGCTCGATTTCCATGCAGCACATTAAATATGATTTGTACAACAGCTCTCATCTGTGATGGAGTTATTGTTTTGATGAGAGCTTTGCGTTGCAAATCTGTCGTCATGATTGAAAGTTTCAAAAAAATTTGTTCTTTCTTAAGCACGGTATTCATATTATTTTACTACTTTCTGGAAGAAATACTATGGTTAACTGATCTGGTAGGATATGTGTTCGAAGTTTATATTTTAGATTAGAATAAGGTGACAAATCAATCAGAAGATAACCATATTTGTTTTGAATTGCCGTTCGATATGCGTCCATAAAACATTTGAATTGACCTTGAAACATCTGTCTACCTTAAGTTTGAACTTGAAGCTGATCTCTTCGATTATCAAACAATATAAAATAATAAGAATTTAAACTGATTGTACGGAATTGCTTTCCTCCTGCAAATAAATTTTGAACAATAAAAAAGGTTGAAAAATTAAGATGATGGCTATATTGGCAGAAGAGGTCATCAATATCTATGTTTTGGGATGCTTTTTGAAGTAAATCATCAATAATCAATAATTGATGTTCTGAATCCATACCCCACGTTTCCAACTCTTGCCTGGATGGTAAACCCTCAAAGAACTCAATGCTTGGAATGGAATGGTTCATTTCTGAAAATAATTCTTGTTTCACACCATAGCAATAAAATATTTTCTTGGGAAGATCTGTAAACATGTACCGAGCATACTTTAAAATTTCATGCAATAGACTCGTCTTCCCTGATCCTGTTGGACCTGCAATGATACAGGTACAGGGACTTTCAAATTTTATTGATGGATCTCTTTGTATAGAATTATCCATATTTTCATCCATCACAGTGTTAGCATGTCCAGCAACAAAACTCAACTGAATTGAAAGGAAAAGCATATACCTTATTTCAGATCTGCAGATGAAAAAGTAAGAAATAAATATAAAAAACACAAAAAACACAATAATATGCATTTATATATTTTTATTCATTATAAACCTTTCAATGCTGCTTTGCATATTTGATTATAGGCGCATTCATTTTTTATACAACGAGGAAAAGTGTACTGCATATATTCATACATAAATAGATCATTTGCTTGAAGGTTTATAGAACTGAAACGTTTTACAATATCATTCATGGATGTATTATTCAGTCTATGATGAAGATAAAATAGACAGTATAGTCCACATACGCTTGAATAGTTGCTTTGTATTTGCTTTTCATTAACAAGAATGATAGTAGCATGTTTGTTCAGATACTTCTTAAAGTTGATAGCATAATAATCTGGTCTTTTTCCATAACCATCAAAGAATTTTGCTTTCTCTGGTTTAAAAAAATAAAATGCATACCAGTGTTTTCCTTCTTCAGAATGATTATCAGTGTTAGCAATAAATCCACATGGAAACTTTGATAGAGTGTTTGGTAAACGATCTGCAGAATAAACTCCTTCCACATATTTTCTTAGAATGAGGTCACAATGAATACAACATTGAAGCTGAGATGTATTCATTTTGTTATGACGTCTCGTTCTTGGTTGATTTCAAAATATCCTGGAGACTCACTATATACGATACAGCTCATTGTTTCTGAAAAGGAAAATAAAACAAGTGATATAAAATCATAATCATTGAAAAGTTAGTGTAATTATATATTTCAAATTCTTTTAGATATGAATTAAATATTATTTTGAAGCGAATACTTACCGCTCAGAGCATTCTTGAACTGTACATCTAGTCTCACGTTCCCCATCTTCACTAGAGATAGATATTCTCCATGTTGAGAGAAGTATGGTTCAAGTTGAAATGCAAACAGAGTTGTTCCTTTGATAAAATCTAGTCTTGTAATATTATTTCCCAAATCATGATTCCACTTTCCAGTAAACTGAAATAATTCTGAGTATGCTCGCATAACCGTCGCACCATCTGATGTATTGAAATCTAGTTTTATTGGATTGCCTCCAACAGGTATTCCATCAGAATAGAGGCAAATAGATTGGATGTTACAGTTAGAAAAAACAAAAGGATTTGAACTGTAATCTCCTGACACTGCCTTTGATTTAACAAATCCAACTATGACTCTACTAGGTTTTTGTCCTTGAAATAGGTTTTCCCAGTGAAATGAAGTACTTCCTGTTGCAATACTCTGCGTTCGACACTCTGCTCTGGTGAATGGATACTTAGCATTAGTGCTTTTAAGTATTTCAGAATGTCCATAGATCACAGCTGGATTGATTATCACTTTTCTTGCTAGTAGATATATATCAGTTATATCTATCTTGTAATCTGGTTTGGTTTCTCCAGAGCAAAGACAAAAAGCTGGAGAACTTCTGTAGAGTTTTAGCTTTACATCAACTTGATTTATCAAGTATCTAGATATGGAGAATAGATCATGAAAAATAGATCCTTGTAGATCTAGACTGATTGACTTTTTAATGTACTGTGATCGTATGAAAAGGCCATTGTTAGCTCCAGACGGGTCAGGATCTTCAGGGTGATCGCTATCATCTTTGATAAACAACGGTAGCAGGATTAGAGCATATGCATTTGGTACAATCGCACATACCGTAAGGGAGATTTTTTATTACGTGCTGGGGATTGCAGCTAGTTGGGAGTATGTGCTGGTGAGAGTCAGCAGGTTTAGAATACAGGTCAGCTTTAACAAAGAAAGCATTAACCAAGGATAATATGCAAAATTTTCATAAAACACCAACTTTATATGTAAAACGTCCCATATCAGAAGTGGAGATTTTATTTTAAAAAAAGCAACATATGAAACAAAGAAGACTATAGAAGAAAAAATCAGCTAAGAAATCAAAATGGATCAATTACATGATTTAGAGAAATGTATCATTGGAGAATATCTCACACATCATCTACCCAGATTGTAATTGTAGCATGAAGGACACGCCTACTATACTCGAGTGAACTATATAAAGATAGACAGTTTTACTAACAATTTATTCTCACATGTGTACAGTAAAGATGGAGCAACTTGTGGAGGAATTAGTTTCACGTTTTCCATATGGATCTGATTGTTTAGAGAGGGAAAATCAATCTTTGAAGTCAAAGCTCCAGATTCTAGAACCAGAATTTAGTGATGCGGATGATGAAGCATTAGTAAGAGCAGCTGAAGAAATAGAAAATACGCTAGCAAAGAGATTAAAACGAGAAGAAAAGGATAAATACACTTGTGATATTTGTGGGAAGATATATAATAGAAAAAGCACTTTAACATGGCATGTGCTATCTCATTCTTTAACTATCAAATGTGTTTTGTGTGGAAAGAAATTTAGAAGGCGTGACTATTTACATCAGCATCAATATAGAGTACATCAAAATCGCTTGCATAGTACAATACAATGGAATTGTAGACACTGTAGTGATGTGTTCAATGATTATCAATCTATGCTTCAACATGTAGTTGCAATGCATTCACTCCCTGTAAATCAAAGTGGTGGAAAAGCAACAACTTCTTCATTTAAGACATTGTCTCAAATTGAGAATATATCTCTATCACTAGGAGCTGATTCTTCACAACAAAATATTTCAAACTCGATCGAAGGAAATTTACAAGGACATTCAGTTTCACAACGGAGTGCTTTAAATAATGGAGTTCAAAATCAAATAATTTTATCCCAATAATTATGACAAATATGATTTGTTAACTTTTTTTGCTAACATTAAGTTGCAAATCAAGGATTATTTACAATCACGAGTACAAAATCATGCTAGAAAATGGTATTTATCTACGCAAGTCGAAATGTATAGAGATATGGCTGATGGCGAAACTGATACAACTAGTCCTCATTTTCGAAGTAGGACATACTTTACTCTTTCTAGTGAAACTTTAAGTGAACATGAATTGAATGAAGCATTGCAAAAAATGTAAATGAGCTTAGAAAATTTCTTGAGAAATGCTTCTGGATGGAATGTGAAAAAAGTAATTCAAATGGAAATTCATACTGTCATTTATTCTCCCATAGCTGCATCTAGTTACATTGAATTACCCTTAACATTAAGAAAATCACAATGCATTTTAAATATCAGAAACACAGATCAAAAATGTTTTACCTGGAGTATACTTGCATCCCTTCGTCCTGTAGAGTTATCTCAAGAATCAATAGAACATTACATCCCCTTTGAGCATGAACTCAACATGAGTGGCATTGACTATCCGGTGGAATTATCAAAACTGGATAAATTTGAAACTCAAAATCCAAGAATTTCTGTTAACATCTTTACATTTGAAAACAGTGAAATACTTCCCATAAGGATAACTAAAAATTTGGGAATAGTTCATGATGTAAATTTATTGCTTTTAAAAAGTAGGGAAATGCATCATTATTGTACCATAAAAGATTTAAACAAATTTTTATTCAGACTAAAATCAAACGGCCATAAACACTTCTTTTGTCCCTATTGTTTACAAGGATTTACAAGACAGATTTTATTAGATGATCACTTGCCATACTGCTCTGTACATGGTGCTCAAAAAGTTGAATTACCAGAACCTGGGGAAAACAATATACTAGAGTTTAAAGAATTTGAAAAATAATTAAGAGTATCATTATTATTTATGCAGATTTTGAAACTTTAAACAAAAAACTTGATTCATGCTCTCCAAATCCAGCAGAATCAAACACAACTCCAACCACTTTGTTAGAACCTTGCAGTTTTGGATACAAAGTTGTTTGTATTGATTCAAAGTATACAAAACCTACAATCATTTACCGAGGGGAAGATGCTGCTAGAAAGCTGATTGAATGTCTATGGAAAGAAAAACAAGAGATAGAAGAGATTTTAGAGAAGATAGAACCAATGAAAATATCTAAAGAAGATGAAATAAATTTCATGCTAGCTAAAGAGTGTTGCATTTGTCGCAAGCCATTTAGTGATAAAGATAAAACAGTTAGGCATCATTGTCATGTAAGTGGTAAAGTTTTTGGATTAGCACATCAAAATTGTAACTTACAGTGCCAACAGTCTAAATTTATTCCAATCATTTTCCATGGTTTAAAAAATTTCGATGGGAATATTCTCTGCCAGAGCATTGGGCAATTCAAAGATACTGATATTAAGTGCATTCCACAAAATTTAGAGCGCTACGTCAGTTTTTCATTGGGATCTCTTCGTTTTATTGACAGTTTACAATTCTTAAATTCATCATTAGAAGCACTCGTGGAAAATTAGTCTTGTGATGGGATAAAAGCATTTGCACATTTTCAGCAAGAATTACCATTATCATCTCACGCTGATTTGCTATTACGTAAAGGCATATATCCATATGACTACATGGATGATGAGAGTAAATTTCAAGAAACTAAACTACCACCCCAAAATGCATTTTATTCTGATCTAAAAGGAGAATCAATCTCTGACTTGGAATATCATCATGCTTGTACTGTATTTCAAAAGTTCAAGCTAAAAGATTTAGGCGATTACCATGATTTATATCTAAAAACAGATGTTATTCTTTTGTGCGATGTTTTCGAACAGTTTCGAAACATGTGCTTAAACCAATACGAATTAGATCCTTGCCATTTTTATAGTTCTCCTGGACTTTCTTGGTCAGCATGTTTAAAAATGAGTGGAGTATGTCTTGAATTAATGACTGATATTGATCAAATTTTATTTATAGAAAAAGGAATAAGAGGTGGAGTTTCCCAGATTTCTAATCGTTACAAAAGCGCAAACAATCCTTTACTTGGAGAACAAAACTATAATCCATCAAAACCGACGTCATATTTACAATATTTAGATATCAATAATCTTTATGGCTATGCAATGCTTCATAAACTACCTACAAGTTCATTCAAATTCTTAAGTGATGAGGAAGTAAAGGACTTTGATATTTCAGCAGTATCAAAGGATGGTGACAAAGGTTATATTTTAGAAGTCTCCTTAAAGTATCCAGAGCATTTACATGATGGTCATAATTGTTTACCACTATGTCCAGAACAAAACACATTCTGGACGATCAAATTATCGCTTTATGCTAAGAGAGTTTGGAAAAAATTACATGGAATATCTGAAGAAGATAATATATTTCCTGTAAGACATAAAATCGAAAAATTGGTAACAACATTGGAGGACAAGGATCATTACATAGTACATTACAGAAATCTTCAACTGTATTTACAACTAGGAATGGAAATAAAGCAGATCCACAGAGTGCTGGAATTCTTTCAAGAAAGTTGGATGAAACGCTATGTTTTTCATAACACAGAGATGAGAAAGAAAGCAAAGACTACCTTTGAGAAAAATTTCTACAAGTTGATGAACTGTTCAGTATTTGGTTAGTATATTTTTGTGATTAAGAAAATCAACGAATTTATATTTTTGAAGCTATTGTAACTGAATTAGATTTTCTATAGTACTTTTGAAATTTATTCCATTATATGATTTTATCAATAATATTGAAAATTTATATCTTTAACAAGGTGCAAATTATCATTTAAATTATTATAATTTTTCATTTTCACATAAGTTATAAAAAAGTCTTCTTAATATTTTGTATTACAAACTTTATTATGAGAATTGATTTATTACAGGCAAGACAATGGAGGACGTTCGAAAGCATGTCGATGTGACCTTGGTTCAGACTAAGAAGAAACTCCAGAAACTCACAAGAAAGTCAACTTTCAAAACTTGTAAAATATTTAGTGAAGATCTAGTGGCAGTGGAATTAAGTCGTGCAAAAGTAAAACTTTTTAAGCCGAGTTACTCGGGAATGTGTATATTGGATATCTCCAAGCTTGCTGTGTATGATTTGTATTATAATTACCTGAAACAATTATATAGAGACAAACTTCAATTGCAAATGACTGACACAGATAGTTTGCTGTTTTACTGTGAAACAGAGAATATTTATGATGACATGAAGGAGCGTCTGGATTTATTTGATACTTCAGATTATCCAAAAGATCACTTTCTTCATAGCAATGAAAACGAAAAAGTTCTTGGTAAAATGGAAGATGAAATGAATGGAAAGCCTATACATTATATGTGTGCTCTGAGACCAAAAATGTATGCTTTTGTCTGTGATGGAAAAGAAGAAAAGAAAGCAAAAGGCATTGCTAAAGTGACAGTACAAAAGGAATCTACGATTCGAAACATATAAACAGACATTGTTTCAGGAATCTAAAGTACGCTCCAGCATGTGCTTAATTAGAAGTCATTCTCATCAACTGTTTTGTGAAAAAATAGTTAAAACTGGTCTTTCCTGCTTCGATGATAAACGATATTTGCTAGATGATGGTATTGAAAGTTTAGCCTATGGACATTACAAAATTAAATCAAAAGAAAGAGACAATGTATTGCTATAAGTGTATACTAAATAATGAGTCTATGTATCTTGTTTATTTAATGTGTGAAATAAAATTTATATTACAACTTTATCTTTTTTCGTTTAATATCTCTTTGCTTGTATCTTTTCTTTCTTTCATGATTAAGTTTGTTATTATGATTGAACATGTAGCAGTGATAAACTGAATTATATTTCATTTTCTGTTCTCTCCCTTTACTTTTCATTACAAAATACGTGTGTGTGTATGTATGCATGTGTACGTGTAATGGAAATCGTATAAAGAAAGCAGAAAATAAAATTGTATAACAATTCAAAATATACTCAATAAAAATTGTAAACTCAAGACAACATATATCGTTTAATTGCTTATTAACGCATTGTATTACGGTGCGTATTAAAAATAATATTAAAGATACGTTTTTGCTGAGAATTAAGAATACACTTTCTAAAGATAAAAAGTACTGTTATTTCGATTAGAAAGATAAGTGACACATTTTTGATAATAATTAATGATTACACTTCTATAAAAAGATAAAAAGGCATTGCTAATTTAATAGAAAGAATAATAGTCGTCCGCAAGAGGTTGGCAATTTCGCATCTTTATAGGTGGTGTAATCTGCTCATATGCAGTTTCATCTAATGCTGGAGGTGTTATGGAGCGTTTCAAGCTAGGAGTAGGCAATGACTGTGCTATGTTGTTTGAAATTAGGAAATGAAAATTAGGTGTGTGTGTGTGTGTGTGTGTGTGTGTGTGTGTGTGTGTGTGTGTGTAATTTTTAAAATTTGAGTAGACTAGTTTTCAAGTCACTTTTTACTTTTGTTAATTTTTTTAAGAGATGTAATAATATGCATATAACTTTGACCGTGATCTTTTTTCCTTAGATTGAAATCAAAATTAGGAAGGGGGTACGTTTGACGTGTCATTTTATCTTCGTTTTGATATTAAAAGTTTTATCTGAATGTGCAGTATTATACTCTTAATAAAAGTCTTACATTTTAAATTTAAGTGACCATTTAGGGATTTTCAATTAGATACAGCCTAACATTGCATATGCTGAAATTCAACGACGTCTACATATTAATTTGTACACATATTGATCAATTAATTTTTAGTAAAAAATAAATACACCTATGGCTAAATAAAATCAGATGACAGGTACACTTTGATGTTGGATTCTCTTTGATAGTAGACAAGTTTACCTTGTATGGTTTTGATTTAGTCTCAAAAATCTAGCAGGCAATAAAAAGAAATGGTAATGTACATCATATCCTTCCAAACAGTGGTACAAGTAGTTTACCTTGCATGATCTTAATTTGTGAATATTTCTCATTAAGTATACAAGAAACTTTTCTCTGTTCGGGTAACTAGTATAATTCACTAATAGGTATTCTCTATAGCAACGTCTCTTCACATGTGAATGAACTTAATTGACATGTTGATGTAAAATATCTAGGATTCATTCATCCCTCTAAATGGCCGCTTACAATGACGATAGTTTACCTAGTGTGACCTTTAACCCCATTCCGTAAAATGCGCAATGTGTGGTCTTTGTTTGATTATTTCATCACACCGACGGTGCGCTCTGGAATGCATGATGCTTTTTATTTGACCGCATTCCATCCTATACCGGTGCGCACCGGCGGCAATTTACTACTACTAATGCCCACATTCATGTTTAAAGAATCACTACAACAAACATTAAAACTTTAAAATCCATTAAAAATTAATTATAAATAAAATTGTATCTGTCGCATCAGATGTACTAATTGATTTGAATATAATTATTATTCACTTGCCAATAAGATAGAGTACCACAACGATTGTGACCTTTCGATCCTAAAACTGTCAGCGAGTGACTTTGATAAATGTTGGCCTTCACTTTTGCCTTGTTTGTTCGAAAGTGTACATCATGATATATGCTTCTCAGAACACCACGTCAGTGTGCGTTTTAGTTTTGTTACGATGAGTCAAGAAACGTCAGTTCTGTCAAATGAATTATGCTTATCTCCTTTTTTTAAATGTCGTTATCGAACAAACTGCTGACTAGTTCACTGGATTTCCTTTAATGACTTTCATGAAAATATCAGTAATTAAGCTACAAGAAGACAACAAATATAGATGTAAATTTTAAAGACCGTAAAGATTTATTCACCCATACCACTAGTAAACATTATAGGAAAATTCCAACATAAGTGTACAATGAATTAATTATGAAGTCAACCAAGGTGTCAGAAGATAAGTTTTTATTGCATATTTTATTACAAAGATTTGAGTGATGTTGCTAATAAATCAAGCCATGTCCGGGAAATATATTGTGCTCTGCATGACAGATGGTATTATTAATCTTAGTAAATAATCAACATTTGATCATTTGTTCTGAGAGTATGGAGTATAAATAGGGAAGGAAAGTGTGGACCTGATAATGTCATCTCGAAGGGAGTCAAAATCTGCCATTTATCTACTGTGTCTTAGAAGGTAAGGCATGCGATAGTTTCTATTGACATATATGTTACATGTCTATTGTGTTAATCTTCTCGCATTCAGTACATTGCGATAATATGAAATAATACATTTGCTTCGATACACATCCTTAATCAAAATGTATTTTCAATCTTTTTATTCTGTTGTTTGTTTTTTTATTTATTTTTCCATGTGGGTCTGATTAATTTGTTTGCCTCTCAAGAATTAAAAATATAATTCCTATAACTGCTCATGTGCATTTTGGGTGTGGAGGAAATCGTCAGAGAAAAACGAGAAAGAAAACAAAATGGGAGTCAATTATTTATATCACAAATATAACAATGATTCTAGTGCTCAATAATGCCTTGTTCTGGTATTGTATTTTTTTTTACTGCGGACATACATGTTTCCATAATAAACTTTTTCAACATGATACATATTTGACATATATTGCATGATTTGATATCAAGTGCTACATCCAACCTAATCCAGAAAGAACACCAGATCACTTCTGTGTTGTGGAAAGCAACCTAAATAGGTCAGTAAAATCTAATATACACACAAAACAGAAATTATACGATACAACGAAGACATACATGTATGAAACTCTTTCACAATTATCTCTGTTTCGATACGGCTACATATTTATCATGTATCGGAAGTCTCATCTCAATAGGAATATCTCCGTTTCAGCACAATTAGTGATAAGGAGCAATCACCGAGTCGAAATCTCCACCGAGAACTTAAATTATAATCAACGGATATACCAGGCATGTGCAACCTATGGGCGGCGGGACACATTCGGTCCTCGACCTGATTTTATCCGCCAAATGGTGTAACGCACTGGTACATTTAAAAATCGCTATACGAACAAAGCCTTGGAGGTAGCTGCACATGCCTCTGATATACTTTTTAGGTAACACAAGTGCACTAATCTTTTCCCTCAAAAATAGTACTAACCAGATTCTAAGTCAAGAAATGAACATATCTATTTTTATTTCCTAGAAGGTTTTCTTCACACGATTTGGGTCGTTCCTAATATGGGTGCGTTCATTCATTCACTTAAATATTTTCAAACAAGACAGATAGGCAGAATAGATTCAACTTGTTCCCTACTTTAATACCTCAATGATGGGAAATAAATTAAAAAACAAATCGATATTTTGTTCTATACCCCATCTGTGGCGAATGAGCGATGTCTTCAGATTATTAATTTTCTTGCAGATGATCAATATTGCTATTTTTTTGTCCTGCCTCGTGGCACTTGCTACCAGCACCTTTAATGGATACGGCGGATACATCTATGACGACTTGGAATTGGCGGCGGATACTATCCAGGTTTTAATGGTGGCCTTGGACTGTATGGCGGATTAGGATACAGTCTCGGATTTGGACACGGTTATTACGGATACTAGCCTTGGATCTCGGGTCACTGGGGTCATGGGTTCCCGCGATATGGAGCCTACACTGGTAACTATCCCTACCTCGGACACAGATACTATGGTCAATATTACCCGAGTAAGAAAAATATTACTATATTATCTTGTCACACGCCTTATTGCAAATAACTACTTTTCAAGTTTAGGAGACACTGTTATCGGTTCGGACGTCGGAATCCAATGCATGTCGAGAACAGGAAAAAATCCTTAAAATAAATTAATTTACATTTTACGCTCAGCTTCTAAATGATTGTCCACCAGTATTGATGAATATCTTACTTATCATATTTTAACAAAACTACCAGTATCTATAAAGTAGGCTGTCTTTTCATCCCAAATCAACCCCCAAGAGTAAAATTGACGAAAACTTCATAAATGGACTCGTATGTATTTGTAGTAAATGTCAACATGAATACTTCTGTAGAGAACATTTTACCTTCAATTTTGCGTAGAATGCAATGTCCTTTTCATTTGTTTTACACTTGTGAAGTGAGCCATAGCGGTGTTTCAGTATTTAACACAACATAAAATATACTCTATTATGCACAGTTATTATTATTGTTGTTATTATTATTATTATTATTATTATTATTATTATTATTATTATTACAGGAAAGAAATACTAGATGTCACTACAATAACCCGGAATCTTGAGAACATTTTGAATTTCATTGATCCAGTATACTGCATTAATATCGCATAAATCAATAAAATATGCATTTTAAACCAACTCTTCTTCGTTTTTAATATCATTTTTTTCGTTTTCTAAACATTTTGCTTATGAATCAGATGCGTACGCTCTTTAAAAGCAAAGGAACACCATATAGAAGTTATTTATGTATATATACCATATTAAACTAGCTGATACATATAATGAGAGCTCATTCTTTTATGGAAATGCAATGTAAAATTAAATTTAAAATTTAAACTTTGAATATCAAACAAGTAGCAATATCAGTTCAATTAAATTTCAATTGAAATAATAGGACATGTTGATATTATTGAGCAGTTATCAATGGAAAAAATGTCTACATAGTGACGAGCGAAAGTAAAAGGTATGTGACCTCTTTGATATTAAATCATAACATTCTATCAGCAATCCATAATCCATACCAATGTCCAACAGAATTTAAAGAATCAAGTTGTCTGACAGATGGTTTAGTTTATTTGAATATCCACATTGACTCTTAAAGTGTTCTCGCTGGATACTACATGATGATGCCTGATAATACATAGTGAAATTATTATATATTGAGAAACAATATTATCATACAGGTTAGAGATTTTTAAAAATTCCCTCCCTACCTAGACCCGAACCCAGGTCCGCGAGTTACGGCAACAATCGCCTTTACTGCACGCAAAATATCGCTGTGTCTGGTATGTAGTTTTACCTATCTATATTAAGTTATATATGCCTTGATTTCTGTCATAGGAATCCGGAGTGACCGTGTATTAGATGATAGCTAATTGCTGTGCCTTCAGGCAGGTGTGTCCGCTACGCACGAATGCTTATACCAGCGACTATGTTCCATCCTTTTTGGGGAATGTGAGCATGGTCGAGGGTGTATAGGGGTTGGTGCGTGCAGGTAAGGCGATTGTTGACTGAAAAATATTCTCTCTCTCTCTTGGGACAAAAATTGATTACGGCGCAAATTAAAAATGGTTTCATACCTGATTGATCAAGCTGAGAGTTGGGGATCAACATTCCAGAATCCTCTTCGGTTCCAAAATAATATTTCCGGATTTCGCTCAGAGTTTAAGAACACCTGTAAATGCTTATATGCCCTCATAACATGTTCAAAGTACATTAATAATATATATATATATATATATATATATATATATATATATATATATATATATATATATATATATATATGGCACTTATCGCCTGACAAATGGATAATGGATGCGGGTCTAAACTTTGCCTTTATGCTCATGAGTGCTTATGCAAAACAGTTTAAAACAAAATCTCGTCTTCAGCAGCTGTGCCCCAGTACATCTTGTAATGCCATTGTGTAACCCAGTTATGTGACCAAACATCTAAATATAAACGTTGGAACTAAGTCATGTGACCAAACATCTTAAAATATATGCATCTTTTACTCTACACAAAGAACAATCTTTATCTTCATACATCCAGTACGTAAATGAGTCGTGTGACCAAATTTCTAACTATAAGTATTGTGACAGTTATCCATTTGTTAGAAATGTTTTGAATATTCTACAAAATCTTCTAATTACAATCAGATGCATGTTTAAAAAAGAAAAAAGAAATATCCAAATGTGTAATGAACCGATCTTCTGATTACAATCAGATGTATATTTAAAAGAAGAAAAAAACAATATCCATATGTGTAATGAACCAATCACATGCGTCGAACCGATCATAGCTGCATGTTAACTCAAGAAATTAATACTTTATTTTGTTTCCAATATAAAGCACATTCTTCCGATACTTCTGAATGAAGAAACATCACCATATCGATGAGAACGTATAACGTGTTTATTTCGTTCCAACTTCACGAAACATAACTCCTGTATGACGTCTGAAACACACTTTCAGCTTTTGTTTTTATCTCTTTATATTATTACAGTATTACATATTTTGATTGTATCTGGCACACTTATAATAATTCTTTATTTAAAATAACTTTCCTTGATACTGTGTTGGAAAGGGAATCAAATCTCGGAGTAACTGCTCATGCGCTTTCGATATCTTCGGATCCGTTTTTCAAGGCGGATGACAGAAACAAATAACAATTACAAAACCTAAAACATAAGCCAAATATCAATTCACAAATTTACAAACTGTTGCGTTATTGAAATCAAAATTAAAGAATAAAATTCTAATATATCCTAAAAAAGCAGAAAACTGTATCCTTTGAACTATTTACATTTTGGCAAATCAGGTATTTTCATTCAGCAAGAACACACTTTTGCGTTTAACTTGTCCACATGTGACCTATTGTTTATACTCGCGTATAAATCGATACCAACTGCAAACTGCAAAGACCCATATCTGCCGGCGCATTATGCGCCGGCAGATCCGGGTCTATGCAGTTTGTATGGACTAATCAGTAGAACAAAAAATATAGACCCTGATCTGCCGGCGCATTATGCGATGGCACAGCAGAGTCTATGTTGTTTGGATTTGGAGTTGAATTATACGCGAGTATATACGGTATTTATCTGACTGAAAACATTAACACGTAACATGATATGGCAAATATGCCGATACATGACCACCTAAAATGTTGTCTCTATTAACATTTATTGCAGAGTTATAATCCAAAGAGTAATCATAAGGCGCTTAGAAAATTAAGAATGAGATGATATGTAGGTATGTATTAACGCTTAACGGTAACTCTGCACAATAATGGCTATACCGTGTTAATTAAAAGTAAAGCTCCAAAAATGTAAAAAGCGGAAATTGCACAAAATACCCTAAGAAGATAATCTCTTCCAACTACATTTAAACATGTAGAGGGAAATGGGTTTATAACATGCTTTCAATATTAACATGATATAGTTTTTAACGGCACTTAAGCACAATAATGGTTATATGGTGCCTAAAAAAGTTTTGAACCAAGAATAGCACAAAAACAACAGGAAGGTAAACCCTTCAAACAAATACAAAAAAATGAAGAGGGTTTAAGGGTTCATATTCTTGTTTCAAGCCGCCTAGTCCGAGAGTTCTAAAGAGGCGAATCAAATACCTTTATTTTCTTTTCTGCTTTCTAGGTTACAGTTTTTTTAATTGTGGGATATTCCCGTCAGGATAATGCCATTGAAATAGTGGCCAACGGTGCTTCTTGCAAATATTTTAGTTTGCCATGCGGATCTATGTAGATTCATCCTTCTGTTTAGTTTTTCGGTCTACCCGACATATCACATTTTGTGTTTTCCATGTGATAGCGCTGTGAATGCTGAGTCTTTCGCCTGTTACTGTGCTAAAAAAATCACTTATTTTGATCATGCTTTGGCATGTCTTTCATCTTTTATCCCCACACGGTTCGGAGGATCCATTCGTAGTTTGGTTTTATGAGGGGTTTTAGTTTTGCTCCGACGAGGAGGTCTGGTTTGGAATATGCTATGACTGGATTATTTGGAAAAATCTTTTCTAGAGTTTCGGATGACTCAATGGTAGACCAGTGGTGCTCAATGAATGTGCCTACTGGAGGGAAATCTCGATGGAAGTCAGGACGACTGCTATCTTTTCAATATTTTCCCTTGCTTTTTACAGTAAAAGGTCTTCCCGATTTTCTATTTTCGCCTTTCCTATGGCATCATCCACACATTTCCTGTCATAGCTCCGCTTGATTAGGAGTTGAGACAATTCTATCGATTGTTTTTCTAATGTCGCTTCGTCAGAGCGGATCTTTCGCAGTCTTAGTGCATGGCTAAATGAGATGTTTTGAATGCAATGTTTTATGTGACAGCTGGATGGGAGCAAGTATTACTGTTTATCTTGCTGGCTTGGAGTATACGTCCATGTGGAGTTTTTTATGATCTGTGTTGTTGTGACCACAAAGACATGGTTTGTATTTGATATTTCTGCAGTGAACTTGATTGAATGATGGAATTAATTTGCTTTATTAACAAAATTGTGCAGCCTGTCTTCTCGGTGGGGCCACTTTTGTTCTATATCGGATACTAGTATATATATATATATATATATATATATATATATATATATATATATATATATATATATATATATATATATATATATATATATATATATATAGAGAGAGAGAGAGAGAGAGAGAGAGAGAGGTGTTTGCCGCGACTCGGGGAAAATATGCTTTTGGACAATGATTAGTGATCATTTGGTCCTGAATTTACATTTTGTTAAGCAGGATAATATTTATTTTAACATACAATGAGTATTAAACCGCCTAAAATCTGTATTGTCGTTACTGCATACATATATTGCAGTTATAGTAACTAAATATGTATTCTCGTTACTGCATACATTTATAGCAGTTATAGTAACTAAAATCTGTATTCTCGTTACTGCATACATTAATAGCAGTTATAGTAACTAAAATCTGTATTCTCGTTACTGCATACATTAATAGCGGTTATAGTAACTAAAATCTGTATTCTCGTTACTGCATACATTAATAGCAGTTATAGTAACTAAATCTGTATTGTTGTTACTGCATACATATATTGCAGTTATAGTAACTAAAATATGTATTCTCGTTACTGCATACATTAATAGCAGTTATAGTAACTAAATCTGTATTCTCTCTACTGCATACATTAATAGCAGTTATAGTAACTAAATCTGTATTCTCGTTACTGCATACATTAATAGCAGTTATAGTAACTAAAATCTGTATCTTTTACTGCATACATTAATAGCAGTTATTGTAACTAAATCTGTATTGTCGTTACTGCATACATTAATAACAGTTATAGTAACTAAATCTGTATTCTCTCTACTGCATATATTAATAGCAGTTATAGTAACTAAAATCTGTATTTTTTACAGCATACATTAATAGCAGTTATTGTAACTAAATCTGTATTGTCGTTACTGCATACATTAATAGCAGTTATAGTAACTAAATCTGTCTTCTCGTTACTGCATACATTAATAGCAGTTATAGTAACTAAATCTGTATTCTCGTTACTGCATGCATTAATTGCAGTTATAGTAACTAAAATCTGTATTCTCGTTACTGCATACATTAATAGCAGCTATAGTAACTAAATCTGTATTCTCTCTACTGCATACATTAATAGCAGTTATAGTAACTAAATCTGTATTCTCGTTACTGCATACATTAATAGCAGTTATAGTAACTAAAATCTGTATTCTCGTTACTGCATACATTAATAGCAGTTATAGTAACTAAATCTGTATTGGCATTACTGCATACATTAATTGCAGTTATAGTAACTAAATCTGTATTCTCGTTACTGCATACATTTATAGCAGTTATAGTAACTAAAATCTGTATTGTCGTTACTGCATACATTCATAGCTGTTATAGTAACTAAATCTGTATTCTCGTTACTGCATATATTAATAGCAGTTATAGTAACTAAAATCTGTATTGTCGTCACTGCATACATTAATAGCAGTTATAGTAACTAAATCTGTATTCTCGTTACTGCATACATTAATAGCAGTTATAGTAACTAAATCTGTATTCTCGTTACTGCATACATTAATAGCAGTTATAGTAACTAAATCTGTATTCTCGTTACTGCATACATTAATAGCAGTTAGAGTAACTTAATCTGTATTCTCGTTACTGCATACATTAATAGCAGTTATAGTAACTAAATCTGTATTCTCGTTACTGCATACATTTATAACAGTTATAGTAACTAAATTCTGTATTCTCGTTACTGCATACATTAATAGCAGTTATAGTAACTAAAATCTGTATTCTCGTTACTGCATACATTAATAGCAGTTATAGTAACTAAATCTGTATTCTCGTTACTGCATACATTAATAGCAGTTATAGTAACTAAATCTGTATTCTCGTTACTGCATACATTAATAGCAGTTATAGTAACTAAATCTGTATTCTCGTTACTGCATACATTAATAGCAGTTAGAGTAACTAAATCTGTATTCTCGTTACTGCATACATTAATAGCAGTTATAGTAACTAAATCTGTATTCTCGTTACTGCATACATTAATAGCAGTTATAGTAACTAAAATCTGTAAGATCGTTACTGCATACATTAATAGCAGTTATAGTAACTAAATCTGTATTTTTTTACTGCATGTATTTATAGCAGTTATAGTAACATCGAGTATGATCAGAGGTTGGCTGCTTGTTGAAAAGTAATACTTGATAAAGTGGATCCAAATGAATTTCATGAGGAAATTGAAAAAATTTCTATATTTGAAAACAATTTATCACGAAAAGAAATATACAGCTATGGGGCAGAAGTTTGCTCCAGGTTATGCAAAAATTTTCGGTTTTTGTTTTTTTACCAGACGTTATATATATATATATATATATAGAGAGAGAGAGAGAGAGAGAGAGAGAGAGAGAGAGTGAGAGTGAGAGAGATGGGGGGTGGGGTGGGGTGTGTGGGGGTGGGGGAGGAAATATGCTTTTTGGACAATGATTAGTGATCATTTGGTCATGAATTTACTATTTATTAAGCGGGATAATATTTATTTTAACATACAATGAGTAGTATTAAACCGCCTAAAATCTGTATTCTCGTTACTGCATACATTTATAACAGTTATAGTAACTAAATATGTATTCTCGTTACTGCATATATTCATAGCAGTTATAGTAACATCAAGCATGATCAGAGGTTGGCTGCTTGTTGAAAAGAAATGCTTGATAAAGTGGATCCAAATGAATTTTATGAGGAAATTAAACAATTTTGTACATTTGAAAAAACAAATGTATCACGAAAAGAAATATACAGCTATGGGGAAGAAGTTAGCTCCAGCTTATGCAACATTTTTGTTTTTTGTTTTTTACCACAATTTCTGCCGGGCTATCTATAGATAGATCCAATCACATCTATCTACGTATCCATTAATCCATCTATCTATCTTATACGTTGAGACTTTACCCGCCCGGTTCTTGAATAAACCGGCAATTGTTTAAATCTTTAGGAAATTTTGGTCCCCAAATTACACCACTGTTCAAAACGGTATGCCCTTGAGAATGATTAATGTAAGAGAATTAGTCCACCCACCCACCCCTACCCCAGGTGTTGTTTATTATTGTTGCCGAAAAGAAATACTAGGCTTCGTTACATCAATTGAGAAATATGGAAAACATTGTGAATTCCGATGATTAAGGCCAATTCGTTAATATCATGTAAATCCATGCCAATCAGCACAATAACACGTATTTTACACCAAATCTTTATATATTTTGTTTTTAATTTCAGTTTATTTTCTCACGCTGCTATAAATCATTCATATGCTTACGTACAGTTATGCTTGACTTATAAGCAAAAGGAAACCAAATTAAAAATTAATAATATCAAGGAAGTAGTCATATAATTTCAATTAATTTTCTATACAAAATACTAGTACATATTAATATTACCGAGTATGTAGCAAACAAAAACAAGGACAACATAGTGGACGTTATTACTATGTGTCAAGAAACGTCAGACCTAAAACTTGTTTCATGCTTCTCTTTTACTTTACGTGTTGTTATCGAACCAATTGCTGACCAGTTCACTGGCCTTCTTATAATTACTTGCCGGAATATATCATGAAATAAAAAAACAACAACAGATAGATTTAATATTGGACACCCGAAATATTGGTAGAACATTATAGGAAAAGTCATGCTTAGGACGACAGAGCATTCATCATGAAGTCAACCAAGCTGTCATAAGATACGTCAGTTAGACATTTTATTACCAAGACATGCGAAGTCCGGAAAATATAGTGTCATTGGCATGGCATATTGTATCATTAATTTTGACAAACAGTCAATATTTGACCACCCATACTCGGAGCATGGAGTATAAATGGGGAACGAAAGTGCGGACCTGATAGTATCATCTCGAACGGAGCTAAAATCTGCCAATTACCTACTTTCATTGAAGGTAAGGTATAGTAGAGTTTCTACTGAAGATATGAATATTTTACATTTCTATTGCTCTTATATAGAGTACACAGAGATAGCATGAGAGAAGAAATTTGCTTTGATATACATGATTAATCAAAATATCTTTAAATGTTTGCTGCGGGAGTGGGGGGGGGGGGAGTTGTAATAAAAAAATTTCCGTGCGGGTTTGATGTATTAATGCCTTTGAATAAGAAATAGTAAACTTACTATAAAAGACGAGATAATTTAGTGTGTAGGGAGTGTTGTCAGAGAAAAACAAAATGGCGGTAAATAGTTTGCATTGTGAATAGAAAAAATTATTCTACAACTGAATAATGCTCTATCATGGTTCTGTGCGTATTTAACGCCTATAAGATATTTTGAGGCAAACATATCATCTTTTTTTTTTTTGGCTCAAACGATACGCCATTGGAATAAGAATAATACTCCGGAATACTCCACATTGTGTCCCACAAGATAGATCCCAAGATCTGAATAAGATCAACCGTAAATTAAAATTCATGTATCTTTTATAAACCTTGGATTTTACTGTCTGCCATATATTCTAAAACATATTGATGGCCAGGTTAAGGATACATTGTTTTATCAATTTTCCACTGTTTTGTCCTTCTAACAACATTTTCATCAAATTTGCCGATATACTTATTCATTTTATTGTTGCTTTCAGCTGAGGTCAGATTTACAACACCGTCGTTGGTAATGCACACACCCAGAACATTGCCGAAATAGTCTTAAATAGCGAGTGTGCATAGCGAGTCTGTATATATAGCCCTAAACACTCTGGTTGTCATTCTTCGTCGGGTTTTCTCCAAACATAAACTTTCAATCTTTATCAAAAACAAATTTCTTTGCGACGTTACAAATTACTGTTGAGCCCTGGATTGTGACTGTCCAGTTGTGTCTCTCTTTTCACCATGAAATATGTGATGACCGATTTTACGTGAGTTTTAGTCTTTCTGCTTATTTCTCGTTTTCTGTGGACCGCTTTTTGAAACTTTTTCAAGAGTTCCTGAATTCTAGAACGTGATATTCCAGTTCTTCTAGATATGTCTCTACCACTAGAATATTTCTCGGCTTATTGAATTATCATCTGTTTTACGAGCTGTTAATTCCTCACTGTTAGGCACCATGTTTTGTTTACATTACCATAGAGTTCTTAAAACAGCTCTTCCTACACATTTACAATTTCAGACTACAGGCAACATGTTCATTAGTACACGCAGAAAAAATCTTGCAAATAAGTCTTATCCCCACAGTGACCATTTGAAATTACATATTGCTAAATGACGTCCACTCTTTTTACTCAGATGACTGCTCACATTTGACCTCGGACTGTATATTCACTTCGGCACAATAGCTGATAACTAGCAAGCTCTGGGTCAAACTTTGCGCCGCAAACTTAAAATATTTTGATAAGATATTGTATTATGGTAACATAGGGCAAAATTTATATTTCTAGCACAAATCGTTCCACAATAATAGTACAAAGCAGCTTCTAAGTAGAAAATAAACATTTCTATATAATATTTGTTTGAAAATACCTACACCTCATTTATATGAAGGTAGTGTCGAATGTACGTGCCTCCGTTCGTTTTCTGCACATGCATTCAAATATTTTGAAGCAAGACAGATAGATAGGATAAATAGAAATTGTCCACCATATTGATTCCTCAATGATAGGAAAAGAAAATGAAAGAAGAAATTTACCTTTTGTCCTATATATCTGCCCAATAAGTGATGCCTTCTTATTATTAAATTCCTTGCAGATGATAAGGGTTGTTTTTGTTTTCTCCTGCCTCATTGCACGTGCCACCAGCACCTTTAATGGATACGGCAGATACATTGATGTCAACTTTGGAATTAGCGGTGGACACTTTCCAGGTGTCCATGGTGGATACTATGGTGACCATGGACTGTATTGTGGACTAGGATACGACCTGGGACTGGGACATGGTTATTACGGATACAAGCCTTGGATCTTGAGTCACTGGGGTCATGGTTTCCCTCGGTATGGAGCTTACGCTGGTCACTATCCCTACCTCGGACACAGATACTATGGTCAGTATTACCTGAGTACACAAAATATCAATACATGTTAAATGCCTTATTGCAGATAACTGTTGTTTTTTTTTTTTTTTGTTTGTTTTTTTTTCATTGTAGGAGACATTTGCATCTGTTCAGACGTCTGAAATAAATACGTGTTTTAAAACGGAACATCCTTAAAATTTATCTTTAGTGTACATTTTGCGTTCAGTCAACGGATGACCTCCAGTATTGATTAATATTTTACTTATCATGGTTGAATAAAACTGTCAATGCCTACAGAGTGTGCTCTCTTTTTATTCCTAAACAACTCTCAAGAGCAAATTTTTGAAAACTTCGTCAGTGGACTTAAACGGATTTCGGTAAATTTCAACATGAAATATTTTACTGACAACATTGTACTTTCAATATTCCATATATAATGTACTTCATTCTTTTTTACACTAATGAAATGAGCCATTATAATAACCAAATATCGAACATAATGGGGAAAATATAATCGCTTTAAACAAATTTATTATTATTATTATTATTATTATTATTATTATTATTATTATTACAGGAAAGAAATACTAGTAGCTATTGCACAATATCAGGAATCTGCAGAATATTTTGAATTTCATTGTCAAAGTCTAATTTAATCAATAAACTATCATGCATTTTACACCAAATCTTCTTTTTGTTTGTAATTTCAGTTTGAGTTTACACATCATATTATATATGCTTCTCACAACTTTACGTTCCTTTGTATTTTAGCTCTGTTACTATGACTCAAGAAGTGTCAGTCCTATAAAATGTTTTCTTGCAAAAGCATTCAGTGATATTGCCAATAAATCAATATCCTGCAAAACATAATCTCACCTGCATGACATATTGTGATAATAATCTTAATAAACAATCACTTTATAACTACTTGTTCGGAAAGCATTGGTTATAAATAGGGAACGAAAGAGCAAGACCGATAGGATCATATCGAAGGGAGCTAAAATATTTACAATTCACCTTTTCATGTCTATCATCTTGATTTTTTTGCACTTTCGGTACACAGAGATGACAGGAAAGAATACATTTGCTTCGATATACATAGGGAGGACAATTTACATCCAATAATGTGTATAACGTAATGTCCTTCAATATTGCGTACAAGGTAATGTCCTTCCCAGTAATTTTAAACTTGTGAAGTGCGCCATAACAATGTTCAAGAATTTAAAACAAACGGTAAAATATACTCGCATTTACACAAATTAATTTTCTTCTTCTTCTTCTTCTTCTTATTATTATTATTACAGGAAAGAAGTACTAGATGTCATTACAATAACCCAGGAATGATGAAAACATTGTGAATTTCATTGATTAAGTATAATGGATTAATGCGATCAAAAAAATAAAATATGCATTTTACACCAACACTCATTGTTTTTAATTTGAGTTTCTTCGTTTTATACAACTATTGTTACTGCTTCATATGCTCTGTTATATATAACTTAAAAGCAAATGGAAGCCATTTACAAGTTATGTATTTATTTTTGTTATATTCAACGAGGTGATCATTTGATCTGAAACCTCTTTGATGGGCATGCAATGTATAACTAAATTTATATTAGAAACTTTGAACATTAAGCAAGTAAGAATGTGAATTCAATTAAATTTCAATCCAAATAATATATATATATATATATATATATATATATATATATATATATATATATATATATATATATATATATATATATATATATAATTTAGCATTTATGATTTTAAAAAAGACTTTTCTGCTGATTCAGCTGTTAACAGTAAATTTCCTATTATCATGGGGTATCACATACATAAAAGAAGAAGAAGAAGAAGAAATCTGACAGTTTCAGTGCTGTGAAAATTAAATCTGATGTATTAGGAGTGTATGATGAATTACTGGTAGACCCACTGTGATAAAACTTCCCAAGAATAAATATTTAAATTTTGTGCTTCAATTTTTCAAAGACGAGTAGTATTAGTTTCAGGATTCCTTACAAAGAAAGAAAACAAGTGACATAGAAAGAAAAAGACAGACAGACAGACAGAAAGAATGAAGGAAGTAAAGATAGAGAAAGTAGGAAATCAGGAACAAATTTAGAGAATATGAAAAATGTACCGAAGAAATGGAAGAAAGGAAGAGAAATATTGGCTAATTTAAGTTTGAGTCAGGCAAAAAATTTTATAAATGTTTTGCTTTACATTATTTGTACTTCAGCACGATTGCACAGTTAGATTTTATGTTCGGTGTCGTGACTGGTACCATGCACAAGTTCTTACCAAAACTTTTTTTTCCTTTTAGCTCAAGATGAATTTTTTCGAACTTGATTTAAACGCGGTTAATCTTTGGAAAGGAATAGTAACCATTATTATATTTTTCTTTAGTACGATATAGACTGTTCCTTGTTATGCTTCTTATCAACAGTGATGATCATGATGATGGTTTGTAGTAGCCGTAGTAGTAGTGGTAAACTTAATGGAAGCAAGAATTTTAAGCGAATATAAAAAGAATTAAAGATATAAACCGTTGTTGCAAGTTGTTAATGAAAATTAAAGTCAATGTACACATGCTTACAAATAGACAGCAAAAATATTTAATATAAAGTTCTTTAAGCCAATCATATAATAGCTACATTTTGAGCGGCCACTCTTGAAATTAAAAAAAATCTGAACTAACTAAAATCTATGTTAATATTTTCCCACGCATTTCTTATCGAAATGAGAAAGGCTCACAATTAAAGATCACATGCCAAACAAAGATGAATAGGTATACTCTCTTGTCCATCGTAATTTTCCAGCAGAATATCTGTATGAGTCTTATCAATGTTTGTAAAAAAGTGGTTTTCAATATATTTTCAAAACCGTTTACTAGTATTCAGTTTACTTGTGCTTCCGACCTAATTGGGCGAAAGTGTTATGAACGGTTTAATAAACACATTATAGATCTTGCTGTCGTTGTTAAGAAGAAAATATATAATACATGTTTGTTGATGTTAACATACCTGATTTGAATCCTGTTTGATTTTCTTGATGCCATCTTCAGTGAGTAATTCGGAAACAAAGTGCGCGAGAAGGCACCAAAGCAGACAATGAGAATTTTTGCCGCATCATCATCATCATCTTTATTTCCTTCCGTAGAAGATTGCATGATATAACAATAAATCATCTGAATACAATCAATAAATAAGTACCAAAATAAAGAAATGAATACAAAACAAACAAACACTAGTTGAAAGAAAAATAAAAAAATTTAAAAAAAAAATAAATTAAGCAAACTGTGAATCCGGGGCGCCGTAGAACCAACATCAATTACTTCGTGCATACAATAATGTCAAGAGATCTATAGTGTGAATATCATAACATTGTTCGTCTATGATATAAAATAGAATACTAGAATACAACTTCTTACAGTATATCCATCATTAAAGTGTTCCTCAGCTGCATAAGTTGCAAGTTTAAGTACCTTATTTGCAGAAGATAGCTGCACACTGCATGACAAAGTATGCTGCATACAGGGCGAATAACTTGGAGTTTTCTTTGTCGATTACAACTGCAGGTAACCTTTTACCTTGAAGATATTGCAGTAGCAGCTCATCTTCTGCATTAAATAACGTAATATGCAGGCTCAGTGGAAATTTATCAGTAAGGAAATCACAGAAAGAGTTTCTGAAATTCGACATATAAGGACAAGCAACATAACAATAAAGTATCAAGTCTGTATAAACATTTCCACATCGAATACACATATCGAGCTGTGTTTGAGGAACAGCAGCCCATAGTTTAGCTACATATATAAATACCTTAGTGTGCTGTCTGGTTTTAGCCGACTGCCATACTGAGGCAGGTCGCAAGGATTCGTGTATCGAAGAGAATCTATCAAAATCTGCTTGATTAGACATACGAACTCTCCAGAGGCTATTTTCAAGACCAGCAATTTTTGACCTTACAATTTCTTTCCAATTTTGTTTATCTGGAATTTCGGAATGTTGCAAATAATCAGTTAGATACTCAAGCAAGTCAAACTTCTTTAACGTATAATATAGATTTGAAATTAATCCGTAGCTTGACATGCATCCGCTCAAAATGAAGTGAAATAACGTAACCTTAAACATACGTTTAGTATGTACGTTATTAGGCATCAAACACAATCTGTGTAAAAATGTCAATTTTCTTCTATCAATTTCGGACTGAGCTGATGTCCATCCTAACATTCCCAGAGCGATGTTTGATCTTGTATGTGTTGGGAAGCCTTGTAAATGTTTGGAAAAATACCTCAGAGTTTTATCCAATGAAGAGAGGTCACTTTTTGAAATATTAAACCATAGTTCACTTCCATAAAACATTGAAGGAAAAATTACCTTTTTGATCACATTTGCAGTAACCAAAGGATTTAAACAATTGGGTTTAATGCCAATACCAAACAGACCGTGAAAAGATTTTTTACCTTTCTTGCATGGATCGAGTATTGCGTCATGCGACGTCAGCTTTGAGTTAATCCGGTGTCCCAGAAAAATGAGAATTTTTGACGCGTAAACGGGGACTCAGTTTTCCGACTGATACATTCTAAGTTTTGAGTCGAGTGGGACGTGTGTATTTTTGTGTATAGAACAATGTGAAAAAATACCGACCAAACGGGGACATGCTCAGATACGCTTATTTTAAGGTTTGTATCACTAAGTAAGACCGTGGCAATCAATTTCTGCCGCTATTACAAAACGGGGACGTCACACACACACACACACACACACACACACACACACACACACACACACACACACACACACACAATCATAACATTCTATCAGCAATCCATAATCCATATCAATGTCCAACAGAATTTAAAGAATCAAGTTGTCTGCAAGATGGTTTAGTTTATTTGAATATCTACATTAACTCTTAAAGTGTTCTCGCTGGATCCTACATGATGATGCCTGATAATACATAGTGAAATTATTATATATTGAGAAACAATATTATCATACAGGTTAGAGATTTTTTTAAAAATCTCTCCCTACCTAGACACGAACCCAGGTCCGCGGGTTACGGCAACAATCGCCTTTACTGCACGCACAATACCGCTGTGTCTGGTATGTAGTTTTACCTATCTATATTAAGTTATATATGCCTTGATTTCTGTCATAGGAATCCGGAGTGACCGTGTATTAGATGATAGCTAATTGATGTGCCTTCAGGCAGGTGTGTCCGCTACGCACGAATGCTTATACCAGCGACTATGCTCCATCCTTTTTGGGGAATGTGAGAATGGTGGAGGGTGTATAGGGGTTGGTGCGTGCAGGTAAGGCGATTGTAGACTGAAAAATACTCTGTCTCTCTCTCTCTCTTTATATATATATATATATATATATATATATATATATATATATGTGTGTGTGTGTGTGTGTGTGTGTGTGTGTGTGTGTGTGTATGTATGTATGTATGTCTTGGGACAAACATTTATAACGGCGCAAATTAAAAACGGTTTCCCAACGTATCGAGCTAAGCAAGTTCTGCGTCAGGGGAATAAACAGCTAACATACACAAAACAAACACTAAACACAAAATCGAAGATTAACTCTGGAATCTTGCATGTTATAATCACCAGGGGGAATTTACAACAAGAGATATAATAATAAAAAATTGTGTAGCAATAGTAATAAACGAGCGGGTTATTGTATCTATCACATAGAGAACCAACATGTTTTGACATAATTCCAGGTTGTGATCAAAGACGGAAACACAGCATGACGAAAAATCAACGACATGTACAAGATTTGCTAAAGACATTATATCGCGGTAGAGTTATGCATAGAGGTTCTAAAGGAAAGATCTTAAGAGAATTGTGTAAGAGGATAATGGACAAGAGAACGATAATAATAATAATAATAATAATAATAATAATAGCAATAAAATAATAATAAAAATAATATATGTAATTACTTGAGTAAATATTATCGCAAAGATTGCGTAAGGGTGAAAAACTGATGACTGACTGTAAATTTGATAAGACTCCAACGGGAAGGTTAGGTTATTTTCATTTAGTCCGAAATCCCCATGAGTGTTCAATTCTAGTATCGATTATCGTTCCTTACGTGTACGTTCTATGTCGGTCCACCGCAGGTTTCATTCAATCTGTAGCATCTCGAGGAACTCGACTGAATGTCCAGTCCAGTTGGAGTGGTTGGCGACTTTCGCGTTGATTTTGTTGCGAATGAGGCTTTTGTGACGATTATTCATTCGCTTTCTGAAATCAACAGTTTCACCAACGTATTGAGTGGCACAGATCTTGCATGTCAGAAGATAGATTGCATTCTTGGCTCGACATCCTAACTTCTGATTGATTGTGTAGCTAACTCCTGTTGTTGAACTTCTGAAAAACTCGGTCTCGTGCATATGTTTTCAAATTAGGCAACGCTTGTCTTTGAAGCGGTATATGCCTGAATCTGTGGTCTTGTTTGAAGTCATCTTGGCATGTACTTGATGGTCCTTCAGATTTTTAGGTCTACGGAACGCAACCATAGGAATGTCTTTCAATATACCCTTCAGACGTTCGGACGATTCAGAATGGTACCAATGCTTCCGAATGATCTGCTGTAGGTTTAAGACATCGGGGTGAAAAGTTACCACGAAGGGGATTCGCTTGTTGATTTTCTTGGTGTTATTTTTCAGGAGAGCTCCTCATTTGTTTCCGGAAATGATTGGCCTCCCCAGGTTCAATTCCTTGTGTATTTTAGGGAGTAAATCAAATCCCCCTTGTTTGGGGTCAAGTGGTAGGAGGTAAGATAGTATGTGCAATGTGTTCCCCTTTCTACAAAACCAAAGGATATAGGCCAGAACAAATGGACTCTCACTTTCTCTGTGGAGTTGTGAGATTGCTGCATAACGCATTCTTTACTCTAAAATGGTCAGCAGGTAGGGTGAAGTTCTCGTTGCCTGACTTCATAGTTCATGACCTTCCCAACACGAATGCATGTTTTCAACTTACTGATTTAAAGCGTGGAAGAATATGCTAACACAAGCGAAAAGAACTCTGCTTTTATATTTTCCTGCATGTAGCATCTCACTGTATAATGTTACTTAAATTACTAACATAGAGTATAGGAATGATAACTGTAATATATTTCTCTAATGTAAATAGTATCGCGGTATTCAGCTACCACGCATATTCTAATTATATATATATATATATATATATATATATATATATATATATATATATATATATATATATATATATATATATAAATTATACAATTCTGAGTTGTAACAATAAAGCTTGGAATTTTATGAAGAAAAAACAGTAGCAAATACAATCCTAGCACAGCTATGTCAACAAAATGATTGGAAACCTAACCCAGATTCGAAATCAATCTGGAAATACACCAACAGGCAAAACAAAAACAAAAAAAACAAAAAAACAAAAAAAACACATGGCATTCCTTCACTTAAGACAGACACCAGACTAGTAGAAACGGACACAGAGAAGGCTGAAACACTTAACACACAATTCAGCAGTGTTTTAACCACTTCAGTTACATGGCTTTACCCTGTATATTCCCAAAAGTACCCAAAACGAATAATATAGTAGTAACGTGTTTAGAAGTTCAAAAGTTGCTACATGGTTTAAACCCATCAAGAGCTTGTGGTCCGGGCGATATACATCCAAAAATACTTAAGGAACTATCTTCTGAGTTGGCACCAGTGCTTACACACATCCAACAAAGGACTGGTCTCAAGCAAATATATGCCCACTGTTCAGAAAATGTGATCGGGCAAAGGCCAGTAATTACCGCCCTATCTCACTCACCAGTGTTCTTTGCAAGTGTTTGAGCATATTGTCTGTTCTAACATCATGAAGTACTTAAATAACTTTTCTATCATATCTGATAACAAACTGCCTTCTGGAAATGACACAGCTGCGAAACACAACTGTGTTGTGTTATTGATGATTCGGCTAAACATTCATATAAAGGTGATCAAGTAGACATTTTTGTGTTAGACTTTGAAAGAGCTTTTGACACTGTCCCCCATGAATTATTAAAAAGTAAACTAGTTCATTATGGAATTTCAGGCAAAACTCTACGCTAGATAGACTCTGTTTGACGTTTCTGAGAATAATGTGTGGTGGTAAATGGTTCCAAATATGATTGTTCCAAAGCAGCTTCTGGAGTACCTCAAGGCACAGTACTTGAACCAGTGCTCTTCTCCTAGCATATCAGTTACACCATGATTGAAATTGACTCGGAAATTCGCCTCTTTGCAGATGACTGTGTATGCTACAAATCAATATAAACCGAGCTGGATACTAGGATATTACAAAATGAAATTAATAAATGAGAACATTTGACACATTAATGAGGCTAGCGATTCCAACCTAAAAAAATGCAACATAATGCAAATGACAAGAAAGAAATGCATAAAAAAGTATGTCATATTCATTGAAAGGTCCTAATTAAGAAAATCTCAATTCAATAAAATATTTAGGGGTCACAATTAATAGTGATCTGAAATGGAACCTTCAAATTCAAGAATTGTGCACCAAAGCAAGTCGTACGTTAGGCCTATTAAGACATAAATTGTCATCTTGCCCGCAAAATGCGAAAGAATTAGCTTTCAAGGGTTTAGTTATACCTATGATAGAATATGAGTACTGGAGGATGACACTTGAGACTTAAATGAGGGGTCCTGGTCTTTGATAGTAAATAACTAAGAGAGTGTGTATATTTCATCCCGTCCTTTTACATCCTACCCCCTCTTGTGTGATAGTATGTTTGTATTTATGTAAGAATAGCCCGTGTACCAACACTCCTAACCTTTTCGTCAGATAGTAGGGGTGAGTGTTTGGGTTGTAATAAAAAAGCGGTGGCTGGATAGTAGGGGTTTTGTTTTTAAAAATAGGAGGATAAAGTAGGAATATTGTAACGGTAAATAACTAAGGGGTCTTAATGAGGACACTAGATGGTTTTTACTTGATTTATAAGAGGGATCATAGAGTGCTGTGGGGAGTTAGGGACATTAGTTTTATTCAGAAAGGATAAATAACTGATTAGTGGATAGTATATAAATGGGTGCTGTTACGACTCTAGGGGTAATGTAACAGAATAAAAGACACAAACAAGCTTTCAAGATTAAAATGCAAAACTTTTATTTCCTAAAATATTAAAATAATTAAAATAATTCAACAAACAATCAAAGTGAAAGAATTAAAATAACTTACAGTATAGAATATCCTAAAAAGTCCTAAAATGTTTTAAAGTTCACTTCCTGTTGTTAATCAGAATAATCCGGATGTGGTATTCCGAATGAAAAAGCCTGTAATTTGCTGAAACTGATAAGTTTTGATGTAATCCAAAATAATCCTTGCAAGTCTGGAATCTCACAAGTTTTAGAATAATGTCCGATAATTCCACGGAGCTGTATAGTAATTCAGATGAATTACTAATTAAATAAATTCCACACAGAACTGAATAATTTCAATAACCTCTCCTCGATCAAGCAATTGTAAAGAATGATAATTCCAAAGATTATTCCCTATATATCTTTACTAAGTGCGTAGAATAAAAAGGGAATATCCTTTCTTCGTCTTTAATATTATGGTATTTCAAAATAACACAACCCTCTAAGAACCAATCAGGAACTAGGTTACGCGTCATTTACCCAAAGGTCTAGTGTACTAAAAATCTTAAAGAGTAAACATAATGTTATTGTGTAGTATGGAATGTGACCTTTCAATGTTGATTTCTAAAAAGTACAAAGCCAGGTCGACTTCATTTCCCGCGCAATTGATCATGTGACCACTTATTGATCGAGCAGTAGTCGTATCTATACTGATATGCTAACCCCTATTCAGACTAAAACAGAAATCATAAATTAGTAAATTAAATCATTATAAAAGGTAAAAAGGTATGATTCCGTAACACCCTCAACCATCACGGAAAAAATAAGGATTTATGCAATAAAAACTTATTTTTTAATATGTACTTCCAACATACAAGTAATTATATCAAAAAGAAAATAAATGAATACATGATACAGTCATGTATACAAAACAGTGTAACGATGGTATTATACACATGAAAATACATCATCGATTAAATTTTACTAAGAAATAGCCGTAACCTTAGCTTCTATTGATTTTATTTGTCCATGTCTCACAATCATGCCCTGAAAAGGTAACACAGGCACGATAAAAGTCACTTTAATATTGATGATCAGGTTCGCTTCGCTGAATCTCTTGAAGAATGGTTCTATTAGATCTTGCCACATGTCGTTGCAGATGATGACATCTTCGATGTATGCATCGCAATTTCTATTCGGATGTTATTATATTCATCAGACGTTGGAAACTTGGGGAACCTTCATCCCAAATGATACGACTTTGTATTGGTCAAGTTCTGGAGTCATGAATGCAAATTTTTCTTTCTCTCCGTAAGTGAAATTTTGTAGAATCTTCTCAATAGGTCAATATCTTGCGACGTATTAGTCATTTCCAATCCCATCTAGAAACTGGAAATGAATATGTCCCGGTGACTCTATTTACTTTCTATACTTTACACATATACGGAAAGTGTTATTTTGTTTCTGCAATGAAACATGGTAAACTCCAGTCACTTTTATTTGGTTCGTGTAGAATGTCTGTAAATAAATATTCATGTTCTTCTATCAACTATTTCAGTTCGTAAATTTCAGGCGGCAGTATGTGCGAAGAGTAGTGACTTCAAATCATCCTATCGGATTTCTCATCTTCATTCAAATCTTCAATGTGTGAGACAAGTACTACTAAAGTAATCGATAATTTATGTGGCTATTTCTATCTACATATTGTTCTAACAATCTAACATTTTGACAAAGTTGTTTCTGCTTTCTCCTCCCAGAAGTATTAATAATAATTTAAATTCCCTAACCTTTTGTCAGTAGTATAAGGACCAAAATACTTAACCTAAAGAGGATTTTTGGGGTATAGGTAGCAAAAATAATACTCTATTATCTGACTAAAAAAAACTCCTACACTGATCCCTCGCAGCAAACAACAATAATTGGAAACCTTCAACCTACTCCCTTCCTGTTCCACAACAATTCCCAATTATATACCATCTCATAACAATATGTTACAATAATTCGTTCTAAAGCCTGATATAGTATCAGCTTCAGAAGACCAAACAGTGTGAAGAACCCGACCAAAACTCTCACTATGGTCTCAGTTTTAATATTCCACAAAGGAATAGCTTTTATAAAACTTGTAGACGCACACTTCGCCGACAAGTATTGGTTGCCTAACATCGTCTCATTTATTCCTAAACGACCAGACAACGACGTTTCATGGACTACACTAAGTAATTCCTGACGATAGTATCTAGGAACTACTATTTTACCAACTGACCACTCATCACCAGCAATTACCCTAAGCAATCTCCTTTTCCGTTCAAGGACTTCACTCGTCAAGAAGTAACAAGTACCTTCTTGCGTGGCTTCAGTTTCAGTCATAGCCCCCTGAAACAAACAGGAGATATCCGAACCTCCCTGTTGTAAGACATCTAGTGCTTGTCTTATTACACCCTGACTATTTTTATGAGACATAGTAGTTGAAAGAGTATCACTATCAATACTAGATTGAGGAGCAGAAGTGACCTCATGAAAAGCCTGACCCACAAAGGTGTCCGCTAAAGGAAATACATTCTGTTCAACAACAATATTCTCAAGAGCATACTTTGCCATAGCTCTAGTAACTTCACAAGCTGGACTTAAACCAGGGATTTCTACTTCAATATGATCAACTCTTTGATCCATACTAAGCTTGTTAGTTACAAGTGGATTAACCACGACCTTATCTTTAGCTAGGTCATTACCTAGTAATAAATGGATGCCCTTAATAGGCAAAGAAGCCACTGCTCCTATGGTCACAGGTCCCGAAACTAAGTCTGATGACAAACTAACACAATGAAGAGGGACATTAACATATCCACAATCTACCCCCTGTATTAATACACTTTCACTAGTAGAAGACTTCTCAGAAAACAGCAAAGTACTATCTAACAATAGACTCTGAGAAGCTCCTGTATCTCTTAATATCTTAATAGGAGTAGCCTTATCCAAGTCACCAACAAGTGACACAGAACCCTTCGACATGAATGGTTCGTAATTCTTCATTATAAAATCAGACTGAGGTAAGCTAGCCTCCAAACAAATATCATTCTCATTGATAAATGACCCTGACCTTAACTTTTTGATAACAAGAGCATTTGAAACTGCTCTATTATAATTCTGAGGCCTAAATTGCAACTTTAAGCAATCAGAAATAACGTGTCCCTTCATCTTACAATATGAACACGTGGGCATAGATAAGGTTTTCTGATATTCCCTATCAGAACTTTGATTCTTTACAATCACATCACCCTGAGGTCTGAAATTTCCTGAACGAGTTTGAAATAATTTCTTAACATAAGGTTGTTGAGGAAAAGTTTTAGTTATCAATGGAACCTTGTGTATTGAAGAATATTCATCAGCTGTGATGGCTGCCTTTTCTAAAGTCTCAACTCCTTTCTCATTAAGATACATCTTAATATTATCACTGACACAATTCTTCAAATCTTCAATCAATACCAGTTGTTCAAGATTATCATAATTGCCTTCAACCTTCTTAGATGTACACCATCTTGTAAACAAACGTTTCTTTTCCCAAGCAAATTCTACATGAGTTTGATTTGTTTCCTTTTTACATTCTCTAAAGTTTTGACGATGAGTTTCAGGTACCAACTCGTAAGCTCTTAAAATGTATTCTTTGACCACTTCATAATCAGCAGATTGTTCAGATGAGAGTGCAGTATAAACATCACTAGCTTTGCCAGTTAACACACTCTGCAATAATGAGGTCCACTTCTCTTTTGGCCATTCCAGATTCTCGGCAATTTTCTCAAAACTGAGAAAATATTTGTCTATCTCCTTTTCTCTAAAAGGGGGAACCTGTCTCAAATGTTTGGCCAAATCAAAGTATGAACCCTGATTTTCATGAGAGTGCCCTTTGCTGGTCAATTCTAATTCCCTTAATCTGAATTCTCTATCAGAATTTTGATTCTGAAATTCTCTAACTTTGTCTCTCTCTCTTTCCTCATTATCTCTTAATTCCTTCTCTATTTCCCTTTGTTTATCTCTCTCTTGAATTTCTCTTTGTTTATCTCTCTCTTGTATTTGTATCTCATTATCTCTTAATTTATCTTCTCTTTCTCTTAATTCCTTTCTTTCTTCCCTTCTTTCCTGCATCTGCATCTGTTCCCATTGAAGTTTGATCTTTTCAATCTCTATGTCCTTAGCTATCTGTAATTTCTTTCCCAAACCAGACGGAGATTTTTTCTTAACACTTGAAACCCCCTCTTCAAAAATACCTGATTGTACCAAATATTGAATCAAGACACTTCTAATATCCTGCTTCAACATGGAAGCCTTCGCTTCAGTAAGACTATAATGTTGAGCAATTTCAATTAATTCGTCCTTCTTTAAGGACTCAAATTTCTCCTGGGTAGGATCAGCCAAGAAACTCTCTACTCTGGATGTCATTATGAAAGCCTGTTAGTTTCTCTTTATTTCTTAATCTGGAAATCAAAAAACCACTAAAATTTCAAACAATGAAATTCAAATCCCAAAAAGAAAACTTTCCGAAGTATCAAAATCTCTGAAATATTAAAACTTCGAAAATATTTAATTAAATCTAAATTTCAAAATATTTAAATTCGGATCCCGAAATTATTCTAATTTCTAATCCCGTAATACGAGCCCCCATTTTTTCCTGTTACGACTCTAGGGGTAATGTAACAGAATAAAAGACACAAACAAGCTTTCAAGATTAAAATGCAAAACTTTTATTTCCTAAAATATTAAAATAATTAAAATAATTCAACAAACAATCAAAGTGAAAGAATTAAAATAACTTACAGTATAGAATATCCTAAAAAGTCCTAAAATGTTTTAAAGTTCACTTCCTGTTGTTAATCAGAATAATCCGGATGTGGTATTCCGAATGAAAAAGCCTGTAATTTGCTGAAACTGATAAGTTTTGATGTAATCCAAAATAATCCTTGCAAGTCTGGAATCTCACAAGTTTTAGAATAATGTCCGATAATTCCACGGAGCTGTATAGTAATTCAGATGAATTACTAATTAAATAAATTCCACACAGAACTGAATAATTTCAATAACCTCTCCTCGATCAAGCAATTGTAAAGAATGATAATTCCAAAGATTATTCCCTATATATCTTTACTAAGTGCGTAGAATAAAAAGGGAATATCCTTTCTTCGTCTTTAATATTATGGTATTTCAAAATAACACAACCCTCTAAGAACCAATCAGGAACTAGGTTACGCGTCATTTACCCAAAGGTCTAGTGTACTAAAAATCTTAAAGAGTAAACATAATGTTATTGTGTAGTATGGAATGTGACCTTTCAATGTTGATTTCTAAAAAGTACAAAGCCAGGTCGACTTCATTTCCCGCGCAATTGATCATGTGACCACTTATTGATCGAGCAGTAGTCGTATCTATACTGATATGCTAACCCCTATTCAGACTAAAACAGAAATCATAAATTAGTAAATTAAATCATTATAAAAGGTAAAAAGGTATGATTCCGTAACACCCTCAACCATCACGGAAAAAATAAGGATTTATGCAATAAAAACTTATTTTTTAATATGTACTTCCAACATACAAGTAATTATATCAAAAAGAAAATAAATGAATACATGATACAGTCATGTATACAAAACAGTGTAACGATGGTATTATACACATGAAAATACATCATCGATTAAATTTTACTAAGAAATAGCCGTAACCTTAGCTTCTATTGATTTTATTTGTCCATGTCTCACAATCATGCCCTGAAAAGGTAACACAGGCACGATAAAAGTCACTTTAATATTGATGATCAGGTTCGCTTCGCTGAATCTCTTGAAGAATGGTTCTATTAGATCTTGCCACATGTCGTTGCAGATGATGACATCTTCGATGTATGCATCGCAATTTCTATTCGGATGTTATTATATTCATCAGACGTTGGAAACTTGGGGAACCTTCATCCCAAATGATACGACTTTGTATTGGTCAAGTTCTGGAGTCATGAATGCAAATTTTTCTTTCTCTCCGTAAGTGAAATTTTGTAGAATCTTCTCAATAGGTCAATATCTTGCGACGTATTAGTCATTTCCAATCCCATCTAGAAACTGGAAATGAATATGTCCCGGTGACTCTATTTACTTTCTATACTTTACACATATACGGAAAGTGTTATTTTGTTTCTGCAATGAAACATGGTAAACTCCAGTCACTTTTATTTGGTTCGTGTAGAATGTCTGTAAATAAATATTCATGTTCTTCTATCAACTATTTCAGTTCGTAAATTTCAGGCGGCAGTATGTGCGAAGAGTAGTGACTTCAAATCATCCTATCGGATTTCTCATCTTCATTCAAATCTTCAATGTGTGAGACAAGTACTACTAAAGTAATCGATAATTTATGTGGCTATTTCTATCTACATATTGTTCTAACAATCTAACATTTTGACAAAGTTGTTTCTGCTTTCTCCTCCCAGAAGTATTAATAATAATTTAAATTCCCTAACCTTTTGTCAGTAGTATAAGGACCAAAATACTTAACCTAAAGAGGATTTTTGGGGTATAGGTAGCAAAAATAATACTCTATTATCTGACTAAAAAAAACTCCTACACTGATCCCTCGCAGCAAACAACAATAATTGGAAACCTTCAACCTACTCCCTTCCTGTTCCACAACAATTCCCAATTATATACCATCTCATAACAATATGTTACAATAATTCGTTCTAAAGCCTGATATAGTATCAGCTTCAGAAGACCAAACAGTGTGAAGAACCCGACCAAAACTCTCACTATGGTCTCAGTTTTAATATTCCACAAAGGAATAGCTTTTATAAAACTTGTAGACGCACACTTCGCCGACAAGTATTGGTTGCCTAACATCGTCTCATTTATTCCTAAACGACCAGACAACGACGTTTCATGGACTACACTAAGTAATTCCTGACGATAGTATCTAGGAACTACTATTTTACCAACTGACCACTCATCACCAGCAATTACCCTAAGCAATCTCCTTTTCCGTTCAAGGACTTCACTCGTCAAGAAGTAACAAGTACCTTCTTGCGTGGCTTCAGTTTCAGTCATAGCCCCCTGAAACAAACAGGAGATATCCGAACCTCCCTGTTGTAAGACATCTAGTGCTTGTCTTATTACACCCTGACTATTTTTATGAGACATAGTAGTTGAAAGAGTATCACTATCAATACTAGATTGAGGAGCAGAAGTGACCTCATGAAAAGCCTGACCCACAAAGGTGTCCGCTAAAGGAAATACATTCTGTTCAACAACAATATTCTCAAGAGCATACTTTGCCATAGCTCTAGTAACTTCACAAGCTGGACTTAAACCAGGGATTTCTACTTCAATATGATCAACTCTTTGATCCATACTAAGCTTGTTAGTTACAAGTGGATTAACCACGACCTTATCTTTAGCTAGGTCATTACCTAGTAATAAATGGATGCCCTTAATAGGCAAAGAAGCCACTGCTCCTATGGTCACAGGTCCCGAAACTAAGTCTGATGACAAACTAACACAATGAAGAGGGACATTAACATATCCACAATCTACCCCCTGTATTAATACACTTTCACTAGTAGAAGACTTCTCAGAAAACAGCAAAGTACTATCTAACAATAGACTCTGAGAAGCTCCTGTATCTCTTAATATCTTAATAGGAGTAGCCTTATCCAAGTCACCAACAAGTGACACAGAACCCTTCGACATGAATGGTTCGTAATTCTTCATTATAAAATCAGACTGAGGTAAGCTAGCCTCCAAACAAATATCATTCTCATTGATAAATGACCCTGACCTTAACTTTTTGATAACAAGAGCATTTGAAACTGCTCTATTATAATTCTGAGGCCTAAATTGCAACTTTAAGCAATCAGAAATAACGTGTCCCTTCATCTTACAATATGAACACGTGGGCATAGATAAGGTTTTCTGATATTCCCTATCAGAACTTTGATTCTTTACAATCACATCACCCTGAGGTCTGAAATTTCCTGAACGAGTTTGAAATAATTTCTTAACATAAGGTTGTTGAGGAAAAGTTTTAGTTATCAATGGAACCTTGTGTATTGAAGAATATTCATCAGCTGTGATGGCTGCCTTTTCTAAAGTCTCAACTCCTTTCTCATTAAGATACATCTTAATATTATCACTGACACAATTCTTCAAATCTTCAATCAATACCAGTTGTTCAAGATTATCATAATTGCCTTCAACCTTCTTAGATGTACACCATCTTGTAAACAAACGTTTCTTTTCCCAAGCAAATTCTACATGAGTTTGATTTGTTTCCTTTTTACATTCTCTAAAGTTTTGACGATGAGTTTCAGGTACCAACTCGTAAGCTCTTAAAATGTATTCTTTGACCACTTCATAATCAGCAGATTGTTCAGATGAGAGTGCAGTATAAACATCACTAGCTTTGCCAGTTAACACACTCTGCAATAATGAGGTCCACTTCTCTTTTGGCCATTCCAGATTCTCGGCAATTTTCTCAAAACTGAGAAAATATTTGTCTATCTCCTTTTCTCTAAAAGGGGGAACCTGTCTCAAATGTTTGGCCAAATCAAAGTATGAACCCTGATTTTCATGAGAGTGCCCTTTGCTGGTCAATTCTAATTCCCTTAATCTGAATTCTCTATCAGAATTTTGATTCTGAAATTCTCTAACTTTGTCTCTCTCTCTTTCCTCATTATCTCTTAATTCCTTCTCTATTTCCCTTTGTTTATCTCTCTCTTGAATTTCTCTTTGTTTATCTCTCTCTTGTATTTGTATCTCATTATCTCTTAATTTATCTTCTCTTTCTCTTAATTCCTTTCTTTCTTCCCTTCTTTCCTGCATCTGCATCTGTTCCCATTGAAGTTTGATCTTTTCAATCTCTATGTCCTTAGCTATCTGTAATTTCTTTCCCAAACCAGACGGAGATTTTTTCTTAACACTTGAAACCCCCTCTTCAAAAATACCTGATTGTACCAAATATTGAATCAAGACACTTCTAATATCCTGCTTCAACATGGAAGCCTTCGCTTCAGTAAGACTATAATGTTGAGCAATTTCAATTAATTCGTCCTTCTTTAAGGACTCAAATTTCTCCTGGGTAGGATCAGCCAAGAAACTCTCTACTCTGGATGTCATTATGAAAGCCTGTTAGTTTCTCTTTATTTCTTAATCTGGAAATCAAAAAACCACTAAAATTTCAAACAATGAAATTCAAATCCCAAAAAGAAAACTTTCCGAAGTATCAAAATCTCTGAAATATTAAAACTTCGAAAATATTTAATTAAATCTAAATTTCAAAATATTTAAATTCGGATCCCGAAATTATTCTAATTTCTAATCCCGTAATACGAGCCCCCATTTTTTCCTGTTACGACTCTAGGGGTAATGTAACAGAATAAAAGACACAAACAAGCTTTCAAGATTAAAATGCAAAACTTTTATTTCCTAAAATATTAAAATAATTAAAATAATTCAACAAACAATCAAAGTGAAAGAATTAAAATAACTTACAGTATAGAATATCCTAAAAAGTCCTAAAATGTTTTAAAGTTCACTTCCTGTTGTTAATCAGAATAATCCGGATGTGGTATTCCGAATGAAAAAGCCTGTAATTTGCTGAAACTGATAAGTTTTGATGTAATCCAAAATAATCCTTGCAAGTCTGGAATCTCACAAGTTTTAGAATAATGTCCGATAATTCCACGGAGCTGTATAGTAATTCAGATGAATTACTAATTAAATAAATTCCACACAGAACTGAATAATTTCAATAACCTCTCCTCGATCAAGCAATTGTAAAGAATGATAATTCCAAAGATTATTCCCTATATATCTTTACTAAGTGCGTAGAATAAAAAGGGAATATCCTTTCTTCGTCTTTAATATTATGGTATTTCAGAATAACACAACCCTCTAAGAACCAATCAGGAACTAGGTTACGCGTCATTTACCCAAAGGTCTAGTGTACTAAAAATCTTAAAGAGTAAACATAATGTTATTGTGTAGTATGGAATGTGACCTTTCAATGTTGATTTCTAAAAAGTACAAAGCCAGGTCGACTTCATTTCCCGCGCAATTGATCATGTGACCACTTATTGATCGAGCAGTAGTCGTATCTATACTGATATGCTAACCCCTATTCAGACTAAAACAGAAATCATAAATTAGTAAATTAAATCATTATAAAAGGTAAAAAGGTATGATTCCGTAACACCCTCAACCATCACGGAAAAAATAAGGATTTATGCAATAAAAACTTATTTTTTAATATGTACTTCCAACATACAAGTAATTATATCAAAAAGAAAATAAATGAATACATGATACAGTCATGTATACAAAACAGTGTAACGATGGTATTATACACATGAAAATACATCATCGATTAAATTTTACTAAGAAATAGCCGTAACCTTAGCTTCTATTGATTTTATTTGTCCATGTCTCACAATCATGCCCTGAAAAGGTAACACAGGCACGATAAAAGTCACTTTAATATTGATGATCAGGTTCGCTTCGCTGAATCTCTTGAAGAATGGTTCTATTAGATCTTGCCACATGTCGTTGCAGATGATGACATCTTCGATGTATGCATCGCAATTTCTATTCGGATGTTATTATATTCATCAGACGTTGGAAACTTGGGGAACCTTCATCCCAAATGATACGACTTTGTATTGGTCAAGTTCTGGAGTCATGAATGCAAATTTTTCTTTCTCTCCGTAAGTGAAATTTTGTAGAATCTTCTCAATAGGTCAATATCTTGCGACGTATTAGTCATTTCCAATCCCATCTAGAAACTGGAAATGAATATGTCCCGGTGACTCTATTTACTTTCTATACTTTACACATATACGGAAAGTGTTATTTTGTTTCTGCAATGAAACATGGTAAACTCCAGTCACTTTTATTTGGTTCGTGTAGAATGTCTGTAAATAAATATTCATGTTCTTCTATCAACTATTTCAGTTCGTAAATTTCAGGCGGCAGTATGTGCGAAGAGTAGTGACTTCAAATCATCCTATCGGATTTCTCATCTTCATTCAAATCTTCAATGTGTGAGACAAGTACTACTAAAGTAATCGATAATTTATGTGGCTATTTCTATCTACATATTGTTCTAACAATCTAACATTTTGACAAAGTTGTTTCTGCTTTCTCCTCCCAGAAGTATTAATAATAATTTAAATTCCCTAACCTTTTGTCAGTAGTATAAGGACCAAAATACTTAACCTAAAGAGGATTTTTGGGGTATAGGTAGCAAAAATAATACTCTATTATCTGACTAAAAAAAACTCCTACACTGATCCCTCGCAGCAAACAACAATAATTGGAAACCTTCAACCTACTCCCTTCCTGTTCCACAACAATTCCCAATTATATACCATCTCATAACAATATGTTACAATAATTCGTTCTAAAGCCTGATATAGTATCAGCTTCAGAAGACCAAACAGTGTGAAGAACCCGACCAAAACTCTCACTATGGTCTCAGTTTTAATATTCCACAAAGGAATAGCTTTTATAAAACTTGTAGACGCACACTTCGCCGACAAGTATTGGTTGCCTAACATCGTCTCATTTATTCCTAAACGACCAGACAACGACGTTTCATGGACTACACTAAGTAATTCCTGACGATAGTATCTAGGAACTACTATTTTACCAACTGACCACTCATCACCAGCAATTACCCTAAGCAATCTCCTTTTCCGTTCAAGGACTTCACTCGTCAAGAAGTAACAAGTACCTTCTTGCGTGGCTTCAGTTTCAGTCATAGCCCCCTGAAACAAACAGGAGATATCCGAACCTCCCTGTTGTAAGACATCTAGTGCTTGTCTTATTACACCCTGACTATTTTTATGAGACATAGTAGTTGAAAGAGTATCACTATCAATACTAGATTGAGGAGCAGAAGTGACCTCATGAAAAGCCTGACCCACAAAGGTGTCCGCTAAAGGAAATACATTCTGTTCAACAACAATATTCTCAAGAGCATACTTTGCCATAGCTCTAGTAACTTCACAAGCTGGACTTAAACCAGGGATTTCTACTTCAATATGATCAACTCTTTGATCCATACTAAGCTTGTTAGTTACAAGTGGATTAACCACGACCTTATCTTTAGCTAGGTCATTACCTAGTAATAAATGGATGCCCTTAATAGGCAAAGAAGCCACTGCTCCTATGGTCACAGGTCCCGAAACTAAGTCTGATGACAAACTAACACAATGAAGAGGGACATTAACATATCCACAATCTACCCCCTGTATTAATACACTTTCACTAGTAGAAGACTTCTCAGAAAACAGCAAAGTACTATCTAACAATAGACTCTGAGAAGCTCCTGTATCTCTTAATATCTTAATAGGAGTAGCCTTATCCAAGTCACCAACAAGTGACACAGAACCCTTCGACATGAATGGTTCGTAATTCTTCATTATAAAATCAGACTGAGGTAAGCTAGCCTCCAAACAAATATCATTCTCATTGATAAATGACCCTGACCTTAACTTTTTGATAACAAGAGCATTTGAAACTGCTCTATTATAATTCTGAGGCCTAAATTGCAACTTTAAGCAATCAGAAATAACGTGTCCCTTCATCTTACAATATGAACACGTGGGCATAGATAAGGTTTTCTGATATTCCCTATCAGAACTTTGATTCTTTACAATCACATCACCCTGAGGTCTGAAATTTCCTGAACGAGTTTGAAATAATTTCTTAACATAAGGTTGTTGAGGAAAAGTTTTAGTTATCAATGGAACCTTGTGTATTGAAGAATATTCATCAGCTGTGATGGCTGCCTTTTCTAAAGTCTCAACTCCTTTCTCATTAAGATACATCTTAATATTATCACTGACACAATTCTTCAAATCTTCAATCAATACCAGTTGTTCAAGATTATCATAATTGCCTTCAACCTTCTTAGATGTACACCATCTTGTAAACAAACGTTTCTTTTCCCAAGCAAATTCTACATGAGTTTGATTTGTTTCCTTTTTACATTCTCTAAAGTTTTGACGATGAGTTTCAGGTACCAACTCGTAAGCTCTTAAAATGTATTCTTTGACCACTTCATAATCAGCAGATTGTTCAGATGAGAGTGCAGTATAAACATCACTAGCTTTGCCAGTTAACACACTCTGCAATAATGAGGTCCACTTCTCTTTTGGCCATTCCAGATTCTCGGCAATTTTCTCAAAACTGAGAAAATATTTGTCTATCTCCTTTTCTCTAAAAGGGGGAACCTGTCTCAAATGTTTGGCCAAATCAAAGTATGAACCCTGATTTTCATGAGAGTGCCCTTTGCTGGTCAATTCTAATTCCCTTAATCTGAATTCTCTATCAGAATTTTGATTCTGAAATTCTCTAACTTTGTCTCTCTCTCTTTCCTCATTATCTCTTAATTCCTTCTCTATTTCCCTTTGTTTATCTCTCTCTTGAATTTCTCTTTGTTTATCTCTCTCTTGTATTTGTATCTCATTATCTCTTAATTTATCTTCTCTTTCTCTTAATTCCTTTCTTTCTTCCCTTCTTTCCTGCATCTGCATCTGTTCCCATTGAAGTTTGATCTTTTCAATCTCTATGTCCTTAGCTATCTGTAATTTCTTTCCCAAACCAGACGGAGATTTTTTCTTAACACTTGAAACCCCCTCTTCAAAAATACCTGATTGTACCAAATATTGAATCAAGACACTTCTAATATCCTGCTTCAACATGGAAGCCTTCGCTTCAGTAAGACTATAATGTTGAGCAATTTCAATTAATTCGTCCTTCTTTAAGGACTCAAATTTCTCCTGGGTAGGATCAGCCAAGAAACTCTCTACTCTGGATGTCATTATGAAAGCCTGTTAGTTTCTCTTTATTTCTTAATCTGGAAATCAAAAAACCACTAAAATTTCAAACAATGAAATTCAAATCCCAAAAAGAAAACTTTCCGAAGTATCAAAATCTCTGAAATATTAAAACTTCGAAAATATTTAATTAAATCTAAATTTCAAAATATTTAAATTCGGATCCCGAAATTATTCTAATTTCTAATCCCGTAATACGAGCCCCCATTTTTTCCTGTTACGACTCTAGGGGTAATGTAACAGAATAAAAGACACAAACAAGCTTTCAAGATTAAAATGCAAAACTTTTATTTCCTAAAATATTAAAATAATTAAAATAATTCAACAAACAATCAAAGTGAAAGAATTAAAATAACTTACAGTATAGAATATCCTAAAAAGTCCTAAAATGTTTTAAAGTTCACTTCCTGTTGTTAATCAGAATAATCCGGATGTGGTATTCCGAATGAAAAAGCCTGTAATTTGCTGAAACTGATAAGTTTTGATGTAATCCAAAATAATCCTTGCAAGTCTGGAATCTCACAAGTTTTAGAATAATGTCCGATAATTCCACGGAGCTGTATAGTAATTCAGATGAATTACTAATTAAATAAATTCCACACAGAACTGAATAATTTCAATAACCTCTCCTCGATCAAGCAATTGTAAAGAATGATAATTCCAAAGATTATTCCCTATATATCTTTACTAAGTGCGTAGAATAAAAAGGGAATATCCTTTCTTCGTCTTTAATATTATGGTATTTCAAAATAACACAACCCTCTAAGAACCAATCAGGAACTAGGTTACGCGTCATTTACCCAAAGGTCTAGTGTACTAAAAATCTTAAAGAGTAAACATAATGTTATTGTGTAGTATGGAATGTGACCTTTCAATGTTGATTTCTAAAAAGTACAAAGCCAGGTCGACTTCATTTCCCGCGCAATTGATCATGTGACCACTTATTGATCGAGCAGTAGTCGTATCTATACTGATATGCTAACCCCTATTCAGACTAAAACAGAAATCATAAATTAGTAAATTAAATCATTATAAAAGGTAAAAAGGTATGATTCCGTAACACCCTCAACCATCACGGAAAAAATAAGGATTTATGCAATAAAAACTTATTTTTTAATATGTACTTCCAACATACAAGTAATTATATCAAAAAGAAAATAAATGAATACATGATACAGTCATGTATACAAAACAGTGTAACGATGGTATTATACACATGAAAATACATCATCGATTAAATTTTACTAAGAAATAGCCGTAACCTTAGCTTCTATTGATTTTATTTGTCCATGTCTCACAATCATGCCCTGAAAAGGTAACACAGGCACGATAAAAGTCACTTTAATATTGATGATCAGGTTCGCTTCGCTGAATCTCTTGAAGAATGGTTCTATTAGATCTTGCCACATGTCGTTGCAGATGATGACATCTTCGATGTATGCATCGCAATTTCTATTCGGATGTTATTATATTCATCAGACGTTGGAAACTTGGGGAACCTTCATCCCAAATGATACGACTTTGTATTGGTCAAGTTCTGGAGTCATGAATGCAAATTTTTCTTTCTCTCCGTAAGTGAAATTTTGTAGAATCTTCTCAATAGGTCAATATCTTGCGACGTATTAGTCATTTCCAATCCCATCTAGAAACTGGAAATGAATATGTCCCGGTGACTCTATTTACTTTCTATACTTTACACATATACGGAAAGTGTTATTTTGTTTCTGCAATGAAACATGGTAAACTCCAGTCACTTTTATTTGGTTCGTGTAGAATGTCTGTAAATAAATATTCATGTTCTTCTATCAACTATTTCAGTTCGTAAATTTCAGGCGGCAGTATGTGCGAAGAGTAGTGACTTCAAATCATCCTATCGGATTTCTCATCTTCATTCAAATCTTCAATGTGTGAGACAAGTACTACTAAAGTAATCGATAATTTATGTGGCTATTTCTATCTACATATTGTTCTAACAATCTAACATTTTGACAAAGTTGTTTCTGCTTTCTCCTCCCAGAAGTATTAATAATAATTTAAATTCCCTAACCTTTTGTCAGTAGTATAAGGACCAAAATACTTAACCTAAAGAGGATTTTTGGGGTATAGGTAGCAAAAATAATACTCTATTATCTGACTAAAAAAAACTCCTACACTGATCCCTCGCAGCAAACAACAATAATTGGAAACCTTCAACCTACTCCCTTCCTGTTCCACAACAATTCCCAATTATATACCATCTCATAACAATATGTTACAATAATTCGTTCTAAAGCCTGATATAGTATCAGCTTCAGAAGACCAAACAGTGTGAAGAACCCGACCAAAACTCTCACTATGGTCTCAGTTTTAATATTCCACAAAGGAATAGCTTTTATAAAACTTGTAGACGCACACTTCGCCGACAAGTATTGGTTGCCTAACATCGTCTCATTTATTCCTAAACGACCAGACAACGACGTTTCATGGACTACACTAAGTAATTCCTGACGATAGTATCTAGGAACTACTATTTTACCAACTGACCACTCATCACCAGCAATTACCCTAAGCAATCTCCTTTTCCGTTCAAGGACTTCACTCGTCAAGAAGTAACAAGTACCTTCTTGCGTGGCTTCAGTTTCAGTCATAGCCCCCTGAAACAAACAGGAGATATCCGAACCTCCCTGTTGTAAGACATCTAGTGCTTGTCTTATTACACCCTGACTATTTTTATGAGACATAGTAGTTGAAAGAGTATCACTATCAATACTAGATTGAGGAGCAGAAGTGACCTCATGAAAAGCCTGACCCACAAAGGTGTCCGCTAAAGGAAATACATTCTGTTCAACAACAATATTCTCAAGAGCATACTTTGCCATAGCTCTAGTAACTTCACAAGCTGGACTTAAACCAGGGATTTCTACTTCAATATGATCAACTCTTTGATCCATACTAAGCTTGTTAGTTACAAGTGGATTAACCACGACCTTATCTTTAGCTAGGTCATTACCTAGTAATAAATGGATGCCCTTAATAGGCAAAGAAGCCACTGCTCCTATGGTCACAGGTCCCGAAACTAAGTCTGATGACAAACTAACACAATGAAGAGGGACATTAACATATCCACAATCTACCCCCTGTATTAATACACTTTCACTAGTAGAAGACTTCTCAGAAAACAGCAAAGTACTATCTAACAATAGACTCTGAGAAGCTCCTGTATCTCTTAATATCTTAATAGGAGTAGCCTTATCCAAGTCACCAACAAGTGACACAGAACCCTTCGACATGAATGGTTCGTAATTCTTCATTATAAAATCAGACTGAGGTAAGCTAGCCTCCAAACAAATATCATTCTCATTGATAAATGACCCTGACCTTAACTTTTTGATAACAAGAGCATTTGAAACTGCTCTATTATAATTCTGAGGCCTAAATTGCAACTTTAAGCAATCAGAAATAACGTGTCCCTTCATCTTACAATATGAACACGTGGGCATAGATAAGGTTTTCTGATATTCCCTATCAGAACTTTGATTCTTTACAATCACATCACCCTGAGGTCTGAAATTTCCTGAACGAGTTTGAAATAATTTCTTAACATAAGGTTGTTGAGGAAAAGTTTTAGTTATCAATGGAACCTTGTGTATTGAAGAATATTCATCAGCTGTGATGGCTGCCTTTTCTAAAGTCTCAACTCCTTTCTCATTAAGATACATCTTAATATTATCACTGACACAATTCTTCAAATCTTCAATCAATACCAGTTGTTCAAGATTATCATAATTGCCTTCAACCTTCTTAGATGTACACCATCTTGTAAACAAACGTTTCTTTTCCCAAGCAAATTCTACATGAGTTTGATTTGTTTCCTTTTTACATTCTCTAAAGTTTTGACGATGAGTTTCAGGTACCAACTCGTAAGCTCTTAAAATGTATTCTTTGACCACTTCATAATCAGCAGATTGTTCAGATGAGAGTGCAGTATAAACATCACTAGCTTTGCCAGTTAACACACTCTGCAATAATGAGGTCCACTTCTCTTTTGGCCATTCCAGATTCTCGGCAATTTTCTCAAAACTGAGAAAATATTTGTCTATCTCCTTTTCTCTAAAAGGGGGAACCTGTCTCAAATGTTTGGCCAAATCAAAGTATGAACCCTGATTTTCATGAGAGTGCCCTTTGCTGGTCAATTCTAATTCCCTTAATCTGAATTCTCTATCAGAATTTTGATTCTGAAATTCTCTAACTTTGTCTCTCTCTCTTTCCTCATTATCTCTTAATTCCTTCTCTATTTCCCTTTGTTTATCTCTCTCTTGAATTTCTCTTTGTTTATCTCTCTCTTGTATTTGTATCTCATTATCTCTTAATTTATCTTCTCTTTCTCTTAATTCCTTTCTTTCTTCCCTTCTTTCCTGCATCTGCATCTGTTCCCATTGAAGTTTGATCTTTTCAATCTCTATGTCCTTAGCTATCTGTAATTTCTTTCCCAAACCAGACGGAGATTTTTTCTTAACACTTGAAACCCCCTCTTCAAAAATACCTGATTGTACCAAATATTGAATCAAGACACTTCTAATATCCTGCTTCAACATGGAAGCCTTCGCTTCAGTAAGACTATAATGTTGAGCAATTTCAATTAATTCGTCCTTCTTTAAGGACTCAAATTTCTCCTGGGTAGGATCAGCCAAGAAACTCTCTACTCTGGATGTCATTATGAAAGCCTGTTAGTTTCTCTTTATTTCTTAATCTGGAAATCAAAAAACCACTAAAATTTCAAACAATGAAATTCAAATCCCAAAAAGAAAACTTTCCGAAGTATCAAAATCTCTGAAATATTAAAACTTCGAAAATATTTAATTAAATCTAAATTTCAAAATATTTAAATTCGGATCCCGAAATTATTCTAATTTCTAATCCCGTAATACGAGCCCCCATTTTTTCCTGTTACGACTCTAGGGGTAATGTAACAGAATAAAAGACACAAACAAGCTTTCAAGATTAAAATGCAAAACTTTTATTTCCTAAAATATTAAAATAATTAAAATAATTCAACAAACAATCAAAGTGAAAGAATTAAAATAACTTACAGTATAGAATATCCTAAAAAGTCCTAAAATGTTTTAAAGTTCACTTCCTGTTGTTAATCAGAATAATCCGGATGTGGTATTCCGAATGAAAAAGCCTGTAATTTGCTGAAACTGATAAGTTTTGATGTAATCCAAAATAATCCTTGCAAGTCTGGAATCTCACAAGTTTTAGAATAATGTCCGATAATTCCACGGAGCTGTATAGTAATTCAGATGAATTACTAATTAAATAAATTCCACACAGAACTGAATAATTTCAATAACCTCTCCTCGATCAAGCAATTGTAAAGAATGATAATTCCAAAGATTATTCCCTATATATCTTTACTAAGTGCGTAGAATAAAAAGGGAATATCCTTTCTTCGTCTTTAATATTATGGTATTTCAGAATAACACAACCCTCTAAGAACCAATCAGGAACTAGGTTACGCGTCATTTACCCAAAGGTCTAGTGTACTAAAAATCTTAAAGAGTAAACATAATGTTATTGTGTAGTATGGAATGTGACCTTTCAATGTTGATTTCTAAAAAGTACAAAGCCAGGTCGACTTCATTTCCCGCGCAATTGATCATGTGACCACTTATTGATCGAGCAGTAGTCGTATCTATACTGATATGCTAACCCCTATTCAGACTAAAACAGAAATCATAAATTAGTAAATTAAATCATTATAAAAGGTAAAAAGGTATGATTCCGTAACACCCTCAACCATCACGGAAAAAATAAGGATTTATGCAATAAAAACTTATTTTTTAATATGTACTTCCAACATACAAGTAATTATATCAAAAAGAAAATAAATGAATACATGATACAGTCATGTATACAAAACAGTGTAACGATGGTATTATACACATGAAAATACATCATCGATTAAATTTTACTAAGAAATAGCCGTAACCTTAGCTTCTATTGATTTTATTTGTCCATGTCTCACAATCATGCCCTGAAAAGGTAACACAGGCACGATAAAAGTCACTTTAATATTGATGATCAGGTTCGCTTCGCTGAATCTCTTGAAGAATGGTTCTATTAGATCTTGCCACATGTCGTTGCAGATGATGACATCTTCGATGTATGCATCGCAATTTCTATTCGGATGTTATTATATTCATCAGACGTTGGAAACTTGGGGAACCTTCATCCCAAATGATACGACTTTGTATTGGTCAAGTTCTGGAGTCATGAATGCAAATTTTTCTTTCTCTCCGTAAGTGAAATTTTGTAGAATCTTCTCAATAGGTCAATATCTTGCGACGTATTAGTCATTTCCAATCCTGTCTAGAAACTGGAAATGAATATGTCCCGGTGACTCTATTTACTTTCTATACTTTACACATATACGGAAAGTGTTATTTTGTTTCTGCAATGAAACATGGTAAACTCCAGTCACTTTTATTTGGTTCGTGTAGAATGTCTGTAAATAAATATTCATGTTCTTCTATCAACTATTTCAGTTCGTAAATTTCAGGCGGCAGTATGTGCGAAGAGTAGTGACTTCAAATCATCCTATCGGATTTCTCATCTTCATTCAAATCTTCAATGTGTGAGACAAGTACTACTAAAGTAATCGATAATTTATGTGGCTATTTCTATCTACATATTGTTCTAACAATCTAACATTTTGACAAAGTTGTTTCTGCTTTCTCCTCCCAGAAGTATTAATAATAATTTAAATTCCCTAACCTTTTGTCAGTAGTATAAGGACCAAAATACTTAACCTAAAGAGGATTTTTGGGGTATAGGTAGCAAAAATAATACTCTATTATCTGACTAAAAAAAACTCCTACACTGATCCCTCGCAGCAAACAACAATAATTGGAAACCTTCAACCTACTCCCTTCCTGTTCCACAACAATTCCCAATTATATACCATCTCATAACAATATGTTACAATAATTCGTTCTAAAGCCTGATATAGTATCAGCTTCAGAAGACCAAACAGTGTGAAGAACCCGACCAAAACTCTCACTATGGTCTCAGTTTTAATATTCCACAAAGGAATAGCTTTTATAAAACTTGTAGACGCACACTTCGCCGACAAGTATTGGTTGCCTAACATCGTCTCATTTATTCCTAAACGACCAGACAACGACGTTTCATGGACTACACTAAGTAATTCCTGACGATAGTATCTAGGAACTACTATTTTACCAACTGACCACTCATCACCAGCAATTACCCTAAGCAATCTCCTTTTCCGTTCAAGGACTTCACTCGTCAAGAAGTAACAAGTACCTTCTTGCGTGGCTTCAGTTTCAGTCATAGCCCCCTGAAACAAACAGGAGATATCCGAACCTCCCTGTTGTAAGACATCTAGTGCTTGTCTTATTACACCCTGACTATTTTTATGAGACATAGTAGTTGAAAGAGTATCACTATCAATACTAGATTGAGGAGCAGAAGTGACCTCATGAAAAGCCTGACCCACAAAGGTGTCCGCTAAAGGAAATACATTCTGTTCAACAACAATATTCTCAAGAGCATACTTTGCCATAGCTCTAGTAACTTCACAAGCTGGACTTAAACCAGGGATTTCTACTTCAATATGATCAACTCTTTGATCCATACTAAGCTTGTTAGTTACAAGTGGATTAACCACGACCTTATCTTTAGCTAGGTCATTACCTAGTAATAAATGGATGCCCTTAATAGGCAAAGAAGCCACTGCTCCTATGGTCACAGGTCCCGAAACTAAGTCTGATGACAAACTAACACAATGAAGAGGGACATTAACATATCCACAATCTACCCCCTGTATTAATACACTTTCACTAGTAGAAGACTTCTCAGAAAACAGCAAAGTACTATCTAACAATAGACTCTGAGAAGCTCCTGTATCTCTTAATATCTTAATAGGAGTAGCCTTATCCAAGTCACCAACAAGTGACACAGAACCCTTCGACATGAATGGTTCGTAATTCTTCATTATAAAATCAGACTGAGGTAAGCTAGCCTCCAAACAAATATCATTCTCATTGATAAATGACCCTGACCTTAACTTTTTGATAACAAGAGCATTTGAAACTGCTCTATTATAATTCTGAGGCCTAAATTGCAACTTTAAGCAATCAGAAATAACGTGTCCCTTCATCTTACAATATGAACACGTGGGCATAGATAAGGTTTTCTGATATTCCCTATCAGAACTTTGATTCTTTACAATCACATCACCCTGAGGTCTGAAATTTCCTGAACGAGTTTGAAATAATTTCTTAACATAAGGTTGTTGAGGAAAAGTTTTAGTTATCAATGGAACCTTGTGTATTGAAGAATATTCATCAGCTGTGATGGCTGCCTTTTCTAAAGTCTCAACTCCTTTCTCATTAAGATACATCTTAATATTATCACTGACACAATTCTTCAAATCTTCAATCAATACCAGTTGTTCAAGATTATCATAATTGCCTTCAACCTTCTTAGATGTACACCATCTTGTAAACAAACGTTTCTTTTCCCAAGCAAATTCTACATGAGTTTGATTTGTTTCCTTTTTACATTCTCTAAAGTTTTGACGATGAGTTTCAGGTACCAACTCGTAAGCTCTTAAAATGTATTCTTTGACCACTTCATAATCAGCAGATTGTTCAGATGAGAGTGCAGTATAAACATCACTAGCTTTGCCAGTTAACACACTCTGCAATAATGAGGTCCACTTCTCTTTTGGCCATTCCAGATTCTCGGCAATTTTCTCAAAACTGAGAAAATATTTGTCTATCTCCTTTTCTCTAAAAGGGGGAACCTGTCTCAAATGTTTGGCCAAATCAAAGTATGAACCCTGATTTTCATGAGAGTGCCCTTTGCTGGTCAATTCTAATTCCCTTAATCTGAATTCTCTATCAGAATTTTGATTCTGAAATTCTCTAACTTTGTCTCTCTCTCTTTCCTCATTATCTCTTAACTCCTTCTCTATTCCCCTTTGTTTATTCCTCTCTTGTATTTGTATCTCATTATCTCTTAATTTATCTTCTCTTTCTCTTAATTCCTTCTGAATTTCTCCCTCTCTTAATTTATCTTCTCTTCTTTCTTCCCTTTCCCTAATCTTTTCCTTTTCCTCCCTTTCCCTAATCTTTTCTTTTTCCTCCCTTTGTATTTCCCTTTCCTTATCTTCCCTTCTTTCCTGCATCTGCATCTGTTCCCACTGAAGTTTGATCTTTTCAATCTCTATGTCCTTAGCTATCTGTAATTTCTTTCCCAAACCAGACGGAGATTTTTTCTTAACACTTGAAACCCCCTCTTCAAAAAATACCTGATTGTACCAAATATTGAATCAAGATACTTCTAATATCCTGCTTCAACATGGAAGCCTTCGCTTCAGTAAGACTATAATGTTGAGCAATTTCAAGTAATTCGTCCTTCTTTAAGGACTCAAATTTCTCCTGGGTAGGATCAGCTAAGAAACTCTCTACTCTGGATGTCATTATGAAAGCCTGTTAGTTTCTCTTTATTTCTTAATCTGGAAATCAAAAAACCACTAAAATTTCAAACAATGAAATTCAAATCCCAAAAAGAAAACTTTCCGAAGTATCAAAATCTCTGAAATATTAAAACTTCGAAAATATTTAATTAAATCTAAATTTCAAAATATTTAAATTCGGATCCCGAAATTATTCTAATTTCTAATCCCGACACGAGCTCCCCAATTATCCTGTTACGACTCTAGGGGTAATGTAACAGAATAAAAGACACAAACAAGCTTTCAAGAGTAAAATGCAAAACTTTAATTTCCTAAAATATTAAAAGAATTAAAATAGTTCAACAAACAATCAAAGTGAAAGAATTAAAATAACTTACAGTATAGAATATCCTAAAAAGTCCTAAAATGTTTTAAAATTCACTTCCTGATGTTGATCCAAATAATCCGGATGTGGTATTCCGAATGAAAAATAACCTGTACTGTGTTGAAGCTAACAAGTTCTGATGAAATCCAAAATAATCCTTGCAAGTCTGGAATCTCACAAGTTTTAGAATAATGTCCGATAATTCCACGGAGCTGTATAGTAATTCAGATGAATTACTAATTAAATAAATTCCACACTGAACTGAATAATTTCAATAACCTCTCTTCGATCAAGCAATTGTAAAGAATGATAATTCCCAAGATTATTCCCTATATATCTTTACTAAGTGCGCAGAATTAAAAGGGAATATCCTTTCTCCGTCTTTAATAATATGGTATTTCAAAACCCTCTAAGAACCAATCAGGAACTAGGTTACGCGTCATTTACCCAAAGGTCTAGTGTACTAAAAATCTTAAAGAGTAAACATAATATTATTGTAGTATGGAATGTGACCTTTCAATGTTGATTTCCAAAAAGTACAAAGCCAGGTCGACTTCATTTCCCGCGCAATTGATCATGTGACCACTTATTGATCGAGCAGTAGTCGTATCTATACATATATGCTAACCGCTATTTAGACAACAAAAAAAACAGAGATCATAAATTATTAAATTAAATCATTATATAAAAAAAAATAGAGGCATGATTCCGTAACACCCTCCCCCATCAACAAAAAAAGTGATTTATACAATAAAACACTTTTTAATATGTACTTCCAACATATAAGTAATTAAATCAAAAAGAAAATTAATACATGATACAGTCATGTATACAAAACAGTGTAACGGTCGTATTATACACATGAAAATACATCATCGATTAAATTTTACTAAGAAATAGCCGTAACCTTATCTTCTATTGATTTTATTTGTCCATGTCTCACAATCATGCCCTGAAAAGGTAACACAGACACGATAAAAGTCACTTTTATATTGATGATCAGGTTCGCTTCGCTGAATCTCTTGAAGAATGGTTCGATCTTGCCACATGTCGTTGCAGATGATGACATCATCGATGTATGCATCGCAATTTCTATTTGGATGTTATTATATTCATCAGACGTTGGAAACTTGGGGAACCTTCATCCCAAATGGTACGACTTTGTATTGGTAAAGTTCTGGAGTCGTGAATGCAAATTTTTCTTTCTCTCCGTAAGTGAAATTTAATAGAATCCCTTCAATAGGTCAATATCTTGCGACGTATTAGTCATTTCCAATCCTGTCTAGAAACTGGAAATGAATATGTCCCGGTGACTCTATTTACTTTCAATACTTTAATACTTTACACATATACGGAAAGTGTTAGTTTGTTTCTGCACTGAAACATGGTAAACTCCAGTCACTTTTATTTGGTTCGTGTAGAATGTCTGTAAATAAATATTCATTTTCTTCTATCAACTATTTCAGTTCGTAAATCTCAGGCGGCAGTATGTGCGAAGAGTAGCGACTTCAAATCATCCTATCGGATTTCTCTTCTTCATTCAAATCTTCAATGTGTGAGACAAGTACTACTAAAGTAATCGATAATTTATATGGCTATTTCAATCTACATATTGTTCTAACATTCTAACATTTTGACAAAGTTGTTTCTGCTTTCTCCTCCCAGAAGTATTAATAATAATTTAAATTCCCTAACCTTTTGTCAGTAGTATAAGGACCAAAATACTTAACCTAAAGAGGATTTTTGGGGTATAGGTAGCAAAACTAATACTCTATTATCTGACTAAAAAAAACTCCTACACTGACCCCTCGCAGCAAACAACAATAATTGGAAACCTTCAACCTACTCCCTTCCTGTTCCACAACAATTCCCAATTATATACCATCTCATAACAATATGTTACAATAATTCGTTCTAAAGCCCGATATAATATCAGCTTCAAAAGACCAATCAGTGTGAAGAACCCGACCAAAACTCTCACTATGGTCTCAGTTTTAATATTCCACAAAGGAATAGCTTTTATAAAACTTGTAGACGCACACTTCGCCGACAAGTATTGGTTGCCTAACATCGTCTCATTTATTCCTAAACGAGCAGACAACGACGTTTCATGGACTACACTAAGTAATTCCTGACGATAGTATCTAGGAACTACTATTTTACCTACTGACCACTCATCACCAGCAATTACCCTAAGCAATCTCTGTTTCCGTTCAAGGACTTCACTCGTCAAGAAGTAACAAGTACCTTCTTGCGTGGCTTCAGTTTCAGTCATAGCCCCCTGAAACAAACAGGAGATATCCGAACCTCCCTGTTGTAAGACATCTAGTACTTGTCTTATTACACCCTGACTATTTTTATGAGACATAGTAGTTGAAAGAGTATCACTATCAATACTAGATTGAGGAGCAGAAGTGACCTCACGAAAAGCCTGATCCACAAAGGTATCCGCTAAAGGAAATACATCCTGTTCAACAACAATATTCTCAAGAGCATACTTTGCCATAGCTCTAGTAACTTCACAAGCTGGATTTAAACCAGGGATTTCTACTTCAATATGATCAACTCTTTGATCCATACTAAGCTTGTTAGTTACAAGTGGATTAACCACGACCTTATCTTTAGCTAGGTCATTACCTAGTAATAAATGGATGCCCTTAATAGGCAAAGAAGCCACTGCTCGTATGGTCACAGGTCCCGAAACTAAGTCTGATGACAAATTAACACAATGAAGAGGGACATTAACATATCCACAATCTACCCCCTGTATTAATATACTTTCACTAGTAGAAGACTTCTCAGAAAACGGCAAAGTACTATCTAACAATAGACTCTGAGAAGCTCCTGTATCTCTTAATATCTTAATAGGAGTAGCCTTATCCAAGTCACCAACAAGTGACACAGAACCCTTCGACATGAATAGTTCGTAATTCTTCATTATAAAATCAGACTGAGGTAAGCTAGCCTCCAAACAAATATCCTCATTGATAAATGACCCTGACCTTGACTTCTTAATAACTAGAACATTTGGAACTGCTCTTTTATAATTCTGAGGCCTAAATTGCAACTTTAAGCAATCAGAAATAACGTGTCCCTTCATCTTACAATATGAACACGTGGGCAGAGATAAGGTTTTCTGATATTCCCTATTAGAATTTTGATTCTTTACAATCACATCACTCTGAGGTCTGAAATTACTCGAACGAGTTTGAAATAATTTCTTAACATAAGATTGCTGAGGAAAAGTTTTAGTTATCAATGGAACCTTGTGTATTGAAGAATATTCATCAGCTGTGATGGCTGCCTTTTCTAAAGTCTCAACTCCTTTCTCATTAAGATACACCTTAATATCATCACTGACACAATTCTTGAAATCTTCAATCAATACCAGTTGTTCAAGATTATCATAATTGCTTTCAGCCTTCTTAGATGTACACCATCTTGTAAACAAACGTTTCTTTTCCCAAGCAAATTCGACATGAGTTTGATTTGTTTCCTTTTTACATTCTCTAAAGTTTTGACGATGAGTTTCAGGTACCAACTCATAAGCTCTTAAAATGTATTCTTTGACCACTTCATAATCAGCAGATTGTTCAGATGAGAGTGCAGTATAAACATCACTAGCTTTGCCAGTTAACACACTCTGCAATAATGAGGTCCACTTCTCTTTTGGCCATTCCAGATTCTCGGCAATTTTCTCAAAACTGAGAAAATATTTGTCTATCTCCTTTTCTCTAAAAGGGGGAACCTGTCTCAAATGTTTGGCCAAATCAAAGTATGAACCCTGATTGTCATGAGAGTGCCCTTTGCTGGTCAATTCTAATTCCCTTAATCTGAATTCTCTATCAGAATTTTGATTCTGAAATTCTCTAACTTTGTCTCTCTCTCTCTTTCCTCATTATCTCTTAATTTCTTCTCTATTCCCCTTTGTTTATCCCTCTCTTGTATTTGTATCTCATTATCTCTTAATTTATCTTCTCTTTCTCTTAATTCCTTCTGAATTTCTCCCTCTCTTAATTTATCTTCTCTTCTTTCTTCCCTTTCCCTAATCTTTTCCTTTTCCTCCCTTTCCCTAATCTTTTCTTTTTCCTCCCTTTGTATTTCCCTTTCCTTATCTTCCCTTCTTTCCTGCATCTGCATCTGTTCCCACTGAAGTTTGATCTTTTCAATCTCTATGTCCTTAGCTATCTGCAATTTCTTTCCCAAACCAGACGGAGATTTTTTCTTAACACTTGAAACCCCCTCTTCAAAAATACCTGATTGTACCAAATATTGAATCAAGATACTTCTAATATCCTGCTTCAACATGGAAGCCTTCGCTTCAGTAAGACTATAATGTTGAGCAATTTCAAGTAATTCGTCCTTCTTTAAGGACTCAAATTTCTCCTGGGTAGGATCAGCTAAGAAACTCTCTACTCTGGATGTCATTATGAAAGCCTGTTAGTTTCTCTTTATTTCTTAATCTGGAAATCAAAAAACCACTAAAATTTCAAACAATGAAATTCAAATCCCAAAAAGAAAACTTTCCGAAGTATCAAAATCTCTGAAATATTAAAACTTCGAAAATATTTAATTAAATCTAAATTTCAAAATATTTAAATTCGGATCCCGAAATTATTCTAATTTCTAATCCCGACACGAGCTCCCCAATTATCCTGTTACGACTCTAGGGGTAATGTAACAGAATAAAAGACACAAACAAGCTTTCAAGAGTAAAATGCAAAACTTTAATTTCCTAAAATATTAAAAGAATTAAAATAGTTCAACAAACAATCAAAGTGAAAGAATTAAAATAACTTACAGTATAGAATATCCTAAAAAGTCCTAAAATGTTTTAAAATTCACTTCCTGATGTTGATCCAAATAATCCGGATGTGGTATTCCGAATGAAAAATAACCTGTACTGTGTTGAAGCTAACAAGTTCTGATGAAATCCAAAATAATCCTTGCAAGTCTGGAATCTCACAAGTTTTAGAATAATGTCCGATAATTCCACGGAGCTGTATAGTAATTCAGATGAATTACTAATTAAATAAATTCCACACTGAACTGAATAATTTCAATAACCTCTCTTCGATCAAGCAATTGTAAAGAATGATAATTCCCAAGATTATTCCCTATATATCTTTACTAAGTGCGCAGAATTAAAAGGGAATATCCTTTCTCCGTCTTTAATAATATGGTATTTCAAAACCCTCTAAGAACCAATCAGGAACTAGGTTACGCGTCATTTACCCAAAGGTCTAGTGTGCTAAAAATCTTAAAGAGTAAACATAATATTATTGTAGTATGGAATGTGACCTTTCAATGTTGATTTCCAAAAAGTACAAAGCCAGGTCGACTTCATTTCCCGCGCAATTGATCATGTGACCACTTATTGATCGAGCAGTAGTCGTATCTATACATATATGCTAACCGCTATTTAGACAACAAAAAAACAGAGATCATAAATTATTAAATTAAATCATTATATAAAAAAAAATAGAGGCATGATTCCGTAACACCCTCCCCCATCAACAAAAAAAGTGATTTATACAATAAAACACTTTTTAATATGTACTTCCAACATATAAGTAATTAAATCAAAAAGAAAATTAATACATGATACAGTCATGTATACAAAACAGTGTAACGGTCGTATTATACACATGAAAATACATCATCGATTAAATTTTACTAAGAAATAGCCGTAACCTTATCTTCTATTGATTTTATTTGTCCATGTCTCACAATCATGCCCTGAAAAGGTAACACAGACACGATAAAAGTCACTTTTATATTGATGATCAGGTTCGCTTCGCTGAATCTCTTGAAGAATGGTTCGATCTTGCCACATGTCGTTGCAGATGATGACATCATCGATGTATGCATCGCAATTTCTATTTGGATGTTATTATATTCATCAGACGTTGGAAACTTGGGGAACCTTCATCCCAAATGGTACGACTTTGTATTGGTAAAGTTCTGGAGTCGTGAATGCAAATTTTTCTTTCTCTCCGTAAGTGAAATTTAATAGAATCCCTTCAATAGGTCAATATCTTGCGACGTATTAGTCATTTCCAATCCTGTCTAGAAACTGGAAATGAATATGTCCCGGTGACTCTATTTACTTTCAATACTTTAATACTTTACACATATACGGAAAGTGTTAGTTTGTTTCTGCACTGAAACATGGTAAACTCCAGTCACTTTTATTTGGTTCGTGTAGAATGTCTGTAAATAAATATTCATTTTCTTCTATCAACTATTTCAGTTCGTAAATCTCAGGCGGCAGTATGTGCGAAGAGTAGCGACTTCAAATCATCCTATCGGATTTCTCTTCTTCATTCAAATCTTCAATGTGTGAGACAAGTACTACTAAAGTAATCGATAATTTATATGGCTATTTCAATCTACATATTGTTCTAACATTCTAACATTTTGACAAAGTTGTTTCTGCTTTCTCCTCCCAGAAGTATTAATAATAATTTAAATTCCCTAACCTTTTGTCAGTAGTATAAGGACCAAAATACTTAACCTAAAGAGGATTTTTGGGGTATAGGTAGCAAAACTAATACTCTATTATCTGACTAAAAAAAACTCCTACACTGACCCCTCGCAGCAAACAACAATAATTGGAAACCTTCAACCTACTCCCTTCCTGTTCCACAACAATTCCCAATTATATACCGTCTCATAACAATATGTTACAATAATTCGTTCTAAAGCCCGATATAATATCAGCTTCAAAAGACCAATCAGTGTGAAGAACCCGACCAAAACTCTCACTATGGTCTCAGTTTTAATATTCCACAAAGGAATAGCTTTTATAAAACTTGTAGACGCACACTTCGCCGACAAGTATTGGTTGCCTAACATCGTCTCATTTATTCCTAAACGAGCAGACAACGACGTTTCATGGACTACACTAAGTAATTCCTGACGATAGTATCTAGGAACTACTATTTTACCTACTGACCACTCATCACCAGCAATTACCCTAAGCAATCTCTGTTTCCGTTCAAGGACTTCACTCGTCAAGAAGTAACAAGTACCTTCTTGCGTGGCTTCAGTTTCAGTCATAGCCCCCTGAAACAAACAGGAGATATCCGAACCTCCCTGTTGTAAGACATCTAGTACTTGTCTTATTACACCCTGACTATTTTTATGAGACATAGTAGTTGAAAGAGTATCACTATCAATACTAGATTGAGGAGCAGAAGTGACCTCACGAAAAGCCTGATCCACAAAGGTATCCGCTAAAGGAAATACATCCTGTTCAACAACAATATTCTCAAGAGCATACTTTGCCATAGCTCTAGTAACTTCACAAGCTGGATTTAAACCAGGGATTTCTACTTCAATATGATCAACTCTTTGATCCATACTAAGCTTGTTAGTTACAAGTGGATTAACCACGACCTTATCTTTAGCTAGGTCATTACCTAGTAATAAATGGATGCCCTTAATAGGCAAAGAAGCCACTGCTCGTATGGTCACAGGTCCCGAAACTAAGTCTGATGACAAATTAACACAATGAAGAGGGACATTAACATATCCACAATCTACCCCCTGTATTAATATACTTTCACTAGTAGAAGACTTCTCAGAAAACGGCAAAGTACTATCTAACAATAGACTCTGAGAAGCTCCTGTATCTCTTAATATCTTAATAGGAGTAGCCTTATCCAAGTCACCAACAAGTGACACAGAACCCTTCGACATGAATAGTTCGTAATTCTTCATTATAAAATCAGACTGAGGTAAGCTAGCCTCCAAACAAATATCCTCATTGATAAATGACCCTGACCTTGACTTCTTAATAACTAGAACATTTGGAACTGCTCTTTTATAATTCTGAGGCCTAAATTGCAACTTTAAGCAATCAGAAATAACGTGTCCCTTCATCTTACAATATGAACACGTGGGCAGAGATAAGGTTTTCTGATATTCCCTATTAGAATTTTGATTCTTTACAATCACATCACCCTGAGGTCTGAAATTACTCGAACGAGTTTGAAATAATTTCTTAACATAAGATTGCTGAGGAAAAGTTTTAGTTATCAATGGAACCTTGTGTATTGAAGAATATTCATCAGCTGTGATGGCTGCCTTTTCTAAAGTCTCAACTCCTTTCTCATTAAGATACACCTTAATATCATCACTGACACAATTCTTGAAATCTTCAATCAATACCAGTTGTTCAAGATTATCATAATTGCTTTCAGCCTTCTTAGATGTACACCATCTTGTAAACAAACGTTTCTTTTCCCAAGCAAATTCTACATGAGTTTGATTTGTTTCCTTTTTACATTCTCTAAAGTTTTGACGATGAGTTTCAGGTACCAACTCATAAGCTCTTAAAATGTATTCTTTGACCACTTCATAATCAGCAGATTGTTCAGATGAGAGTGCAGTATAAACATCACTAGCTTTGCCAGTTAACACACTCTGCAATAATGAGGTCCACTTCTCTTTTGGCCATTCCAGATTCTCGGCAATTTTCTCAAAACTGAGAAAATATTTGTCTATCTCCTTTTCTCTAAAAGGGGGAACCTGTCTCAAATGTTTGGCCAAATCAAAGTATGAACCCTGATTGTCATGAGAGTGCCCTTTGCTGGTCAATTCTAATTCCCTTAATCTGAATTCTCTATCAGAATTTTGATTCTGAAATTCTCTAACTTTGTCTCTCTCTCTCTTTCCTCATTATCTCTTAATTCCTTCTCTATTCCCCTTAGTTTATCCCTCTCTTGTATTTGTATCTCATTATCTCTTAATTTATCTTCTCTTTCTCTTAATTCCTTCTGAATTTCTCCCTCTCTTAATTTATCTTCTCTTCTTTCTTCCCTTTCCCTAATCTTTTCCTTTTCCTCCCTTTCCCTAATCTTTTCTTTTTCCTCCCTTTGTATTTCCCTTTCCTTATCTTCCCTTCTTTCCTGCATCTGCATCTGTTCCCACTGAAGTTTGATCTTTTCAATCTCTATGTCCTTAGCTATCTGTAATTTCTTTCCCGAACCAGACGGAGATTTTTTCTTAACACTTGAAACCCCCTCTTCAAAAAATACCTGATTGTACCAAATATTGAATCAAGATACTTCTAATATCCTGCTTCAACATGGAAGCCTTCGCTTCAGTAAGACTATAATGTTGAGCAATTTCAAGTAATTCGTCCTTCTTTAAGGACTCAAATTTCTCCTGGGTAGGATCAGCTAAGAAACTCTCTACTCTGGATGTCATTATGAAAGCCTGTTAGTTTCTCTTTATTTCTTAATCTGGAAATCAAAAAACCACTACAATTTCAAACAATGAAATTCAAATCCGAATAAAAAGAAAACTTTCCGAAGTATCAAAATCTCTGAAATATTAAAACTTCGAAAATATTTAATTAAATCTAAATTTCAAAATATTTAAATTCGGATCCCGAAATTATTCTAATTTCTAATCCCGACACGAGCTCCCCAATTATCCTGTTACGACTCTAGGGGTAATGTAACAGAATAAAAGACACAAACAAGCTTTCAAGAGTAAAATGCAAAACTTTAATTTCCTAAAATATTAAAAGAATTAAAATAGTTCAACAAACAATCAAAGTGAAAGAATTAAAATAACTTACAGTATAGAATATCCTAAAAAGTCCTAAAATGTTTTAAAGTTCACTTCCTGATGTTGATCCAACTAATCCGGATGTGGTATTCCGAATGAAAAATAACCTGTACTGTGTTGAAGCTAACAAGTTCTGATAAAATCCAAAATAATCCTTGCAAGTCTGGAATCTCACAAGTTTTAGAATAATGTCCGATAATTCCACGGAGCTGTATAGTAATTCAGATGAATTACTAATTAAATAAATTCCACACTGAACTGAATAATTTCAATAACCTCTCTTCGATCAAGCAATTGTAAAGAATGATAATTCCCAAGATTATTCCCTATATATCTTTACTAAGTGCGCAGAATTAAAAGGGAATATCCTTTCTCCGTCTTTAATAATATGGTATTTCAAAACCCTCTAAGAACCAATCAGGAACTAGGTTACGCGTCATTTACCCAAAGGTCTAGTGTGCTAAAAATCTTAAAGAGTAAACATAATATTATTGTAGTATGGAATGTGACCTTTCAATGTTGATTTCCAAAAAGTACAAAGCCAGGTCGACTTCATTTCCCGCGCAATTGATCATGTGACCACTTATTGATCGAGCAGTAGTCGTATCTATACATATATGCTAACCGCTATTTAGACAAAAAAAAACAGAGATCATAAATTATTAAATTAAATCATTATATAAAAAAAAAATAGAGGCATGATTCCGTAACACCCTCCCCCATCAACAAAAAAAGTGATTTATACAATAAAACTTTTTAATATGTACTTCCAACATATAAGTAATTAAATCAAAAAGAAAATTAATACATGATACAGTCATGTATACAAAACAGTGTATCGGTGGTATTATACACATGAAAATACATCATCGATTAAATTTTACTAAGAAATAGCCGTAACCTTATCTTCTATTGATTTTATTTGTCCATGTCTCACAATCATGCCCTGAAAAGGTAACACAGACACGATAAAAGTCACTTTTATATTGATGATCAGGTTCGCTTCGCTGAATCGCTTGAAGAATGGTTCGATCTTGCCACATGTCGTTGCAGATGATGACATCATCGATGTATGCATCGCAATTTCTATTTGGATGTTATTATATTCATCAGACGTTGGAAACTTGGGGAACCTTCATCCCAAATGGTACGACTTTGTATTGGTAAAGTTCTGGAGTCGTGAATGCAAATTTTTCTTTCTCTCCGTAAGTGAAATTTAATAGAATCCCTTCAATAGGTCAATATCTTGCGACGTATTAGTCATTTCCAATCCTGTCTAGAAACTGGAAATGAATATGTCCCGGTGACTCTATTTACTTTCTATACTTTAATACTTTACACATATACGGAAAGTGTTAGTTTGTTTCTGCACTGAAACATGGTAAACTCCAGTCACTTTTTTTTGGTTCGTGTAGAATGTCTGTAAATAAATATTCATTTTCTTCTATCAACTATTTCAGTTCGTAAATCTCAGGCGGCAGTATGTGCGAAGAGTAGCGACTTCAAATCATCCTATCGGATTTCTCTTCTTCATTCAAATCTTCAATGTGTGAGACAAGTACTACTAAAGTAATCGATAATTTATATGGCTATTTCTATCTACATATTGTTCTAACATTCTAACATTTTGACAAAGTTGTTTCTGCTTTCTCCTCCCAGAAGTATTAATAATAATTTAAATTCCCTAACCTTTTGTCAGTAGTATAAGGACCAAAATACTTAACCTAAAGAGGATTTTTGGGGTATAGGTAGCAAAACTAATACTCTATTATCTGACTAAAAAAAACTCCTACACTGACCCCTCGCAGCAAACAACAATAATTGGAAACCTTCAACCTACTCCCTTCCTGTTCCACAACAATTCCCAATTATATACCATCTCATAACAATATGTTACAATAATTCGTTCTAAAGCCCGATATAGTATCAGCTTCAAAAGACCAATCAGTGTGAAGAACCCGACCAAAACTCTCACTATGGTCTCAGTTTTAATATTCCACAAAGGAATAGCTTTTATAAAACTTGTAGACGCACACTTCGCCGACAAGTATTGGTTGCCTAACATCGTCTCATTTATTCCTAAACGAGCAGACAACGACGTTTCATGGACTACACTAAGTAATTCCTGACGATAGTATCTAGGAACTACTATTTTACCTACTGACCACTCATCACCAGCAATTACCCTAAGCAATCTCTGTTTCCGTTCAAGGACTTCACTCGTCAAGAAGTAACAAGTACCTTCTTGCGTGGCTTCAGTGTCAGTCATAGCCCCCTGAAACAAACAGGAGATATCCAAACCTCCCTGTTGTAAGACATCTAGTGCTTGTCTTATTACACCCTGACTATTTTCATGAGACATAGTAGTTGAAAGAGTATCACTATCAATACTAGATTGAGGAGCAGAAGTGACCTCATGAAAAGCCTGATCCACAAAGGTATCCGCTAAAGGAAATACATCCTGTTCAACAACAATATTCTCAAGAGCATACTTTGCCATAGCTCTAGTAACTTCACAAGCTGGATTTAAACCAGGGATTTCTACTTCAATATGATCAACTCTTTGATCCATACTAAGCTTGTTAGTTACAAGTGGATTAACCACGACCTTATCTTTAGCTAGGTCATTACCTAGTAATAAATGGATGCCCTTAATAGGCAAAGAAGCCACTGCTCCTATGATCACAGGTCCCGAAACTAAGTCTGATGACAAATTAACACAATGAAGAGGGACATTAACATATCCACAATCTACCCCCTGTATTAATATACTTTCACTAGTAGAAGACTTCTCAGAAAACGGCAAAGTACTATCTAACAATAGACTCTGAGAAGCTCCTGTATCTCTTAATATCTTAATAGGAGTAGCCTTATCCAAGTCACCAACAAGTGACACAGAACCCTTCGACATGAATGGTTCGTAATTCTTCATTATAAAATCAGACTGAGGTAAGCTAGCCTCCAAACAAATATCCTCATTGATAAATGACCCTGACCTTGACTTCTTAATAACTAGAGCATTTGGAACTGCTCTATTATAATTCTGAGGCCTAAATTGCAACTTTAAGCAATCAGAAATAACGTGTCCCTTCATCTTACAATATGAACACGTGGGCAGAGATAAGGTTTTCTGATATTCCCTATTAGAATTTTGATTCTTTACAATCACATCACCCTGAGGTCTGAAATTACTCGAACGAGTTTGAAATAATTTCTTAACATAAGATTGCTGAGGAAAAGTTTTAGTTATCAATGGAACCTTGTGTATTGAAGAATATTCATCAGCTGTGATGGCTGCCTTTTCTAAAGTCTCAACTCCTTTCTCATTAAAATACACCTTAATATCATCACTGACACAATTCTTGAAATCTTCAATCAATACCAGTTGTTCAAGATTATCATAATTGCCTTCAACCTTCTTAGATGTACACCATCTTGTAAACAAATGTTTCTTCTCCCAAGCAAATTCTACATGAGTTTGATTTCTGAGTTTCAGGTACCAACTCATAAGCTCTTAAAATGTATTCTTTGACCACTTCATAATCAGCAGATTGTTCAGATGAGAGTGCAGTATAAACATCACTAGCTTTGCCAGTTAACACACTCTGCAATAATGAGGTCCACTTCTCTTTTGGCCATTCCAGATTCTCGGCAATTTTCTCAAAACTGAGAAAATATTTGTCTATCTCCTTTTCTCTAAAAGGGGGAACCTGTCTCAAATGTTTGGCCAAATCAAAGTATGAACCCTGATTGTCATGAGAGTGCCCTTTGCTGGTCAATTCTAATTCCCTTAATCTGAATTCTCTATCAGAATTTTGATTCTGAAATTCTCTAACTTTGTCTCTCTCTCTCTTTCCTCATTATCTCTTAATTCCTTCTCTATTCCCCTTAGTTTATCCCTCTCTTGTATTTGTATCTCATTATCTCTTAATTTATCTTCTCTTTCTCTTAATTCCTTCTGAATTTCTCCCTCTCTTAATTTATCTTCTCTTTCTCTTAATTCCTTCTGAATTTCTCCCTCTCTTAATTTATCTTCTCTTCTTTCTTCCCTTTCCCTAATCTTTTCCTTTTCCTCCCTTTCCCTAATCTTTTCTTTTTCCTCCCTTTGTATTTCCCTTTCCTTATCTTCCCTTCTTTCCTGCATCTGCATCTGTTCCCACTGAAGTTTGATCTTTTCAATCTCTATGTCCTTAGCTATCTGTAATTTCTTTCCCAAACCAGTCGGAGATTTTTTCTTAACACTTGAAACCCCCTCTTCAAAAATACCTGATTGTACCAAATATTGAATCAAGATACTTCTAATATCCTGCTTCAACATGGAAGCCTTCGCTTCAGTAAGACTATAATGTTGAGCAATTTCAAGTAATTCGTCCTTCTTTAAGGACTCAAATTTCTCCTGGGTAGGATCAGCTAAGAAACTCTCTACTCTGGATGTCATTATGAAAGCCTGTTAGTTTCTCTTTATTTCTTAATCTGGAAATCAAAAAACCACTACAATTTCAAACAATGAAATTCAAATCCGAATAAAAAGAAAACTTTCCGAAGTATCAAAATCTCTGAAATATTAAAACTTCGAAAATATTTAATTAAATCTAAATTTCAAAATATTTAAATTCGGATCCCGAAATTATTCTAATTTCTAATCCCGACACGAGCTCCCCAATTATCCTGTTACGACTCTAGGGGTAATGTAACAGAATAAAAGACACAAACAAGCTTTCAAGAGTAAAATGCAAAACTTTAATTTCCTAAAATATTAAAAGAATTAAAATAGTTCAACAAACAATCAAAGTGAAAGAATTAAAATAACTTACAGTATAGAATATCCTAAAAAGTCCTAAAATGTTTTAAAGTTCACTTCCTGATGTTGATCCAAATAATCCGGATGTGGTATTCCGAATGAAAAATAACCTGTACTGTGTTGAAGCTAACAAGTTCTGATAAAATCCAAAATAATCCTTGCAAGTCTGGAATCTCACAAGTTTTAGAATAATGTCCGATAATTCCACGGAGCTGTATAGTAATTCAGATGAATTACTAATTAAATAAATTCCACACTGAACTGAATAATTTCAATAACCTCTCTTCGATCAAGCAATTGTAAAGAATGATAATTCCCAAGATTATTCCCTATATATCTTTACTAAGTGCGCAGAATTAAAAGGGAATATCCTTTCTCCGTCTTTAATAATATGGTATTTCAAAACCCTCTAAGAACCAATCAGGAACTAGGTTACGCGTCATTTACCCAAAGGTCTAGTGTGCTAAAAATCTTAAAGAGTAAACATAATATTATTGTAGTATGGAATGTGACCTTTCAATGTTGATTTCCAAAAAGTACAAAGCCAGGTCGACTTCATTTCCCGCGCAATTGATCATGTGACCACTTATTGATCGAGCTGTAGTCGTATCTATACATATATGCTAACCTCTATTTAGACAAAAAAAAACAGAGATCATAAATAAGTAAATTAAATCATTATATAAAAAAATAGAGGCATGATTCCGTAACAGTTCTTAATCCCATACCGCTATAGCCACATGCACAGAAAGTTGATGTAAAGTTTACGACAAGGTGACTAAGGCTCACATACTCAAAACACCAAGACTTTCACGATAATATCCCATGTGTTGAGATCCCTATCCACATATGTGTCAGTAATTCAAAGCCAGTAGAGTACTTCCTGAAAGTCTACAGCTTTGATCTTGTAGGTGGAACCAAAACAGTGAGATGTGACACAACCATGAGGCTTTAAGTAATAAGGGTACCGCACAACATAGTATATGCCCATCTTGTGGCCTTTTCCCTACGAATGACCTTGAGTTTGAGTTAAATAACTGCTAGCTGAATGATAAAGTTCCACCAAAATATATGAACGGGTAAAAAAAAATGACAGCCTAAATAAGTAAGCAGGCCACTGACTTGCACATTATCCTTTGTTTTTTACCTTGACCTTGGGGTTAGGGGGTATGTCTGAACATGCGAGACACTGTCAAGTTCAGATAAATATCAAGCTAAAGTTTCAAGAAAATATTTTCATTGTACCTATATAAGGTCACTGATTTATATATTCCATGGCTGTGACCTTAGCCTTGAAACTGAGGTCATGGCTATGGTATTTGCACACTCTATAGTAATGATATATAAATAGTTAAAGTCTCATTAAAATATCTTCCGTAGTTCCGTATTCTAGACAATTTACAAGTCAGATAATTGCATTTTCCCTCGCCTTGCTGCGAACTTAACTTTGAAGACAGGGGACCTGACTATGGTACGTGACACGCCGTCTAGTCATGATATATACATGGGCAGAGTTTCGTATAATTGTTATGTATGATGTTTATATAATATTGTGGATATTTTGGGAAATTATAAATGTTTCTTCACTTTAATATTTGCTTAAATCTTAATGTTTATCAGGAAAAACATGTTTAACTAGTGTCCTTGAATTAGGTTGTTTTGATCAATATGTTTTTTCAATTTGAAGGTCAAGGTTGAATCTTGTTTACAGTTAGAATTCCATTAAGATGACTCATATTCTAGAACATTCTGTCATGTGACCAATCTTTATATATACCATGTTTGGTGGACATTTTTTCAGTTTTGACATTACCATCAGTCTTGTAAAGAGCTATTACAGTTGTGAAAATTCATTCCAAATTCTAAGAGAGGAATTATTTTAAATATTCATTGGATTATAACAGTGCTCATAAACTTTTGGATTTTGGATTTTTAATTGATGATTTTGGAATTTAACTGAACTTATTCAGAGATTTTGGAATACTTCATTTTGACATCAGCGCATCAAAGATTACTAGTACATCAGGACTTTGGAGACCATTAGCACATCATAACATTCAAGGACACAGCAGTGAATTCGGAACATTCTATATTTAGGACTTGTGATTAGAACAATCATTCTTATTGGATTATTAGGATTTCAAAACACATTACTGTAAGTGACTTTTTGATTTTTTCATTTTAATTATCTAGTAATAAATAACTTGTTGATTTTTTACTTGATTTGTTGGTTTCACTTTCTTTCTGTTACATTTTTCTTAGACCATAGAGTCGTAACAAAATATCTACAGATGTTACAGTGATATGGGATGGACAAGCCAATGTAAATAGAAGGATCGATAGACAGATGGACGGACAATGCCTTAACATAATATGCCCAGCTTAATACGGGCTATACAAATGCATAAAGATTCATATTATAATGTATCATGACACCAGAGTTACGTCTCAACAGAAGTAGGTTTTCCTGTCTTGACACTAAACTTAAGAAATGACAAAGAAACATTGCATGGAACCCACTCTCTGGTCATTATATATCAGTATACGTACATTCTTCCCAATATCTTAAACAGCTTCAGAGCAACAACCTGAATACAAAAATTTAGTATACTGACCTTAAAGATAGAACGATGATATTGGTATATGAAACACTGTCAGGACATCATGGATAAGAGCATATTCAGCTTCATCTCTCTACATATGGGATTTTAGGCTCAACACTTGGCAAGAAACATATGTACATCCTCAAGTGACGACAGCTTTGAGACTAGGATTATGAAAGTCACAAAAAGTCAGGGTGTTAAATTGCACAGTGCTTGATATTAGTACTTTTAATGGCTTTAAAGTTGCAGCCAAGACATTGCAAGTAAATAAGCTTGAGATGACTGTGACATCAACTATGCAGATAGGATCTTGAGAGTGGTACAAGACACACCAACCAAAATATTTCATTTTCATTACTTAAGCAAATTCTTCTCTAGTGCCCAACCGTGAAAGGTGGATTTGATCATCAAAATTGGATCATAAAAGTGTGTTATGTGGCGTGACCTTAAGTCATGATGCATGACTATACGAAGTTTCATCTCAGAATTACTATCCTTGACAATTTCTGAGCTGGGAAAAAAATAAATAATGTTGATCTATGATCTTAACCTTGATGGAAATACTATGTAAAGTAAATGACACATTCAGAACTTATGATGTAAACAGAAGTTTTAGTACACTACCTTCAATGAATGTAGAGTTACAGTCCTAATACAAAACAAAAAGTGAGTAAGCTAGCTTCACATGTGACTTTGATCTTATCTATATGACCATGCTATAGATATACATAATATGTACAAGATAACCCTCAAGCTGTGATTTTACAAGGTAAAACGTTTCATTATATTTATCTGTAACATCTTAGCTGATTCTGGGCGACAGTTTGGGCACACAATAAATTATATTGACATGAAACCTGGTCTTACAAATAGGTCAATAAAAGTCCTAAGTGTCAACATTTACTTCAAGAAGCATGTGTGCAGTGTCACTTGCATGGTTTTCATACTGGGTGATTGCTTGGGTAAACATGAAATTCAATGTAATCCAAAGTGAGATACAGGAACAAAATAGAATTATGTCAATGACATGACCTTACATATCACCACACTTCCAAGCTATGCAAGTAGGGGTATGACCTGATCCAGTGGTAAATGTTTCAAAACTGTAAATGTATCTTTTTCTTTTCATATCTACTTACTGTGTATATGATTATATAGTGGGAACATTTATTGTTTCCAAGTTACAAAGGGCAAATCCCTCACTCCAGGAGCATAACCCAGGACGTGTATTGGATGTACAAGTGCATGTATTCCTCTTGCCCATTAAATGTATCCATGGTTGTAGGGTGGGGATCTTAACATTTACTAAGTTATGAGACAGGGTCAAGTTCCCTACTCCAGGGGCACAACTCAGGATCTGTGCTGGATACATTTCTAATTTTGTTTCGTGACCATCACACACATACACACACACATATATATATATATATATATATATATATATATATATATAGAGAGAGAGAGAGAGAGAGAGAGAGAGAGAGAGAGAGAGAGAGAGAGAGAAAGAGATTTGTAGTTATAGTTTTGTCTGTGGATCTCGAAGTTATGGCCCAGGAGCAAATCCCCTTTTTAAGGGTCTGTGCTGGACAAATCTCTGAATTTGTCTTGTTTCTTTCAACCAATATATGGTTAGACGGTGGGAATCTCAACTGTTTCCAAGCTATGACCCAGGGACAAGTCCCCAACCTAAACATGGACCTGTACCTGCATGTTCTGTTTGGCAGCCGTACAATTATATTTGATTTGAACAGCCAATTCTTGGATGAATCTGAAGGAAGGATTGTAGGCGTTTGGGATTCAATGTTGATCTCTAAACCTGAGAAGTGGTTGACTATACTTATATACGAGGTTAATAATCCACAAATAGCGTGCTGAAACTACTCAGGATTTCCGATTATTAAAGTTGACAGCTTATATAATGTAAAAACCAAAGATGACTGCCAGTACGAGGAACTCGTCTTACTTATTTGTATATACATCGCAACGAGCTTGCGAACTGAGTAGACCTAGTGTGTCACGCATGATACGCCGCCAGATTAGGGTCCTCGCTGCTCGTTCTATCAATCGTTTCAGACAAGTAACGCAAATTCGGATCTGCTGGTAAATGTTTCGACGGCATATCATGCTTTAAACTGTTTCACAGTTCCATGCGCTTTTACAAGGGTAACCAAACAATCATAAAATAAGGCATAGATTTATTGTGAAATTCAGAATCATAAGTAATCACAATGTTTAGGTGGATAAAGTTTAAATCTTTTTATCTAGTCCTTTAACTTCTTTCATAACAATATATGATAATAATAGTGTGTGTTTTAACAATACTGAATGATGTCTTTTAAAATTCAAGTTTTAAAAAATGACTTTGTACAGCGTATATGTTTTATATTGTACATTTTATTTGAGTTAAAATAGATATGTGCCTGGTCTCTAGGGCTTCTTGGTGGCTTCTGGTACCCCGTGGATCCATCGAAGAAATTGCTGGTAACCTGCTATGAATTCGACCATGGTTATCATTTCGTTGCCTGAAATAGATCGATATATAGATAACTCAAGGAATCATTATCATTACAAAAAAAGAACAACAAAAAATTAAAATATACCATTACATACAAAAACAAATATACTGATTCATATATTTGGGTGAGAACATTTTGACTCGATATATATCGTGGACTCAAATTCGGACAGTATAATAGTCTTATTGCCTGGAATGATCGATAGATAACTCACAAAATCATTATTATTTCAATAAAATCAAAATAGACCATTTAGTACAAGAGCAATAATACTGATTGATATATTTGATTGAAAACATTTTGACTTAATATTGATCGAGATGTTGTTGTCACCATTACATCGAGTGAACCTCCTAAGCACATGACTAATTATTTTAATACGTATTTTATCCCGACAGAGAAAAAGAAACAAGAGTTAAATCTATTTTGACTATATCTCTTACAATATATTACTTGCTTGTTAGTGTGTGCACAGATGTGGAAAGAGAAATAGATATATACAGAGAGAGAGAGCGGGGGATATAAGTAGAGAAAGAGAGTGAGAGAAAACAGAATATAAGTTGCGTGTTGCACTTACCATCAGCATCATAAACAGCAAAACGTAAAGCAAGTTCTAATTTGTCTCCGAGATCAACATCCCCGAATATCTGTTCTGCATCGGAATTTGGATCCAACAAATTGTCCGTAAGGAGACCGCCGACCTCTTCCTTCGATAAGTAATCATCTCCTAAAAATAAAAAATACAAATAAAACAATTTCTGTCAATTTAATTACACAAAAAGGAAATTCTAGCGTTGGCTGATTGATATATTTCATTGCTGTATCTTGCTCTCAGATGGATTTTTATCTCGTAAATTTCTTATTTATTATTTGCAGATGAAAGTTTGCTTTCCTTACACATAAGAAAGTTTATGTGCTTTTCTTACACTTATAAGAAAATCTAGCACGGCTGATGTATATATATATATATATATATATATATATATATATATATATATATATATATATATATATATATATATATATATTCCTTTTTGTATTACTTTCAGATTAATTTTATTTCGTAATTTTGTTTTTGGTTTGAAATTGTACTTGACGTAATCATTAATTTTAACTGTAAGATCGAATTACATGTTTACAAGGTTCAGATTAATAATGACTTTATATAAATAAATAAATATTGAACAATATCCACTTTTATAAATAGTTTCATCTGTCATTTACTATCTACCGATGAAAGATTTGTTTTATTTATATCACTGGATAAAGGGCACTGTTTTTAGTAATAATCTTAGTTTTTGCTTACCATCAGTAAATATTCAATGTTCCACAATAGTTTTGTCACAAGTCCTCAATTCTGTTTATGATTCTGGACTTAAGTTGTCTTTTTTTACATTACTATTGTATTATACTGGGCTAGTTTTTTCCGGGTTTTAATTTTTTGTATGTTTGCTATAAATCTTTATTTTCCGAAAAAAAATCCGTGAAAAGGACTATACTGTATAAGGGCCATTTTCTGCTCCCTTTCGAATTTTCTTCGTACGATGCATATTCATGTACAAAGTGTTGTCATTTTATTTGGGACACGAGTTTTGTATTCAAGTACCGGTTGCTATGGAAACAGCGTGTTTAAAATAGATAAATGAAGACTCCTAAGTAGATACGACGCAACACCAAAAAAATGACAGCGCTACGGAGTCAAATGTTTAAATATTTTAGCCTTTACACAACGGAGTAACCTTTTTTTTTTTTTTTTTTTTTTTTGTTCTGTTTGTTTTGTCTTTTTTTTTTTTTTTTTTTTTTGTTTTCTTTTCTTTTTTTACTTTTTAACGACAAAACCCACTACTAGTGATAATTCTGAAATGACAACACCAACGCAAATTGTGGGTTAGTTTGGCCACAGTTCCACGAAAGCCAATAATTTAATACCGTAGATCCCGGGAGAAGAACTTACACGCCTACACTAAGGTAACCGGGCATGCCAGTGTCCCTTTGGTGGCAAAGGTGACCTATCCGCCTAGGCCCCACATGTCGGACCGGATCAGATATCAGTTCTGCAACTAATTACTCATGCCCGCCCAAACACCTGCCTCCTCTGTTGCTCTTTCGTAAGACTTACATAGGTAGGAAAACTCCCCTTTGGTACCAGAGGTTCAGTGAGCCCCTCTGCTGACAAGAAGTATACCCGTTTTTCCATACCACTCCTTCACTCCTAATGCACACTAGGTAGGGTTTGATGCAGCCAAAAGCCAGTTGAGTTCTATGATCCATAGTCGTCTGCCTCGATCAAATCAATCCAGTGGGTTAACACCCTTCACCATCAGCCACAGTAGTGCGTCTATAACGCACCGCCGATTTATCAGTGCAGAGGTTGAGCTTCGACTCTTATTTGAACAGTGTACTGAAAAAGTTAAAATCTGAACCGTACTCCTGGAAACTTTTAAATTGCAATGATCATTATAGAGCAACCCTTGTGATAATATATATCCATGCAGATGTATGCATCTGGAATATTTCCCATGAGTGAAACTATAGGGAGTCGCTTTGACTTGTGCATGCATTATTCTGATATAATATTTATTCCATGTTCTAATAATGGCACAACCCTTTATTTCTGCATCAAAAATTGTTGAGTTAAAATCATATTTTAAAATGTTGATGGCGTCTAATAATTGCCCATGCCTATTTATTAGTCAGTTCTGATACTCTGAAACACAGCCTGAAAATACATGAATCTCATATCCTCTTCAAAATAAAATTTATGGCAAAAAATGTGAAGTAATTTGAGAAGCCATCTTGTATCGAATACAAGCACGTATCCCCTGTATGACTGCCTAATATGCACTCAAATTACGTCAGCCTTTAAACCAACACCACGGATAGCATCAGTTACACACTGGACTGCGGCTACTATAAATGGACTTCAACTACTGTACTAATAATAATAATAATAATTATTATCATTATTATTATTATTATTATTATTATTATTATTATTATTATTATTAAGCTTTTATTGTTTAACAAAAAATTATCACCTTAATGCTCTCAATTATTTACAAATGTACAGGCAAATCTATCAGATGCAGCTATGAAAAGTATCATACAAAAGAAACGTATTAGGGATTAGTGTACACAAACGCAACAGAATTTGAATTCAGCACACAGAGCATGTGTACAAAAACATACGTGATTGCAAACTATTTTTTTATACAATTCGCTTTTGAGCTTAGTAAGAAGAAAATTATTAGTTGGCATAAATCATAGTAATTGTCGACTATAATCTGTATTAGTATTATTTGTCCTTTTACTGAACAGATCATTTATTTATATAGTTGGGCATAGAATCTTTAGAAACTTTAAACATAAATGTAACTTTTTTTAAACATATTCTTGCATTGACAGTCATGATCTTTAAATCATTTATACATTTGTAGACAATATCAAAATTATTGTCGAAGATAATTCTGACGGCTCGTTTTTGAAGTTTTCTAACACATTTGTTTCAGAAACATTACACTAGATGATATTGGAGTAGTCCAGTTGAGGTCGAATATAAACTTTTATAAAACATTATCCCGTGTTCAAAGGTTAGGAATTCTTTAATTTATTTGTATTAACCATGTATTTAAATGTTCCGAATGAATTTCAATATCGTCATGTGCCGATAGTCTTTAATGTCCTGATGTGCCAGTAGTCTTAAATGTACTGATGTGCCAAAATGAAGTATTCCAGATTATCTTTGAATAAGTTCACATAAATCCCCCCCCCCAAAAAAATCATCAATTCAAAATCCAAAATCCAAAAATCTATGTGCACTTTTATAATCCATTGAATATTTTAAATACTTCCTCTCTCTGAATTTGGAATTATTTTTCAAGACTGTAATGACTCTTTAAAGACTGATGTTAAGGTCGAAACTTAAAACTGTCTACTAAACATGGTATATATGAAAATAGGTCACATGATAGAATGTTCTAGAAAATTATATGATGTATGTGACTTTAAACACATAATTCTAAAGGAAATTCTGGTTTTATCTGTGAACAAAATCAATGCTGACCTCAAATTGAATCAACAATTTGTTTTCCATAACCGCCCTTGAACTCAAATACTAAGTAAACAACCTAATTCAGGGACAATAGCTAAACATGTAAACCTGATTATAACATTAAGGTTTGAGCATATATTAAAGTTAAGAAACATTTATAATTTCCTGAAATATTAAAAATATTACATAAACATCATACATAACAGGAGAATATTATCTTTAATTATATTACGTCTTTGATTTGTGTGTATTAACATCACTATATTTGGAGAGTGCAACAAAAGCATTATGTAAGTTTCTTTCAACAATATTTTTAGAAGAGCTAATATCATATAAGGTTGTGTCATCAGCATATATATCAGTCTCAATATTTCCTGTATGCACCAGTAGATCGTTTTAAAGATAAGAAATATTAGTGGCTCTAAAATAGATCCTTGAGGTACTCCACAAGTCACATATTTTTTCTTCTGACGTGACATTGTATATGTCAACTATTTGCTCTCTTCCTTTCAAATATGACTTAAACCAATTTAAAGTCTTGTAACTGAGTAATTGAGTCTATAATATTATCAGCATCAGTAACAAATACGTTTTAAATGTGCAACAATTATTAGAATATGCATTATGAGAAAAATCTTTACCAGCTCCTAGTTCTTTAAAAAGTTTCCAGATGTTTCCTGGTTTCTGCTGTGATTCGCCCATCAGTTATTTGTAATGAGCTCTTTTATTGTTGATAAACTTATGAGCCTTACAACTTCGTTTCTCGTTTTGTTTACCAATGACATCTGTAAAGTCTGAAGCATCATCGACATCATCAAACATTTTTACAATATCCCATGAAACATATTTAAATTCATCTTGGAACCTTTTCTCCTTAACATTTCTATCATATGAAATTATGTGGTAAGATGATTTCGGGGGTGAAAACATTGATCTTGCGTGTTGGTTATGTGGGGTAATGATCATTCGGGCCAATAGAGGGACATCAGTGAAAAGCACATTATTCGAAGAATTGGAATACATATAGTCAGTCAGAGTTTGTCTTTTTCGAGGGAAAACCCTAGTTGGTTCAGTAATTTGCTGAACCAATCCAGACGAGGTCATGTAATTTAGCCAGTAATTTTGAAATGTTTGGATTTAATAAGTACCTGTTGATGTCACCAAACAGGAATAATTCCTTTGGTCATTCAGAACTTTATCAATCTGATCTTCAAACATGTCATTCTTTTTTTTTGTAGAATTTGGATTGCTATAGAGGTAACTAACAAGAAACGATTTGCTATTCGTAGGAGAAACTGAGAAACTTCTAACCACATGGTTTCGAAATCATTAACTTCCAAATCTTCCCCGCGTTTACATATAATACCATCACGCAGATCGACTGCCACACCTGCCGATCCATCAATTTTGTCTTTTTCAAAAACTGAAATTATTCGCTTCAAAAAGCACAGTCTGGCTAATCAATCCCATGTTTGCTTACACTCAGTTCAAGCATTCAGATATTATTTTCTTTAGATAGTAACATAAGTTTAATTTTATCAAGTTTACTTGCTGCTCCTATTCTTTTAATGTTGAGGTGCCCAATAGGCATACCTTTACCTCTTAATTCCAGATGCAACATACTACAAGATTTTTGGTTAGCAAGGGAGATACATATAAATTGGATACACACGAGTCAAATAATTCATCATCATTTATTAGAGGTACTATTTGTACATACCGTTTTTAGTATTGTCATTACTGCTTACATTGACAATTGTACATGAGTAGTATGCGCAGCTTTTGCAATGAGAATCTAACAATGTCTCACTTGCAAGAGAGATGTTGATATCAGTCTTTACCCACCAAGTAGTACCCATCCATCTGTACAGTCAGACGTAGCCATGGACCCTACAATCTCTAAAAGCGACAGTGTATAGTCAGACGTACCCATAGACCTTACAATCTCATCGCCTGCATTTTTTTGGATTTAAAGAAGGAGACTTTGTAGCTGCCGTTTACGATAGAAAATGGTACATTGGAAGGATTGAAAAAATTTATATGGACGACAAAGACTGAGAGATTAACTTTATGAAACAAGCAATATGACTCTTCTATATTTGTAAAGTCTAATATCTTGTTCCATCTGGAAAATCTGAACGAATATTCAAAATATCTGAAGCCGAAATGGAATTAGTTAACAATGCATTTGCTTCACGTTAGTGAAATACATACGTTACTTAAACAGTACACGTGAACAGTCCCCTCTGTTTCATCGGCTAAAAATGTTCTTTTCTATATGTGAGACTGTATAGGTCTTTTTAATTCTACACAAAAGTGTACATTTCAGTTGTTTGAACTTTAAAACAATTCCATGTTTACACTACGATACACACGTTACCATTCTACGTTACAAAAAAACTTTCATAAAACACATTTTTGGTTTTATTTTATTTAAAAAATTTCTTGAATTCACTTAATTAAGCATAGAAAGGAAATCATGTTATCTTCCTATAAAATATAAAATAAGTCATAATTATTGTCAGTTCAACTGTCACATACAGGAGGAAAATACAAAAATCACGAATATACGTGTTTAATAGGGTTAATCAAAAATATTTGTAATAATTTCATGCCATATTTTCATGATCAAAAGGAAACCAACGAAACTGAGTGAAAACAATTATAGATTTAATGAACAGTCTCTTGTCGTGTGTATCTGATACATACGTTGTATTTTTGGAGTGACAATAAAAACATAAGCATTTTAAACTTTCGTGCTTATATTTTGAATCGGAAACTGTTGTGATTAGAATTGTATTAATTTGACAACTTACAATGTTTTGAATATTTCAATATTCATTATTATCCATTTATATAAAATTTCAAATAAAAGTAATTTTTGGTAAAGATGCATTTTACTTTACCCACATTTATCTATCTTTTTTCATAACTCATAATATCAAACCGCAATAATGTTTTGAATTAAATCTATGTGAATTTATCGCAAAATACTTAATTATACAATTTTTAACCATTTTCCTGTTATAATTTTATTTGTATATCATAAAAAATACTTTCAAATATGAGAATGTCTCTTGTAACTATGTATTTTGCTTGAAAATTAAGGTTTTGAAACCATATTTGTGAGAAAACATAAACAAATCATGGGTCAATTGGTGTTGTTAAACTTTTCACAGTTTAAATTTCAGATATTTCTCTGTAAAATAGGCGAATAAAGTTGTTGTTTCTCCATCATTTTTTTTTCCATTTTGATATGTCTAATTGAGCCTCATTGATGAATTTTGGTCGGTAACAGTAGGATCTCCTAGTTGCTTCAGTGGATGTGAGATTGATTAACTGTCCCTTCTGTGGTATAATCTATGTAGAGTGATAGTAAATGGTCTCCATAAGACTAGCCATTTGTTGCTCAAGGTTCAAAGTTCACCTTAGGGGGTAGTGCTTGTATAGGGAACAATAAGGGAGCAGCAATGTGATAAATATTAGTATTGTAATAAAACGGCTGACCTATTTCCATTTAAAAGGTCGAAAATACGGTTGATACATGTGTGTTGATAGATCAGTGGATTATGTCAGAAATAAAAATGACTGGCAGACTGACATTAGATATATAGATAGATGCCTATATGTATGTATTCAAGGATGATTAAAAAGGAGAGACAGAGGTCAATAGGGCATTGTGTGTGTGTGTGTGTGTGTGTGTGAGAGAGAGAGAGAGAGAGAGAGAGAGAGAGAGAGAGAGAGAGAGAGAGAGAGACTTACTGTTCTTATCATACGCTTTCCACGTGCTCTCGTATTCAGGAATTGTAACATTTCTGTTCCGTGTACGCTGGCTATCCATCACTTGGAACACAAAGTATGGTACACCATGATCTGGTATATATGGTATATATGGTTTTGTGGATGTTTCTGTCGATGTTTCTGTGGATGTTTCTGTGGATGCTGTGGATGTTTCTGTCGATGTTTCTGTGGATGTTTCTGTGGATGCTGTGGATGTTTCTGCAGTGGTTTTAGTCCATCCAAAACTAGATTATAACAAGAACAGCAAATTATACTTCTTTTAAGTTTACTTGCATAAGTATAATTCATTTGATAACTAATTTTGATCGGTCTACCATTGTTTTAAAGTTTGGATAGTATATTGAACCTAACGAATTTCAAGGTGACATCTTACGGAACTATATGTCGTACTCGCGATCCCATCTCCTGCATTGAATCCTCTGATAGGTACTGTCAACCGAAAGTGAGGAGAAAACGACTTTCTGAACTGTCATCAGCACACCGATTAGTGACAAATAAAATGTTGGAGGCGTATAAAGGAAAATGTTTTAGAACTATCAGAATCATGTAAACAACACTATCAAAACAAAAGAACATTTTCTATCGTGGCAACTCACCGGGAACTTTTTCAAACAGAACAGAATTATACACTAAGTAACATATTTGTTTCGGGTTGCTTTTTTTTTTTTTTTTTTTTTTTTGTTATATAATGAGCCGGTGAAAAGTTTGTTGAATGATTAAAAGATTTATTGCTGTCGTGCAAAATGCAAACAACAAGAGTTGAGCCATAAAATATTTAACCACGGAAGGGGCGAGGCTCCTACTTATCATATCAGAGGCCGTTTAATACACTTTTTAGATTACCCACTGGCTCCATTAACCTAGCCGCAAGGTATCGTGCGCGCAAAGTATGACGGTTACCCAGTTTTTAGTGTTGATATATGCTAGTATTTATGGTTTTCCTTCAAAATGTAATTATGTTTACGAAATTTGTGTAAATTGGAGATATTAATCATTTATGTCGCGTTGGGAACACTCATTGTATAATATTCAAGAAATATCTTCAGCAACTGTCTGGAGCTTGATTAAACAAATTACCTCTGACCCTTATGCATATATATTTTCTAAACAGTGTTTCAAGTTTTCCTCAAAACCACAAAGCACAATCCTTGCTTGAACAAAACCCCTACATTCGAGGTCGTATTCGATATTTTGAAGCTATTGTTTCAGTTAAAGAGTATAGACAAATAAAGCGGATAACAATAATAGACACAAAATTCACAGTACATACCAAGATTGTTGTACAGAATATGAAGTACACATATCTTATAAGAGCTTTTATAACAATTATTTTATTAAAAGTATGGAGTAAAGTCAAGTAATGTCTAAAGATAAAACCCTATGACTCCATTTCTCCCTAACGTAAGCTCGTAAAAATTTAGGAAGTATCAATTAATATTGAAAAATGATGTAACTTCTTAATGTAAAACTTTTGAGTCCCCAAATTAATGGAATCGTTTCTTACATGCATTCACTGTCTTTCGACACTATCAAATGTTAAAGTGACGCACAGTCGCTCCTTCTTTCTACATATATCAACTTTAAGGCACAAGGTCAGCGAAATAATTTTATCAGGTCTTCAAAATAGGTACATTTGCATAGAAATGGATCTAATGGTCTCTGATATTTTAATCCATATCACCAATATCCACATACATATAATTCGAGAGAGAGAGAGAGAGAGAGAGAGAGAGAGAGAGAGCGAGGTCGGGGAAGGAAATGATCTACCTCATACAGCACAGGCACACTAATCCAAATAACGCCCAAGACATCCTCTGCAAAGTAAATTATACAACCTGAAGACAAACTATCACTAAAGTACATTTACTTATCCGTGTGCAGTAAACATTGTTATATTAGTGCGAAATACTTTCATGACACAAACTATCCAGCCACATCCATCCACATGTACATTTGATGACACTCTCACATCACTAACAAACTACCTATCTATCAACCTATACACACATACGCATATCTATCTATCTCTCTCTCTCTCTCCCTCTCTCTTTATATATATATATATATATATATATATATATATATATATATATATATATATATATAGGTATATATATATATATATATATATATATATATATATATATATATATATATATATATATATATATATACATCCAGCTTGTTATACGGGTGATTGACTACGTACAAAAAAATGTATTTTATTGACTTAGAATCTTCAAAGTGTGCAAATTAGTCGATTGTTTGCATCAATTATATCCGTTAGATTACGACAGATGAAACGAGAATGCGGCTTGGAAACCTGGCGAGAATAAAACAGCTATAATTCCATGTTTAGTTGCAGACTAATCGGCTTCATAAAGAGTTTGTTTTTATTCAATTGGTTTATATAGCAGGGAACAATACAATTTTACTCAGTATCCAACAATGGCATTTGATGTATATCTCTTTCTTAAAAATAATGACAGAAATTATTTAGAAAACAAAGATTGCGGGACTAATAGATGATCTACATCTTTCCAATAGGACGTTTTCACAAATCGTGCACGCCTGAACAAATTTCATATGGATTTACAGTGGAAGTAATTCACATGATCTTTTGCACAAAGGACTATATTGAATAAGGGCCATTTTCTGCCCCCTTTCCAATTGTCTTTATATGATGTATACTACATGTATGAGATGGTTAACGTTTATTTTTCACATCAGTTTCGTGCTCACATGCCAGTTGCCATGGTAACAGAGTGTCAAAAAATCATTAAAAAATACCATGAAAAGTGTCTTCCATGTACTTCTCTATTCACTAAATCAAAAATTGCAATATGTACTTGTATTATTTTTGGGTGTATAAAGCTGCATAAATAAGGTTTAAATTTTTAAACTAATTTTAATATTAATTTTCTAATGTCATTAAGCAGCAATTACATAGTCGGCAATGACACTGACTTACATCGCACACAATTCGAGGGTCTATATGGCGTGCTACAGATGAATGCAACTTGCAAGGAACCACGTTTGGATTAAGCGCATACGATAGCTTTAATCAAAAGTGAGTCAATGTAAGTATTTTTGTACCCTTTCTTTGCTTAGAATAAATATGCAAGACTATATATATCTCTCTCTGTCACACACACAGACACTCACTCATACGTTTACACACATGTATATTAAATTCTTTGTATGGACTCAAATTGGGGCCCTCGATGGGACAATGATAAAATTCAATATCATCTACAAGAACATTTCAGCGAATAAAATAGCGTTAGATATATATATATATATATATATATATATATATATATATATATATATATATATGTGTGTGTGTGTGTGTGTGTGTGTGTGTGTTCATAAATATACGTTAAAAGTAAAACTAGTCACATTATGACTTGGACTTTTATAATTTGAAAGAGATTTCCAAGGCAAATGTTGTGCAAATGGAGTTATGTAGACTATACATGTGCACTATTGTAGGCCGACGTGCATGCCTGTATTCCTACGCAACAACCGTAATAATATATCGTTGGAAGGCTTTGTAAATAATCGGAGGTTATGATAAGTGTTAAAAATAAACTAACCAGTTAGATTTAATTATGATGAAGCATCTGCTAATTTGAAAAGAGATGCAAATAATAAACAGATAGTACCTAACTGTAGCAGTTGACCACAACTAATCGCAAATCCTTTTGCTTGTAACACCAAATACACACAACATATATCAGTAAATAAAGTTGGGGACAGAAACTGTAATTGCAGTTTTTGTGTATTTGACCGTTGATCCCTACTAGGGACACGGGCAGGTGGCCAAAAACTATACAGTAACAATCTTTAAAATATTTACTGTATGGACAACACTCATTAAGATACTTGAATGTATAAACAGTTGGCTAGATCTATACTATTTTATTACTTTGTGACATAACTGACTACGGCTGCACATTCACATACGCCAAAATCATAGAAACATCTTGATATGGATGACTACACAAAATATACAAAAATCATCATATGTCATTGTTACGACTCTAGGGGTAATGTAACAGAATAAAAGACACAAACAAGCTTTCAAGATTAAAATGCAAAACTTTAATTTCCTAAAATATAAAAAAAAAATTAAAATAATTCAACAAACAATCAAAGTGAAAGAATTAAAAAAACTTACAGTATAGAATATCCTAAAAAGTCCTAAAATGTTTTAAAGTTCACTTCCTGATGTACTGTACCGTGTTGAAGCTGACAAGTTCTGATAAAATCCAAAATAATCCTTGCAAGTCTGGAATCTCACAAGTTTTAGAATAATGTCCGATAATTCCACGGAGCTGTATAGTAATTCAGATGAATTACTAATTAAATAAATTCCACACTGAACTGAATAATTTCAATACCCTCTCTTCTTTCAAGCAATTGTAAAGAATGATAATTCCCAAGATTATTCCCTATATATCTTTACTAAGTGCGCAGAATTAAAAGGGAATATCCTTTCTCCGTCTTTAAGAAATATGGTATTTCAAAATAACACAACCCTCTAAGAACCAATCAGGAACTAGGTTACGCGTCATTTACCCAAAGGTCTAGCGTACTAAAAATCTTAAAGAGTAAACATAATGTTATTGTAGTATGGAATGTGACCTTTCAATGTTGATTTCCAAAAAGTACAAAGCCAGGTCGACTTCATTTCCCGCGCAATTGATCATGTGACCACTTATTGATCGAGCATTAGTCGTATCTATACTGATATGCTAACCCCTATTCAGACTAAAAACAGAAATCATAAATTAGTAAATTAAATCATTATAAAAAGGTAAAAAGGTATGATTCCGTAACACCCTCCCTCATCAACGGAAAAAATAAGGATTTATGCAATAAAAACTTATTTTTTAATATGTACTTCCAACATACAAGTAATTAAATAAAAAAAAATAAATGAATACATGATACAGTCATGTATACAAAACAGTGTAACGGTGGTATTGTACACATGAAAATACATCATCGATTAAATTTTACTAAGAAATAACCGTAACCTTAGCTTCTATCGATTTTATTTGTCCATGTCTCACAATCATGCCCTGAGAAGGTAACACAGGCACGATAAAAGTCACTTTAATATTGATGATCAGGTTCGCTTCGCTGAATCTCTTGAAGAATGGTTCTATTAGATCTTGCCACATGTCGTTGCAGATGATGACATCATCGATGTATGCATCGCAATTTCTATTTGGATGTTATTATATTCATCAGACGTTGGAAACTTGGGGAACCTTCATCCCTAATAGTACGACTTTGTATTGGTAAAGTTCTGGAGTCGTGAATGCAAATTTTTCTTTCTCTTCGTAAGTGAATTTTGGTAGAATCTCTTCAATAGGTCAATATCTTGCGACGTATTAGCCATTTCCAATCATGTCTAGAAACTGGAAATGAATATGTCCCGGTGACTCTATTTACTTTCTATACTCTATACATATACGGAAAGTGTTATTTTGTTTCCGCAATGAAACATGGTAAACTCCAATCACTTTTATTTGGTTCGTGTAGGATGTCTGTAAAGAAATATTCATTTTCTTCTATCAACTATTTCAGTTCGTAAATCTCAGGCGGCAGTATGTGCGAAGAGTAGCGACTTCAAATCATCCTATCGGATTTCTCATCTTCATTCAAATCTTCAATGTGCGAGACAAGTAATACTAAAGTAATCGATAATTTATATGGCTATTTCTATCTACATATTGTTCTAACATTCTAACATTTTGACAAAGTTGTTTCTGCTTTCTCCTCCCAGAAGTATTAATAATAATTTAAATTCCCTAACCTTTTGTCAGTAGTATAAGGACCAAAATACTTAACCTAAAGAGGATTTTTTGGGGTATAGGTAGCAAAACTAATACTCTATTATCTGATTAAAAAAAACTCCTACACTGACCCCTCGCAGCAAACAGCAATAATTGGAGACCTTCAACCTACTCCCTTCCTGTTCCACAACAATTCCCAATTATATACTATCTCATAACAATATGTTACAATAATTCGTTCTAAAGCCTGATATAGTATCAGCTTCAGAAGACCAAACAGTGTGAAGAACCCGACCAAAACTCTCACTATGGTCTCAGTTTTAATATTCCACAAAGGAATAGCTTTTATAAAACTTGTAGACGCACACTTCGCCGACAAGTATTGGTTGCCTAACATCGTCTCATTTATTCCTAAACGAGCAGAAAACGACCTTTCATGGACTACACTGAGTAATTCCTGACGATAGTATCTAGGAACTACTATTTTACCAACTGATCACTCATCACCAGCAATTACCCTAAGCAATCTCTGTTTCCGTTCAAGGACTTCACTCGTCAAGAAGTAACAATACCTTCTTGCGTGGCTTCAGTTTCAGTCATAGCCCCCTGAAACAAACAGGAGATATCCGAATCTCCCTGTTGTAAGACATCTAGTGCTTGTCTTATTACACCCTGACTATTTTTATGAGACATAGTAGTTGAAAGAGTATCACTATCAATACTAGATTGAGGAGCAGAAGTGACCTCATGAAAAGCCTGACCCACAAAGGTGTCCGCTAAAGGAAATACATCCTGTTCAACAACAATATTCTCAAGAGCATACTTTGCCATAGCTCTAGTAACTTCACAAGCTGGATTTAAACCAGGGATTTCTACTTCAATATGATCAACTCTTTGATCCATACTAAGCTTGCTAGTTACAAGTGGATTAACCACGACCTTATCTTTAGCTAGGTCATTACCTAGTAATAAATGGATGCCCTTAATAGGCAAAGAAGCCACTGCTCCTATGGTCACAGGTCCCGAAACTAAGTCTGATGACAAATTAACACAATGAAGAGGGACATTAGCATATCCACAATCTACCCCCTGTATAATATACTTTCACTAGTAGAAGACTTCTCAGAAAACGGCAAAGTACTATCTAACAATAGACTCTGAGAAGCTCCTGTATCTCTTAATATCTTAATAGGAGTAGCCTTATCCAAGTCACCAACAAGTGACACAGAACCCTTCGACATAAATGATTCGTAATTCTTCATTATAAAATCAGACTGAGGTAAGCTAACCTCCAAACAAATATCATCATCATTGATAAATGACCCTGACCTTGACTTCTTAATAACTAGAGCATTTGGAACCGCTCTATTATAATTCTGAGGCCTAAATTGCAACTTTAAGCAATCAGAAATAACGGGTCCCTTCATCTTACAATATGAACACGTGGGCATAGATACGGTTTTCTGATATTCCCTATCAGAATTTTGATTCTTTACAATCACATCACCCTGAGGTCTGAAATTTCCTGAACGAGTTTGAAATAATTTCTTAACATAAGATTGTTGAGGAAAAGTTTTAGTTATCAATGGAACCTTGTGTATTGAAGAATATTCATCAGCTGTGATGGCTGCCTTTTCTAAAGTCTCAACACCTTTCTCATTAAGATACACCTTAATATCATCACTGACACAATTCTTGAAATCTTCAATCAATACCAGTTGTTCAAGATTATCATAATTGCCTTCAGCCTTCTTAGATGTACACCATCTTGTAAACAAACGTTTCTTTTCCCAAGCAAATTCGACATGAGTTTGATTTGTTTCCTTTTTACATTCTCTAAAGTTTTGACGATGAGTTTCAGGTACCAACTCGTAAGCTCTTAAAATGTATCCTTTGACCTCTTCATAATCAGCAGATTGTTCAGATGAGAGTGCAGTATAAACATCACTAGCTTTGCCAGTTAACACACTCTGCAATAATGAGGTCCACTTCTCTTTTGGCCATTCCAGATTCTCGGCAATTTTCTCAAAACTGAGAAAATATTTGTCTATCTCCTTTTCTCTAAAAGGGGGAACCTGTCTCAAATGTTTGGCCAAATCAAAGTATGAACCCTGATTGCCATGAGAGTGCCCTTTGCTGGTCAATTCTAATTCCCTTAATCTGAATTCTCTATCAGAATTTTGATTCTGAAATTCTCTAACTTTGTCTCTCTCTCTTTCCTCATTATCTCTTAATTTATCGACTCTTTCTCTTAATTCCTTCTCTATTCTTCTTTGTTTATCCCTCTCTTGTATCTCATTATCTCTTAATTTATCTTCTCTTTCTCTTAATTCCTTCTGAATTTCTCCCTCTCTTAATTTATCTTCCCTTCTTTCTTCCCTTTCCCTAATCTTTTCCTTTTCCTCCCTTTCCCTAATCTTTTCCTTTTCCTCCCTTTCCCTTTCCTTATCTTCCCTTCTTTCCTGCATCTGCATCTGTTCCCATTGAAGTTTGATCTTTTCAATTTCTCTGTCCTTAGCTATCTGTAATTTCTTTCCCAAACCAGACGGAGATTTTGTCTTAACAATTGAAAACCCCTCTTCAAAAATACCTGATTGTACCAAATATTGAATCAAGATACTTCTAATGTCCTGCTTCAACATGGAAGCCTTCGCTTCAGTAAGACTATAATGTTGAGCAATTTCAAGTAATTCGTCCTTCTTTAAGGACTCAAATTTCTCCTGGGTAGGATCAGCTAAGAAACTCTCTACTCTGGATGTCATTATGAAAGCCTGTTAGTTTCTCTTTATTTCTTAATCTGGAAATCAAAAAAACACTAAAATTTCAAACAATGAAATTCAAATCCCAAAAAGAAAACTTTCCGAAGTATCAAAATCTCTGAATTATTAAAACTTCGAAAATATTTAATTAAATCCAAATCTCAAAATATTTAAATTCGGATCCCGAAATTATTCTAATTTCTAATCCCGAGACGAGCTCCCCAATTATCCTGTTACGACTCTTGGGGTAATGTAACAGAATAAAAGACACAAACAAGCTTTCAAGAGTAAAATGCAAAACTTTAATTTCCTAAAATATTAAAAGAATTAAAATAATTCAACAAACAATCAAAGTGAAAGAATTAAAATAACTTACAGTATAGAATATCCTAAAAAGTCCTAAAATGTTTTAAAGTTCACTTCCTGATGTTAATCCGAGTAATCCTTATGTAGTATTCCGAATGAAAAATAACCTGTACTGTGTTGAAGCTGACAAGTTCTGATAAAATCCAAAATAATCCTTGCAAGTCTGGAATCTCACAAGTTTTAGAATAATGTCCGATAATTCCACGGAGCTGTATAGTAATTCAGATGAATTACTAATTAAATAAATTCCACACTGAACTGAATAATTTCAATAACCTCTCTTCGATCAAGCAATTATAAAATATGATAATTCCCAAGATTATTCCCTATATATCTTTACTAAGTGCGCAGAATTAAAAGGGAATATCCTTTCTCCGTCTTTAATAATATGGTATTTCAAAATAACACAACCCTCTAAGAACCAATCAGGAACTAGGTTACGCGTCATTTACCCAAAGGTCTAGCGTACTAAAAATCTTAAAGAGTAAACATAATGTTATTGTAGTATGGAATGTGACCTTTCAATGTTGATTTCCAAAAAGTACAAAGCCAGGTCGACTTCATTTCCCGCGCAATTGATCATGTGACCACTTATTGATCGAGCATTAGTCGTATCTATACTGATATGCTAACCCCTATTCAGACTAAAAACAGAAATCATAAATTAGTAAATTAAATCATTATAAAAAAGGTAAAAAGGTATGATTCCGTAACAGTCATATATACATAAAAGGAGCTAGATGACTACTGATAAAGCTAGGGGTCATGCTGTATAAATCACTCCTCAATAGATTCCTCGATATTGTCATGTTGAGATTCTGTAATAGATGATGCATCCTTAACATGACAAGTTAGTGATGTTTTCTTTGTCAACTCCTCTTTTTCCCATCTTTTGCAGCCCAGAAACCATAGAACACTAGATACATGTGCACAACACCCAACAACCCGAGCACCAATCTTGCAGGTACAATACCATCCTTCGATGGAGTCTGTGGAATTGTTTGGCTTGTATTGGATCCACAGTGAATGGATTTTATTTCGAGAGTACCGAGACTGGATTTTTATGTGTAGCAGACCTGGAAAATCTATCCATGCCATAACCTCATGGTGCCCTTCATCTGTGAGATGTTCACTGGTATAGTTTGGAGCCTGTTTAACTTGATAGATGCCCATAGTGATGTCACGCATGTACTCAATTGATAGCCTGGGGAATTCATTCAATTCACGAGTGGATGCATCCATCTTGAAGTAGACTTTGCGCTTGTTCACTAAGTTGTTTTCTTGAACCAGGATTTGAACCCTGTTTGGTTCCTTTGCCTTTTCAAGCATCCTTCTTGCAATCGCAGCTGTTGAAGGATCCATGTTGGCCAGTGGTGGTTGGAATTTATTCATTAATGAACAAACAATCCTAAGGAAGTCCCCAATATGTGGAACAAGTGTATTTGGCACTACTTTGTTGAAAAACTTCCACTGTTTTACTCGCGCATTTAACACTCTCGACTACCCAGCGTACTTTTGTCACCAGTCTAGAAATGTTGGTATCTTCTGTTGAATGCTGCCTCTGTCCTTTTTGAAGAAACAGTGGCATCTCAACTTTAAATCCTTGTTCCTGTAGGAAATCAACAGAGTCACGGAAACCCCTGTCTACAACAAAAACATCGCCCTCCTGTAACCAACTTGTAATGTCTTCAGCATTTGTTCTTACAATATGTTTAGTGATGCTTGCATCGTTGTTATAATGGTCAGCTAAATATGGAATATGGGCCTAAAACAGTTAAAATATAACCATCAGTTCCCACAACCATCATGGGTTTGATTAATGGTCGATTTTTATGTAAACTGTATGAACGTTGTTGGAAGTTATAGTTGGAGCTCTTTTGTATATATATATATATATATATATATATATATATATATATATATATATATATATATATATATATATATATATATATATATATATATATATATATATATATATATATATATGCCATCAAGGACAAAGACTGCCTCGTTGCTTCCAGTAGTGAATAACTCTTGCAGTTGGAGTGGTGTGCACAGAAATGATGCATATTTTCCTTAGAATAAAGGACTTTCAGCTCTTTATGTTATATCATATCTTCGGTAACACTTTGTGTTTTCATACATGATAGATAACTGTATAAAGTTGAAGTGAATATGAAATAAAATGAAAAAAAAAATTGCCATGGCCATAAATATGCACGATTTAAACATTTTGAACCCATTTGTTCTTTGGTGGGTGGGAGTGGAAGTAATGCAAGTAGGTTTTTAATTTAAGAAACTAAAAAAACCATTCAGTCACTGTAGCTTTCATTCAGACTGTAAACATTGTTAGCAGTGATTGTGAAAAATATGATGTAATGTTTATTTTTCAGTAAATGTTAGGAAAAATCTTTGATTTAGTAAGTAAAAATTTACATTTATCTGGTACACTTTTTAAAAAAAATGTTGATGACTGCATATAAAAATGTGATAAATATAGTCTTAAAAACTTGAATATAAATAAACGTATAAAAATTATACTATATAGTTATTGAATAATAATTGTTATACAACACTGCTTACACTACCGTCATTTTCAATATTTTTGTATGCTTCACATGGATTGCCAAATATTATTATTATTCTCAATATGAATTTCTCCAGAAGTCTGATGCAAGGATATTAGGCCCATCCACTCTAGTTTACTTTTAGATGAATACAATACCCAACAAAAATGTACATTCCCTAAAAAATAAATATGACATATTTGGAAAATATTGATGCTCATATAAATGAATTCAGTGTTGGGCAATTGTTTTGGTATTATTTTTCTGTATTTTTTGTGGCTTATGAAAATCGAGTTCTCAGTCAATAAAGTACCTAACCTTTAAATTGAAAATTACTGATATTAGAGGTATTAGTTGTATGAAATACATAATTGGGAAGAAGGTCGAGAAAGAAAAAAAAGTTGGCGGTGGGATTCGAACCCGGTACGTCGGCTTTGCATATAAACGCTCAACCATTTTAGCTGTGAACATGGACTATAAATAGATGCTCTATTATGTAGATATGCTCGATATCGATTGTTCGTTTTCAATTGTCTAGTTGGGTGCAGATGATCCTATGTTGTTTACTCACTTCATGCACAATTTTTCACAAGTTAATATTGTTTCAATATGAAGAATGGCCGAGTTAATAATATGTGTTTAAGTATACGCTGGTTGAAGCCTTTCTATCTGAGTGTTTACGTAAATGCACTACAATACTGTACTGTGTACAGGACGCATATCATTTAGTTGATAGGTTAAGTATGGTAATAGAAATGAACATAAAGCGATATTCTCTTTCATTATTAAAAAAAAATAATGGAAATATACTTACCTTACTATTAGTTATGGCATGCTTTTTGTAAAAAATTGGCAACGTAAAAAAGTATAGTTAATTTTGACTCCGCTCAGTCTCTGTTTACTTTAGTTTCCAAATTCCCCTCTAGCGCCTCTCTAAAAAATCGCATGCCCATTGCAATTTAGAAAGGATAAAGAAATACAGAAATGAATGAATAATATTGTTTAAAAAATCCGATTTGTTATTTTAACTGAATTTATTTTTAATTGAAAATACTGGAAGAAATATAAGAACGCACTGTAGAAAATGCTGTTCTATTTGTTCACGCGCGGTGATACGTAGGTAGCGACTGTGGAACGGGGAAATAAAATGCCAACGCTACCTAGACAGTAAAAATCGATAATTTTTAGTTTTGAGTGAAAAGCGCAACCCTGCTCCAATATGATAATATGAAAGAAGTTTGTTTTTCACAAAAAAATACTAAATCTGTGAAAATGTATTATTGGAGCAAGCCTGCGCAAATATTGTTTTTCTACTTTAAAGGTGCTCAAATTGAGCATTTTATCTTCAATTTCCAACACCAGCCCATTTTCAAAGGTCGTGTTTTGGTATGAAAAATAAACCTATAAGCATAATTGCTGTAGAAGAGTGTGAATTGTATCTGGAATAATACAATGACACAAAGAGTCATTAAATTTCTGAGTATTTATTTTCTTCATAAAAACGGGGGCAGAAAATGGCCCTTATTCAATATAGTCCTTTGATGAAATGACCATGAAATTTGATTAAGGAGGGTTTCATTTGACAATTAAAAGGTATCTGCAATGAAGATAAAAATTATTTTCGTTATAAACTTTGAATAAATTGTCACAATAAGTTGAAATAATATTCAGTACAAACTGCTATTCAATATCCAACCACAAAAATTCTTTGTAGGAAAGCTTATGTACAACTGCTTGACTTTACACGTATTGGCTATCTACACACTTCTGTGTGTTCCAAACTTTTGTCCCGTAGCATGGCACCTATGCAGTTAAACAACACGACCAAACTTGAAAAATACAAGAGCGTACTTTGAGATTCCCATATGAAGATTATAAAAGTAGTTACCATGAAACTGAGAGTACGTAGACTTCGATCGATGGGTTTAAAGACTTTTACAATTCCGGATGACAATGCTAGACAATGTACTTTTTTTTTAAAAATGTTTTTTGCTTTTTTTTGTGTTGTTTTATTTTGGGGTTTTTTGTTGTTGTTTTAAAGTATTAATGTTATTCTAGAATGGTAAAGACTAAAATTTACTAACTGAAACTACTCACAATCACCTCCCCTGCCATTATGATGATGATAACTAATCTCCTTATTTATTAGGCACCTGAAATGAACGAACTTTTGCCTGTAGATTTTGCTTCTGTCCTTTTCTAATCTTGCCATATACTTAGATGTCTATCAATTGTTTTTTAATTATTTTTTTTTAAACATTTGTTTATAAAAGTGATACTCCAAATATGTCTTACCTGGTTGGATGAGCAGCCACGAATGTCCAAAGTCAATTCTGCCTGTTAGAACACAGTTTCTATTGTTTACTGTCTTTAAGTACCTGCTTGCTCGGAATCTTGTTTGCCCCCTGAGTGTGATTGACCAGAAGCGCCCCATGGTCACGTCTATTATCTTTTATCTTGATGTTCGCGTTATGTTTTTTCTAGTTAGGAATCTTCTTTGAGCTCTGAGTGTGATTGACCAGGAACGCTGATGGGTCACATACATTAAGTTTATATTCCTCTTTCGACACGTGCAGACATAGAGTTCATCTATATGTCACTATCTTACTGTCTGTCTGTAATGTTATTTCTGGCATAATCTTCATCTATAAACACACATGTTATAGCTTTATTTTTAATCTTTTAATGACTAGAGGTCGGCCGTTTTACTACAATATCTATATTTGGCATGTATGCCAGACTATGAAGAATGCAGAAGGACAACGTTTGATCTATAGTACGTAGACATTTAAAATTAAAGCTTTGTTGACATGTAAGAATGGTAACAGGTTATTTCTGACTTTTTAAAGTCATAGATCATTGCCTCAATTAAACCTTTGAAAATTATTTAATGAAATTTAATACATCTTTCCAAAATCTGAAAATAAAGTTAGCTCTTCATGGCTTAACATATTAATTGTGATTATTAACTAGGCAGTTAATATTCAGTTTTGTTACAAAACTGCTACTGCTTTATATATCTTTATCAAAATTTACATCAATGCAAATTTAGTGAAGTTTCATTTGTAACAATAATAAAACAAATTCATAGAGTATTTGCATTCAGAACTAACACATGTAATCAGTGAAATTTCATTGAAACAGATTACAGGAAGCCATCATGTGTGTTGCTTCTCAGTGTACAAGTTGTTAACTCAACTTTGATAAGTTTTCTGTACTTTTATTAGTCAGAGTGTGAAACTTTGAGATCTTCTCAACTTTTGTCCTCAAATTGAGATTTTAAAATATCTGGATTGTCCCAGCTGGAATCTGGAAAGGTGTTTGTACCCCCAATAGGTCACAGAGTACTACAATTCTTAGAAAAGGGCATATACAACTCGAAATACTTGGAAAAAGGCATCCTAGAAGAAGAAGAAAAAATACAAGTGCACCGTGAAAATTGGCGACATGAAAAATGGCAGGATGTTTACGCTTCTTTTGACAATACAAAGATTTTGATTAGTTGTAAAGATAGTTTAGAGGATGACAAAAGCTGTCAATTAATGCACTGGGATGGGTCTTTCCGTGCATACAGAGTTGAAGAATTTCGCCAATTTTATGAAATCCAAACTTTTCTCCAGAGCCCAAGAAAGAATAACTGTAATTTATGAATCTTTAGTCTGAATTTGTATTCTCATTATCCGCTAAATTGTCGGTAACAAATTAAATGATGCTTATCATTTAGTAAGATATATACAGTATTTTAAAATGAATTATCAAACAATGGCCTGGTCCATGGCAAAACGAGGTCATTTGCAATCGAAGTTGTAAAACATTGCACGGCCTAGCCTAGATATGCATATCTTAGAAAAATAGTGTGTAAAGAGGTTCATTGGATCATTGGTGGCTAAATTCGTTTCACAGTAACTTCACTATTGACCCATCATCATCATGTACCTTATCGCTGAAAAACCAATTGCCATTATGTGACTAAAACGAATCGTTTAAATTATGTGATGTAATTCCCTCTTATTGTTTAACAATTCCAGATATATTATTTAATGAAAGGTTTTAATATTACAGCAACAACACTAAGCACTTTTCTGAATTTACAGAGCTCTTTGCAGGCATTTTATGCTGAGTGTCTTTCATTCTCTTAATATGCTTACTACATGTAATATGAGGCTGCTTTTATAGTTCCTTTTGTATTTTGTATTCAACGGGCTATAAAATATGTGGTATTTATATATCTGTCAATGCAGAGTTCCAGACAGTCTGCGTAAGAAGCACATTGTACAGTTTTATTGAATATGTTTGTATATTTTCCAGTTACATTAGTGAAACGCATGCTGCTTTTCGTTATTTTAAACTCAACTACAATCATTGACCTTCGATACCAGGGGTAAATCAATGTGCTTGAATGATATTTTGTCTCCAGATAGTGAGTATCTATTTATACTTTTTTATTGAGACAATAACTCGAAAACACACACGGCTTAAAATGTAAGCCTTTTTCGGTCGTGAACTTTTGAACTTTTCACCCAAGGATAATATTTTGTGGTTTTGAGGAAAACTTGAAACACTGTTTAGAATATATATATATATATATATATATATATATATATATATATATATATATATATATATATATAGAGAGAGAGAGAGAGAGAGAGAGAGAGAGAGAGAGAGAGAAAGTGAGAGAGAGAGATATAACCGTCAGATATAATTTCTTTAATCAAGATCTACAGCAGTTGCAACAAATATCTCTTTAATATTTGCAATAAATTTTCACAGCCCTACATAACACTTGAGAAAAACATCTGTCTCTCAATAGATCAATAACATCGATCACGCATGTATTTCTTAACACAGAAGTGATTAATATCTCCAGTTTACACAAATGTTTTAAATAGAATACATTCGGGAGGAAAACCATAAATAATAGCACATGTCAACAGTAAAATCTGAGTAACCGTCCTACCTTGTGGCGCACGATACCTGACAACTAGGTTAATGGAGACAACCTTCTTTTGGTAATCTAAAAAGTGTATTGAAAGCCTTCCCAATACGCAAAGGTGCCTGTATTATGTTAACTACGAACCAAGCCCCGTTATGTTATATCTCGACACTTGTCTAATGCTAGTTGTTTTCATTGTACCCGACTGCAGTAAATCTTCTAATCATTCAACAGTGCTTGCGTGTTAGAGAGGACTGCATTTAATCAAAATTAAATACATTAAGGCATAAAGGAGTTGAGTGCATTTCATTTTTTATGTATTAAAAGATATATAAACTTTTCACGAGCTCATTATTTTTTTTAAAAAACCTTACCTAATATATATTTTCTGTTCTGTTTTTAAAAACCCTCTTTTTTTAATCATCACGATAGAAAATATTATTTCGTTTTGAAATGCTGTTTACACAGTTCTAATAGCTCTAAATCATTTTCCTTTATACGCCCTTGAAAATTATATTTGTTGAGAGGTTTGACACAACTGGACAATCCAACCATTATTGGGAAACACAACTATACAAGCTAAGTTGACCTGTAATAGTTAATTAGTTCTACTACATAATAGCTCTTAACCTCCATCGCGTGTAGATTTAACAGATAATCAAAAATGCGTACACTTTCACATGCATTCTTTGCCATGGTAGTCTACAGCAGAAACTCACATGTGCATTTGGACGGAGACGAAGAGAGCAGAATATAGTTAGAAGACGATAGCAGACGAAAAACACCGTATGTGGGAGATTATCAACAACGGTTCACCGTGTTGTTAACGCTTCCATGCCATATGTTAGAAAACTATAAAGTCTCCTCTTCTCTTCTCCATTGAGTAAATCTGCATTGACCCGTGTCCGGTTCTAAGAGGCTCATGTGTTTGCATCAATTTTTTTAGCATAGTGTTCTTGCATTGTGAATATCTAAGGAAGACCAGAAGGAACATGAAGAACATATAAACGCGTCTCAGAATTTATTAATGTATTCGTGTGATCCTAGGTCAAAGAATCGAACACTAGTCTAAGCTAGGCGCCATGATCAGTATTGCTCGCAACGATGGCTGCTCCAATTGACACTGTCAATGACATCATAACGAATATTGTTGTGTTCCGTTGTGCAATAGCAATACTAGAGTTCATATACATTTAAGCTTCCACCATATTCCATCTGTGAAGAAACTGGAGCTCCATAAACAATGGATAATTGCAATACGTCGCAATGAGGAGCCACATTTGAAGGTAGGGAGCGAGATGAGTATTGGTTTGCATGTCTTTTCTTACAACTGTCGGATGTAACTAAAGATAAATCCAAAAGAAAAATGGCTCTGTCTGGGATACAAACGAGTGTGTTTATGTGTGTTTTAAAATGGTAGGTTTCTCCCAGTTTAATCCCCAGTCCCTTTCCTTAAAAGGGGGTCATCGAAAACTGTGTGTAACTTCACGCAGGGCATTTAGATCACAGAGATTATGAATTGATTTATATGTAGTAAGTACGAGAAAAAGTTAACTTAATTCTCTTGTTGAAAGAGAGAATGAATATGAACATGAGAATGAAAGAGCGATAGGACAAGCAGAATGAAAATGACCTGAGAGAGAGAGAGAGAGAGAGAGAGAGAGAGAGAGTGAGAGGACAATTTGAATGACCAGAGAGAGAGAGAGAGAGTGAGAGGACAATTTGAATGACCAGAGAGAGAGAGATCTTGGCTGGATAGGAATAAATGAAAGTATGTTGAAAATATACTTATTAGCATACAAAAATGAAAAAATGGAAAATACACACTTAAATAATTGTTTTTAGTCATTAATGAATGTAATTAACTTATAACGGTTTCATTCTTTCTTTCAGATTGGCACCAAATAGACATCTCCATCAATCTGTCCATGGACAGCTGAAAGGAAAGCAAGAAAATCACCTACAGAGAGAGTGCCACTTCCAGATACGGTGGATAACAATATTTTGGAAGAATTGCAGATTCCACGTTTTGACATTTACAATGAGTCTCATCTACCAATGCCTGAAAACCCTTCATCAATGACTTAAGTCTAGTAAGTATCAACTGTTTTCAGCCTACAGTTATAGTTCCTTTTGTGAATGTCAGCTCTACTGCTTTAGCAACGTCGAGATAGAGATATTTCTTATTCGGGTGGTGGTGTCATCGTCAACAGAGAAGTTTATATTCAAGTTTTTTTTGCATGCAAATAAGCCCAAAACTCTTCGTGGGATAGTTGAACGAGACATATATTGCTCCAGAATTTCTTGTTTTACTCGGAAAAGTCCATTTTAATTTGTATGTTGCTATTGAACCAAAGCGCAGATGCATAATCTTTGTCACCTTTATTTGAGTTGTGGGTGGGTCGGTACGAAACAGAGAGAGATCTGCATACAATCATTGGAAAGCAATCTCTGTTAAGAGTAAACCTCTTGTCTAATTATGAATTATGGTGGAGCTAGTTAGTTTGCTAGGCATATTTTTTCCATTATATTTATAAATGCAGGTGAAAAACTCCAAGAATATTGTAACTTCTTGCAGATCCTCTGACTTGCGTATGTCAGACAAAAGAAAAATTAAAGACCTGAAAATGAAACTGAGGAAAATAGAAAAAGAATTGGAGGAGAAGGAAAGGCGACTGCAAAATTTGAATAAAAAGGTAAACATGGAAAAAACTGGATTGAATATATTTACAGATGATGATGAAATGATAGAATTCTACACGCCTTTTGCCACGTAGGATATTTTTTTTTATAGCTGTTTTCCATAGCATCAAACATATAATGCTGTTAGAATGAAGAGCTTTTACGATAGCACTGGTGGTAACATCCGCATCAGTGGGCGCCTAAAAGCTATGAACCCAGTGGTTGAACTTTTCATGTTTTTGCGTTGACTGAGATGCAGATTTACGATTTAAGATCCCTTTATTCGATTTAATATACACATTTCTTCTGTAAGTCCGAAAATAATCATGAGGACAAGTTATTTGTACTATTATGGGGATGGGTAAATATTTGGCTAAGGCAAGAGCAGGTTCAAACGAATATGTCTCAAGAGTTTCAAATGTCCTACCCATTAACCTGAACTATCATTGACTATCATTTACAGAAAGACCCTATTTATTATTACCTGAATCAAAGACTTTTTCAAACAACAAATATCACAACACGTGGAAAGGTTTGGTAAGGATAGTTCCACATGGTGATGTCACATTTTTGTCTGCCTTGTATTCGGGATGCTTGTGTGATGTGGAGATCACAAAGCTGTCTGGAATACTAGACTTGTTAGAACCAGGGGACAAACTCATGGCGGATAAAGGTTTCGTTTTACACAAAGTTTTAGAGGGTACTGGTGTTTTCATTGTAACACCACACTTTCTATGTAGTGATGGGCAGTTTACAGTTTTCCATGTGGAGAGCAATAAAAAAATCACAAGCATGAGGATACATATGGAAAGACACATTAAGATGGTGACAAAATACAAGTGATTACAAATCTATGGTACCTTTGTCAATTTTTGGGTCAGTAAATCAGTTGTGGAAAGTTGCAAATTTATTGACTTTATTCAAACGACCACTGATTAAACAAAAGAAGTATGCATTTTCTGACAGAAATGTCGCATAGAACGTATGAATTGAAACAAAGAATTCTGAGACACTACAAATGTACCACATACAGTTCATTTTATTAACATTTCAGTAATGTACAAGTTGATGTTCATACCTTAATTTTAACTCGTGCCATATTTCAATGCATTCTTGATTTTCATGCAAATACCTTTGTTTAGACTAACCTTTTAAATTCATTTGCACAATGGTTCTATATTTGTCAGAAACAACTAAAGCTTTAGGGTGACAGTAAGACCCATAAATTTGAATTTAAACTTGCTATATTATACAAGTAGATTTCAAAAACAGAATGAAAAGGTATACAAACAAGAAAACTTTCAATTAAGGTAAACGCTATAATAGGATAGGTTAAGCTTGTCATTGACAGCTTGCCAAAATTCCCTGTTAAACAGAATTGTCTCAACATGAAAGTCATTTTCGAATCACATACAACAACCACACCATTCCAGTCCTGCAACTGCCAACTGCATTTAAACTTATAGCAGTAGTCGTGATTTGCTTTTAATTTCAAGGCATAATCAGAGACATAAAGGTACTTTAGAGACAAAAAGGTTTTGCAACTGGACATTTGATCTCCAACAAACCATAAGGGTGGTTCTTGCTGGGGTTATAGACTTTTATATTAGGACTTGCAGTCAGCCAGTGACATAATGGGCTCATAATTATGCCACTTGGGTACAAATTAAACCTGTCATCCATTCCCTGGGGAGAAAAAAACAGAAGAAATAAATTCAAATCACACATCATATCAATTGAAAAGGATTCTTTTTCTTAAAAAAATGTTGTTCTTTCATACAGGAGTGACATTTTATTCAATAAATATATTTGCCCTGATTTCTTGAGCAGGTACTACGTGCTTTGTTGTCTAAAAAAGATTCCTCTTTTCGACACTAAGCTTTAGTTTTTCTACATTTTGCAATCTCTCCAGCATTTGGTGCGGTTATTCTTTCTGATATTGTGTTATCTGGGGTCTCTGGACTGTAACCTAATGTTCTTCTCAATTTCCCCGCTATCTGTCTCATTTACTGTCAGAGCTTCAAACTTCACTGTTTAACTCTCAGTCAGTACTGTCACAACATTACGTGTCATTACATTATTATTGGGTAATTCGGGAAAAGTATATAAGTCCAAAAACAGGATAAAGCGCACAAACCCCACTGCTTAAGTGGCACTAAAGCCAACAATCAGGTGATCAACACGTGCACATAATTATGTATTCCAAATCTCGTTTACCTCCATCCACATATTATTAGAAACACGCCTACCACATTTGATTTATTAAAGGGTTTTTTGCAGTATCGTATTAAGAATGTTTGCACTGAAACAAATATCTAAGTTCAATATATTTAATAAATGAATAAATAAAAATAAAAAAATGAAGACAAAATAAACTGACAAAACCAGAAAGTGCAAAGATATAACCTGGTCAGTAATATATTATTCATACAAATCTGCCTACCAACTTTAAATTCTCTATGTTTACTCTGTCTGTGTGTGTGCGTGTGTATGTGTGTGTGTGTGTGTATGTGTTGATGGAAACAAGCCACCTGGGGCAGACAGTGCCAAATAAAGATATCTTGTTTTAATTCCTATTCATTTTGTGTATAACAAGTAGTATTTGCCACCTTAATCTTGTTTCCCGTAATTTATTATTGGAGACAAATTCCCCAAAATGTAAGAAGAGTAAAAACGTAAAACATTATTGGTCATCTAAACCATCCACTTAGTTAGCTTACATTGCTTAAGTAACAGCAATCAAGAACTTTAGGGAAAGCGATGACAATCTTTATCACAGACAGACAGCAGATCTGTTTACCCTAACAAATGTGTATCAGTAGTTTCGCAAAGTCCGTATGTAACCTTAGCCGCACTTCTGTAGCTTGTCATCCCATAACAGTAGTATAGAATTGCCGCCGGAATATTCCGCTTTTGACGCAATAGGGTTAAACAAAGGTAACATTTAGTTAACGGGTGGCGGAGTAAGCCGCCATTTGGAGAGATTTGATGGTTTGGTAGATTTCAGGGGTGAAACAAAGGTCACACTATAGAGTCTACTACCGTTTTATGGATGAGTGAATCCTAGAAAATTTACATGTCAGTTAAGTTTATTCACATGTGAAGGGTGTAGCTATAGGGAGTAATTGTTATGATAAATCTATCAATACTCCATATGAAATAGCATTATCATGTTAGAAAAAAATTAATCCAATCGAAAACTATACCGTATGAAAGCTATGATTGAAATATTTTAATATAGGTGAAAAATGTTATGAAATGGCATGAAACAAATCTGTTTAAAATTCATCATATCTTAAATATGACAATTTTATCGAAAAGCTTTCATCATATCTTACAGATGACAATTTTATCGAAAAAATTTAAAAACAAAAGTAAAATTTGCATCATATTTTTTCTCTGATATGTTTGTCATCATTTTTTATAAATGTGTTATTGCAGTCAATATGCGTTTCAAAGAAATGAAATATATTACAGGTCCAAATATTATTAACACAGGGACATCATAAACGATTTCTACACCTTGACATAATTGTTACATTCCAATCTTACATCACATGACCTTTATTTCAGACCCATGAACCATGAACGAACTTCCTGAAATAGGCCAATGTTGACGTGGTCGGAAAAACGGTAACTCGCAAAGAATTTAGATTTCATAAGCATTTTTCAACTATACATAAATTAAGTAGATATAGTTCAACACTTGCTACGACAAGTTTAATAGTTTCTCGCAATATTATAATGCAAGCATAAATATTCACGTTGAGGACACGAACCATAACAGGTCGATGATACCATCAAAAGACATGGCCCAAGCGCAAATCAAAATACTTAGTTGTAACTTTAAAGATAGTTTTGAAGATATTAGTGAATTACACTAGCTACAGGAACAAAGACACATTACTTGTTTGCTGAATGAGAAATATTCATCAACAAAGTTCACACAAACTAAACTACTTGTACCACCATTTTGAAGGATATGATGTGCACTCGTTATAGATTACAGAGAGCAAATCAAAATCATACAAGGTAAACCTGTCCACTATTAAATCTACCAGCCATGTCATTTAACTGAAAAATCTACGATATCAAAACATTGATAGATATGATATATTCTCACCTTCTCACCCCACTCAGTCACTCAACATATGGAAGCATTAATAAATATGATCTATTCTCACTCCACTGAATCTTTCACCATATGAAAGCATTTATAGATAAAATCTATTTTTTCTTCATAGCAATAATCTTATTTAAATTGGTATAATGTAAGGTAAATACTATTTGTATAGTCATATTTTTAAAAAACTATTTTTCCCTTTATTCTACACTAAAAGATTGCAAAATTTAGAAATTACTTTAAATGGTTATATTATTCATTTTTATTGAGATAAAACATTAATATCTACTTTAAAAGGGGTATACATTTTGGAAAGCATCTAACATATCATCTACTCTACTGTACTCAACCATTCCCTACCACCCTCCTATAAATAAATATAAATCAACCTAAATCATAAATTTTAAGATGATGTCAAAAACAGCAACATACAAATCAGAAGTTCATATCAAAACCATACTTTGAAGAGCTTTTATTCAACTGATATTAAGAACATCAGTATACAAATCAGAAGGTGACATCAAGGTCGTCCTGTGTACTGTCTTGTGTATCATCATCATCATTATTATTCTGATTTATCATCTACTCAACTCTACTGGACCAATTTATACATGTTATAAATATATAATTTTATGATAGTAAGAATATTGTCACAATATATCTCAGCAACCACACTCCACCTTACCGATTATATTATGATTACAAGTATTTATTTTTTCTCTTCTTTTGTTTTAAAACCAAAAACGAGTGAAAGAAAATTGATCAATGCAGCTGTTGATAGTTTTCAACGACTGGTGGATAATCAGAAGAGACTTCTTGAGGAAGTAATAAAGATTCAATGGAACTGGTTGTAGCAGTCAAGTGTTTGGTTCCAAATAATGCTATTTCAACTGAAACAAGGGAGGAAGTTTCGAATGACCCTCTCCTCCTCATCCCCTCTTTGAATCCGCTACTACTACTACTACTACTAGTAGTAGTGTCACGGAATTGTATAAATCCCTTTTATTAAATACATGTACTCGGGTTTCGTTTTTCAGTATAACAACGATGCCCGAGAGTGAGTTATGTATATTTTACAATATTTCGAAACAGTGAGTTCGGTTCACCCCATGCCGCACGTGCGAAGTGCTTTCGATGGGAAAAACCGAATGCATCGTCTGTGTATAAATGCCTCACCGTAAGACTAAATCTTTACATTACGGAACGTCTTGTCAGTGAGCAGTCTACTTAAGGATTTGCACGTCTTCAGCTGTAGAGGTATGTAAAATATTTATTAATTCATGGTGTATATTTTCTATGTAGCTTCGACTTGCGTAGTACAATGCAAATATTTTCTATTCTTGTCTGTTCTTAATAAGAGCTTTATATTAGCAATATAAAGTGGCATTTTTAGGAAACGTTTAGTACCATAAGATTCTTATCGGACACGTGTAGGTTCACTTTTGAACTTGTTCATTGCTTTGTAATGTTTGCCGATAATGTAATTTGTATAACTTGCTGTATATAACGTCATTACGTGTTATCGTATATGCCCGTGTCAATCATACTACACGGTGTTAGATTTATTTTCAGCTGTAGAGCTGTAGAGATTGGAGTCGACGAGGTCCCAGCTATAGTGGGGACAATAGAAGTTGACTAAAGCTAAACATAGCAGCCATGGAGCTGAATAAACAGTGGGTTGCTTGAATACCAGGTGATCGGGCGTTGTTGACCCATTGGTGGGCGTAGATCGCTTGATTGACCAGTCCGACTAGCAGCCAAGTATGCTAGTGACGGAGTGTTTGTGAGTCACTCCATATATGTAATCTTTTAGCCGTGGGCTAATTTCGGGTGTTTGTGACACCCAGTGGTTTGGGAATGTAAGATATATCGCATGATATCTATCCCATTTCGTTTGCACCACATTTTATTATTTGAATAAAGTGCCTCATGTTTCATTTTTTGAGGGTAGACATTTTTGCTATATGAGTAAAAACACATCATTTTTGCTATCTGAGTAAAACACATCATTCCTTTCATCGTGTGAGATAAATCATTAGCCTTTATCATTGCACTGTGTATTTATTTATTTGTGTTCATATTTGGGTTACCGTATTAGGTTCGTGCGGATTATGTTAATTAGTCCAATATTCGGACCCTAAACACGCACGTATTAATCATAACCTTTCATCCCATTCAAGTCATTCATCAATAAACATTGCATTTTTATCACCATCAACAGTGTTCTGTTATAAATCCGAAATCCAACCCGGTTATCTTGTTACAATGGTGTCAGAAGTGGGATCTCGGATTTAACGGAACACTAAATTTGTTGTTTCATTATTCTTGTATGATCTTATGCGTGTTTCAGACGTTCCTGACAAGACAGTGAGGTTAAGTAGCCATATTACATTACTTTATTAAGTTTTTGTTTTTGGTACACATTTCATGTTTTTGCGGCCTTCTGATAAGGAAAATACGGTTGGTTTGTTGAAATAATAGCAATTGCGCATTTTGTTTGCGTAATAGTGCACTTTAGGTTGGTCATATCAGACTTTTGAAATGTCGTCAATGAAAGAACTTGTGGAACTGGGGAAACAGTTTGGCTTCGAAGGGGAGGCTCTTAAAACTTTTGTTCGTGAAGAACAGGCTAGGGAAAGTGATCAGAGGGAAATAGAGAGGGATCAGAGGTTAAAGGAGAGGGAAATATAGAAGCAGGCTGAGGAAAGAAAAATGGCTTTTGAGAAGGAGAAGATAGAATTAGAAAAGCAAGCAGAGAAGGAGAAGATGGAATTTGAGAAGAAGATAGAATTAGAAAAGCAAACAGAGAAGGAGAAGATAGAGTTAGAAAAACAGGCCGAAAGGGAAAGGATAGGATGGGAAAGGGAAGCAGAAAGGGAGAAGGTAGAAATGCTTAAAGAAATAGAGGAAAGGAAATTAGAAGGGGAAAAACGAGTGAGGTTAGAAACTTTGGAGATTGAAGATAAAAATAGAGAGAGGGAGTATCAGAGAAATTTTGAGCTATTGAAAATCAAAAGGGAGGGGGAACATGATTCTAAACTGAGAGGTCCAAAATTGCCCCAATTTTGAAGATGATAAAGATAATATGGATAGTTATCTAAACAGGTTTGAAAGGTACGCCGCAGTACAAAAATGGAAGAAAGACGATTGGTCGCTCCATCTTAGCGCGTTGCTTAAGGGTAAAGCGTTAGATGTGTATTCTCGTTTACCTGCGGCCGATTCGCTAAATTACCTCGCGCTGAAAGACGCACTTCTGAAGAAGTACGAGCTAACCGAGCAAGGGTTTCGCAAGAAGTTTAAGTATATCAAACCCGAGAGAGGCGAGACATTCACCCAGTTCGTCATTAGGACGTGCAATTACTTGCAGCGATGGGTGGAATGTGGTAAAGTCGTGAAGACATTTGAGGGTCTTATCGATTTCTTGCTTCGTGACCAGCTACTGACAACTTGTGGCAAAGAGTTGTATTTATTCCTGAGGGAAAAGTCTTTCACGAATATATATGACATGGCCACACAGGCGGATTTATTCGCTGAAGCTCGGGTAGGTTCGCAGAATGTCATCTCGCGAGACAGCAAAGGTGGGAATCAGGTCAGGGATCAAAAACCCAGGGAACCTGAAAAACCTGTCAGGGATAACCAGGGAAAGCATAAGGACAAGCAATGTTTCATATGCTAGGAGTGGGGTCATATCTCCCCCATTTGTCCTAAGCGGAAGGGATCGGTCCAGAGAGTCGCGGTAGCCATTGAAGGCAGACGGTCGGTAGATGGAAAACTCGATGTTTCCCAGCTGGCTAACCGGGAAGTAGTGCACGAGCCAGTGGTGCGTGCAGAGATAGGTCGCGACGCTATGCAATCAATCGGCACGTGTATTTTCCCCGAGGCAAGGGTACCGACAGCGAATGGCACTGTCAACGGACAAAAAGTGACCGTTTTACGAGACACAGGGTGCACTACTGTAGTCGTGAAACGGAGCCTCGTTCGCGATGACCAATTGCTTGGGTTCAAATCGCCTTGTATGCTACTGGACCAAACAATCGACCACGTCCCTGTCGCAAGGATAGATATCGAAACACCTTTTCTGACCGGAACCGTTGAAGCGTTGTGCGTAGCCAACCCGATTTACGAACTTACGATTGGCAATGTACAGGGATCTAGACTCCCGACCATGTCAGACTTCCGATTCCCGATCATCCAAGCAGTGCAATCTAGAGCTCAGGTAAAGAAGGATAACAAACCCCTACGTAAATTAAAAGTACCGGAAGCCATTACTGATATCTCCCGTGAACAATTTTTGAACGAGCAAAAACGCGACGCGTCTCTTCGCGTAACCGCAGAGAAAGTGTTGTCGGGTACTGTGAGGAAGTGTAAGAACGGGGGGTCCTCTAAATTTCTACTTCAAAAGGGTTTAATGTACAGGTAATATACTACACCTGATGATAAGAAGTTCTTGCAACTAGTTGTTCCCCAGGGATTCAGATCGCATGTACTCAAGGTCGCGCACGAATCGAGTATGGCGGGTCATTTAGGTATGAAAAAAACAACCGATAGGGTATTGCGAGAATTCTATTGGCCCGGTGTCAATAGCGATGTAGCGCGGTTTTGTCGTTCGTGCGATGTTTGCCAGAAGACGGTCTCTAAGGGAAGGATAACTAGAGTACCGTTAGGTCAGATACCCCTCATAGATACTCCGTTTAAAAGAGTGGCCGTTGACATTGTAGGACCCATATTTCCACATACAGATCGGAAAAACCGATACATTTTAACGATGGTAGATTACGCCACTAGGTACCCTGAAGCCATAGCTTTGCCCTCGATAGAAACCGAACGTGTAGCCGAAGCGCTCGTAGACATGTTCAGCAGGATCGGAGTGCCCGAAGAGATTCTTACGGATTGTGGAGCGCAATTCACCTCAGATCTCATGGCAGAAATTAGTAGGTTGTTATCCCTTAAACAGCTGCGCACAACACCCTACCACCCTATGTGCAATGGGTTGGTAGAGAAATTCAACGGGACGTTGAAGCAAATGTTGCGACGGATGTGTGCGGAAAGACCTAAGGATTGGAATAGGTATCTGAACGCAATTCTGTTCGCGTATCGTGAGGTTCCTCACGAAAGTTTAGGCTTCTCCCCGTTTGAACTATTGTATGGTAGGACAGTTCGCGGTCCTATGCGTATTCTACGCGAACTGTGGTCAGACGAGGTCGCGAACGAAGAAGTTAAGACCACTTACTAATACGTTGTAGATTTGCGCGAAAGGTTAGAGAGTACATGTCAAATGGCGCAAGACGAACTCGCGAAATCTAGTAGTAAGTACGCGAAATACTACAACCGAGGAACGCGGAGTAAGAAGTTTGATATAGGCGATCAAGTGTTGGTTCTTCTCCCCACGAATAAAAACAAGCTGCTAGTCCAATGGAAAGGGCCATACGAAGTCAAACAAGTGAAAGGCGAAATAGACTACATCATTGACATGGAAGGTAAGTCCAAGATATTTCACGCCAATATGCTGAAACTCTACGTAGAAAGACCTAGGCAAACAATTGATAAAGGGGTCTTGAACGTAGTATGTATTGCGGTGATAGAGGATAGGTCGTGTGACGAATCGGAATTCGTCCCCAGCCTCGAAACGCCTCTCGAATACCCCATTGACGTAGGGAAAGAAGGTATAGACCGGATCAATGTATGCCCGGATTTATCCGAGGGTCAGCGTACGCAGATCTTGGAGGTTTTGTCCCAGTACCCAGACGTATTTACGGACAAACCAGGCCGTACTGGACTGATTCAACACGAGATCAAGTTGAATACTGTGGAGCCGATCAGGATTAAAGGATATCCAATACCCTTTAATACACGGGAGACAATCAACGAAGAAGTGGGGAAAATGTTAACCCAGGAAGTGATCGAACCTTCCAGTTCTCCGTATTCGTCCCCCGTTGTATTAGTCAGAAAGAAAGACGGGACAAACCGTTTTTGCATTGACTTTCGGCAACTGAATAAAATCACCGTATTCGATGCAGAACCAATGCCAGACATAGAAAATTTATTTTCAAAGTTGGCAGGTCATAAATACCTCTCCAAGTTAGACCTTACCAAGGGATATTGGCAGGTACCAATCGCTGATAATGCCCGCGAGTTAACGGCATTCGCGACTCCCAGAGGTCTTTATCAATTTAAAGTCATGCCTTTCGGTTTAGTCAACGCCGGTGCGTCGTGCGTTCGTCTCATGCGCAAACTGTTAAACGGTATGAAAAACGTACAGTTTTATAGATGATATCTTCGTTTATACATATACCTGGGATGAACATGTTAGAGTATTGAGGGATCTGTTCGATAGACTTCACACTGCTAATCTTACAGCTAGGCCCACCAAATGTAGCATAGGATATTTTGACCTAGAATGTTTGGGCCATCTCATAAGTGGACTAGGCCAGTTGAAACCCCACCCAGACAAAATAGGAGCAGTCAGAGATGCACCTAGACCAGAGACCAAGAAACAAGTAAGATCTTTCCTAGGTTTGATTGGGTTTTACAGGAAATTTGTCCCCAATTTTTCGGCTATTGCCAGCCCGTTAACAGACTTGACTAGGAAAGGGCAACCAAATAAAGTTTCCTGGGGTGTGTGCCAGGAAAATGCGTTTAACGCTTTAAAACAGAAACTGATAAGTGCACCAATCTTAAAGTTGCCGGAATTGAATAAAGCTTTTGTGCTGAGGACTGATGCGTCCGATACGGGACTTGGGGCTGTTTTGCTACAGGAGCAAGAGGGGATGAAATTGCCCATCGCTTATGCAAGCAGGAAATTGCTCTCTAGGGAGCAAAACTACTCCGTGATTGAGAAGGAGTGCCTAGCCTTAGTATGGGGAATAGGAAAATTCCATGCATATCTTTTCGGGAGGGAATTTACCTTACAAACGGACCATCAGCCGCTCTTATACTTGAATAAAGCAAAGGTCGCCAACGCAAGATTGATGCGTTGGGCGTTGTCTTTGCAACCGTATACTTTCCGGATCGAGGCGATTCGAGGGTCGGAAAATGTAGGAGCTGATTTCTTAAGTAGGGTGTAATTAGCAGATCATTTTCGTTCAGTATTAAAAGTTGAAGGTTTTAATAATTGTTTATGTTCACATTCCGTGATTTTTCTAAAAGTGTTACCACTTTTTTTAAGGGGGGAGGTATTGTCACGGAATTGTATAAATCCCTTTTATTAAATACATGTACTCGGGTTTCGTTTTTCAGTATAACAACGATGCCCGAGAGTGAGTTATGTATATTTTACAATATTTCGAAACAGTGAGTTCGGTTCACCCCATGCCGCACGTGCGAAGTGCTTTCGATGGGAAAAACCGAATGCATCGTCTGTGTATAAATGCCTCACCGTAAGACTAAATCTTTACATTACGGAACGTCTTGTCAGTGAGCAGTCTACTTAAGGATTTGCACGTCTTCAGCTGTAGAGGTATGTAAAATATTTATTAATTCATGGTGTATATTTTCTATGTAGCTTCGACTTGCGTAGTACAATGCAAATATTTTCTATTCTTGTCTGTTCTTAATAAGAGCTTTATATTAGCAATATAAAGTGGCATTTTTAGGAAACGTTTAGTACCATAAGATTCTTATCGGACACGTGTAGGTTCACTTTTGAACTTGTTCATTGCTTTGTAATGTTTGCCGATAATGTAATTTGTATAACTTGCCGTATATAACGTCATTACGTGTTATCGTATATGCCCGTGTCAATCATACTACACGGTGTTAGATTTATTTTCAGCTGTAGAGCTGTAGAGATCGGAGTCGACGAGGTCCCAGCTATAGTGGGGACAATAGAAGTTGACTAAAGCTAAACATAGCAGCCATGGAGCTGAATAAACAGTGGGTTGCTTGAATACCAGGTGATCGGGCGTTGTTGACCCATTGGTGGGCGTAGATCGCTTGATTGACCAGTCCGACTAGCAGCCAAGTATGCTAGTGATGGAGTGTTTGTGAGTCACTCCATATATGTAATCTTTTAGCCGTGGGCTAATTTCGGGTGTTTGTGACACCCAGTGGTTTGGGAATGTAAGATATATCGCATGATATCTATCCCATTTCGTTTGCACCACATTTTATTATTTGAATAAAGTGCCTCATGTTTCATTTTTTGAGGGTAGACATTTTTGCTATATGAGTAAAAACACATCATTTTTGCTATCTGAGTAAAACACATCATTCCTTTCATCGTGTGAGATAAATCATTAGCCTTTATCATTGCACTGTGTATTTATTTATTTGTGTTCATATTTGGGTTACCGTATTAGGTTCGTGCGGATTATGTTAATTAGTCCAATATTCGGACCCTAAACACGCACGTATTAATCATAACCTTTCTTCCCATTCAAGTCATTCATCAATAAACATTGCATTTTTATCACCATCAACAGTGTTCTGTTATAAATCCGAAATCCAACCCGGTTATCTTGTTACAAGTAGTAGTAGTAGTGTATATTTCCCCAACAGTAAAATAACACATTTGAGAGAAAAATTAATGTTACTTCTAAAGGATATAGGGTGCAAAGTGAAGAGCTTTTTGATCGTTTGTCTCCTAATGACACACTGTAATTATTACAAATGCAAGAAACCATATAGATGATTTTTCTTTTCTAATGAACGTATTAATCAATAGACATTGTGAGCTTTTTCCATTTGAACGGAGTATTTGTTTTCAAATTAATTTATCAGAAAATCCCACACACCCTTCCCCAGCCCAATTCAATGGTCATACCATAACACATGTACATGTGCGCTTCACTTGATGGATTTTACCTTTCATATATATTATTGTATGATGAACCAGTGGCCTAAATTACCAGATAAAGAATCTTGAATTTTGAAAAACACCACCATGACTTAAGAAACTGAAAAAATACTGCTTATCCTTTTACATTTCAGGGGACGACATTTCCCATATAATGACTATTACAAATCATTTTTGTATAATCATAAGTATAATGGAAGTGACCCAATTTTTACTCAGTAAAAAGAAAAAAAGAATCTTGAAACCATTTTTCCTGCTGCCTCTTTCTTGCCGAGCTAATGGATCAAAGGTGAAATATGTCGTCCCCTTCATTGATACTTGACTTGCTTAATTAAAGATTCCTATTTCCTTTGGTTTATTTTTTTACTAAAATATTCTTCCTAAAAAAGGCAGAAAATAAAATTAATATAAGGGTAGATTGGCGAGTATGTGAGGAAAGTTATCAAGATTTTACGTTCAGACCTTCGCGAGAAAATCAATAACACAAGATTATCATCTTTTTGTCATAAAACTTCATTCATCAAATTTAAATTCGCGTTAGGGTTGTAACCGTTCATCTTATCGGCCTATAAAAATGACTTTGAAATATTTCCGTTACCATACTAGTTACGCTATATGAGGTGATTATACCTCAACAGATTCTGGCTCATGTTGGTAACTTTGTTAGATTTTTTCTTCTAGATGCATGAAATTGAACCCAGAATTGTAGATAATGAAATTCCTCACTAATTGACATTATTTTGGCATCTATAGCATTTTCCATCTAGAATTTATATAACTTTAGCCATAATGTTCACGAGTCATAAGTAATTGCGATGCACTAATGCACTTCTATTTTTCTAAAGTTGGCGATGAATATACCAATCCATCGGCCGCCATCTTGGCGGATTACAGGAATTTTAGAAGTTTGAGATGATCAAGTGTAACGTAATCCGCCAGGATGGATTTTGAGTCGCATAAGGTGCGAAGTCATCAGGTCATGTAGAGTTAGCCACGTAACTAACAGGCGTGGTTTCCATGAGTGGTTATGTACAATAAGTTCTCAGTATCTGTCAGTCGAGTGTGTATAGACTTAAGGAATGGTATTTAGCTATTTGATACGTATCTCGTTTTACTTTGACATTATAGTAGCATATTGCTTAGTTATTCAGAGGTCATATACCTTAAACTATGTAAGATCATCGAGATAAGAGAACTCAACGTCCAAGCATGCTTGTCATCTGATCGTATTTATCCATAGATACATTTTGATCTGCAGGTGTGCAAATATAGCTCATACAATGGTAAGCTTAAATTTAAAGTCATTATTGATATCTTAAATTCAAAATTGATAAATTTACTTTATACATGTAATATCATATTAAATCTTCTAACAAGAGACAATTCATGTATGATATTAAAGTCCATATATAATTCCCACCCCCACCCTCGATTATAATAGTATATTGGTTAGTTATTCAGAGGTCAGTCCATTGTGATAAGAGAATTCAGCATCAAAGTGTACCTGTCATCTAATTTGTTTCATCCATCGGTGTGTTTATTTTTTATATACAATTAATTGATCAATATGTGTAGAAATTAGTATGTAGAAGTCGTTTAACTTCAGCATTTGCAATGTTAGGCTATATCTAATTGAAAAGCCTTAAATGGTCCCTTTAATTTAAAATTTTAAACTTTTATTAAGAGTATAATATTGCACATTCAGATAAAACTTGTAATATCAAAACGAAGATAAAATCACATATCAAACTTACCTCCTTCCTAGCTTTGATTTCAATCTAAAAAAAAGATCTCGGTCAAAGTTATACGCATATTATTACATTCCTTAAAAATTAACAAAAGTAAAATATTACTTGAGAACTAATCTACTCAACAACAACAACAAAAAAACAGACACACACACACTCACACCTAATTTTATTTTCCTATGTTGAGAAAAAAATAAAAATCCAAATTATATGCATAATGTCCTTTTAATCTTTTTAAAGAAGTATAAATTGTGAATATGATGATAAACAGTGAACATGTGACTCAGAAACAAATTTACTTAAATAAAAAGAAATTGAAGATACAAGCACATATATACACACATCCCTAATTTTTATTCAATGCAAAGAAAAAAACTTAAAATTATATACATATTATTATACCCTGAATATATGATCATAAACTGTAAAACATGAGTTTTAAAATGTATCTACTTATATAAACGGAAAAGACACACACATATTCACACACATCCCTAATTTTGATTTCAATCTAAAGAAAAAAAGATCACAGTCAAAGTTATATGCCTATTATTACACCCTTAAAAAATTTTAAAAATTTAAATGTGACTTGAAAACTTAATCTACTCAACAAAATATAACACACACACTCACCCTTATTTCCTTTCCTATGTAGAGAAAAAATCAGAATCAAAATTATATGCATATTATTATGCTTTGTGAATACGATCGTAAACAGTGCACATTTGACTCTGAATCAAATCCACTTAAATAAAAGGAAATTGAAGATACAAACACAAATACACACATATATATTATTTTGATTTCAATGTAAACAAAAGAAAACCCATAAAAAATATATGCATATTATTATACTATGCATATATGATCACAAAAGGTAACTTGAGTTTAAAATGTATCTACTTATATAAAAGGAAAAGACACACACACCGACAAAGACACCCCCCCCCCTAATTTTGATTTCAATCTAAAGAAAAAAAGATCATGGTTAAAGTTCTATACATATTATTACACCTTGAAGAAATTATCAAAAGTAACATGTGACTAGAGAACTAATCTACTCAACAAAACACACACACACACAGACAGACACCCTAATTTTGATTTCCTATTTAGAGATAAAAAGCAGAATCCGAATTATATGCATAATACCTTTCTATATTTTTAAAGAAGTATACCTTGTGCATATGATGATAAACAGTGAACATGTAACTCAGAAACAAACGTACTTAAATAAAAAAAAAATTGAAGATCCAAACACATATTCACACATATCCCTAATTTTGGTTTTAACCTAAAGAAAAAAGATCACGGTCCAAGTTATATGCATATTATTACACCCTCAAAAAAATTAACAAAAGTGAAATGTGACTTGAGGAATAATCTACTCAACAAGAAACACACACACACACACCTAATTTGTATTTCCTATGTAGAGTCAAAAATCAGAATAAAAATTATATGCATATTATTATACCTTATGAATGTGATTATAAACAGTGCGCATGTGACTCAGAAACAAATCTACTTTAAAAAAAGAAATCGAAGATACAAACACACAAATGCACACATATATCTTATTTTGATATCAATGTAAACAAAAATATAATCAAAAATATATGCATATTATTATACCCTGAATATATGATCACAAAATGTAAAACTTGAGTTTTAAAATTTATCTACTTATATAAAAGGAAAAGACACACACAGACAAATACACACACATCCCTAATTTTGATTTCAATCTAAAGGAAAAAAGATCACGGTCAAAGTTATCTGCATGTTATTACATCCCTTAAAAAAATTAACAAAATTAAAATGTGACTTGAAAACTAATTTACTCAAATAAAAAGAATCACAAACGCCCCCCTAATTTTGATTTCCTAGTTTCAAACATAGTCCAGTCATTACCTACTCATAGCTTGAAGCGCTCCATAACACCTCCAATATTAGACGAAACCATGTATGAACAGATTACACCGCCTACAAAGATACGAAATTACCAACCTACTAAAATAAAACATACACACACTCATAATTTTGATTTCTTATGTAGAGAAAAAATCTGAATCAAAATTACAATACCTTTTTATCTTTTTAAAGAAGTATACCTTGTGAATATAATCATAAAGAGTGAACATGTGACTCAGAAATAAATCTTATTAAGTAAAAAGAAATCGAAGACACAAAAACACAAATATACACATATATCTAATTTTTTTTTCAATGTAAAGGAAAAAAATCTAAATTATATGCATATTATTATACCCTGAATAATTGATCACAAAATGTAAAAACTTCAGTTTTAAAATTTATCTACTAATATAAAAGAAAAAGACATACACAGACAAATACACACACATCCCTAATTTTGATTTCAATCTAAAGAAAAAAGATCATGGTTAAAGTTCTATACATATTATTACACCCTGAAGAAATTATCAAACGTAAAATGTGACTTGAAAACTAATTTACTCAAATAAAAAGAATCAAAGAATCACATATGTCCCCCCCCCCAATTTTGATTTCCTAGTTACAAACATAGTCCAGTAATTACCTACTCATAGCTTGAAGCGCTCCATAACACCTCCAATATTAGATGAAACCATGTATGAGCAGATTACACCGCCTACAAAGATGCGAAATTGCCAACCTATTCCAGACAACTATTATTTCTATTAAAATAGCACTACATTGTTTTTTCTTTTAAAGAAGTGCAATCATTCATTATTGTCAAAAACATATCACTATTTTTCTATTGAAATAACAATATTTTCTATATTTGAAAAGTGTATTCTTTATTTTCTGCAAAAACTTATCTTTAATACAATTTCTAATACTTTAATGCAATATGTTAATCAGCAATTAAAAGATATAATATGTGTTAACACACTTAAAGAAATAAATTATCTATGTAATCACTTACTTGTCTTGAGTTTATTTTTATTGAATATATTCATATTTTGAATTGTGAAACAATTTTATTTTCTGCTTTCTTTATACTTTTTCCATCACACACACACACACACACACACACACACACACACACACACACACATGTATTTTGTAATGAAACGTAAAGGGAGAGAACTTATATTCTATGATAAACTTCTATTCATAAAATTAAAGCAAATATGAAAATAATAACAATTACTCATGAAATGATAGTTGTTTAAAAAAGCTTGAATCATGAGAGAAAGAAAAAATTGCAAGTAAAGAGATATTAAAGGAAAAAAGACAAAGTTGAAATATAAATGTTATTTACATACATTAAATAAACAAGATACATAAGCTCATAATTTTATATGCATTATAACAATACATTGTCTCTCACTTTTGATTTTATTTTGTAATGTCCATAGGCTAAACTTTGAATACCATCATCTAGCAAGTATCGTTTATCATCGAAACAGGAAAGACCAGTTTTAACTATTTTTTCACAATGCAGTTGATGAGAATGACTTCGAATTACACTCATATTTGAGCGTACTTTAGATTCTTGAAACAATGTCTGTGTATATGTTTCGAATCGTAGATCTTTTTTTACTGTCACTTTAACAATACCTTTCGCTTTCTTCTCTTTCTTTCCATCACAGACAAAAGCATACATTTTTGGTCTCAGAGCACACATATAATGTATAGGTTTCCCATTCATTTCATCTTTCATTTTACCAAGCACTTTTTTGTTTCCATTGCTACGAAAAACGTGATCTTTTGAATAATCTGAAGTGTCAAATAAATCAATACGTTCCTTCATGTCATCATAAATATTCTCTGTTTCACAGTAAAACAGCAAACTATCTGTGTCGGTCATTTGCAATTGAAGTTTGTCTTTGTATTTTTGTTTCAGGTAATTATAATAAATATCATACATAGCAAGTTTAGAGATATCCAATATACACATCCCTGAGTAACTCGGTTTAAAAAGTTTCACTTTTGAAAAATTAATCCCACTGCCACTAGATCTTCACTGAATATTTGACAAATTTTGAAAGTAGACGTTCTTGTGCGTTTCTGGAGTTTCTTCTTAGTCTGAACCAAGGTCACATTGACATGCTTGCGAACGTTCTCCATTGTCTTGCCTGTAATAAATTAATAATCATAATAAAGTTTGTAATACAAATGATAAAAAGAAATTTTTATAACTTAGTAAAAATGAAATTTTTAAATAATTTACATGATAATTTACACCTTATTAAATATAGCATACATTTTTAATATCAATGATAAAATCATACAATGGAATAAATTTCAAAAATACTTTAGAAAAAGGAAATTAGTTGTAAAGACTTTAAAAATATAGATTTGTTCATTTTCTTAATCACAAAAATATACTTACCAAATACTGAACAGTTCATCAACTTGTGAAAAGTTTTCTCAAAGGTAGTATTTGCTTTCTTTCTCATCTCTATGTATTGAAGAACATTACGTTTCATCCAACTTTCTAGAAAGAATTTCAACAGTCTATGGATCTATTTTAATTCCATTCCGAGTTGTAAATACAGTTGAAGATTTCTGTAATATACTATGTAATGATCCTTGTCTTCCAAAGTTGTCACCAATTTTTCGATTTTATGTCTTACAGGAAATGTATTATCTTCTTTCGATACTCCATGTAATTTTTTCCAAGCTCTTCTAGCATAAGCCGATAATTGATCGTCTGGGACGTGTTCTTTTCTGCACATAGTGGTAAACAATTATGATCATCATGTAAATGTTCTGGATACTTTACGGAGACTTCTAGAATGTACCCCTTATCACCATCCCTTCGTATTGTTGAAATATCAAAGTCATTTATTTCATCATCATTTAAGAATTTGAACAAAAATGTCGGTAATTTATGAAGCATTGCATAGCCATAAAGATTATTTTTTATCTAAATATTGTAAATTTGATTTTGGTTTTGATGGATCATAGTTTTGTTCTCCAAGTAAAGGATTGTTTGCACTTTTGTTACGGTTAGAAATCTGGGACACTCCACCTCTTATCCCTTTCTCAATAAATAAAATTTGATCAATATCAGTCATTAATTCAAGACAAACTCTACTCATTTTTAAACAAGCTGATCAAGAAAGTCCAGGAGAACTATAAAAATGTCAAGGATCTAATTCATATTGGTTTAAGCACACGTTTCGAAACTGTTCGAAAACATCACACAAAAGTATCACATCTGTTTTTAGATATAAATCATGGTAATCACCTAAATTTTGTAGCTTGAACGTTCGAAATACAGTACAAGCATGTTGAAATTTTAAGTCAGAGATCGACTCTCGTTTTATGTCAGAATAAAATGCATTTTGGGATGGTAGTTGAGTTTCTTGAAATTTGCACTCATTATCCGTGTAGTCATATGGATATACACCTTTACGTAATAGCAATTCAGCATGTGATGGTAATGGTAATTCTTGCTGAAAATGTGCAAATGATTTTATCCCATCGCAAGACAAATTTTCTACAAGTGCTTCTAATGATGAATTTAAGAATTAGAAACAGTCAATAAAACGAAGAGATCCCAATGAAAAACTGATGTAGTGCTCTAAATTTTGTTGAATACACTTAATATCAGTATCTTTGAATTGCCCTATGCTCTGGCAGAGAATATGACCGTCCGTCAAAAGTTTTTAGACCATGGAAAATGACTGGAAAAATTTAACCTGTTGACATTGCAAGTTACAGTTTTGATGTGCCAATCCAAAAACTTTACCACTTACATGACAGTGATGTCTAATTGTTTTATCTTTAGCACTAAATGGTTTGTGACAAATGCAACACTCTTTAGCTAAAATTAAATTTATTTCATCTTCTTTAGATATTTTCATTGGTTCTATCTTCTCTAAAATCTCTTCTATCACTTGTTTTTCTTTCCATAGACATTCAATCAGCTTTTAGCTGCATCTTTCCAACTGTAAATGATTGTAGGTATTGTATACGTTGAATCAATACAAACAACTTTGTATCCAAAACTGCAAGGCTCTAACAAAGTGGTTGGGGTTGCATTTGATTCTGCTGGATTTGGAGAGCATGAATCAAGTTTTTTGTTTAAAGTTTCAAAATCTGCATAAATCACAAATGGTACTCTTAATTGTTTTTCAAATTCTTTAAACTCTAGCATATTGTTTTTCCCAGGTTCTGGTAATTCCACTTTTTGAGCTCCATATACAGAGCAGTATGGTAAGTGATCATCTAATAATATATCTTGTGTAAATCCTTGTTAACAATAGGGGAAAAAGAAATGTTTATGACCGTTTGATTTTAGCCTGAATAAAAATCTGTTTAAATCTTTTATGACATAATAATGATGCATTTCCTTACTTTTTAAAAGCAATAAATGTACATGATGAACTCTTCCCAATTTTTTAGTTATCCTTATGGGAAGTATTTCACTGTTTTCAAATATAAAGATGTTAACAGAAGTTCTTGGATTTTGAGTTTCAAATTGATCCAGTTTTGATAATTCCACCGGATAGTCAATGCCACTCATGTTGATTTCATGCTCAAAGGGGATGTAATGTTCTACCGATTCTTGAGATAACTCTACAGGATGAAGTGATGCAAGTATACTCCAGATAAGACATTTTTGATCTGTGTTTCTGATATTTAAAATGCATTGAAAGTTTCTTAATGTCAGGGGTAATTCAATGTAACTAGAAGCAGCTATGGGAGAATAAATGACAGTATGAATTTCCAATTGAATTACTTTCCTCACATTCCATCCAGAAGCATTTCTCAAGAAATTTTCTAAGCTCATTGACATCTTTTGCAAAGCTTCATTCAATTCACTGGAAAGAGTAAAGTATGTCCTACTTCTAAAATGAGGACTAGTTGTATCAGTTTCACCATCGGATACGTCTCTGTACATTTCGACTTGTGTAGATAAGTACCATTTTATAGCATGATTTTGTACTCGTGATTGTAAATAATCCTTGATTTGTAACTTAATATTTGCCAAAAAAGTTATTGGGATAAATTATTTGATTTTGAACTCCATTATTTAAAGCACTCCGTTGTGAGGTTGAATTTCCTTCGATCGGGTTTGAAATATTTTGCTGTGAAGAATCAGTTCGTAGTGGTAGAGATATATTCTCAATTTCAGATAATTTTTTAGATACAGAAGGTGCTGTTTTTCCACCACTTTGATTAGGAGGGAGCGGATATTTTGCAACTAAATGTTGAAACAAAGATGGATAATCATCAAACACGACGCTACAGTGTATACAGTTCCACTGTATTGTACTAGGTATTGGATTGTGATATACTCTGTATACACGCCGTTGTAAATAGTCACGTTTTTTAAATTATTTTCCGCATAAAACACATTTAACAGATGAAGAATGAGTTATCACATGACTTGTTAAATTGTATTTTTTGCTATATGTTTTCCCACAAATATCACAAGTGTAGTTATCCTTTTCTGCTCGTCTTAATCTCTTTGCAACTGTATTTGCTATTTCATCGACTGCTCTTACTAATGCTTGTTCATCTGTATCACTAAATTCAGGTCCTAGAATGTGGAGCTTTGATTTGAAAGATTGAATTTTCCTCTCCAAACAATCGGATCCGTTGGGAAAACGTGAAACTAATTCCTCCACAAGTTGCTCCATCTTTACTATGCACATGTGAGAATAAAATGATGATAACACAGTCTATCTTTATATGGTTCACACGAGTGTAGTAGACGTGTCCTTTATCCTTCTATTACAATCCGGTAGATAATGTTTGAGACATTCACCAATGGAATTTGTGTATATGATAATCATCTGCATGGTAAATTTATTAAAATCATGTTATTGATCCATTTTGATATCTTATCAGAATTTTTTTCTTCAACAATCGTCTGCTTTTTTTCACTTAACAAAACATCCATTTATGATATGGGACGTTTTACATATAAAGTAGAAGATGTATTATGCAAATTTTGCTTATTATCCTTTTTTAATGTTTTCATTTTTATATCCTGTCTCTGCACTTCATTATATTTTACTTCTTCATTTTCTCCTCCGACTTGATTTACATCTACCTTTTCTCCTCCTACTTGATTCGCTTCTTCCCTTTTATTTGTCTTCTCATCCAAAGCTTTCAACATACTTTCATATTTTGATTTTAGCAGAAGCACTAACTCCTTGGCCATAATTACAATTCTTTTTCGATGACTTTCAATAACAATGCAAACTTTTTCCAATACGCTAGGATAATTTTGTCTCTTATTTTCAGAGTTATCCCCTTGCTACTAAAACTGCGAATGATTACTTTATACCTTTTTAACTTCTTTATATTTTTCTCTGATATTGTTCGATTTCCATGCAACACATTAAATACGATTTGTACAACAGCTCTCATCTGTAATGCTGTAATGTTTTGATGGGAGCTTTTCGTTGTGAATCTGTCGTCAGGATCAAAAGTTTCAAAATTTAAATTCCGTTCTTTCTTAAACAGGCTATTCATATTTTTTTACTGCTTTCTGGAAGAAATACAATGGTTAACTGATCTGGTATTATATGCGTTCGAAGTTTATATTTTGGATTAGAATGAGGTGACAACTCAATCAAAAGATAACTACATTTGTTTTGAGTCGCCTTTCGATATGCATCCATAAAATATTTCAATTGACCTGGAAACATCTGTCTACCTAAAGTTTGAACTTGAAGTTGATCTCTTTGATTAGCAAACAATATAAAATAATGAGAATTTAAACTGATTGTACGGAATTGCTTTCCTCCTGCAAATAAATTTTGAACAATAACAAATGTTGAAAAATTAAGATGATGACTATATTGACAAAATAGGTCAACGATATCAGTGTTTTGGGATGCTTTTTGAAGTAAATCATCAATAATCAATAGTTTATGTTTTGAATCAATAGCCCACGTTTCCAACTCTTGCCTGGATGGTAAACCCTCAAAGAACTCGATACTTGGAATGAAATGAGTCATTTCAGAAAACAATTCTTGTTTTACACCATAGCAATAAAATATTTTCTTGGGAGGATCTGTAAACATGCTGCAAGCATGCTTTAAAATTTCATACAATAGACCTATCTTCTCTGATCCTGTTGGACCAGAAATGATACAGGTACAAGGACTTTCAAATTTTATTAGTGTACCACTTTTTCTAGAAATATCCATATTTCCACTCATCATAGTGTTAACACATCCAACGATGAAACTCAACTGACTGAAAAGGAAAAGCTTATGGCTTCTTTTAGATATATAGATGAAACAGTAAGAACGAAATAAAAATTTTTAAAAAAACACAAAACAACACAAGGACATAAAAATATACATTTATATATTTTAATTCATTATATACCTTTTAATGTTGGTTTACATATTTGATTATAGACACAATCATTTTTTATACAATGAGGAAGAGTATATTGCATGTATTCATACAAAAATAGATCATTTGCTTGAAAGTTTATAAAACTGAAAAGTTTTACAATAGTATTCATGGATGTAGTATTCAGTCTATGACGAAGATAACATAGACAGTATAGTCCACACAGGTTTGAATAGTTGCTTTGTATTTGCTTTTCATTAACAAGAATGATGGTAGCAAGTTTGTTCAAATACTTCATAAAGTTGATATTGTAATAGTCTGGTCTTTTTCCATAACTATCAAAGAATTCTGCTTTCTCTGGTCTGTCAAAATAAAATGCACACCAATGTTTTCCTTCTTCAGAATGATTATCGGTGTAAGCAATAAATCAGCATGGAAACTTTGATAGTGTTTGGTAAACGATCTGCAGAATAAACTCCTTCCACATATTTTCTTAGAATGAGATCACAATGAATACAACACTGAAGCTGAGATATATTCATTCTGTTATTAATGTCTCTCTCTTGGTTGATTTCAAAATATCATGGAGACTCCATATATACGATACGGCTCATTGTCTCTGAAAAAAGAAAGAAAGAAAACAAGTGATGTACAATCATAATCATTGAAAAATTATTATAATTATATATTTCGAGTTCTTCTAGATTTCAGTAAAATATTATTTTGAAGCGAATACTCACCACTGAGAGCATTCTTGAACTGTACATCTAGTCTCACGTTCCCCATCTTCACTAGAGATATATATTTTCCATGTTGAGAGAAGTATGGTTCAAGTTGAAATGCAAACAGAGTTGTTCCTTTGATAAAATCTAGTCTAGTAATATTATTTCCCAAATCATGATTCCACATTCCAGTAAACTGAAATAATTCTGAGTATGCTCGCATAACAATTGCACCATCTGTCGTATTGAAATCTAGTTTTATTGGATTACCTCCGACGGGTATTACATTAGAATAGAGGCAAATAGATTTAATGTTACAGTTAGAAAAATAACAAGGAATTGAATTTATAATCTCCTGACGCTACCTTTTATTTAACAAACCCCCAACTATGACTCGATTAGGTTTTTGTCCTTGAAATAAGTTTTCCCAGTGACATGAAGTACTTCCTGTTGCAATACTCTGTGTTCGACACTCTGCTCTGGTGAATGGATACTTAGCTTTAGTGTTTTTAAGTATTTCAGAATGTCCATAGATCACTGTAGGATTGACTCTCACTTTTCTTGCCAGTAGATATATATCAGTTATATCTATCTTGCAATCGGGTTTGGTTTCTGCAGAGCAAAGACAAAAAGCTGAAAAACTTCTGTAAAGTTTTAGTTTTACATCAACTTGATTTATCAAATATCGAGATATAGTAAATAGATCATGAAAATTAGGTCCTTCTAGATCTAGACTAATTTACTTTTTAATGTACTGTGATCGTATAAAAAGACCATTGTTAGCTGCACTCGGGTCAGGGTCCTCAGGGTGATCGTTATTATCTTTGATAAATAGTTGTGTAGATAACTGAGTAGATTTAGCATCTTGTCCATAGTTTAGCCTTGTTTGTATCATAACTCTATATGGATTTTTGTTACATATTATGGTTGCTTTATTTTTTTAGGTGTGGCAGAGAACAGAGCTTGTAAAAATAAATTCACAGGTCCAGCTTTTTCATTATCAAATAAATTTGTATCGTCTGCTTTTATTACCTTCAATTTCACATAAAGCTGTGATCCTTTCAAATCTAAATAGTCCATAGAATTTTGACCACTGATTTTAAATTCAATAGGACTATCTCCAGACAATTTGCGAGAGTAGTCGAATTTCTTGATAATAAATATTTGATACTGCTACCTGTGTTGGAGGAAGATCAAAAAGGGATTGTTCACTAGGAAGACCCTCATGAAAGTTTTCTAAGTTGAATATGGACATGTTTAAAAATGGAAAATGTCTTTTTTCAATCATGATTTCATAGCCTTCTTTTTGATAGTCTTTTTTCCAAATCTTTGCTTCTTTTGGTTGATTTTCACGATTTTTCCTGTCTTTGGGTTTGTCTTCTTTGTTGACTTCTTTCCTCTTCTATAGACGTTTCCTTTATGCTGCATTTTAGATGTGCGTAGTGGTTTAATATTAACATTATTTTATCACGTTTCAGTTCAGATTTAGCTTGCTCAACGACTTGTTGTGCTAGAGCTACAAGTTTTACTGATGTTTGATGAGATGGTGAAACAGATTCCCCAGACTGATTAAGATATTTGTCTATTGGTGCTATAAAATAATGAATATACTTCGATCCACCGATTTGATTGCTTGGCTGTAAACGCTCTTTACCATTTGCAAATTTTTTTTAAAAAAAGTCATCCACTTTTGTGGATTGGGTATATATAATTTAGAGGGAGTCATAATCTAAATAAAAAGGATATTAGTAGTATAGGGAGGGAACTGGGGGTCATACGGTAATTAACATTAGCCCGTAGGTTAAGATTGGGGAGGTGGTTGGGGGTCATACGGGAAATCCTATGTTAAATGGATCCATAGGTTTAACATGGATGGGGTAGTTGGGGGTCAAAAGTGTTTATAGGGTCAAAAGTGTTTTATAAGAGACAGAAGTGTGGATGAAGACAGAATAGACAGACACACATACACATAAACAAACAAACAAAAAAACATAGAAATACTATTGGCAATTGTGGATGGTTTCTTTTCTAAGAGATGTGGGTGGCCCTGAAAAGGGCCGTTGGAGTTTTTTACTTTTTCCTCCACCATGTCTTCAGGAAGCCTAGGATGTTCTTCTTCTTTTTCTTGGGTGGATCAGGGAGCCAGTCCAGATGACCCAATCGCCTGAACTTGTCCTGGATTTTCATCCAGTTCTCGTTCAGGCGATCGAAGTCTTGTTGTTTCTTCTCCTTCTCCTTGATCATTCTTTCCTCTGCCCAAATCTTCTTCATCTCAGCCACTTCATTCTCTTCATTCTCTATGACTTGTCTGATAAGTCCCTTGGTTGTGAGCAGGGCAACCGCTTCCCGTCGAACACTACTGTGGGGTGGATATAACCAAAAGTCTTCTTGTACCTTTTCTAGGAGGTACTCCACACATTCCAACAAATCCAAGACTTCTTTTAATATCCCCACTCTATAGTGTGGAATTACCGAGGTTGCCTTCCATTTCATAGCTTCATCTACCATAACTTCGTGGACAAGGCTCCTGGTTGTTTTCAGGGCTGACACTTGCCTTGTCACATAGGGTAGAGTGACTGGGTAACGCCAATACCTATCGAGCTTTTCTTACAGGTCCTCTATCCCCACCATCACATCCCAGGCTTCCTGCAAATTCTCTACTGTGGTCATTCTTGGGTCAAGTTGACGATGAATGGCGCAAAGGGGGAACACGTCGCTTTATATGCTGGAAGCACGGACGTGAAGGAAAACATTCCTCCAAACATATACAAGAATCCTCTGACACAAAACACATCCAGTGCGCGGACCTAAAAAAAAGTAATTTTAAGATAGGAAGGGTAAGGAAGTATTAATAGACACGCTCTATACAAACACACTTTACAAACACACAAGGGAATTTTTTTTTTTTTTTTTTTTTTTTTTTTTTTTTTTTTTAAAGACATAGACCAAACACACTCTATACAAACATACACTCTTCATGCAAATTATTTAGAGGGAAAAAGGATTTTTTAGTGGGGAAGGACAAAGACATACACAAACATACACTCAACATACAAATTTTAGGCAAATAAGATTTTCTTTTCTTGGCCATGGGGGTGGCTCTGAAAACGGCCGTTTGGTAATTCAAGTTCACCTAGAGATGCCCGCATCTCCCAGGTCTAGCCCCACAAGCTGCACACCTCCCACTCCATCTATCTCCACTCCAGGGATTGGCTGGAGATAGGAAAGGCAGAAGGAGGTTGGGTGGCTTCACTGTCCCACTCCTCATGGCAGGGACAGTGAAGGTCAGCCCTCTCCTCCAATACACTATGTGTGCTTGGGGATGCTATTGTGGAGGTTGCTATGGCTATAGCTGTCGTCTCTGCTGCTGTGGTTGCGGTGGCGGTGTCCTCACCATTGACTTCACAGCAGCACAGTTGGGCAGTATCATCAGATGAGTTTGGGTTTTTTTCGTTCTCTACCTCTTCCTCCAACGTGATGAGGACCAGTTCGTCCATCAAACGACGAACATGATCCAGATGAACTTGAATCTCACGAAGTTTTTCTGCTCTATGGCTACTCATGTTTTGTTGTTGTTGACAAGTCAACGCGGGTAGCCCGACTTATGAACTCACCGCTTTATAAACTTAAAGCACGGACGTGAAGGAAAACATCCCTCACACCAAAAACAATACAACTCACACATACAGAAAAACACAAACACTTAGTGCGCGGATCTAAAAGATTTTTTTTTTAAGATAAGTAGGGTAAGGGAGTGTTGATAGACACTCTATACAAACATACACCAAACACACAAGGAAAGGGATTGTATGGTTTTGGGACAAAAAAGACAAAGACAGACACAAACATACACTCAACATACATATTTTGTAGGCAATCATAGAGTAAGCTTTTCTAGAGATCTGGCTGGCCCTGAAAAGGACCGTTGGGGGTGTTGGGTGAGAACTTTAACTTCTGGCAGCAGGACGGACACTTTTCACCACAGGTCTCATCGACGCAGGACAATGACGCTTTCTTGTGAAGGAGAAGGCAAACTCCTCACAGTCCATCTTACAGGACACTTCTCCTTCATGCTGTTGCAGCTGCTGCTGTTGTTGTTGTTGTTGTTGTTGTTGTTGTTGTTGAAGCTGCTATTGTTGTTGCTGCATTTGCTGCTGCTGCAGTTTTTGTCTCTCCTCCCATTCCGCTCTTTCCCTGATCATCTCTTCTCGCAAAACTTCTTCCACCAGATCTTGAGTCATTTGCAAGAAGATCATCGTCTTCTCCTCTGGGTTCTTCTGAATCAGGTTATGTCTAACCCGCTGCATGTTCACAATCGCTTCATTCAGCTTACTAATCTTCGCAGCCATCTTGAGGTGTTAACGAGTCAACTAGGGTGACCTGACTGGCAAATGTATCGCTTTATATGCTGGAAGCGCGGACGCGATGGAAAACATAACTCAGATCGATAGAGAGAAATGTGAAAGAGTAGGTACCTCAGATCGATAGAGAGAGGGTGAAAGAGCATATACATTCAATTTTTTTCAAATAAATAAACAACACAACACCATTTTTTCAAAAATCAACATTTTTTAATACACAAGAAGAAGCTTCTCTAACACAAAATACAAACATTTTTAAACATGAACGTCTTTACAGGGTTGACAACGTTGTGAAGTCAAACTGGACTTCTACTGTTCTAAATCATTTGGGCCTCGATGCATACTATGTTTCTGAGCTAAAGACATGAGATAACCATAATGTTCACAAAACCATCTTTCTACTTCTGCACTCATCATCATACATTTGTCGTCTTGTTTCTGACTTGTATGATCGATTTGACATCCATGACAATGTTCTCGGGTCAGGGCTGTAATTCGTTCAGCCAAGTCCGTAGCAAAACAGGAGACTAAATGTTGTTCTTGTTCTGGCAATCTACATGGCATAAATCCAGTAAACTTGATAACACACATTTTCTCTTCTTCTTTTGGTTCTGGATCAAAAACATCGTCATCACTGGTGGATTGTGAGTGTTTCATATCACAAAATCCCTCATCTTCTATCTCCATAGGTTCTTCGTGTTGCATCTTTTCTAATAGTCTAGAATCACTTCTCTCAAACTGCTGATTTCTAGAGTATTGTCAAATTCTGCATACAAGATGACGTTCACGATGTTAGCCAGAGCTGTAGCAAACTGGAGTTCCACACGAAGTTGGTTTGATTTAATAGGGTGGTAATGTCCTTCTTCGCTGCCTTGGTCAGGAGTGAAATCAAAATCCCACAAAGCATATCCTCCTGCATAATCCTCGTGCGAAATGCCGTGACTGCTGTTGGTGCCTAACTCTCCTGTGGCTTCAAACAAAGTCAAGTAAGATCACAAGTAATTTTTCTGGGCAAAGTTAGGTTCAAAAGGTCTGGTACACAACGTCTGGCCATCTATAGTGACTTGTAACTTGGAGACGTTGAAGTGTTGAAAGTCGAAAGGATTTTGATCGATGGCTCCGTTGAGGGCTGTATTACTGATGATGACGATGAGCAAACGTTTGGGGACCTGTCCTTGGAAGACATGATCGGAGCCCATAGGCAATGGTAAACGTTTTCACTTCCACTCGTCGCACAGGATACTTGGCAGTGGTTCTGCTCAAAGTTTGACTGATGTCGTTGGCTACTTTAGGTAAGACTTCTACACCCGCACGTTATGTCTGGCTTCTTCGATGATGGTTTTGTACTCGTTAGGATTAGCCATCAAATGGAAGACGATTCCACTGCGTTTCAGTCTCAGACGTACATCCACTCCATTCAACAAATACTTGTCTTGCAACCACATGTCCAAATCAAAACGATCCATCAGTTCTAAAGTGCGCCCTTGTCCGATTTTCTTTCGGCGGTCGATAAATCTCACATTGTGAGGATCGTCATCTGCAGTCACCGCTGTGTCGTTGAACTTTTCCAAGGTGTCAGGTTTCCATACCACGGAAGCATCCAGATGGGTATTCTTGACTTATTTTCCATAGGTTAAGTAAGAACGGTAAGGGTAAGTGTCCATGCTGCTGCTGACCAAGTTGTTATTCAAGTACAAATCCACTTCGCTGAACAAGGAATGCATGAAATTATTGACGGGAGCTACTCTGTAATCGGCCACAGGATTGGTGTTGTCCGTTTTGAGCACTTTGAGTTTCAGATACAAGAGACTGCTATTCAGATCGATGTAATCTTCGGATTGTTCTTTGATTTCAAATTCGATAGGAGCTGAAGTCGTCAAAGACGATACAGGATGAAATTCTACTCATTGGGATTCTTGCATTGTCATCATGGTAGGTGGCATTGCAAACAGATCCAGTTCTGACTTGGTACATTCGCGAGAATCTCTGTGCATCATTTTCAGCAGTTAGTAATCAAACACATCTAATTCTCTGACAGTTCTTCTTTTCTTATTCTCTTTCTGAACACCGTGTTGATGAGCTCTGAAGCGGTGTCGACGTCTCTTTCTGCCTTGTCCTTGCTGTGGCGTTGAGGAAGAAGTAATGCCAGGACCAGAGGTGTGAAGCGAATTTATAGGAGTCTCTCGGCGACCCAATAGATCTCTTCCAGTTTGCAGCAACATATTGTTTCCTGCTCTCATAAAGATTTTAGGATTTTGTTAGTCGATGAGGACGTTTTGAAGACATTCTTTTCCTTGCGTCAGAGATGCATCTTTTAAGGCATGCAATCCTCGAGTCACCATGGGTTTCAAGATGGGGGCTACCGTCCGAAAAGCAGAGTTTAACATATCTCCTAAGCCATGTCCTCGTTGTCGAGCCACTCCTTGGTACACTGGATACATTTTTTTTGAGGAATGTTAGAGAACTTGTTTTTTTCGAAAATGTAGTTTCACCGTGACTTTTCCTTGGTCAATGAATGGTACACTTTGTCCTAAATCTCCTTTTATACTAATCTGGACACTTTACGATTTACTGACTGGAAGATAATGAGGATGTACAAATTCACGGTGAACGTGAAAGGTGTTGCCACCAATACTAGAATTACTAGTGGTAGTACTTCCACCCTCTTCGTCCACAGTAACACTAGAACCACCGCCACCACCCATATCCAATTTGAAAGGTATGACTCTCAGTAACGGAGCAGATGTGTGTCCCACCACGTTGTCCTCGGTACACTGGATACATTTAAGTGCAACAATTCTCTGGAGAACCTTTTTCGAAAATGTAGTTTCACCGTGACTTTTCCTTTAGTGAATATAATATTTCGTCCTAGATCTCCTTTGAAACTAATGTTGACACTGTCAAAATACGATTTACCGACTGGAAGATAATGAGGATGTACAAATTCACGGTGAACGTGATACGTGTTTCCACCTTCCTCGTACACAGCGACGGCATAATCCACTTTGAAAGGAATGACTCTCAGTAACGGAGCGGCTGTGTTTTCCACCACGTTGTACTCCACCACATCGGAGTACACAAACAATAAATTCAGTCCCTCGTTCAATTCGACAGGGTAGCGAATAAACTTGTAAAATCGTTTGTTGTTGTGGATGTCTTTCATGGAAACTAGTTGTGTGTATCCACCCAAAATATCAAACAACCCAGGACAAAAGTGATGGACAATATTTTGGGGTCCGAAAAATGCATTTTGAGACGGCGGAAATTTTATGGTACTCGATCAGGACACTTTTCTTGGTTTTGTCCCAGGCTTTGCCAAATTGGTCATTGAAGAGAGCCGCAATGGTGTCCACCAAATGTTGAGCATTAAAATAATACCCCACAGGAATTCTCATGGTATAGCAAGTCTAGGAAGGAGGATTGGCGTGTAATGATTTTTTGGATTCGTAATAACCAGGACCATTTCTGTCCAAGTGTTCTAACACTTGTTCGTTCAGGATATCCACCATGAAAGTGTTTTGACCTTCGTTGATATTGAGGGCTTGCGTAGGATGAATGATTTCTACCAAAGCCATTTCCCAATGAGATTCGTGATCCAATTGTATGGACTGAGGTAATTTGGCTGTGAAACAACATAACGTATTTTTGGGAAACACATCCATACTGTCACTTGTTAAAGTTAAATGAACTTGGTTATTCATAGTTCTAAGGTGGTTCTGGTGTCCGAGGAGGCACTCGTGGTCAAAGGAGAATGAAGTTCAAATTGTTCCAAAAGAGGGTTGTTGTTGTTGTGACTGGAAGAAGGATGAATAGCGTTGGCCGTACCGTTGTGGTGGTTGTTGTTGTTGTTACTGTCCGTACTATATTTCAAGGAAGGACTGGGCAGAAGATAACCGATGCAACTGCTGAGTAAAATGGTCCACAATTGTTTGTCACCTTGTTGTAAACTCAAATTGGCAATGGCTGCTCCGATGACACAATACACCACAAAGATTTGGCAGAAAAAGACGATTTGATTTTTAGGCACACGTTCTCCGCACCACACCCACAAAGGTTGTATTTGTAATTCTTGAAGAGAGGAACTCTGCGAAGAAGAGGTAGCTGCTGTGTTGAATGGGATGTTGATTACTTCTTCTTTTTATAGTCGACGGCTTGGGAAGCGGCAATCCAAGAAATAAAACTAGAAGGATATCCTTTCCAAACCACGTTGACTTCTTCTACTCGACGTTTACCCACTTTACGTGTTCTTCGTTCGAGAATGCTTTCGATATCGTATAAGTCGTCTTCTTTTTTGGTCATTCGTTGTAACTAAGGCAAGTAAAAAGTTCCTTTTAACACTTCTCTGTGCATGTCTTCCACTTTATAGACGGAAAGATCACGTCCACGCACTTGTCCAGTGACACGAAACAATTCGGTAGTCCAGTTTGGTAAATAACCTTTGTAAAAAGTGCGTTTGGTTTTTCAAATGCGAATCCAATCTCCCGTCTTGAGCACCAGGGTTTTCTTGTGTCCAATCTTAGGTGTACCAAACAATCGATCAAACACTGTCACTTCGTTTTCAGGGGTGACATCTTTGGGGGCACATCCGATGCTACGATGGTACGATTGATTGTACGCTTTGACCAGACGCGGTAACACGTCGATGTACTTGAGAGTGTGTTGATGTGTAAAATATTTCCACATGCGTTCTTTCAAAGTTCTTTGAAAACGTTCCACGACACTAGCTTTGGTTTCAGGATTTTCAGTGGTAAAAAATGAATGTGTCGTTGTTTCAATTCTTTTTGAAAAGCTTGGTTTAGAAATTCGGTGCCTTTGTCTGTTTGCCATCGTAAAGGGTGACGACCACTTTCTTTCAACACCAGTTTTAAGGCGCGTACTAACTAAATACTGCTTTTAGAAGTCAAAGGCATGACCCAAGTAAATTTGGAAAACACGTCAATGACACAAAACAAATAATTGTAATCACGATTGTACGCTGTCAAATGAGAGACATCAGCTAAATATGCTTGCCGTTGATGATCGATGCGAGCCACTTTGGTTTGACTGCTGGAAAATTTTCGACGAATGGGCTTGTGTAACGTGTATGTCGATTGTTCTTGTAACCGTCGTCGAACTTCTGGCAAACGTACACTTTTCAATTTGCTTTTAGCTGCCCGATACAATTTTTGAACTCCTCCGTAACCAGCAGCATGTGTAGGATTGTAGTAAATGCTGGCTAAAAGTGTCTCCATGTTTTTTTACTGCTCAATAAGTCACCCACTGTTCGATACTACTTTTGGAGTCGTGAGGTAGGGGAGGTTTTGGACGAAGCTTGACGCGTCCGACGAGCCACAGGAATGGGTTGTGAAGGGGTTACTTTTTACTTCATGTCTTTTTTCACTTCTGTCCTCCTTTCTTTCTTTTTCTCTTCTGCTGAAGAAGGGTGGACATCATCTTTTTAACCCAAGCTTTCATTTCTTTTCGTTCAGGCGTAGAAGAGGGTGTCAACAAGGAAGTTGCAATCTTACTAGGTATGGTGGGAGCAGACGGAGTTTGAAATACTTCTCGTGGGTCGTCTTCTTGTGTCATCCCCGTGGGGGTGTCTGTTTTAATGGTGGTTCTAGATTCGCTTTTCATCATGGCCTTGAAATCTCTCAGAGTGGGTTTAGCTGTTTCGTCTAAAGCTTTCTGGTGAAAGAGTTGAAGAGGTTGCAAGAGTTGGCCGTACCGTTGCGATTTTTCTGCTTCTGACAAATCACTTAAATCCATGAGCGATTGTAATTCTTGTTGTAACTTTGACATCTCGTTGAGATTTGGATTGGGAGGTAAATGAGGTATCCATTGTTCGTACCAACGATGGAGTTCCATCCATCGTTTGTAAGGAACTAAAGTCAGTTTTCGTCCTTCCATAAGATCCAAAGGTACAAGTGTGTCGTCTTTCCAGAGAAGGGTGTCCTTTTTATCTTCTTTTTTCTTCCCGTCTTTATCGCATGACTCCTCCTAAAAGAGGTCCAGCAATCGTTCCTAACACAGAAGCCACTATTTTTAACAACGGTCCTATCAGCATGGGTAGAAATTCTCCTCGTTGCACCAGCATTTTTTTTACCTTTGACTGAGATGTATTTTCTTTTTGAGCATTTGGCGAAGAACGTTCCGATGTTTGCCTAATTTTGTTTCTGTATCTTGGACAAAGGTACCGTTTCTTTCAACACATTCAAACAACATTCACACACGGTATCGATGATTTCTTTCGGGGCTGTTTGAATGAGTTGTTTTCGCATGGGAGGATTGGATTTAGTCAGGACGGACAACACGTCCCAATGTTTGGCGAGACGAGGTGGAAGTTCTTTTTTGGTTTTGCCTTTCTTGGGAGGACTATGGTTGTGGTGGTGTGCACTTTTGGGGGGTCATCTTTAGCGTCAGGAGCAAAAATAGAACTGAGGTCATTCGGAGGCCACACTTCTTTTTTATACTGGAACACGTCTCCACTGATGGTCAGCAGGACGTACCAACTTCATGACAGGCATCACTCGACGTTGAGGTGTTTTCAACGGACTAAATCGTGTCAGTTCTTGTTTGGATAAATCCAGTAAACCTTGTAACACGCCGGTTCTGTCTTGGACTTTAGTTTTAGGTGAGGCCACTTTTTTTTAGCGCAGCTGCAGTGGCCAGAGCAGCCGAAGTAGAGACCACCGGAGAAGAGGTAACTTTCGAAATAGGTTTCCATTTTTGCACCAAATTAGGAAACACGGATCTAAAATCAGGTTTGGCAGGCATCATCACGAAGGGTGAAGAAGAAGAAGAACTGGACGGAAAAGGAAATACCGACACTGCCTCTCGTGGCTTTCGGGAGTACGTGCGCGTCCTAGCAGTAGTACCTCTCTTTCGGGCAGCAGCAGATGTTGTGGTTGGTTTTTTATTGGAAGGGCTTTTATTCTTCTTAGGGCTTCACTTCTTGGGGATTTTCTTTTTCTTGTCCGTGGTAGTGGTACGTGACAGTCTTGGAGGGGATTTGGTTTTTTTCTTCTTCTTGGTGTTGGCTTAGGCATTAGAATCCCATTCAAAAGAGAACGAATCATGACACCTCCTAAAAAAACACTGCCACCAGGGGTTAAAATGATTTGTTTTTTAGTGCGTGGATCGATTCTGGGATCTGCCAGTTGTGACAACGCACTTTTATGTTTTTCAAAAAAACGTTGAGTTTGATGAGGTGTGCATGATGCCTTGAAGTAATTGACGTGCTGTCAAATTAAACCATGGAAAAACTTTTTTTAGACTAGCTTCTAACAAATGGGCACGGACTTGTGCATTTTTTTTGCGACTGATGCCATACAGGGCACGAATCAATTTGGCAGAAGGATGAGATTGAAATGAAGTCATCTTGAAGACGGTGAGAAAGAAATGACGCGGTGGATGTTTTTATAGTTTTTTTTTCTTTCAGAGAGTTGCCGAAGGGGACGTGTAAATGACAGGACCTTCTTCTTGACACCAATGGTGAAATAATTGGGTGCGAAATCTCAAATAATCGGGAGTGGTGGGTTTTAAATCGATGAGTAAATACGCATGAGGTGTTTTAGTGGCATCGTCATACGCATAATTCAGCCAAGGAGTGCCTAACTGTTTGGCTAACACTTGCACTTGAGATTTGTTTCTGGGGCTTTTAAACAAGACCAAGTAATGGGCGTTGAGACTGATAGTACGATGGGCTTTACTTTGTCGAAATAAATTTTGAGTAATGTAAATGATACTGGCATTACGATGATGTCCTTTTCGTGTAAACCAAAGTTTAATTTCTTCTTCGACTTCTCCTAACATGTCATCGAAGATGACCAGATGTGTTTGACTTGAGTCAGACACAATCGCATCGTCTTCGCGTGGTATGCCTTTGACAAACGAAATGTCTTCTCCTTGACTTTCTCGAAGTAACGTGTATAACGATTGCGCCTCTTTGTAACACCACACGATACGTTGAGGAGGATTATCAAACAAATGAGATTTGTGTTCGATCAAACGTTTGACAAATTCGGTTTTGCATGAACCACAAAGTCCAGTAATCAACATGTTAAAAGGATGGCACAGATACAGAGCTTCCCAACTGTGACGATCTAATTATTCGTCAATCACTTTGACCAGAGAAGAAGAGGCAGAGGAGGAGGAAGATGCAGCCATGACTGAGGTAGGGAGAATTTGGAGAGGAGTATGAAAGACACAAGACAATTTATACATTTCATACACGTTTAATGTTTTTCAAAAAGTGTCACCAAAAGAAAACATATTTACATGTCATGAAACGCGAAATCACATAAAGCAAAACTGGTTAGATACAACAATAAGGCACATACTAAAAGTACCAAAGATGCATATAAACAAGTCAATATACAACAGTAGTCTCGATGGATGTGTGTCCTACGAAATCGACGTACACGCACTGGTATTCTTGTCTCTGTTGTGGAATGGAACGTCTCTAATTTTTCTGGCGGAAAAGTTCTTTGTTCCTCAGGTGTTTCTTTTGGTACGACGGTGTTGACTTCTTCTTGAGGCTTAAGTGTCATTTTTGACTTTGGCTCTAAGTCACTGGTTCTTGTCTTGGATGATTAGTGACACGCAAGGTCCTTGGCATAGTGTGCCACTTCTGGTAGCCAAGCATCGAAACCAAAACTTTTCCAGTCACGTACATCTTTCCAACCGTTCAGTTGTTGGTGTAACCAACTAGCGATACACACTTCTTGGAAAGTATGAAGTGTAGATGAAGTTTGACAAATGTCTTCTTCACACGAAGGTACACAACTGGTGTTCATCACGATTCTCAACACTTTGAGTACAATTTGTCTTTCGTGCGCCGATAAAGCGCGAATGGTCATGTTTTTGTTGTTGCATGTACCGTTCATCAAAATAATCCACAACAAACACTGTTCCTCCAAAATAGCCCAAAACGAATGTCCTGGAAAACGAAATCCAAGAAAAGTAGTCACTAACACACACACCACATAGCGTCCAGAATTCAAAGGAAACAGTTCCTGTATCAGGTGCCTATAATACTCTAAGGTCTGAACACTATCGTTGACTTCCTTCCACGGAATACGTTTCACAAGTGAAGACAACGGTCGTGGCATGGTGGGTTTTTATATCCAGGTTCCCAAGGTTGGTATCTTTTGTGATAGTCTACTCCAAGGCACCTGCGATAGTTTCCTCCAAGAATCAGTCTTCTTATACTGTGGAAGTAGCAATAGTTTAAAAAACGAGAAATGACTTTGAGTTTGCATTTCACTTGTATCTTGAGTAACTCTCTGTAAATGCGTTCCCGCAGCTCCGGAGGCAAACAACGAATGTACTTTTCTAAAGTATCCGACATGTGTTACTTCTTGGGACTGACCAAAGGCAGGTACTGGCAGCGCGAAGACCATCTGGCATGTTACAAGTAAGCTGAGTTTTTATACTCCCATTCGTGAAGTGTCACACCGCAACTGAAACACTTGACTTTATCACCTTCTCTCAAGTAGAAAAATCCAGCTCTGGCTAATGCTTTAGAAGTAGGTCCTTGCAGATATTTAGGCCACTTATCTTTGAACGTCTGGAATCGACTTTCAAAGTCACAATAGCCAGGCAAAGCCACAGGCAGCGTCAATTTTTCGCCCATGTAGGGACGGCATCCGCAGGTAGGTACACGCTTAGCATCACCAATAAAGAAGAAAGGGCGTCGTGCTGCATCACTTTTGCTAGTAGGGCGGTAAGGCACACGAACGGCATCGCTTTATATGGTCCCAGATGAGCGGCAAGTTGCATCGCTGATGTCAAAGCGTACGGCATCCGTCTCTTCGCAAGGCACTGCATCGCACTCGATGTCCCCAGAGGAGCGGCAAGCTGCATCGCTACTAATGTAAAAAAGTGCGGCATCCGTCTCATCATATCCAATGTCGTAATCAGACTTAGTATTCATCTTCTTCTTGTTGCTCGGTCGATGTTTGTAGTCACAATGAATTGTTGGTCTTGGAAGTTGTCCCTTTTTTATACTGAAGATCGGCGTGTCCGTACGGCAAAGTGGTGTGGTCTGGAAATCGCACTCGTTTCTGGTAGACAAATTGGTAGACTTTTTCTAAAGGGCGACTGACGATTTGGTGGTTTGGTAACCGTACGATTTTGCAGGGCTTAAATTTTTCACTCGAAAGTCTTGAGCTTGTCCAGACTGTAAAACATTAAAGTTCACCACTTGGCTGGTTCGATAGTTCAGGGTCAATCCTTTGACTTTGCATTTGGTATGGAGTTGGCCTTGTCGGTCTCGGTATCGGTAACCGTAATATTTAGGACCACCGCTGGCAAAACTCAGGATCGTCTCTTGGGGGTGCTCGTCCGTCCATGCCCCTAAACGATCTCCTTCGATGGTGGGGTGTGGGCAACCAGGGCGATGAATGTACATGCAACTGTCGGTATCAAAGTACAGGACTCGATCTCCCAACACTTCTAAAGCCTCATAGTACAATTTCAAGCGAACATGGGCTGTCACATAGACTGCAATGACCACATTGCTAATATCGTCAGGGCGAACAAACTTGGGTTCTTCTTCGTAATTGACCAAGATCAAATCTTCACGAATGATTTCCACGTGTTTCATCAGTTTTCCTTTGTCGTCCACCAGTTGAAAGTAGCGACTGGGATCTGCCAAGTATTCCGTCTTAGGCAAGATCGGAAGTTGTGCCATTTTTCCCCACAAACAATTCAACATGACTTTGGCAAAGGATCTTCTTCCTTCGTTCTTTTCTACGTCTTCTAAAGTGATGCCTTCTACGGCACGGTACTGTTCTTTGAATTGGACCTGGTCTTCTGGCGTCTGACACCACGGGGGATAGCCGCTTGCTTCTTGTTTCAGTTTGAGAAATTCGTTGACGTAGCTCGAGAAAATTCCTGGATTCGAGGCGTCGTCTTTTTGGTATTGTTGAGTGGTAGGAAAGTGCCAAATCTCGTACACTTTCAACAAGCGGTGTCCCCGATCCAGAGCCCGAAACAATTCGACGCTAACCCACATTCCTGTCAAAGCGCGTTCTTCCTCCTTGTGGTGATATTGGTTATCTTGATTGCATGTTTCAGGGCAAGACAGGATGGTACAAATGGGTCGGGGGTAAGACTTTGCATTTGATCAATCCTTCGTATTGATGAATGTGTTCCACGTCGATGTGTTCTGTCAGGATTTCAGGGTGACCGATAGGGAAACTCTTGTATTTGCACACCCAAGGATACAACGAACACACGTCGATGTATTTGATTTCTTCTCCTCGAGATTCGTCTACGTCGTACAGCAAGCGAGTGGCATTGGTTCGTCCTCCAAACAAACTGTGGCGTGGGTCCAAAGGTTCGATGTCTACCACGTTGTAACTTTCGGCAATGCGTCTAAATTCAGGATCGGTTTTGAAACGTCGATCGTAATCGTGCTCCCACATTTCTACCACATGGTATCCTTGACTTTCTAACTTCAGGCGTCGTTGGTAGGTGTGCTCGTACAACTCTTCCATGGTGAACTCTGAAAAAGGACTTTGTAAGTGTCGTTGAGGAAAACAGGTAGGGCATCCGTGAAACAAGCATCCCTGAAATTCGTACACCGTCTGAGGGTTGTCTAAATCCCAGCCATCCACAGAAAGACTTCCCATTTTCTTTTCTTCCCCTCCGTTTCAGGCATGTTGTATCCATTTGTCTTCCTTTTCGCATAAGTAATGCAACCAACGCAAAGCTTTGGCAGAGTATTGACGGCTGACCGAAAGATGAGTGTTAGGGTCTATGATGGCTAGTGTATTCTCGGGCATTAACTTTTTTCTCTACACTAATTCACACGCTTTGGCTAGGGTACACGCTTCCTTCAAAGGATCGACTTCTCCGTGATCTAGAAATAATTGTCGAAACTTTCCACAGCAACGGCGTAAATGTCAACATCGGATCGACAATACTTCAGCATTTCTTCTTGAAAGTCAAACGGGTCTGAAGCGTGAGCGTGGTACAAAGCGTGGAAGGCTTTTCGGTGTTCGGTGTGCATCCCATCGGGATCGTAATAGTGAAGATCAGGCAAATGCGGCAGAACTGCACGTTGATTGACTTGGGTATTAAAAAAGTGGGGAAAATACCCTTTGGCCATTTCTGTCATTCCAAATGTTTTAGGCATTCGACTCAAAAGCATGGTCAAATAACTCGTGTAATCTTTGAATTGTACTTGTCCCACTTTCATGTAGATGAGTTTGGCTCCGTTAATGGTGACTTGGGGACATTCTGTACCTTGTTCTGAATAATATTTTAGCAGAAACTGTCCATCGTATCCCGAAAAATTGTGAGCCATGACGCTAGCACATAGATGACAGGTCCCGTAACGTTGAATGTCCTCTTCGCTCCAAGTGTCGTCAATAGGGTCTAAAATCCATTGGGCAAAATCGGCCAGAGTGTTGGGACCACGAAAGATTTTTTCACGTCCTCCTAAAATCTTACTACAATGGGGACAGTGAAAATATATAGGCTCTTGTATGCACTTCTCACAAGCCCGATGAGCGACGCAGAAATTAGGGATGTGAATGCCCGTTTCTTGCATACATTCAAAGTAAAAAAAGATGAAATCCACTTCTGTCTTGTTCTTCTTCTGCTGCTCATCACCCTTTAATTCTTCTCCAGTTCGTTGTCATATTTTTTGAATGTAACATTGATGTTCAAAGTCCACGATTTTGTCGCAGATACGACATCTTTTCTTTCCGTCACAAGTGTGTGCCTTGGAGTTGTTGGTTCGCATCAGCTGTCCACACGTGGAGCACAATCTCAATAAGTCACAAGCACTTTCCTGCTGGTGAGCTTGTGTCGTGCGATGTTGTTCGTAACAAGAGGGACTGTCAAAGGTTCGTCGACACATTGAGCAATGCATGTGTTTTTCAGGAAGGCATGGTGTGGAAGCTAAACAGCCCCGACATCTCTCTCCGCAATGAATGTGTTGGTCCCGACTACAAAATCCTTTGTCACATTTCTCGCAGTAGTAAGCGTATCCAATAAATCCTGTGATACTAGTGATGGCATCGAAATGTTCTTGATGATGATACACGTGAATGTATTTTCCCTCGAGGAAATCGGGTTCTCGAAACACCAGAGCTCCACGAACCTCTTGAGGGTGTACTTTCAACGTGTACCGAAGAGCCAAGACGTCTTCAAATTGTTGCATTTCAGAAATGCTACACACGGTCTCTTTCAATATGCCTGCTTCTTGTAACAGGAGTTCTGCTTCTTTTCGTTGTTTGGCTCTGTCCGACTGTCGAATGCTCCCCCATGCTCGTTTCCATTCTGCGGTCTCGTTCTTCTCGGCATGCATTCGCCCCACGACGATGGCACGGGCTAAGCACATCCTGTCTTGGGAGTTGTTGATTTGGACGATACTGCTTTTGGTGCTGCAAAGGTCGTCCACCGGTAACACCTTGCGTGGTCCGCTACCTCGAGGAGGTGAAACGTGGGTCATGTGAAGTGTGGCTTTTCCATCGGTGATGGTAAACTCGTCGTTGGATTGTTGAACGTGTTCGCTTTGGTCCATGACTTAGACGGTGTCGATTGTATCGGGGTACTAAACTCGATCCAGACAGGTGACTTCAAACTGTCGTGATGGATGGAAAGTCTCAACCGATCGTCCTCTTTGGCTCCGCATTGTCGTTTCAATGTCACTAACACAGAATCTCACAAATCGGTAATGAAACCTGTGGCTTTCTCGGGAGGCACTTCAGACTTGAAGTCTTTAAAGCGAACTGTGTAAGTGTAAATTTTCTGGATGTCATTTTTTGCGTCTCTCGAATGTGATAGTAATTTAAGGGAGCAACGGAACTAATTTCTTTTTTAGGGATTCTAGACTCTCTTGGTCTTGTGGAAGGTGTGGTTTCAGGTTCACTCATCTCCTCTTCGAAATGTCTAGCATCGACTTGGGCTAACACTTCAGCTAGCGGTGTATGAGGCGGTACGGAAAGTCGCCGTCGTGGCCTCTTAGTTTCTTCTGTTTTCTCATTGAAAGTGCGTGATCGTTTAATCGTGATGTCCAACTTGGATCTGATTGAGTTTTTACACAGGCTGTCTCCCTATATATAGGGAGAGCTTCCAACCCTCAGAGTCACTATTCGTTATTCAACTTTCACGCTGTGTAGATGGAAGAGTCAAGACAGATCGCCTTTCTGGTCAGAGATTTACAGACAGTCCTTCGAAAGTATACCACTTTCAATAAAACTAAGGACTACTCCTCCTCTCGAGATAAAAGTCAAGATACTTGCTATATCTGCCAAGAGAAAGGACATTGGGCTCCAGAATGTCCACAACGTCAAAGTAAAGAAAAAGAAAACAGAGACAAAGGGAAAGATACCTATTATTATTGTCAAGAAAAAGTACGTTGGTCTTCAGAGTGTCTTAAGAAACAAGAGAACAAGCAGGAGAGGGAGGAGGCAGATGACTCTTCAGAAACAGAAGAAGAGCCCATCCCCGTCGTCAGGAAATGTAAGAAGGCAAAACGACTGGAAGGTAGTGAAGAAGAAAAAGAACCCTTGATGCCTGTGAAGAAATTCAAAAAGATAGACAGACAGTGAAAGAAGAAAAAAATGAACTTGAGTGATGTGTTATGAAATGTTCATTGTGATTTTTAAAAAAGAAAATATACCAATAAGGAAAAAAAGTAAGTGTCTTTTGGTTTTGATTTTGTTTTAGAGTATGGACGCACGCACGCACGCACTCATACACAATCCAATGATGGGATTTAAAGTTTTACTTGATTTTGGCAATTTTATTTCTTTTCTAGAGATCTGGGTGGTCCTGAAAAGGACCGTTGGGGGGTTGTTTCTTTTTAAACAAACTTATGGACTGGACATGATGAGTTGTAACTGTCTCATTCCCTTTCCACGGCCAAGTCCTACTCCTACACCTCCTGCTGCTGCTTTGGTAGTAGTAGTAGTAGTACTTTTCCTCTTCTAGCTTTCTTATTTCCTCTTCTTGCTTTCTTCTTTCCTCTTCTTGCTGAAGAAATGCTTCTTCTGCTTCTCTCTGACGCTGCAAAAATATTTCCAATTCTTCTTTGTGTCTCTTTTTAAAATCATCCACCACGGGTAATGAAGGTGGTACTACCACGGTAGTTGTTTCAGGCAAAAATTATTGCGACGACAAAAAATCCAAAAAATCCAAATTAAAATCTTCTGGTTGAATGTTGACCGCTGCCGTTGTCGTCGTACTATCACTCCGAACATAAGAGGTTTCCGTCGCAGGCTCACCCCAATACGTTGTTTTCGTTGTATCAGCCATACTCAAAATGCCGCAAATGGTAAAACCGTACGCACGCTGTGGTGGCTATATATTGAAGGTGACGTCACACCCCCGCCCCCGCTCTCTTCTGATTGGAAGAGAGACCCACCCTTTTTGTAACGAGCGATGGGATTGGTGAACCGTTTCGATCCGATCTTAGGCTATATATACCAGCGATTTTGTGACATAGTTTCACCTATTCTCAAGACAAGAAAATGTATACATCTGTTGAATCTTCAAACATCGTATCGGGCATGCTGTTCAACCAGGACCACCCGATGTACGTGAAAGCTTCATGGGCTATCACCAAGATGACAGATACAGCTCTTTGGAAGAGAAGGATTTATGTAGAGAGACAAGGGTGTCTGAAGAGGGTGCTCATCTAAGGACCTGAAGTAGGTGGAAGTTTGAGGAAGAAGAAGACCGGTGAAGAGGTGCGATATGTGTTAACTTGGTTAACAAAACTCCAACGGTCCTTTTCAGGGCCACCCACATCTCTTAGAAAAGAAACCACCCAAAATTGCCAATAGTATTGCTATGTTTGTTTGTTTGTTTGTTTGTCTATGTGTATGTGTCTACTCTGTCTTCATCCACACTTCTGTCCCCTATAAAACACTTTTGACCCTATAAACACTTTTGACCCTATAAACACTCTTGACCCCCAACTACCCCATCCACCTCCCCAATCTTAACCTACGGGCTAATGTTAATTCCGTATGACCCCCAGTTCCTCCCTATACTACTGGTATTGCTTAAAATGAAGTATCAATGACACTGGTGAGATCAAGAATGATGCAAAAGTATCATCTTCTGACTTAATATAAAATTCACATTCAATAAGTTCTTTTCTTTTTACTGGTAAATATATTGGTGAACCAAAGTTATAACTCCATCCATCTTGTGAGTTTTTTTTTTTTAATCTTTCAAAAGAGGTTGTTCTGATCCTTTCACAATGCTTTCCTTGCGAATGTTGGTAAGCACATATAATGCATTACTGATTGTTATATCCTTTTTCCTTTCATCTCTTTAAAAGAGGCATAAAATTCAACTAATACAACTTTCCAAAATCCATTAAATGTAAGTGGTACTTTTAATTGTACTTTAAAGTTATACACTTGATTGTCTGGAAAATAATGATTGATATCATCAGTTTTTATGTAAACATAACGATCCGTTATTTTATGCAGGATCAACAGAAATATCTTTTACGTGATCAGCGTCTATCCAGCTATTGAATGATTTTGGAAAGCCTTCCCACTGAACAAAATATTGAACTTTTCCGCTTTGTTTTCTTTTTTCATGATTGTTTCCATAAACCAGACTATTTTCATCTTTGTCAACTTTTTGGATTTCTGAATTATAAAATAATCCTTTGATATCTTCATCTTTGAGATCATTAATTTTATACATGGAAACACCTTGTTTTAAGAGGCAATTAACAATTTTAGACACTTCTGATGTATACTGTTGCTGATAAGAACAAAGAAATGGATGTTTGATGTATGTTATTCTCACAAGATCACCTACTTTAAATTTGTATGGTGGTTTATGTTTCCGTCCAACTTGAGGCTTTTTCAGATACGTGTAGGCCCAGACATCAGCTTGGTTTCCCTTGTTAACATCTTTAGGAGCATTATAATTTAGACTACGATGAGGTGATGCATTATAATTTTGAACTAATTTGTCTAAATCATTGATATAACGATAACTGTGATTATGCTTCATCATTCTATACATAGCTATTTTAATGGTTCTTTGCACTCGTTCGTCATAATTAGCTATTGCTGGATTTTGTGTCGGAAAAGGTATACACCATTGTCTTTCATAAATTTCTTGAACTACTGGTTAGCAAATTCAGAACCTTTGTCTGATCGTAGTTTAATAGGTTTACGATCCTGAAAAATCTCTTTCATTGCGTTGAGAACAGATTTTGCAGATTTATTTTTCAATGTTTTTACCCACAGATATCTGGAAAAAAATATCAATCACAAATAGTAAATACTGAATTCCATCATTTTCTTTCCACAGGTTTACTACTGACATGAGATCAGCATCAAACTGTTCATCAATGGAAGAGATTCGTACATTGGGAGTTCTGAATTTCTGTTGTATTTGTTTTTGTAGAGAATATGCATCTTGGTTATTTAACCACTTCTTAATGAAGTATAAACTGAAGTGGTCAGGATACTTCTTATGCAAGATTTTGTAGAGTTTCTGAGGACCAGCAAATGCAGCTGAATTAGACACGTTAAAATAATACTTCTGAAGGATTTATTCATCCTTTAGTCTTTTATCCATCATCTTCGTGAGATGTTAATAAAATACTTAAAATAAAGATATTGAGCCATTTTATATAACTTTTTTTTCTTCATTTTAGTGAAACACATTTTTTGTGGTGTAAGAAATAATAGAAAAACATAGCATACATATACACTTTACATATATTTCTCTCTCTTTCATGTAAATATTGTTGTAAAAGTATGTATGTATGTATGTATGTATGTATGTATGTATGTATGTATGTATGTATGTATGTATGTATGTATGTATGTATGTATGTATGTATGATTGATTTGCTTATAGATTGGATCAATCAAAAGAAATATATGGGGAGAAAGTAAGAAAAAAGATCGATATAAAATTGTATTGGTTTTGAGAAAATGGAATAGATAGAGGACAGGAGAGAGACATTGATCATAAGAAAAAAGAAGAATAATAATAATAAGTAGATAACAAACACAAATGTACAAAGAAAGAATGATTTATTACAAGATGGAATTTTGTATCAACAATATGTCAATAATTAGCTTAAGATTTCTACATTATTATAGTTGAATATATTTGATGGACTGTTACTGTTTTATAAAAAGTCTTAAGTAGTAATTTTAATTGAAAGTAAATTAGAATTTTAAAATATATAATTTTTTCCTCTGTTATTTCATGTGGATAGTATTACTCCTTGAATCTTTCTTCCAGGTAAATCATCTTTCAAACCATGTAAAATATTTTCTCTTTGCTTGCTTCAGTTTTAAATTCATTCTTTCTCCATTGATCAGAAACAAGTTTCTGTCTATATGCAGTTAATTGATCTGGTAGTATATCCAACTTAGCAGTGGCATCCTGCCATTGCTCAAGAACTTTTTTATGATCAACGGCTTCCAAAATGTGTGGAAAAAAGGATATCACTTTTTCACTAGTAGAGTACATGATACATTCGTGGTGAATTTGAGATGGGTGATCGACTTTACATCCATAACAATTTTCTCTCACTACTTTTGCAACAATATATTCAGCATAGAGAGAGCATATCGAAGATTAAATTCATCTTCTAATATTCCACTGGTTCTATCATCCGCATGAGTTGTAAATTGTGTTGAAATATTTTCCATAGCGATTTAAATAGTTTCTCAAAAGAAAGCATGTTAGATCAAGAGCACTTTTGATATGAAGAACTTAGTTTCTCTGGTATTACTGAAAGGAAGACTAAACACAATCAAACTATATAAACCGACATGATATAGACCATGGGTTTTGCTCCGCCCATAATAGTCTCTGCCTGCTGCGATAATCCGATATCATACCTTCCCCATACGAACTTTCAGATTGTATCATTTCAAGCACTAGGTTCAGAATATACTTATCCCATTCTTGACTTTGCAACATTTTATTCCTCATCTCATCTGAAAACAATTTCGCTTTGCAGCTTTCCAATTCGTTACGAGGAATATCAAGCTTGGTAACATACTCTTCCAATTCTTTAAGTATGTTTATTACATCCACTGCTTCCAAAATCTGGTGAAAATATTTCTTCACTCTACTGCTAGGGGTGAGTGTCTTGCGTTTATGTAGCAAAACATCAAACTCGTTTAAGTTACATCCATTACAATTCATCACTGTAACACTTTGAAGATGACCTAACATGTGTAATCCAACAATACAATTAAATTCTGCTTTCATGTCATCAACAATAGTGGTGTTGGAGTTTTAAGCATATTTGCATGAAGTGGCTAATGCAAGGTCACACTGATACATATTTGCATTTCCATTATACAATCTCACATGGTCTTCAGGGTGGTCATAAGTCCAATTGCTTTATTGTACTGATCGACAGTTATGCAGGGCATCATACAGGGGGCTTCAAACCATTCTTTATTCTACATATGTATGAACTTAGTGCCATAGAACATTCCCAAGTACTTCAGTGATACAGGTGAAGAGTCTAATAATAAAATAATAGATCTCTGGCATGCTGCATCTTTGACGCAAACTATTAATCCCATAAAATTTATGCTTTAAACCTACCCCTATTTCGTGACGCTTACTCTGGTCGGTTCAGTTATTATAGTTTGCATGTCATTAAGCATCATCACCTCTCTGAGACCCCTGAATTTAGCACTGAGTGTGTCCTCGTTTAAATCACCCATAATTATTATATTACCACAGATACTGAAGCCCCGCACAATGGTGATATTCAACGAGTCCCAGAAGTGTGACGATGCAGATGGAGGACGGTAGATTGCAAGCAATAGATATTTCATACCTTTAACACATGTTTCTATCCATATTCATTCAAGGTTACGTATCAACAGATCGGTACATGGTTTGAAAATCAAATTTTCTGAAATGTAGACCATTATACCTCCACCACGATTTGTCCGATCACACCTAATTGGTTTATGATAACCGTCTAATTTAAGATCATCGTCAGTAATGTTATCATCTAGATGAGTCTCTGTAAGTGCAATTATGTCAAAATCATCAAAATATGTAGCGACGAAATCTAATTTATGGCAAACAGATCTAGTATTTAAATGTAAAAAAGATAACGTACTATTAGTTGATGACGTAATTGAACTATTGTAGCTGTTGGAATCAGATGAATCTAAATCTGATACAGATATTGGACCTGGATTCAGCTCAATGTCCCCGGATAATATAAGAACTAGAAACATCCATAATATACAAATGAACAAGTTTGTGAACATTAGATTTGCAAAAGTATTACACCTTAGATTAATTTTATCATATATGTTAATACAACTGACATGTAGCAAAAATTATGATAATTCAACATTGAAACATATGAACGGTACAAGAAGAAGCCAACTGAACATTATTATAACAGCGTCTTTACCCAATGTAATAAGGAGATTGATGAATACAACATCATTAAAGTTCAACCTTTTCTTACTCGGTACAATTTTAGCTGTACTGAAGAAAAGTCTGATGCTTATCCTATGTAAAATATTAGAACAAGCCTTAATGTACAGTATGATTTAACGTCAATGATAAGACGGACTTTGCCTTGTGATTTGACTCGACGGAACACATTTCATAAAATGTAACATATACAATGCAACCTGCCACGGTCAAAAGTAGAAGAATGAAGAAATGCAGATTAGGAATAACAGAATGAAAGAAGAATGAATGCATAGATACTGAAAGAGAGAGAGAGAAAAAAATAATATATGAATGTATGAATGTTGATTTGTGATAATAATTCAAATGAGCAGTCTGCAGCGAAAATCGTAAATATTTCAAAGTAACTGATAAAAATATAAAAAATAATTTTAAAAAACGAAAAAAAATAGATGAGAGAGAGAGAGATAAAAGGAACATTCCAGGATATGCAGGTGATGAACAGAGAAGGCACATGACGAAGTCACCGATAATTTAAAAAAAGGCACATACACAAATTACTAATGTAACGGAAACTTAATTTACCAAAATGAAAGAGCATTTCACCCATTCATTACTTGTGTAGTAATACAGTAACCCATGATGGAAGAAAAGAAAATGAATATACATTTCTGTTAAGAAAAAAAATCAGGATATAAAAGATAAGAATATACGATCTTTCTTTCCCCAACCCCCATTTTTTTTTTAACATGAACAAGGCTATTAGGTCAGTAAAGGTCGTCTCGCCATACTATGATCAACTTTACTAGAACAGTTATCATTTAATTTCAAAGTGAAATCTCAGATCAAGTTCCAAATTTTTTAATTGAAATAATAGATGCATACTAAATGAATGTGACATGAATTCTTCAAAGGAAGTGGGCCACAGACAGTATGAGAGACTGAAAAGCCAAGGGCATCAGCTGCCCATATTTCGCTCTAAAAATAAGTCAGCTGATGTGGATCGCATTATGACATTTGTTGACATAACCAAAATGACATGGCTGGAGCTTGAACATTTCATTGATCCATAATACAAGCCATATAGAGAACAGAGCATGCGCATTATCCAATTAAACTACACCGTCTCGTAAGGTTAAATTGGATAATGCTTGTGCCCCGCTCTCTGTCTATAGCATGGTTACTTGCGTGATAATTGAGGTATTAAATATACGTGTATGTTACCACTCATGAATTTAGAACCACATGTGACTTTACTTCACGAGAAATATCGGCACCAAATCTTCACATTTAGCCAATTTTTGGGGAAAATTGTCGAACTGGTCGTATAATATTCTTGGATTTTACAAACTTGATAGGTATAAAGAGAACTGTCCCATTTAGTTGGACAACGAAATGTTTCGTCTGCAATCTTGATTCCTCTCATGTATAACTGAAAGGTCTCTCACGCGTTTTTTGGTCATTAAAAATATGCGGTGCATGAAAGAGATTGTGACCGTGTATTTGTACTTTCAAGTAAGATGACACTCACTGTCTGTTATAAACAGACGTTTTCTGATTTAAATATTAAAAGTTCATATATAGAAGGGCTCTTAAACAAGTATTCATTTGATTTGACATTTCTCAAATGAGTTAAATAAAACTAATTTTTTGACATTGTATTTACCTAGTGAACATTGTGCATAGTTTTGCATTACTCCATGACGTTGCAATGTGTTGCAACAAAGGGTTTCAAACGATTTTTAAGACATGACATCATTATGTTAATCTTTACTTATAGCATAACCTTGAGGTGAACATTATGTGATCAATGTTTTTTACTTTATTCATAATGTGTGCATGCAAAATACCGCTAAACACCAAAATACAAAGTCAGATTTGTGTTCATTGGTTGATTGTGTTTAGTGCTAATAATAATCGTGTATAATGAGGCATATCGCTTTGCGTTCTCATGGGGTTTTATTTTCGATCATGTATGAATAAATGTATGTATGTATATAGATCTACCATGCAGTAGAACATAATTATGTTACCCACCAATTTTGTTTATATTAATAATGATTGCAATTATATCGCAAGTCAAGATGGCCGAGCTGTCTAAGGCGCTCCGTTCAGGTTGCAGTCGGGTCCTCTCGGCGTGGGTTCGAATTCCACTTTTAACCGGCATGTTTTTCTCCTTTTTTTTCTTTTCTTTTGCACAATTTAAAATAGAAAGAAAACAAACAAATGTTATCTATCGAAACCTAGTTGTCATTTCAATTCATAACTATGTTTAAGGCAAGTATAATTATAATCATACATCTATATTACATGTGAGCATCCTACAAAAGAGAGAGAGAGTGAGAATATGGAAATCAGAAGGGATTTTGATAAATTATGTACATGTTGAATTCATTACAAAAAGAGGATTATTATCTAGAGAGCATAAAAGCAATAGTCCACTGTCCTCACCGTAATTATATGCGTATTTATACGCCATGAGTGAATCACAATATACCAACAGTGCTTTATACCAACACTTTAAAAGCCATGTTATTTTTAATATGTGTGTGTGTGTGTGTGTGTGTGTGTGTGAGAGAGAGAGAGTGTCTGCACGGCCGTTGTAAGGAGCGGGCGAAACGGTCGCACGGGGCGCCAAGCCGTGGGCGGGGGGGGGGGGCACATTTCAAGGAGTTTGCGGTATTTTTCTCATAGTGGAGGGTGCCGAAGGCGATGCTTGCCCGGGGACCCGTTTCGTCCAGAGCAAACTTACGACGGCCCTCTGTGTGTGTGTGTGTGTGTGTGTGTGTGTGTGTGTATCTGTGATTACCTTTTTAATCTAATAAGTTATGAATGGTTCTCAGGAAGACCAATCGATTTAATTCGCTGCTCTCCTACATGGATTCGAATCCCATTTCTAACATTAACTTTTGTAATTTATGTTATAAAGACAAGAAACAAAATATATAAACACAAATAAGATAATCCAGATGATTATTAAGGGCAATAAGTAAAGCGAATAGACTTCACATGGTGTGTGAGTGTGGTATGGCCAATTATCATGTATAGTATGCAATAAGTGGAAAATGGGACAGTATTTACTTTAAAAACTGTCAATGAAATGTGTAGGTACCATTTTTTTTTTTTTTACGGAAAGGGTATTCATAAGACCTACAATAGGCAATTTGATATTGCATTAACGCACAATTGATCGCGGCGTGGAGATAGAATTGAGCTATTGCGTTGCAATTATCGTATTGCATAAAGACTAAGCAAGATTCAACGAGCATTACATTTTGCATATACATGGAGCCTTAATCAGATTGCGGCCATAGCTTGACAGGCTTGAGGCAGCTGCTTCCGATTTTGTGCTGTTTTTAATTATACATGTGTTCGTTGACTGTCTTCGTCTACGTTATTGTGGTCATCTTGCATTGGCTGTTCTGTTGGAATGTGTTTCTCCATCTATATCTTTAGGAAACGAGAACTATATGACTTTTTTCTCAGTCGTCTTATCGCACTGCTACAACCACCTTTGTTGTTGAATATTCCGCCATCACGTGATAGCTGCCAGTCCACCCGTTTATGCTATGATCGACCCTTGTTAATCGCATTAAATAACCGTTCCTCGGCGCTTCATACTACATTGCGCACTAGACTAAACGACCTTGGACTACATTCATCTTCACTTAAATGTAAACGCCAGCGAAAAAAGAAACGTTGTTTCAAAGCCGGTCAGCGTAGAACAGGAAGAAAAACTCCAGTTATCTCCCTTTCGCCCTTTCCTTCACAACGATTTGAAAACTCAACCGATAATTTGAACAATTTAATTAAAATTCCCCTTCAATCATCAACCTTTAAGTCGGAGCAACCACAGCGCATAGCATTATTCAACTCCAAATCTGTTGAACCGCCGGAAAAGTGTACAGAAATAGTAAACCTTATCAATGATCAGAATATCGACATCTTTTTCCTGACAGAAATATGGATAAGAACATCAGGCGATGAGCCAAAGTGCACGGATCTAACACCCCCGGGTTACTTCATCAAGTCGTTCCCCCTCCACTCCCGCAGAGGTGAAATTGCTGTCATCGCAATGGACTCCATACTCCACCGTCTTAACTATGTTGTGCACAACCTTCTATTTCGACCACACATCGTATGAACTGGTCCAAACCACCCTCACAATGGAACAAAGGTCAGTCCGTTTCTTCTGCTTCTACCCCTCTCCTCCAAGTAAAAAAAAAAAAAAAAAAAATAAGCTGACTGAATTTTTTTTTTTTTTTTTTTTTCATAACAGTTTCCTAACCTCCTAGAATATATAAATTAGATAGGTGGCCCCAGGGCCGGATTAAGACCTTCAGAGGCCCTACGCACTGAAAAGATTATGGTGCCCCTTCCCCCCCCCCCCCCCCCATGTAATTCAAAATAAAAACAATACTAAACCGTAATTTCTCCTTCTTTTTTTTTTTTTTTTTTTTTTTGTGCCTCTGCTTTGCTGGTGCCCTAAACACGTGCTTAGTCTGCCTATTGGGTAATCCAGCACTGGGTGGCAGCATATTTATTCTTGGAGATTTTAACTTTCACTTTGACTGTCCTGGAAACCCATACACATCAAAACTCCTAAATTCCATTCACGCTTTCAACCTCAAACAATCAGTTAACCAACCCACTCATAAACATGGTCACATTTAAGACTGTATTCTTCATAGACCTGATGAAAATATTCTACAGTCTCCATTGGTATCCCACGAGCTTTCATCAGATCACATATGTAATCTTGACGTATCAATTCCTAATCCTCCACCTTTGTTTGCTACTAAGAGAAACCTCCGTTAGTAGTAATGGGTGAGTGTTGAGCCTCAAGATTTTCCAGGGTGACACTATAGCCTCAAGGGAAATTTAACATGGTTGGGCTTCTACAGCCTCAAACGGGAATGGAACATGGTGGGGCCTCTACAGACTCAAATGGGAATAGAACATGGTGTGGCCTCTACAGCCTCAAACGGGAATGGAACATGGCGGGGCCTCTACAGACTCAAACGGGAAAAGAAAAAAAAACAGGGAGGGAGGGGATAGAAGTATGGCAATAATGAAAATTTATCTTTTCTTGTTAAATGGTGGGCCCTGAAAAGGGCCGTTGGAGTCATGTGAACCAATTCAGTTAACATAGAAGACATCTCCTGGAGGGTCTTCTTTTCCTTAGACTTCGTCTGACTTCAGGTCCGTAAATAAATACCCGCTTCAAACATCCTTGGCGTTCCACATAAATCCTTCGTTTCCAGAGAGCGGTCTCGGTCATTTTCGTAATCGCCCATGAGGCTTTGACATACACGGGATAGTCTGGGTCGAAGAGCGTTCCCGAGATGATGGTAGATGACTCTACACTAGTCCACATCTTGTTTTTTCTTCTTCTTCTTCTGGAGTGGTCTTGGAGAAAACCGGTGAAGCTCTATGAGACAAGCGGTGGTATATATACACTAAGAGTGGATCGAAACGGATTGAAATGAACTACCAATCCAAGCGCGCGTTACAAGTGGGTAGGTTTTTCTTCCAATGGGAAGAGAGCGGGGAGGGAGACGTCATCTTGAGTATAAAGGCATCACAGAGTTCGTAGGGATTTTACTTTGGACAGCCTAGGTATGACGAAGACCGCAAAGACCATGTATTGGAGTGAGCCTGCGACGATAGCAACGAATGCCGTGTTGAACTTCCAACCGGAAGATTTTAATTTAGATTTTGGGGATTTTTTGTCTTCTTCTCAAGAATTTGTGCCTGAAACTACCACGACTGCTGCTATACCACCAGCCTCTTTCTCTGTCATGGACGATTTCAAAAAGAGGCAAAAAGAAGAACTGGAAAAATTTGTACAGCGTCAGAGAGAAGCCGAAGAAGCTTTTCTTCAGCAAGAAGAGGAAAAAAGAAAGAAGAAGAAGAAATAAGAAAGTTAGAAGAGGAGAAGTATGAAGAACCGAAGGAAGAGAGCGAGGAAAACAAAACGATGAGTGTGTTACAAGACATTTTAGCGGAGTTAAAGCATCTGAGAAACATGTATCAGATTTCTTTAACTCAACCTAAGAGAAAGAGACCATAACGGGCCAAACATTCGAAACCCATCACTACTAATGAGATGCTACCACCACTACCACCACCACCACCATTCACTACTACTACTACTACTACTACTACTACTACTACTACCACCACCAAAGCAGCAGCAACAGCAGGAGGAATAGGAGTTGGTCGTGGAAAGGGATTGAGACAGTTAAAGCTGATCATGTCCAGTCCATAAGTTTTTTTAACAAACAAACACCCCAAAGGTCCTTTTTAGGGCCACCCCATTTATCCAGAAAAGATGATCATTCAATTTGCCAAAATCAAGTAAAACTTTCAACCCATTCTTTGGTTTGTGTAAGAGTGATTGCGTGCGTGCGTGCGTCCATACTCTAAAAACAAAAAAAACAAAGACACTTACTTTTTTCCATTCTGGTCTATTCTCTTTTTTCAAAAATCACAAGGAACATAACACCACACTCAAAATAGTTCATCATTCACTGTCTGTCTTTCTTGTTCTTGAATTTCTTCACAGGGATCAAGGGTTCTGTTTCTTCATCTTTCTCACTGTCTTCCAACCGTCTAGCTTTGTTGCTTTTCTTGACGACGGTGATGAGTTCTTCTTCTTCTTCTGGGGCTGAAGATCCCTCTGCTTCCTCCCTCTCTGGTAGGTTCTCTTGTTTCTGAGGACACTCCGAAGACCAATGTCCTTTTTCTTGACAATGATAACAAGTATCTTTCCCTTTGTCTCTCTTTTCTTGTCCTTTACTTTGACGTTGTGGACATTCTGGAGCCCAATGTCCTTTCTCTTGGCAGATATAGCAAGTATCTTGACTTTTATCTCGAGAGGCAGAGGAGTAGTAGTCCTTAGTCTTACTGGTATACTTTCGAAGGACTGTCTGCAAATCTCTGACCAAAAAGGCTCTCTGTCTTCTTGACTCTTCCATCTTCACAGTTTGAAAGTGCAATCACGAATACTGATTCTGATGGTAAGAAGGCCTCTCTCAAATCAGACTTCAAGATGAAAAGATCACGCCCAATCTATGAGAAAACAGAAGAAGAAACGAAGAGGCCACGACGACGAAGACTTTCCGTGCCGCCTGAAATGACGCTCGCTGAAGTGCTAGCTCAAGTTCATGCTAGCGATTTCGAAGAAGAGATGAGTGAGCCTGAAACCGTACCACCTTCTACCCAACCCAAAGAATCCACCACCACCACCCCTGACCAAGAAAGTCCTACCGTGGTTCCCGAATATTACTATCGGATTCGAGAGACGCAAAAAATGACATCCAGAAAATTTCGAACTACGGCATACACTTACACGGTTCGCTTCAAAGACTTCAAGTCCGAAGTGCCTCCATAGAAAGCTGCAGGGTTCATTACCCATTTGTGGGATTCTGTGTTACAGAACTTGAAACGACAGGGCGGAGCCAAAGAGGACGATCGGTTGAGACTGTCCATCCATCACGACAGTTTGAAGTCTCCTGTTTGGATCGAGTTCAGCACGCCGGCAGAATTAACACCAGCCAAAGTCATGACCAAAATAGAACACGTTCAACAATCCAACGAAGAGTTTGCCATCACGGATGGAAAGGCTACACTTCCCATGACTCACGTCTCCCCTCCTCGAGGTAGCGGACGAAGCAGGAAAGCGTTACTGGTGGACGAACTTCGTAGTACCAAACGCAGTGTCGTCCAAATCGACAATTCTCAAGACCAGATGTGCTTGGCTCGGGCCATCGTGGTGGGGCGAACGTATGCCGAAAGAAAGAGACCGCAGAATGGAAAAGAGCCTGGAAGAGCATTCGACAATCGGACAGAGCCAAACAACGAAAAAGAAGCAGAACTCCTGTTACAACAAGCAGGCATCCCCAAAGACACCGTGTGTGGCATTTCTCAAATGCAACAACTTCAAGACGTCTTGGCTCCTCGCTAGACCTTGAAAGTACACCCTCAAGAAGTGCGCGGAGCTCTGCTGTTTCGAGGACCCGATTTTCCCGAAGGAAAATACATTCACGTCTATTACCATCGGGAACATTTCGATGCCATCACCAGTATCACAGGATTTCTAGGAAACGGATATTATTGTGAGAAATGCGACCAAGGAGTTAACAATCGAGAGCGACACATTCATTGCGGAGAGAGATGTCGGGGCTGTTTAGCTGCCAAGCCATGCCTTCCTGAACAACACGTCCATTGTGAGACGTGTCGACGAACTTTTGTCAACCCCTCTTGTTACGAACAACATCGCAAGACACAAGGACACCAACAAAAATGTGCTTGCGACCTATTGAAATTGTGTTCCACATGTGGACACCTGATTCAAACCAACGACCCCAAGAGACACACTTGTACCGGAAAGAAAAGATGTCCCATTTGCCACCAGATGGTGGATTATGATCATCAATGTTTCATGCAAAAGTACGACAATACATTGAAGAAAGAATTAAAGAGGGATCAGAATAAGAACCAAGTCGATTTCATCTTTTTTGATCTTGAATGCATGCAAGAAAAGGACATCCACATTCCCAATTTCTGCGTCGCTCATCGGGCTTGTGAGAAGTGCATCCAAGAACCTATCTACGTTCACTGTCCTCATTGTAGTAGGATTCCAAGAGGACGTGAAAAAATCTTTCGTAGCCCTAACACTCTGTCCGAGTTTGCTCAATGGATTTTATACCCTACCGACGACACTTGGAGCGAAGAGGACATTCAACGTTACGGAGACTGTCATCGCAATGCGACAATCATGGCTCACAATTTCTCGGGATACGATGGACAGTTATTGTTAAAATAGTATTTGCAACAAGGTACCGAATGCCCCCAAGTCACCATCAACGGAGTCAAACTCATCTACATGAAAGTGGGACAAGTGCAATTCAAAGATTCTATGAGTTATTTGGCCAAGCCTTTAAGTCGAATGCCTAAAACATTTGGTATGACAGAAATGGCCAAAGGATATTTTCCCCACTTCTTCAATACGGAAGCCAATCAACACGCCGTACTACCGCATTTGCCTGACGTTGACTATTACGACCCCGACGGAATGCACCCCGAACACCGAGAAACCTTTCACGCTTGGTACCACGCTCACCAGTCAGAACCGTTTGACTTCCAAAATGAAATGCTGAAGTATTGTCGATCCGATGTGGACATTTTACGCCGTTGCTGTGGAAAGTTTCGACAGACAGTTATTTCTAGGTCACGGAGACATCGATCCTTTGAAGGAAGCGCGCACCCTACCTAAAGCCTGTACCTTAGTGTACACCAAAAACTTCATGCCCGAGAACGAACTAGCCATCATAGACCCGAACACGTCTCTCTTTGCCAGTTGTCAATATTCTGCCAAAGCTTTGCGTTGGCTCCATTACTTGAGTCAAAAGGAAGACAAATGGATACAACATGCCAGAAACGGAGGAGGAGACAAGAAAATAGGCAGTCTTTCCGTGCATGGTTGGGATTTAGAAAACCCTCACACGGTGTACGAATTTCAGCGCTGCTTGTTTCACGGATGGCCTACCTGTTTTCCTAAACGAGACCTGAAAAATCCTTTCACGGGAGCCAGCATGGAAGAGTTGTACGAACACACTTACCAACGACGACTAAAGTTAAAAAGTCAAGGATACCAAGTGGTAGAAATGTGGGAGCACGAGTACGATCGACGTTTCAAAACCGATCCTGAATTTAGGAGCATGGCCGAAAGTTACGACGTGGTCGACATCGAACCTTTGGATCCGCGCCACAGTTTGTTTGGAGGACGAACCAATGCCACTCGCTTGCTGTACGACGCAGACGAATCAAGAGGAGAAGAAATCAAATACATCGACGTGTGTTCGCTGTATCCTTGGGTGTGCAAATACAAACGATTTCCTACCGGACACCCTGAAATCTTGACAGAACACATCGACATGGAACACATTCGTCAATACGAAGGACTGATCAAATGCAAAGTCTTACCCCCGACCGACTTGTACCATCCTATCTTATCTCATCATTGCCAAGGAAAACTGATGTTTCCTTTATGCCGTACGTGTGCCGAAACATGCAACCAAGATCACCCCTGTCACAACACGGAGGAAGAACGCACTTTGACAGGAACGTGGGTCAGCGCCGAATTGTTTCGGGCTCTGGATCGAGGATACCGCTTGTTGAAAGTGTACGACATCTGGCACTTTCCAACCACAGCACAATACCAAAAGGACGATGCCTCGAATCCAGATATTTTCTCGGGGTACGTCAACCATTTTTTAAAACTTAAACAAGAAGCCAGCGGCTATCCTTCGTGGTGTCAGACTCCCGAAGACCAAGTCCGATTCAAAGAAGAGTACCGTGCCATCGAAGGGATCACTTTGGAAGACGTAGAAAAGAACGAAGGAAGAAGATCGTTTGCCAAAGTCATGTTGAATTGTTTGTGGGGAAAAATGGCACAACGTTCGATCTTGACCAAGACGGAATACTTGACCGATCCTAGTGCCTACTTTAAACTGGTGGACGACAAAAGTAGACTGATGAAACACGTAGAAATCGTCCGTGATGATTTGACCTCAGTCAATTTCGAAGAAGAATGCAAGTTTGTACGCCCCGACAAGTTTAGCAACGTGGTCATTGCAGCTTACGTGAAAGCCCATGCTCGCTTGAAATTGAACGACGAAGCTTTAGAAGTCTTGGGAGATCGTGTCCTGTACTTTGACACCGACAGTTGTATGTACATCCATCGCCCTGGCTGCCCACCATCCATGGAGATCGTTTAGGAGCCTGAACGGACGAGCACCCTCAAGACACCATTCTGAGTTTTGCCAGCGGTGGCCCTAAAAATTACGGCTACCGATACCGAGACCAACAAGGCCAACTTCACACCAAATGCAAAGTCAAAGGATTGACCCTGAACTATCGAACCAGCCGAGTGGTCAATTTTGAGGTTTTGAAAAATGCTTTGCTGTCTGGACAGGTGGAAGACTTTCGAGTGAAAACGTTAGAACCTCACAAGATCGTACGGTTACCTAATCACCAAATCGTCAGTCGTCCTGTAGGAAAAGTTTACCAAATTGTGTACCAGAAACGAGTGAGACTTCCAGACCACACCACTTTGCCTTACGGACACGCCGATCTTCAGTATAAAAAATGGACCACTTGAACAGAAAGACACCAAGATTGACGATGACTTCAACACCGTGTGATGAACCCACTGCAGACCTCAAGTTGAAACAATACAAACTTCCCGTGGTCTTGCCTGACTATTGTGATTGTGCCAGTCGATTTAACACGTTCAAAAAAATGGCCTAAACATAGGAAGAATGGATTACCCACTTCCAACTCTTTAGCCAGAGCAGGATTTGTCTACTTTGGACAGGGAAGCGAAGTGCAGTGTTTCAGTTGTGGTGCAACCATTCGCATGGACTATAAAGATTTAGCTATCCTGGAACATGCCTGATGGTCTCCAAACTGTGCTTACCTTTCTTTGGTGTTTCCACAATGCAAACAGTACCGTTCTTCAGTATAAAAAGGGGACCACTTCCAAGCCTAACCATTCATTAGGACTTCAAACGTTGACCGAGCAAGAAGAAAAAAAGAAGAAGATGATAAATACTCATGCCACCCACCCACCGAGTGAGGAATCTAGTGTGGACTCCAAGTGCGATCACGACCTGGAGTGTGATGCAGTGCCATGCGACGAGACGGATGCCGTACGCTTTGACATCAGCGATGATGCTGTGCGTGTGCCTTACCGTCCCTCTAGCGATGCAGGACGCCCTTTCTTCTGTATTGGGAATGCTAAACGTATCCCTACCTGTGTATGCCATCCCTACATGGGTAAAGAATTGACGCTGCCTGTGGTTTTGCCTGGCTATTGCAAGTTTCAAAAGCGACTCCAGACGTTCCAAGAGAGGTGGCCTAAATATCTACAAGGACCTACTCCCAATGCTTTAGCCAAATTTGGATTTATCTACTTGGGAGAGGGAGATAAAGTTCAGTGTTTCAGTTGCGGTGTGAGACTTCACCAATGGGAGCCTAACGACTCTGCTTACTTCGAACATGCATGATGGTCTCCGTACTGTCAGTACTTGCCTTTAGTTGGTGAAGAGTACGGGTACGATGAGCCAGATGCCAGTTCCAAGAAGTAACATTCGGATGATACTTTACAATGGCACATTCGTGGTTTGCCTTGGGAGTTGCGAGAACGCATTTAGCAAGAATTGGTTCAGATACAAGTGAAACGTAAAGAACAGTTACATCTTTTACGGCACAGACAATTTAACCAGTGGTATCTGAGTGCTATAAGAAGTTTAATTGCTTTGAAAATATTCAAATGGTCAGACATTGATCAAATAAGAAATTGGGCTCGTAAGAGATTGGATGGCACCACCTACAATGTGGGAGTGATACACAAAATTCCATGGAACGAAGTGGAGGGAAAAAAAATGACCAACTTTGAAGAATACCAATAACGTTTACAAGAAGTGTCACCTCAAGACGAAACGCCTTTACGTCGTCTAAGGTGTAAGGTCATCAGTGAACATCTTGGAAAGCCTTTACCCACCGATTCCATTTGGCAAGTGTATGACTATTTCGTCACCAAGAAAGTGGTGTCTGTGAATGACTAGTTTAGAAGAGCGCATTCGTGGCTTGCCTTTGGAGCTGCGAGAACGCATTTACAGAGAGTTGGTCAAGATACAAGTTAAACGTAAATTCAAAGTCATTTATCGATTTTTAAACTATGCTTACTTCCAAACTGTAAGAAGGGTGATTCTGGGGAGAAACTTTCATAGTAGGTACCCGGGAGAAGTCTATCACAAAAGATACCAACCTTGGGAACCTGGATATAAAAACCCACCTTCACTTGTGAAACGGATTCCTTGGAAGGAAGTCAACGATCGTGTTCAGACCTTAGAGGATTATAGACACTTGATACAAGAACTGTTTCCATTGAATTTTGGACGCTATGCCGTATTTGTCTTCGTGACTACTTTTCTTGGATTTCGTTTTCCAGGACATTCGTTGTGGACTATTTTGGAGGAACAGTGTTGTTGTTGGTGGACTAACCAAAGACATGACCATTCATGCTTTATCGGCGCTCGAAAGACAAATTGTGCTCAAAGTGTTGAGGCTCGTGATGAACACGAGTTGTGTACCTCCGTGTGAAGAAGACATTTGTCAAACTTTATCTACCCGTCACACGTTTCAAGAAGTGTGCATCGCTAATTGGTTACACCAACAACTTTACGATTGGAAAGATGTACGTGACTGGAAAAGTATTGGTTTCGATGCTTGGCTACAAGAAGTGGCACAGTTTGCCAAGGACCTGGCACGTCACTAAGTTTCCAAGACCCAAAGTCAACCACTTGAAATCCAAGTTCACCACCATGACACTCCAACCTCAAAAAGAAAAAGAAGACCACACCGTCGTGCCCCTAGAAACACCTCAAGAACAAACCCCCTTTCCGTCAGAGACATTTCATTCTTCCACCAGAACAGAGACCAGAATACCACCAGTGCGTGTACACTCCATTCGTAGGACACACCTCCATCCAGAATGTTGTACATTGACTTGTTTATACAGAACTTTGATTCTTTTAGTGGTAGCCTTATTGTTGTACCTGACCATTTTTGCGGTGTGCATTTTTGTCCTTCATGACTTGTAAAATATGTTTTTGTTGGTTGTTTTACAAACAATAAACGTGTATGAAACGTATACAATGTCTTGTGTCTTTTGTCTTGTTCTCAAAATTCTTCCTACGTCAGTCATGGCTGCATCTTCTTCCTCTGCCTCGTCTACCTCTTCTGCTTCTTCTGGGGTCAAAGTGATCGACGAAAAGTTAGATCGTCAAAGTTGGGAAGCTTTGTATCTGCTCCATCCTTTTAACATGTTGATTGCCGGACCTAGTGGTTCAGGCAAAACCGAATTTGTCAAACGTTTGATCGAACACAAATCTCATCTGTTCGATCGTCCACCTCAACGCATCCTGTGGTGTTACAAATAGTGGCAATCGTCTTACACTTTACTTCGTGAAAGTCAAGGAGATGCCATTTCGTTTGTGGAAGGCATCCCTCGCGAAGACGATGGGATCGTGTCTGACGTGAGTCAAACACAACTGGTCGTCTTCGACATGTTAGGAGAAGACGAAGAAGAAATTAAACTTTGGTTTACACGAAGAGGACATCATCGGAATGCCAGCATCATTTACGTTACTCAAAATTTATTTCAACAAAGTAAAGCCCATCGGACCATCAGTCTCAACGCCCATTACGTGGTGTTGTTTAAAAGCCCCAGAAACAAATCTCAAGTGCAAGTGTTAGCCAAACAGTTAGGCACTCCTTGGCTGAATTATGCGTACGACGATGCCACTCAAACACCTCATGCGTATTTACTCATCGACTTAAAACCTACCACTCCCGACTATTTGAGATTTCGTACCCAATTGTTTCACCATGGGTGCCAAGAAGGAGGTCCCGTCATTTACACGTCCCCTTCGGCCACTCTCTGAAAAGAAAAAAACTATAAAAACATCTACTGCGTCATTTCTTTCTCACAGTCTTCGAGATGACTTCCTTTCAAGCTCATCCTTCTACCAAATTGATTCGTGCCTTGTATGGCATCAGTCGCGAAAAAAATGCACAAGTCCGTGCCTGTTTGTTAGAAGCTAGTCTCAAAGAAGTGTTACGATGGTTTAGTTTGACGGCACGTCAATTACTGCAAGGCATCATTCACATCCCTCATCAAACCCAACGTTTTTTACAAAAACATAAAGTGGCGTTGTCACAACTGGCCTATCCTAGAATCGATCCACGGACTAAAAAACAAATCATTATAACCCCTGGAGGTAGCGGTTCTTTAGGAGGGGTCATGATTCGTTCACTTTTGAAATGGGATCCTAATGCCCAAGCCAAAAAACTAAAAACCAAAAAGAAAAGCCCCAAGAAGAAGAAAAGCCCTAAGAAGAAGACAGTCTCCCAGAAAAAGAAAAATAAAAGCCCCGCCAAGAAAACACCAACCACTGCGACCCGCAAGAGAGGTACTGCTGCGAGGACGCAAACGTACACCAGCAAGCCACGACAGGCAGCAGTGACGAGGTCTCCTTCTCTTCCGTCCACTTCTTCTTCTTCGTCTTCGTCCCCCTTCGTCATGATGCCTGCCAAACCGGACTTAAGACAAGTGTTTCCTAATTTGATGCAAAAATGGAAACCCATCTCGAAAGTCACCACTCCGGTTCCTTCGACTTGGGCTGATTTGGCCACTGCAGCGGCCGCTAAAAAAGTACCGTCCCCTAAAACCAAAGTTCAAGAGAGAACCGGCATGTAACAAAGTTTAGTGGATTTATCCAACGAAGAACTGAGACGATTTAGTCCGTTGAAAACACCTCAACGTCGAGTGATGCCTGTCATGAAGATGGTACGCCGTGCAGACAATCAGTGGAGACGTGTTATAGAAGTATGACCTCCCAGAGACCTCAGATTTGCTCCTGACATCTAAGATGACTCCCAAACGTCCACACCACCACCACCAAAAGAAGAAAGGCAAAACCAAAAAAGGACTTCCACTTCGTCTGGCTAAACATTGGGACGTCTTGTCTGTCCCGACCAAATCTAATCCTCCCATGCGAAAACAGCTCATTCAAACAGGCCCTAAAGAAATCATCGATGCCGTGTGTGAATGTTGTTTGAATGTCTTGAAAGGAACGGTACCTTTGTCCAAGATACGGAAACAAAAATTAGGCAAACATCGGAACGTTCTTCGCCAAATGGTCAAAAAGAAAATACCTCTCCAGCAAAAGAAAAAAATGTTGGTGCAACGAGGAGGATTGCTACCCATGCTGATAGGACCGTTGTTAAAAATAGCGGCTCCTTTGTTAGGAACGATTGCTGGACCTCTTTTAGGAGCAGTCATGCGATAAAAGGACGGGAAGAAAAAAGAAGATAAAAAGGACACCCTTCTCTGGAAAGACGACACATTTGTACCTTTGGATGTCATGGAAGGACGAAAACTGACTTTATTTCCTTACAAAGGATGGATGGAATTCCATCGCTGGAACGAACAACGGATACTTCATTTACCTCCCAATCCCAATCTCCAAGAGATGTCACAGTTACAACAAGAATTACAAGCGCTGATGTATCAAAGCGATTTGTGAGAAACAGAAAAATCGCAACGGTACGGTAAACTCTTACAACGTCTGCAACTCTTTCACCAGAAAGCTTTAGACGAAACAGCTCAACCCACTCTGAGAGATGTCAAGGCCCTGATGAAAAGCGAACCTAAAGTCACCAACACCACTAAAATAGACACCGCTACGGGGACGACAGAAGAAGACGAGCCCCGAGAAGTGTTTCAAACTCCGTCTGCTCCAATCCTCTCTAGTAAGATTGCAGCTGCTTTGTTGACACCCTCTCCTACACCTCATCGAGAAGCAATGAAAGATTGGGTTCATAAGAGGATGTCCACTCCTTCTTCAGCAGAAGAAAAAAAGAAAGAAAGCAAGACTGAAGTGAAAAAAGACACCACCACCAAGAAGAAATCTACCATCACCCCTTATTCAGTATCCACTCCTGTGGCTCGTCGAACGCGTCAAGCCGCTTCGTCCAAACCTCACGACACCCAAAGTAGTAGCATCGAACAGTGAGTGACTTATTGAGAAGTTAAACCATGGAGAAACCTTTAGCAAGCCTTTACTACAATCCTGGCCATCCTGCTGGTTACGGAGGAGTTCAAAAATTGTATCGGGCTGCCAAAAGCAAATTGAAAAGTGTACGTTTGGCAGAAGTACGACGATGGTTACAAGAACAATCGACGTACACGTTACACAAACCAATTCGACGAAAATTTTCTAGAATTCAAACCAAAGTGGAGGGCATCGATCATCAATGGCAAGCCGATTTAGCCGACGTCTCTCATTTGGCAGCGTACAATCGTGGTCACAAATATTTGTTTTGTGTTATCGACGTGTTTTCCAAATTTGCTTAGGTCGTGCCTTTGACTTCTAAAAGCAGTACCGAGTTGGTACGTGCTTTAAAACTGGTGTTGAAACAAAATGGTCGTCACCCTTTACGATGGCAAACCGACAAAGGTACCGAATTTCTAAACCAAGCTTTTCAAAAAGAATTGAAACAAAGGCACATTCATTTTTTTACCACCGAAAATCCTGAAATCAAAGCTAGTGTCGTGGAACGTTTTCAAAGAACTTTGAAAGAACGCATGTGGAAATATTTTACACATCAACACACTCTCAAGCACATCGACGTTTTACCACGTTTGGTCAAAGCGTACAATCAATTGTACCATCGTAGCATCGGATGTGCCCCGAAGAGGTCAGCCCTGAAAACGAAGTGACAGTGTTTGATCGATTGTTTGGTACACCTAAATGGAGAACCCAGAATAAACCCTGGGGCTGAAGACGGGAGATTGGGTTCGCATCGGAAAAACCAAACGCAGTTTTGACAAAGGTTATTTACTCAACTGGACCACCGAATTGTTTCGTGTCACTGGACAAGTGCGTGGACGTGATCCTCCCGTCTATAAATTGGAAGACATGCACGGTGAAGTGCTCAAAGGAACTTAGTACTTTCCTGAGTTACAACGAGTGACCAAAAAAGAAGACGCCTTGTACGACATCGAAAGCATTCTCGAACAAAGAACACGCAAAGCGGGCAAACGTCGAGTGGAAGAAGTCAAAGTACGTTGGAAAGGATATCCTAATAGTTTTATTTCTTGGATTGCCGCTGCCCAAGCCGTCGACTATAAAAAGAAGAAGTAACCCAACATGCCATTCAACACAGACAGTGCGGAGAACGTGTGCCTAAAAATCAAATCGTCTTTTTCTGCTAAATCTTTGTGGTGTATTGTGTCATCGGAGCAGCCATTGCCAATTTGAGTTTACAACAAGGTGACAAACAATTGTGGACCATTTTACTCAGCAATTGCATCGGTTATCTTCTACCCAGTCCCTTGTTGAAATTTACGACGGACAACAAGCGCAACGGTACAACCAACGCCAGTCCACCTTCTTCCAGTCACCATAATACCACTCTTCTTTTGGAACCGTTTGTACATCATTCTCCTCTGAGCTCGAGTGACTCCTCGGAGACCAGAACCACCTTAGAACTATGATTAAAAAATTTTATTTAACTTTACCTAGTGACAGTTCGATGGATGTGTTTCCCAACAACACCTTATGTTGTTTCACGACCAAATTACCTCAGTCCATCCAATTGGATCACGAAGCTCATTGGGAAGTGGCTTTGGTAGAAATCATTCATCCTACGCAAGCCCAAAACATCGACAAAGGTCAAAACACTTTCATCGTGGATATCCTGAACGAGGAAGTGCAAGAACACTTGGACAAAATTAATCCTAACTTTCACGAATCCAAAAAGGTACCAGATAAAAATCCTCCCTTAACGAGCTATACCATGAGAATTCCTGTGGGGTATTATTTTAGTGGTCGACATTTGGTGGACACGATTGCAACCATCTTCGAAGCCCAATTTGCCAAAGCCTTAGAAAAAGCCAAGAAAAGTGTCCAGATCAGTTACCATCCTGTGGCACGCCGTCTCGTCTTGCAATTTTTGGACGCCAACATATTGGCCATCATTTTTTCTCCTGGGTTGTATGCTATTTTGGATGGAAATAAAATGTTTACCAATATAAAAGTCCAAAGCAACTTAGGATTCACAAAGGCTTTTCGCACCCCTATCGAATTGAACGTTGGACTGAATTTAATGTTTGTGTACTCCGATGTGGTGGAGTACAACGTGGTGGGAAACACATCCGCTCCGTTACTGAGAGTCATTTCTTTCAAAGCCGATTCTGCCGTCGCCGCGTACGAAGAAGGTGGAAACACGTATCACGTTCACCGTGAATTTGTACATCGTCATTATCTTCCAGTCAGTAAATCGTAATTTGACAGTGTCAACATTAGTATAAAAGGAGATTTGGGACAAAGTGTTCCATTCATTGACAAAGGAATAGTCACGGTGAAACTACATTTTCGAAAAAGGTTCTCCAGAGAATTGTAACACCAAAAATGTATCCTGTGTACCGAGGAGTGGCTCGACAACGAGGACACGGTTTAGGAGATATGTTAAAATCGGCTTTTCGGACGGTAGCCCTTATTTTGAAACCCATGGTGACTCGAGGATTGCATGCCTTTTAAGATGCCGCTTTGACGCAAGGAAATGAATTTCTGCAAAACGTCCTCATCGACGAACAAAATCGAAAAGAAGCCTTTATGAGAGCAGGAAAAAATGTGTTGATGCACACTAGAAAAGATCTTTTGGGTCTCCGAGAAAGTCCTATAAATTCACTTCACGCTTCTGGGCCTGGCATTACTTCTTCCTCCACTCCACAGCAAGGACAATGTAGAAAGAAACGACGTCGACATCCCTTCAGAGCTCATAAAACACACGGTGGTCCAAAAAAGAATAAGACAAGAAGAACGGTCAGAGAATTAGACGTGTTTGATTACTAAGCCTTTGAAAATGATGCACCGAGATTCTTGCGAATGTACCAAGTCAGAACTGGATCTGTTTGCAATGTCACCTACCATGATGACGATGCAAGAATCCCAATGGGTGGAATTTCATCCTGTATCGTCTTTGACGGATTCAGCTCCTATCGAATTTGAAATCAAAGGACAAACCGAAGATTACATCGATCTGAATAGCAGCTACTTGCACCGGAAACTCAAAGTGGTCAAAACGGCAGACGGTAGCAATCCTGACGCCGATGACAGAGTGGCACTCGTCAATAATTTCATGCATTCCTTGTTCAGCGAAGTAGATTTGTACTTGAATAACAAACTGGTCAGCAGCAGCATGGATACTTAACCTTACCGAGCTTACTTGGAAAATCTCTTGACGTACGGAAAAGAAGCCAAGTTCACTCATCTGGATGCTTCCGTGGTATGGAAAGCTGACACCTCGGGAAAGTTCGACGACACAGCGTTGATTACAGTAGATGATGCAGATCACAATGTGGGATTTACAGCCCGTCAAAAGAAAATCAAACAAAGGCGCACTTTAGAACTGATGGACCGTTTGCATTTGGACATGTGGTAGCAAGACAAGTATTTGTTGAACGGAGTGGATGTACGTCTGAGACTGAATCGTAGTAGTGCCACCTTCCATTTGATGGCTAATGCCAACGAGTACAAAACCAAAATCGAAGAAGCCAGACTTTACGTGCGACATGTGGAAGTCTTACATAAAGTAGCCAACGACATCAGTCAAACTTTGAGCAGAACCACCGCCAAGTATCCTGTGCGACGAGTGGAAGTGAAAACGTTTACCATTCCCACTGGACTCCGATCCAAAGTCGAAGATCACGTCTTCCAAGGACAGCTTCCCAAACGTTTGCTGATTGGTATCGTCAGTAATGCAGCCCTCAACAGAACCATCGATCAAAATCCGTTCGAGTTTCAACACTACAACGTCTCCAAGATAGAAGTCAGTCGAGATGGCAAGAAGTTGTGTACCAGACCTTTTGAACCTAACTTTGGCGACCAGAAAAATTACTTGCGATCTTACTTGACCCTGTATGAAACCACAGGACAGTTAGGCACCAACAGCAGCCACGGCATTTCGTACGAGGATTATGCAGGAGGATATGCGTTGTGGGGACTTGATTTCACTCCTGACCAAGGCAGCGACGAAGGACATTTCCACTCTATAAAATCAGGCCAACTTCGTGTGGAACTTCAGTTTGCACAACTTCTAACCGAGACAGTGAACGTCGTCTTGTATGCAGAATTTGATAATACTCTAGAAATCAACAGTTTGAGAGAAGTGATTCTAGACTATTAGAAGAAAATAAAAGATGCAACACGAAGAACCTATGGAGATAGAACAAGAAGATGAGGGATTTTGTGAAGCACAGCAGTCACTACCCTCTACCAGTGATGACGATGTTTTTCATCCAGAACCCAAAAAAGAAGAAGAAGAGAAAAATAGTGTTCCCAAGTTTGCTGGATTTATCCCATGTATGCTATCAAGATGGTTAGAACAAGAACAACATTTAGTGTCCTGTTTTGCTACGGAATTGGGTGCCAGAATTACAGATCTGTCTATAGAACATTGTCATGGATGTCAAATCAATCATCCGAGCCAGAAACAACACGACAAATGTTTGATGATGACGGCAGAATAAAAAATGGATGAATATTTGGAGGACGCCTGGTCTCAGATCTCGGAAGAAAAGGTGTTGAGAAAATGGTATAAAGACTTGCAGGATTCTTCTTCACCTTCACTCACTCCTCTGGAGATCAGACGCATCGAAGCTCACTTGCAAAAGAGTATAGAGACTGTCCGTGATTCATCGACTTACTTGAGAGACCAAGTCAAGTGTGAATTGATGACTTTTCGTTACCTGTGAAGCCATAAAAAAAAGAAATGGATACCTGGGAACTTCATTACCTGTTGACTCGCAGTTCGTACACTTCTTCTTGGAATCCTGTGGTGTGTGCTAAAGACGAACTACCCCATCGCAAACCTAAAGACGTTCATGCCTATCTCATCAATACCGACGACAGTCATCGATCAGGAACCCATTGGGTAGCCGTGTACTTTTTTCCCAACGATCACTGTGTGGCATATTTTGATTCTTATGGATTACCTCCTTTAGAAGACGACATCATCGACTGTATGAGAAGAAATGCCGTCTCTACTCGATTCAATAATGACAGATTACAAGGATCAGATTATATGGTAAGCGGACAATATTGTGTACATTTTCTTCATCAACGCAGTCTCGGATATTCTTTAGAACATTTAGCGACTTGTTTTGATAGAGAGTATGCTCGAAACGATGCAAAAGTAGAACGATGGTTTTGTGAACATTATGGTTATCTCTTGTCTTTAGCTCAGAAACGTAGTGTGCATCGCTCACAGAATGATGTAGAACAGTGGAAGTTCAGTTTGCCTTCCCAACATTGTCAACCCTGTAAATACGTTCATGTTTAATCTTGTTTGTTAGTTTGCATTTTATGTTAGAGAAGCTTCTTGTTATTAAAAATGTTGATTTTTTAAAAAATGGTGTTGTGTGGTTTATTGAATTTGAAAAAAAAAATGAAAAATGTATATGCTCTATCTCTTTCTATCGATCTGAGGTCACCAACTCTGTCCATTTCTCATTATCGATCTGAACCATGTTTTCCATCGCGTCCGCGCTTAAAGTATATAAAGCGTCGTCGTCACATTCAGGCACCAGCATTCGAAGGGTGAAGATCGTGACCGGAGCCGCTGTGGGGGACGCATGCCTTTGTCTAACAGCTCGTGGGGGTTGTGCAGATAGGATCACTCTACTACACTACATAGAAGTCAGGAAGTCAGGGGACCATCTGTACTAAAACCAGCACAGCGCAGAATAGCCAGTATTTTCCGCAGAAAAACAAGTAATCTATGCAGCTACAAGAGATGAGGAGGGTAGGGGGCTGTGCAGTAACGACGATGGATAGGATCACTCTACTACTTACCACGGAAGTCAGGGGACCATCTATTTCGACGCACTGCTATTTGCAGCCAACCTAAACCCCACCACCACCACCACCACCACCAAAAGTAACAACAACAACAACAAAGACAAAGGCGACGCCAACCTGAAGTCCGGAGCTGGAAGTGTAAGGCAAGGCGTAGAGGGAAAGGAGCGGGAGTGGTTACCCCGCCACCTACCACCACCGGGGACCAACACATATCCAGCAAGGCACAGCGGTTGGAGGTATACAGCAGACGGGAAGAAGACCACAGGGGCTGCTGTATGAAGAATGCTGAAAATAGTCCTTTTAAGGGCTAAAATAATTGCCTGAATCAATGGGGTTTTCAATTTGGTATTTTCGAAAACCCCTTTTGATTATACTTTTTTAAAACACAAATTTGATCAATTTCGAACTACCGTCTAAAAATTATTACTCAAAATTGAAGTGTGCGTGATACGAAAATGATATGAGTAATTCTTACTCAAAGATTGGTATTGTTTTTGGAAAATAACATGTACACTTTGTACACAAAATTTTCACAACAAATGGAATAAGCGCGTTAAATACAAAAATTCTTTGTAACTTGAAGCATTGTCATAATTGAACAAGTGGCTAACACTTTATTGGTATTAGCGACAGCCCGACTTAGTTAACTGGGCAGAATTTGACCTTGTAAAGATCCTGGCGTTTCAGTACTTCCGTTCCGCTTTGTGTCTCCCTTGCCAAACCCAAGCCGCCTGCCTCGCTCCTGACACAGTGAATACTACTAGCATGCTGTGCATGCATTGCATTAAAACCTGAAAACATTGAGGCTCTAATCCTATGTACAGATGGAAAGTAAAGGTTGCACACCCTCCTAAACGTATCGCGCCTTCAATGAACCCCACTTTTGGGGAAACCATGCAGCGATGGAGGGGTGTAACAAATAAATCACAAAGTGTGCTTCGCACACTTTGTGCACCAATGGGGTATAAAAATACCACATTGGTGACCAACTAAATAGTACGCCGTGCGTACATTAACTAGACGTACATGACGAAATTCGTCGCACACGTCTTTTAATCCAAAATCTCTCTCTCTCTCAATGCAGTCACTCTCGTTGACTCGTCAAGATCTCAACATGACCGCTAAAATTAGTAAACTGAACGAAGCCATGGTGAACATGCAGCGAGTGAGGCATCATTTGCTTCAGAACAACCCTGAGAAGAAGACGATGATCTTCCTGCATATGGCTCAAGATCTGGTGGAAGAAGTCCTGAGAGAAGAAATCGTCAGGGACAGAACGGAATGGGAGGATAGACAAAGACTGCAGCAGCAGCAGCAAAGATAACAACAACAACAGCAGCAGCTACAACAACAACAACAACAACAACTCTTGCAGCAGCTGAAACTACCAGACGGAGAAGTCACCTGTAAGATGGATTGTGAGGAGTTTGCCTTCTCTTACACCAGAAAGAGACCTTTTCCTGCAGCCATGAGACCAGTGGCAAAACGTGACCGTCCTGCTGCTGCTGCTACTACTACTACAAGAAGTTAAAAAAAACACAACTTCTTAACCCCTACGGCCATTTTCAGGGCCACCCAGATCTCTAGAAAAGATAACCACTCTTACATTGCCTAAAAAAATTTGTGTATGTATGTTTGTGTGTTTATCTTTGTCTTCCCACTCCCAAAATCAAATTCCCATTCCCTTGTATGTGTTTGTATAGAGAGTGTGTTTGTGTTTTTTTTTTAATGGATTAGGTGGTGTGTTTGATAAAAACTAAAAACTTTATCAAAAAGGGTTGTGTGGTGTGTGTTTGATAAAAAATAAAAAATTCAATGTAGGGTGTGAGTTTGTATAGAGTGTGTTTGTGTTTGATAAAAAAACAAAAATACTTTCTTTTAGGTCCGCGTACTGGGTCTGTGTTTTGGGGGTAAGGGGTAATGGAGTGCAGAATCCGGGAAGCATTGAATGACGTCATATTGATGACGTCAGACGCGGTCCTGTGGGTGATGGGTTTTTTTTTTTTTTTTGGTGTAAGGGATGTTTTTCTTCACGTCCGCACTTCTAGTATATAAAACAACGCCTTCCCCGGTCGAGCTACCCCGTTTTTATCTATCAAGATGGATAAACAAGAAATCATCCGACAGATACGAGTGCATCTAGAGGTAGCGTGGCACCTCCTTCAGGAAGTGGAGAAGAGGGAGGAAAAGGAGAGGGAGAAGAAGGAGCCCATCAGACCGCATCAGATGATGATGGAGGATTGGGAGTGTGAAGCGATCCATCCTCCGTCGGCCTTCACAGCTCCTTGAAAATGCCGACGTAGTAAAGCAACATGGAGTGGGAGCTGTCCCGCTTGTCAGGCTCGACCAGGCAGGTGTAAGTACCTCTAGATGTACTCAAAAAAAGCCCTTTTCAGGGCAACCCATTGATCAAGAAAAGATTCATTTTTATTATTGCCATATATATGTGTTTGTAGGTGGTGTGTTTGTGTGTTTGTCTTTTCCCACTCCAAACAAATCCCATTGCCTTGTTTGTGTTTGTGGTGTGTGTTTGGTGTATGTGTTTGTGCTGGATAAAAAATAAAAATAAAAAATTTTAAAAAAGGGTTGTGTGGTGTGTGTTTGTGTTGGATAAAAAATAAAAAATAAAAAAGGTATGTTGGTATGTTTGTGTTTTTATAAAAATAAAAAATTTGTATGTAGGTTGTGTGTATGTATGTATGTTTTTTGGGGAAAAGGGACGTTTTCCTTCACGTCCGTACTTCCAGCATATAAAGCGGCGCCTTCCGCAGTCGCACCATTCACAATCCACTGAACCAGTAGACCAACATGACTACAGTAGAACTATTGCAGGAAGCCTGGGATGTGATGGTAGGTGAAGAGTCTTTGGTGGAAAGGATGGAGTGTTGGTGGAGATACCCGGCCACCAAGCCATACGTCACCAGCCAACTGGCAGCTCTCACCTCAGCGAGGAGTCTGGTGAACGATGTCTTGGTGGAGGAAAAGGAAAAGACTTCCTTGGCCTCTTGTCGTGTGGAGTTCATCAAGACGTCCCTAGACTTACTGGAAGGGGTGGAATACTTTCTTCACCAAGTCCAAGAAGATTGGTGGTTGTATCCACCCCCCAGTAGGTGAACCTCTACATTGTGAAATTACTTCTCAGGAATGTCTTAGAGAAGGAAGTTCCCCACATCAAGACCCTGTGGGCACTAGAAAGAACTAAGAAGTAGCAGGCCAAGAAAGAACAGGAATTCCAGCGCCTGAATTTGAACTGGATGAAAATCCAGGACAAGTTCAGGCAAATGGGACATCCCGAATGGCTATCTCATCCACCAACACCCCAGAAGAAAAAAAAGACCAACACCCTCCTAGGCTTCCTGACCCAATGTTGGAGAAAACATTAATCATCTACAACGGCCCTTTTCATGGCCCACCATTTAACAAGAAAAGATTAATTTTCATTATTGCCATACTTCTTTCCCCTCCCTCCCTGTTTTTTTTTCTTTTCCCGTTTGAGTCTGTAGAGGCCCCGCCATGTTCCATTCCCGTTTGAGGCTGTATAGGCCCCACCATGTTCCATTCCCGTTTGAGGCTGTAGAGGCCCCACCATGTTCCATTCCCGTTTGAGGCTGTAGAGGCCCCACCATGTTAAATTTCCCTTGAGGCTATAGTGTCACCCTGGAAAATCTTGAGGCTCAACACTCACCCATTACCACTTCCGTTTCATTAATCGAACCCAACTAATGCATGACAACCAAACAAACCTAAAAACTTTGTTACCTGCTACAGCAGAACAACTTGACAAGTGCTTGCGTTCATTGCTTGACAAACATGCCCCAGTAACCAAGTGTAGAGTATTCATTCACAAGTGTTCTCCATTGTATAGTAGTGTTAGAAACCAGCTCCGCACTGCTAAAATAGAACGCCGTAAGGCTGAGAGGCTTTGACTTTCATTCGGTCTTACTTTTCATAAGCAAATATATGAAGCCGCTAAGAATAATGTCATAAACATAGTTCATGCAGTGAAATCAACCTATTTCAGTACTAAAGTCACTGAAAGATCCAGCTGCAAAGAGCTCTTCGATATTACTAACATACTAATGTCATGGAACAAATGTACAACACTTCAAACAACCTTCTCCCGGGTGAAACTTCTGGTTTGTGTTTTGCATATTGTTCAATAGAAAGAAACGCTATTCGAATATTAAAGTATGTTTAATGCAAGTGTAATGATAACCATAAAACTATATTACATGTAAGCATGCATATATGAACTGTCTGTATGTATCTGTGCTTACCTTTCTAATCTATTCATTTATGAATGGGTCTATTTGTCTCTCTTTGAAATAAAGCATAATACCTGATAACAGACATCTCAGGAATGCCAACTGATTTAAGGCGCTGCATTCAAGTTGCGGTCGCGCCTCTCTCACAGGGATTCAAATCCAAAGAAAACACTAACTTGTTGTAATTTTTATACAGTTACTCAATGGCTCTATATATCCACGTGACCCATACAGTATGCCAATCTATCCGTCCAACTATATTACCTCTCTCTCTCTCTCTCGCTCTCTCTCTCTCTCTCTCTCTCTCTCTCTCTCTCTCTCTCTCTCTCTCTCTCTCTCTCTCTGGATGTGTATATGTATAATGTAACAATGTGCGTCAACGCGCTCATATTACATTGTTGTTTGTCTCTATTGTTTAATATCTCCTTTTGTCTCTATTATTTAATGTTTCCATTTGTCTGTGTTTCTGTGAGATAAGACTTCCGGTTGGATGTTTTGATGGAGTGTTCAGTGTGAATGGTGAGCGATATTATCATTGTGTTTATATATTTCTTAGGAAGATAGAGACTTCCAAATTTACATTTGAAAATATCTTATATTTTAGCGTCAATTGGTATCTTGAATTGATTTTAACACATATTGGAAGGAGTTATTTTTAGAACCTATTATATTGTATACACTGGAACAATGCGTCCCAGTACGGGTGACCCTGCACGTGCTGTGCGGGTAGACAGGTTCACCCAGTTTGCCTGGATCAAGGTCAGTACGTACGAAGTCATAATTGAAAGAGTACATAGTCTCTATAGACGTACGCGATGTGAAGAATGTGAGGGATGGGTATGTTATTTCACAAGTGGAAAGGGTGATTGGAGATATGACAGTATATGCAATTATTCCCAAGGGTGAACATTTGTATGAAGTTACACTTTTCATTCAAGACAGCGCCAGTAAACTGGACAATAGTATTCTAATAAATGAAGAGCATTTGGAATGCAACTTAATTTACTCTGATCCAATTATTGTATCAATCTTACACCTTCATGCCTATATTGATGATGACACAATTATTAATAACTTGAGAGGCGAATACGGAATCAATATTGTCTACCCTGTATACAGGCGCATGTACCCGAGCACAAATGTTGCCGATGGTACTAGATACATGCAGAGCAAATTTACAATTGGTGTAAGATTATTACTATATACAGTGAAATTCCAAACTGTAAGTGGACCTCAATACATTAAGGTAGTCCATAACAATCAAGTTAAAGTGTGTTCTGTGTCTAGATCCTGGGCATACACTGAAACAATAGTAGTATGCGGGGAGTACTGGGGGACAAGGGGGTCTCCTATGTTAAACAGGTAAAAAGTTTATAGGGACAAGGGGAATTTAACATGGGACACTTTGGGTCATACGAGAAAGAGGAACAGGCGTGGGATACTTGGGGTCACACACACACACACTTGGGTCACACACACACACACACACACACACACACACACACACACACACACGCACCCCGAGACGATAGTGGATGATTCCGTTATGTCGGCACCCCTTAGCCCCATCCCAGCATATATAGCTGGTAAGGACTTAGAGATGTCGCCTTGTTTTGTCGAATAGTAATTTTTCAATTATTATTGTGTTTTTTTCCTTGTCTTTCCTTTTCTTTTTTCTTGTGTGCGAGATAAAATAATATATACAAATTTTGAATTTATTTTTGCACAAGGTTGATCTTTGTTCGTTCTGTCATATTCATTTGAGTTATTTTATTCCTTTTTAGATATGAGAACTTAGGCTCGTACTGTCCCTCCAGCAGGTATTTACCTGTAGGAGGAGTTCCTTGCCTTTATTTTTTTCCCTTTTTTTTTTTTGAGTTGTATAATCAGTTAGTACCTCTGCCCTAGATGTTTAGTTTCCGTTTTTTGTCCCTTTATGTGGTGCTATATGTGAATGCTTATTGTTGTTGTTGTGGTGTATATTCAGACCCATTTCTATGTTAGGGACGGGTCTATCTAGATCATATTCTTGTATAGTTTCTTTTTTTTATCTATGTATCCTAAATATAATATATAAAATTTAGAAGGAAAAAGAATATTATATTTATTTATTTTGGAAATAAAAAAGAAAATAAGTAATAAGGTGTTTAAATGTGTTTGTTTTTGTTTATGCGTGCATGTTTGTTTATGCGTGCATGGATGATTCCACACTTGTCCACATTTTGTTTTTTCTTTAGGAGTGGTCTTGGAGAAAAAAACCGGTGAAGCTTTATGAGACAAGCGGTGGTATATATACCTTACGATCGGATTGAAATTCATCGAAATGAACTATCAATCCAAACGCGCGTTACAAGCGGGTTGGTTTTTCTTCCAATGGGAAGAGAGCGGGGGGGTGCCGTCATTTTGGCTATAAAGGCATCACAGCGTTCGTGGGGGTTTTACCTTGAGCAACCGAATGGAGACCGCAAAGACCAGTATGTATTGGAGTGAGCCTGCAACGACGAATGCTGCTGTGTTGAACTTCCAACCGGAAGAGTTTAATTTAGATTTTCTGTCTCAAGAATTTGAGCCTAAAACTACCACGACTGTTGTTCTACCACTACCCTCTTTGCTGTCTGTCATGGATGATTTTAAAAAGAGGCAACAAGAAGAACTGGAAATTTTTTTAAAGCAACAGAGAGAAGCGGAAGAAGTGTTTCTTAAGCAAGAAGAGGAAAGGAGAAAGCGAGAAGAAGAACTAAGAAAGATAGAAGAGGAGAAGTGTGAAGGACAGAAGGAAAACAAAACGGTGAGTGTGTTACAAGACATTTTATCAGAGTTAAACCATCTGAGAAAGCTGTATGAGTATTCTTTAACTCAACCTAAGAGAAAAAGACCATCACGGGCGAAACATACGAAGCCCATTACAACTGAGATGCTACCACCACCACCACCAGTGACTACCACCGTAAGCAAAACACCAGCAGTAGCAGCAGCATTAGCAGGATTTTTATTAGGTCGTGGTAAAGGACTACGACAATTGAAGTTGATTATGTAAAAACTTCATAAGTTTGTTTTAACCAAACAACAACAAAAACAAACACCCCAACGGTCCTTCTAAGGACCACCCAGATTTCTAGAAAAGAAATCAAATTGCCAAAAATCAAGTAAAACTTAAAAAAATCCCATTGTGTTGTATATAAGTGTGAGTGTGTGCGTGTGTGCATCTATACTCTAAAACAAAATAACACAAAATCACTTACTTTTTTTCCAGTCTGGTGTATTCTGCCATTTTTTACAAAATAATTCACCAATAACATATAACACCACACTCCAAAAAAAAAAAAAAACAAAGTTCCTTTTTTTTCACTGTCTGTCTCCCTTGTTTTTCTTGAATTTCTTCATAGGTTTCTTTTCTTTTTCTTCATTCTCACTGTCTTCCAGTCGTCTAGCTTTCTTGCTTTTCTTGACGATATGTTCTTCTTCTTCTTCTAGGTTTGTTGTTGAATCGGCTTCCTCCCTCTCCTCTGGTAGATTTTCTTCTTCTTGTTCTTTCTGAGGGCATTCCGAAGACCAATGTCCTGGTCCCTTACAATAATAACATATCTTTTGTTTTGTCTCTCTTTTCTTTTTTTTTTTTGGTGTTGAGCTTGGGGACATTGTGTAGCCCAATGACCTTTCTCTTGGCAGATATAACAAATATCTTGACTTTTATCTCTCACTGGTAGTCCTCGAGCTATATAATTCCAATAATACCAAGCAGGATGCATTCCTCTTGGAATATGTTTTCTTCTCTCTTCCATTTTTTGTTGACGTTGTGAACATTCTGGAGCCCAATGTCCTTTCTCTTTACAGATATAACAAGTATCTTGACTTTTATCTCGAGCGCAGTACTTTTCCATCTTTACAGTTTGAAAGTTCAATCACCAAAGACTGATTCTGAAGGTACGAAGGTCTCTCTATATATAGGGAGAGACCCCGTGTTAAACTTATGACAATTAAAACATACACCCCTTAACTCCAACAAAAAAAGGGTAGGAGTGTTATGGACACACCACTAAACCCTGATATACAACCATACTATACAATCACGCATACGTAGGCAAGGGCACACTACTATACCCTCACACAAACATTACTATCACAAGAGAAGGGGTTTTAAGTTTTAGTGTACAACACAGACAAAGACATACACAAACATAAAAATATTGGCATTGATGCAAGGTTGAAAACGTTGTAACGTAAGACTAGAGCTCCATTCCGTTAGCACAGTGTCATTTTATCATCAATGGTCACTACTTTTCTGAGCTAACGAAAATAGATAACCATCATGTTCACAAAACCACTTTGTTATTGACCTTTATCCTGACTCCTGGACTATTTTGACTTTGTACTGTGAGCATAGTGCGCAGAAAGTAGCATCACTTGAACATTCTTATACAATATCAAAGATAAACATTAATTTCAATACATTGACTTACTAAAAACGAGTAGTGGCTAAAGTTTACTGCCCCTGCATACACGCCGTTTCGTACTGATTGACCTAGCCACACGAACAACGTCTTCAGCTACTGTGAGCTTTCTGTGCTGATACTGTACACAATGAAATATTGTCAAATGAACGCAGTAATAATTTTTTAAAAAAACCTATGGTTTGCCTCAAACAGAGAGAGAAGGTTACTCTTTCTTTGAATTTCTGAAGTCAAGGGTAAATTCTGTGATAGAAATGTTCATTGGCAAAATTGTTTTCATTCATCAGTTTTTTAAAAAGTCGTGTTACATACAATTCTTGTCAAATGATTGTAGTAGCATTTGTTGTATGCCTCCCAAATATTTAAGATAGGTTATGTTATTTGCTGCACACGCCTTGCGGCTACAAACAATGTTACAACATTTCCCAAAACCGAAGACGGGAGAACAGTAAAAACACGTCTTGTTTTATCGGCAGTCTAAAATGGAGTGACTTAAAATAGGGCATGCATTGTTACAGTTTTACTGAACGCATGTTTTGGGTTCAAGAATGAGAGTGTAGAATAGGACGGGTTATAGAGTGCAGAATTAGATGGGTCATACTCGAGGCATTCTTACACCGTAAAGCTATGTGCTTGTTTTTTTTGTTTGGTTTCCTTCGGAAAACGGTAGATCTAGAATTTTTTTCGTGACACATTGCAGTGCCAAAATAGGAACAAAGCTAAGATACCTGACATGCACAAGAACAACTAAACTCAAGATTTTTTTTTATAATCCAACGATTGACTTATGAAAGAAAAATCGTTGTACAATTTTTAAGGGTGCAAGTTTTTGAAAAATTTACAACACTAACGTCACATTTTACATAATCATTGTGACTACTGCCAACATTTGTGGAGAAGCATCTTAAAAACGGGAACAGATAACATGATCATTTCAATCGAAATCATTGTATAAGAAACTTAGTGTGTGTTTGTGAAACAGAGAGAATTGACATTACGACGGAGAGAGAGAGAGAAAGAGAGAATATTGTATTCCTACTTTTAAAAATATCACGACACTTATTTGTGGAGAGGCATCTTAAAAACGGGAACAGATACCATGATCATTTCAATCGAAATCATTGTATAAGAAACTTAGTGTGTGTCTGTGAAACAGAGAGAATTGGCATTACGACGGAGAGAGAGAGAGAGAAAGAGAGAATATTTTATTCCTACTTTTAAAAATATCACGACACTTACGTTTTTTATGGTATATTTTCCTTAAGAAATTTCAAAAACACATTCCATTTTTTAAAAATCACATCGATAGCAAAAAATCCTCTTTTTTCGGTAAAATATCACAAGATTGAATTGGAGACATAGTCTACTAAAATCCTTCTTTTGAAAACGTAGATGTAAAATTCTCACAAAATATTACATCCAAACGTTCCGTGATGTATTTTGACTTAAGGCTGATTCAATTTCCATTGATCCCAAATTATATGATGGCTTGAGCGTTAGCTTTTATTTGTAAAGAGACTAACGGTCAGGCACAGAAAAAAACACGTCTATTCTTCTCACTGTGTCAATAGCAACTGAGGGCGATTCAAAACGAACGCGGTAAGAAAATATTTGTAGCCAATGAAATTACTTATAATGAGTGACGAAGTGTTTTGTTATAGATTCCAGACAGGCAGTGTGGCAAAAATAATGCCTTTGGCCTGGTTTTTTACGATTGCGGTGCAGACAGACTAGAGGGAATTTGCAATCAGGTTAAGAATTCGTGTCCTGTAACATTTTTTCTCGCCACGCTAAATACTGAACTGTAACATTATTGGCTCGGGTTTTGAAACTGAAAAAAAAAATGTTGCCACTGAGTCATTTTGACATACACACACATAGGTAGAGAGAGAGAGGGAAGGGCTACACTATTTAGGGGTCGTATTTTTCAAACTAGTGAATTTGGAGACTTGTATGAAGTTACAATTTCTGGTACAGTTACAAGTTTGTGTGTCTTTGGAAAAAATGGTAAAAACATCGGATAGACATTTGTGTCGTGACACATGTAAAGTTGAGAGTCTGTGCTAGTTTCAAAAATTAATGTCCCATAGCTTTCTATTGCTCCTAGACATTTCCATTTTGGCAAATTTTAAGTCAAGCAAACCATTATCACAAACATAGGTAGAGACAGGGGGTATATATATATAGGGAGAGAGCCTATGTAAAACTCAATCAGATCCAAGTTGGACATCAAGATGAAAAGATCACGCCCAAACCATGAGAAATCAGAAGAAGAAGAAACGAAGAGGCCACGGCGACGAAGACTTTCCGTACCACCTGAAATACCCCTGGCTGAACTACTAGCTCAAGTTCATGCTAGTGACTTCGAAGAAGAGATGAGTGAGCCTGAAACCAAAACTTCTACCCAACCCCAAAAAACCACTACCAACATTCCTGACCAAGAAACTCCTACTACCGTGGTTCCGGAAAATTACTATCGGATTCGAGAGACGCAAAAAGTGACCTCTCGAAAATTTAGAACCACAGCCTACACACATACGGTTCACTTTAAAGACTTCAAGTCCGAAGTACCTCCCGAGAAAGCGGCGGGGTTCATTAGCGATTTGTGGGAATCTGTGTTACAGAACTTGAAACGTCAATGTGGAGCTAAAGAAGAGGATCGATTGAGACTGTCTATTCATCATGACAATTTGAAGACTCCTGTTTGGATCGAGTTCAGCACCCCGGCAGAATTAACACCAGACAAAGTCATGTCCAAAATAGAACATGTACAACAATCCAATGACAAGTTTACCATCACCGATGGAAAGGCGACCCTTTACATGACTCACGTTTCTCCTCCTCGAGGGAGCGGACGAAGTAGGAAACCGTTATTGGTGGACGATCTTTGTACTACCAAACGCAGTGTCGTCCAAATTAACAATACTCAAGACCAGATGTGCTTGGCTCGGGCCATTGTGGTGGGGCGAACGTATGCCAACAAGAACGAGAGCAAAGAATGGAAAAGAGCCTGGGAGAGCATTTGACGATCGGACAGAGCCAAACAACGAAACGAAGCAGAACTCCTGTTACTACAAGCAGGTATCCCTAAAGAGACCGTGTGTGGCATTTCTAAAATGCAACAACTTCAAGATGTTTTGGCTCCTCACTACACTTTGAAAGTACACCCTCAAGAAGTGCGCGGAGCTCTACTGTTTCGAGGCCCCGATTTCCCCGAGGGAAAATACATTCACCTCTATTACCATCAAGAACAGAAGGACCGTTGGGGTGTTTGTTTTTGTTGTTGTTTGGTTAAAACAAACTTATGAAGTTTTTACATAATCAACTTCAATTGTCGTAGTCCTTTACCACGACCTAATAAAAATCCTGCTAATGCTGCTGCTACTGCTGGTGTTTTGCTTACGGTGGTAGTCACTGGTGGTGGTGGTGGTGGTAGTGGTGGTAGCATTTCAATTGTAATGGGCTTTGCATGTTTCGCCCGTGATGGTCTTTTTCTCTTAGGTTGAGTTAAAGAATACTCATACAGCTTTCTCAGATGGTTTAACTCTGATAAAATGTCTTGTAACACACTCACCGTTTTGTTTTCCTTCTGTCCTTCACACTTCTCCTCTTCTATCTTTCTTAGTTCTTCTTCTCGCTTTCTCCTTTCCTCTTCTTGCTTAAGAAACACTTCTTCCGCTTCTCTCTGTTGCTTTAAAAAAATTTCCAGTTCTTCTTGTTGCCTCTTATTAAAATCATCCATGACAGACAGCAAAGAGGGTAGTGGTAGAACAACAGTCGTGGTAGTTTTAGGCTCAAATTCTTGAGACAGAAAATCTAAATTAAACTCTTCCGGTTGGAAGTTCAACACAGCAGCATTCGTCGTTGCAGGCTCACTCCAATACATACTGGTCAGTAGTTGAGGGGGGGTATTGATGCCAAAAGGGGGCACTTGATGCCTTTACGGGAGTTTAACATGGCGGGGGCACTTGATGCCTTTACGGGAGTTTAACATGGCGGGGGCACTTGATGCCTTTACGGGAGTTTAACATGGCGGGGGCACTTGATGCCTTTACGGGAGTTTAACATGGCGGGGGCACTTGATGCCAATACGGGAGTTTAACATGGCGGGGGTCTCTATAGGGACAACGGGAGGGAGGGAAATAGAATTAATCTTTCTTGAAAAAGGGTGGTCCTGAAAAAGGACCGTTGGTTTTGTTTGGTAGGAAGAGCTTTTATTTATTTCCTCTCCAACATTGAGTGAGAAAGCCTGGGAGGTGGAACTTCTTCTTCTCCTCCTTCTTCTTTTCAGGTATCCAGTCGGGATGATTCAATTGTCTGAACTTGTCCTGAATTTTCATCCAGTTCAAGTTCAGACGATTGAATTGTTTTTCTCTTTTCTCCTTTACCCACATTAATTTGATTTTAGCTACCTCCTGTTCCAAAATTTTTTTAATAATAGTTTCTACTCTGAGCAGGGCCGCTTCTTGTCGAGTAAGGATGATACATTTTAAATGATCATCCAATTTTTGGATGTAATCCAAGACTTCTTTAAGAAGTCCTACTCGACAAGGTGAAGAAGAGGAGGAGTTGTTACTCTTCTTAACTTCCTCCTCCTTCTTCACTTCTTGAATTAAATTTAAAATCAAATTAATGTAGGTAAAGTGATGGATTACCCACTTCCAACTGACTGGATACCACCACATCCTTTTCTCCATATAATACTTCACTTCCACCATCCAGTCCCAGGCTTCCTGTAGATTGTCAATAATGTCAAGCATTCTTGAAGAGTGAAAAAAAGTGTGAATGGCGCTACTGTGGAAGGCACCGGTTTATATGCAAGAAGCGCGGACGTGATGGAAAACATCCCCCTTTTTTTCCAAAAAAACCACACCACACTATCCTTTTTTCTATATCAAACTCACACCACACAAAACATATAAGGGAGAAGGTTTTTTTGTTTGAGGGGTAGACTATCACAAAAAAATATATACACACAACATATAAAAAAACACACACTTATATAGGCAATATTGATAAATAATTAATCTTTCCTTGAAAAATGGGTGGCCCTAAAAAGGACCTTTTTTTGTTATTGTTGTTGTTGTTTTTTTAACAACAGGAGCATCTCCTAGAGGGTTTTCTTTTTCTTCTTAAACTTCTTCTAACTTCGGGTCCATACAGTAAAACCCTCTTTAGACAACCTTGTCTCTCCACATAAGTTTGTCTATACCATGTAGCTGTATCCGTAATTTTGGTTTTAGTCCATGATGCTTTTACATACATCAGGAATGCTGGATTAAACAGCATTCCTGAAACAATGTTGGAGGATTCTACACTAACCCACATGATTTTGTTTTTAGGATTGGTCGTCTTGGAGAAAAACCGGTGAAGCATTTATGAAACGAGCGGTTGTATATATACCTTACGATCGGATTGAAATGGATCCAAATTAACTACCAATCCAAACACTTGTTACAAGTCGGTTCGGTTTTTCTTCCAATGGGAAGAAAGCGGAGGTGTGACGTCATCTCGGGTATAAAGGTATCGTAGCGTTCGTAGGAGGCTTTATTACTTTTTTCGACAGCCTTCATGGAGACTGGAAAGACAAGTACTACATCAATGTATTGGAGTGATCCTGCAACGATAATGAATGCTGCGGCATTATTGAACTTTCGGCCGGAAGACTTTGAGTTAGATTTACTAAATCAAGAGTATGACAATACTACTACTACTACTACTGCTCCTACTGTTCCAATAGTGAATGATTTTAAAAGAAGACAAATGGAAGAGATGGAAAATTTTGTCAAAAAGCAACGGGAAGAGGAAGAAATGTTTCTTCTTCTTCAACAACAACAGAAAGAAGAAGAAGAAATCAGACAGCAACAGCAGCAGCAACAGCAGTTACAAGAGGAGGAGAAGAAGAAGGAAACAGGAAAGGAAAGCCTCAGTCTTCAAGAAAGAACTGTAAGTCTGTTAGAAGAGGTATTATATGAGTTGAAATGGATGACCAATTTCTATAAGTATTCTTTAACTCATCAACCACCTAAACGGAAAAGACCATCACGGGCTAAACAACATTCTTCTTCTAAACCTTCCAGTGCTAGTGAGATGCCACCACCACCACCACCACCCATGTCACCAATATCACCACCACCACCAGTGACTACCACCATAATGAAAACACCATCAGTAGCAGCAGCATTAACAGGATATGGATTGGGCCGTGGTAAAGGACTACGGCATTTGAAGTTAATTTGAAAAGTTTTGTTTTTTGAAAACCAAAAACAAACAAAACAACCCAATGGTCCTTTTAAGGGCCCCCAGATTTCTAGAAAAGAAATCAAATTGCCAAAAAAAAAAAAAAAAAAATCAAGTTAAAACTTTAAAAAATCCCACCACCATAGTACAAGTGTGAGTGAGTGAGTGCGTGCGTGCGTGCATTTCTACTCTAAAACAAAATAACACAAAACCACTTACTTTTTTTCTCTTCAGTCTTGTGTATTCATCCAATTTTTTTACAAAATAAAATTCAGCAATATAACATATAACACCAAAACAAAATCACACAAGAAAAAACAAAGTTCACTTTCTGTAATGCTTGTGTGGTTTGAATTGAAACACTGGAATTTCCTTCTCACTGTCTCTCTTGTGTTTCGTCTTCATAGGAATCCTGTTTTCCTTTTCTTCATCTTCATTCTCACTTTCGTCTTCCATTCTTCTTACTCTCTTCTTACTTTTCTTGATGATATGTTCTTCTTCTTCTTCTAGGTTTGTTAATTTTGAATCCACTTCCTCCCTCTCCTCTTCTTCTTGTTCTTTCTGAGGGCATTCCGAAGACCAATGTCCTGGTCCTTTACAATGATAGCAGATATCTTTCCCTTTATCTCTCTTTTTCTGTTCACGTTTGGGACAATCTGGAGCCCAATGTCCTTTCTCTTGACAGATGTAACAAGTATCGTCACTTTTATCTCTAGTGACAGAGGAGGAGGAGTAGTCTTTACTCTTACTGTACGTAGTATACTTTCGAATTACTGTCTGTAAATCTCTCACCAAAAAAGCAATCTGTCTTTTTGACTCTTCCATCTTGACAGTTTGAAAGTTCAATCACCAAAGACTGATTCTGAAGGTAAGAAGCTCTCTCTTTATATACTCTTCTGTCTCTATATAAAGGTACCTGGGTGAAAAAAAACTCAATCAGTTTCAAATCAGAGTTGAAGATGAAAAGATCACGCCCAAACCATGATAAATCAGAACCAGAACAAGAACAAACCAAGAAGCCACGGCGACGAAGGTATTCCGTGCCTCCTGAAACACCCTTAGAAGAATTACTGGCTCAAGTCCATGCCAGTGACTTTGAAGACGAAATGAGTGAACAACAACCTGAAACCCAAACTTCCAAAACCAAAGTCACTACTACTACCAACACCACAACCCCTGACCAAGAAAGTCATACTACTACCGCTACCGCTACCGTGGCTCCTGAAAATTACTATCGGATTCGAGAGACACAAAAAATCACTTCTCGAAAATTTAGGACCACGGCGTATACTCACACAGTACACTTCAAAGACTTTAAGTCTCAAGTACCTCCCGAGAAAGCGGCGCGGTTCATTACCAATTTGTGGGAATCTGTGTTACAGAACTTAAAACGGCAATGTGGAGCCAAAGAAGACGATCGGTTGAGACTAGCCATTCATCATGACCAATTGAAGAGTCCTGTTTGGATTGAATTTAGTACCCCGGCAGAATTAACGCCAGACAAAGTTATGTCAAAAATAGAACATGTACAACAATCCAATGACAAATTTACCATCACCGATGGAAAGGCCACCGTTTACATGACCCATGTTGCTCCACCTCGAGGAAGTGGACGAAGCAGAAAAACTTTATTGGTGGACGATCTTCTTACTACCAAACAAAGTGTCGTCCAAATTAACAATACTGAAGATTCAATGTGCTTAGCTCGAGCTATTGTGGTGGGTCGTACCTATGCTAACAAGAACGAGAGCAAAGAATGGAAAAAAGCCTGGAAAAACATTCAATATTCGCAAAGACCCCAACAACGAAAAGAAGCAGAACTCTTGTTACAACAAGCAGGGATCCCTAAAGAGACTGTGTGTAGCATTTCTCAATTACAGCAACTTCAAGATGTTTTGGCTCCTCATTATACGTTAAAAGTTCACCCTCAAGAAGTGCGCGGTGATCTATTGTTTCGAGGCCCTAATTTTCCTGAGGGAAAATACATTCATCTTTATCACCATCAAGAACATTTTGATACCATTACCAGTATTACTGGATTTTTGGGATACTCTTACTACTGTGAGAAATGTAACAAAGGGTGTAATAGTCGGGAGAAACACATTACTTGTGGAGCAAGATGTCGGGGCTGTTTAGCCGACCCACCATGCCTTCCTGAGCCACAACAACATCACATTTATTGTGAAACCTGTCGACGCCGTTTTGTCAGTCCTACTTGCTACCAACAACATCGCAAGACCCAAGGACGACACCAACAAAAATGTGCTTGTGAGTTATTACAATCGTGTTCTACGTGTGGACAACTGATTCGTTCCAACAACTCCAAGAGACACGTTTGTGCTGGCAAGAAAAAATGTTCTATTTGTCATCAGATCGTCGATTTTGATCATCGATGTTTTATTCAAAAGCGTGACAAGATAGAGAAGAAAGAAATAAAGAAAAACAAGAAACAAGTAGATTTCATCTTTTTTGATTTTGAATGTATGCAAGAAACAGGCACTCACATTCCTAATTTTTGTGTAGCCCATCGGGCTTGTGATCAGTGCATTCAAGAATCGATTCATTTTCACTGTCCTCATTGTAGTAGGATTCCAGGAGGACGTGAAAAAATCTTTCGTGGAGTGAATACTTTGTCGGAGTTTGCTGAATGGGTTTTAGACCCTACCACCCACGACAGTTGGAGCGAAGAAGACATTCATCGTTACGGAGATTGTCATCGGTATGCGACCGTCATAGCTCACAATTTTTCGGGATACGATGGACAGTTTTTACTTAATTATTATTTGAACCATGGAACCGAACGTCCTGAAGTCACCATGAATGGAAAAAAGCTCATCTACATGAAAGTAGGACAAGTTCAATTCAAAGATTCGATGAGTTATTTGACCATGCCTTTGAGTCGCATGCCAAAAACGTTTGGTATGACAGAAATGGCCAAAGGTTACTTTCCTCACTTCTTTAACACGGAAGCTAATCAACATGCCGTCCTACCTCATTTACCTGACCTTCATGATTATGACCCTGATGGAATGCGACCCGAACAGCGAGAAGCTTTTCACGCTTGGTACCGTGTTCACCAGAACGATCCCTTTGACTTTCAAGAAGAGATGCTCAAATATTGTCGATCGGATGTAGATATTTTAAGACGTTGTTGTGGAAAATTTCGAGAGTTATTTCTCGATAGTGCAGAGGTCGATCCTTTGAAAGAGGCATCCACCTTACCTAAAGCCTGTTCCTTGGTCTACAGACAACATTTCATGCCCGAAAACCAACTCGCCATCATTGACTCCAACACGGGGGTTTTTGCTAGTCGTCAATATTCTGTCAAAGCTTTACGTTGGCTTCATTACTTATGTCAAAAAGAAGACAAATGGATACAACATGCTAGAAACGGAGGAGGAGAAAAAAAGATTGGAGGTTATTCTGTGGATGGTTGGGATTTAGAAAACCCACATATTGTGTATGAGTTTCAGGGATGTTTGTTTCACGGATGCCCTATTTGTTATCCTGTCCGAGACATGAAAAGTCCTTATTCAGATTCTACCATGGATCAGTTATATGAACAGACTTGTCAACGACGACTTCAGTTAGAAAGTCAAGGTTACGAAGTGATAGAAATGTGGGAACACGAGTACGATCGACGTTTGAAAATCGATCCTGAATTTAAAACCATCACTCAAAGTTACGACGCAGCCGACATTGAACCTTTAGATCCACGTCACAGTTTATTTGGAGGACGAACCAATGCTACTCGATTATTGTACGACGTGAACGAATCCCAAGGAGAAGAAATCAAATACATTGACGTGTGTTCTTTGTATCCTTGGGTGTGTAAATATGCTCGTTTTCCTACCGGACACCCTGAAATTTTAACAGAGCACATCGACGTGGAACAGATTCGTCAATACGAAGGATTGATCAAATGTAAAGTTTTACCTCCCACAAACTTGTTTCATCCCATCTTACCTTGCCATTGTCAAGGAAAATTGATGTTTCCTTTATGTCGGACGTGTGCCGAAATGTGTAACCAAGATCATTCCTGTCACCACACGGAGGAAGAACGGTCGATGATAGGAACGTGGGTCAGTGCCGAATTGTTTCGGGCATTGGATCGTGGATACCGTTTATTGAACGTGTATGAAATTTGGCACTTTCCAACGACAGCCCAATACCAAAAGGACGACGCCACTCATCATCCAAGCATTTTTTCGGGGTACGTGAACCAATTTCTTAAACTGAAACAAGAAGCTAGTGGTTATCCTTCGTGGTGTCAAACTCCCGAAGACAAAGTCCGATTCAAAGAAGAATACCGTGACATCGAAGGCATCACTTTAGAAGAGGTAGAAAAAAATGAAGGAAAAAGATCGTTTGCTAAAGTGATGTTAAATTGTTTGTGGGGAAAAATGGCTCAACGTACGATCTTACCCAAAACGGAATACGTGGACGATCCTTATCGTTACTTTAAACTGGTGGACGACAAAAGTATTCTAGTCAAGCACGTTGAAATCGTCCGTGAGGATTTGATCATTGTTAATTTTGAAGATGAACCCAAGTTTGTGAAACCTGACAAGTTTAGTAACGTAGTCATTGCCGCCTACGTGACTGCTCATGCTCGTTTGAAATTGTATGACGAAGCATTAGAAGTCTTGGGAGATCGTGTTCTGTATTTCGATACTGACAGTTGCATTTACATTCATCGCCCCGGTTGCCCCCACCCTACCATTCAAGGAGATCGATTAGGAGCCTGGACAGACGAGCACCCTCAAGATACCATCCTGAGTTTTGCTAGCGGTGGCCCTAAAAATTATGGGTACCGATACCGAGACCCTCAAGGTCAACTTCACACCTCCTGTAAAGTCAAAGGATTGACTCTGAACTATCGAACTAACCAAGTCGTGAACTTTGAGGTTTTAAAAAATGCTCTGTTGTCTGGACAAGTGAAAGATTTTCAAGTCGCTACGTTAGAACCTCACAAGATTGTTCGCCTACCAAATCATAAAATCGTGACTCGACCTGTTCAAAAAGTGTATCGTATCGTGTACCAAAAAAGAGTGAGACTTCCAGATCACACTACTTTACCTTACGGACACGCCGATTTGGAGAAGTATAAAAAAAGGAAGCCCTCCTCTTGAAAAAACAGAAAAGATGTCTTCAACAACAACATGGGTTTTGCCTGACTATGCTGAGTGTGACAGTCGATTGAAGACGTTCAAAAATTGGCCTAAAGGGGATCGATTACCCACAGTCATCTCTTTAGCCAGAGCAGGTTTTGTTTACTTTGGACAGGGAAGTTTAGTGAAATGTTTCAGTTGTGGTGCAAGCATTCGCATGAGTCCTAAAGATTCAGCTATCGTGGAACATACCAGATGGTCACCAAACTGTGCTTACCTTTCTTTAGCGTTTCCACCGATCACATTACAATACTTTTCGGATGGTACAGTCGACAGGTATAAAAAAGGAACCCCTTCCAAGCCTAACCTTCATTCTGACTTTTCACGTGAACCGAGCAAGAAGAAAAAAAAATAGATGAGTATTTTTTCCAGTTTTGAGGAATTTGAGTGTGATGCTGAACCATGCCATGACGTGACCGATGCCGTACGTTGTGACATCGTGGATTCAGTCACTCACCGTCGATCCAACTCAAAAGATGCAGGACGCCCTTTATGTTTTACTAATCGTACACAAAACGGTACTCCCTGCAGACCTAATGGATTGATGATACCCTTGGCTGTGTCTGGCTATTCCAAGTATGAAAATCGTCTCGAGTCGTTCCAAGACAAGTGGCCAAAATATTTAAATGGCCCTAAACCCGAAGCTTTAGCCAGATCTGGATTTTTTTACGTGGGAGTTGGAGATCAAGTGAAGTGTTTCAGTTGCGGTGTGAGACTTCGCTATTGGGAGCCTTACGACTTAGCTGACATCGAACATGCTCGATGGTCTCAGCATTGTCAGTTCTTACCTTTAGTGGCTCGAGAAGAATACGGATACGATCAACCAGATACCAAGAAGTAATACAATGGAGGAGAAGAATACTTCTTCTTTAGATGAACTTATTTGTGGTTTACCTTTAGAGTTACAAGATCGTATTTTTCAGTATATTCCTACTTTAGAAGATCGTATTCGTGGATTACCTTTGGAGTTACGAGAACGGATTTACCAAGAATTTGTTCACATTCAACTGAAACGTAAAAAAGAGTTACATCCTTTACGACAGACTTGTTGTAACCAATGGATTTTGAAGGTAATAAGACAAATGATAGCTAAGAAGATATTCAAATGGTCAGACATTGATGAAAATCTACATCACAAATTTAAGACATTGGTGGGGGCTACCTACAATGTAGCAGTGGAATATAGAATTCCATGGGAGGAAGTGAAGGAAAAAAATGTGACTAACATAGACGAATACCAAAAACTGTTAGAAGAACTGTCTCCTGAAGACAAATCACCTTTTTGTGTTTTGAAATTAGATAGGATAATCACTGAAACTGGTGTTGGATCCTATAGATATCCTTTACCTACCGATTCCGTTTGGTTAGTGTGTGAGTATTTTGTCACCAAGAAACCTACTCTACAAGATCGCATTCGTGACTTGTCTTCAAAGTTACAAAAACGGATTTACGATGAGTTGGTTCAAATTCAAGTGAAACGTAAACTTCAAGTGATTCCTCGATTTCAAGGCTATGGCTACTTTCGTCGCATCAGAAAATTGATTCTGAACAACGACTATCACCAGTATCGTGAAGAATACAAAAGAGAAGTATTTCTTTCCAAATCGGAAACTTTACCCAAGTACATTAGTGTCATGCCTTTGAATGTGCGCGAACAGATTTACCGTGAGTTTCTGAAATTACAAGTGAAACGTAAACTCAAAGTCATTTCTCGATTTTTACGCTATACCCTCTTTCAAGGGCATAGAAGAATGGTTATGGGAAACGTCTATCACAACTTCTATCCTGAAGGAGACTGTCTCAAAAGGTACCAACCTTGGGAGCCTGGCTATAAAAACATGCCACCCAAGATACCAACCTTAGCCATCGATCCCTATAAAGAGGAGGCGGCACGTCTCAAATCACTTTACTACTCGTGAAACGGATTCTGTGACACAGTTACTGCCTGACTATAAAAGAGTGGGTATGCCTGAACTCTACACACCAGTTGTGAAACGGATTCCGTGGAAGGAAATCATAGATAAAATTCAGACCTTAGAGGAATATAAAGAAGTGATACAAGAACTGTATCCATTGAATTTTGGACGTTATGTGGTGTGTGTCTTAGTGACTACTTATCTTGGATTTCGTTTTCCAGGACATTCGTTGTGGAATATTTTTGAGGACAAGTGTTTGCCTTGGATTCTTTTGAAGGATCCGTGGTTGTTTTGGACTCAATTGTTGAGTACCAAAAAACAATATGACCGTGTGTTCTTTTTCGGACTTAGTAGAAGAAGAAGACTATAAAAACTTGATTTTATCAGTCCACGAAAGAAACATTGTACGTATAGCGTTGAGAGTGGTGATGAAAATTAGTGACGTACTTCCATGTGAAGAAGACATTCGTCACACTTTATCTGTGCATAAAACATTTCAAGAAGTGTGTACTGCTAGTGAGTTACACCAACAACTTTTCCATTGGAAAGATGTACGACCCTGGAGAAACCTTGGTTTCCAATATTGGTTACAAGAAGTGGCCCAGTTCAGCCAAGATTTGGCAACCACTTATTGATAACATTCTAAAAGTGAAAAAAAAAAAATGGGAACCTCCATGGGAAACTCTAAAAGAAGAAGAAGAAGTACCTGACACCACTACCACTACTGCTGTGGTTCCAATACCTCTTGAGGAGGAACACCACCCTTCTTTACCACCGCTACCGTCAGTGAATTCAAAAAAGACGAGTAGAAGAAGAAGAATGTTACCACAAACAGTGGTGTCTTTCATGACTTGGACACAAAACAATTGTTGTTCCTTTTCTTGTTTAGAGAGAACTTTAGCTGTTTTAGTGATAGTCTTAATTGTGTACGTGTTCGGTTTAATTGTATATTTTCTCACAAATTCACTTCTTCATGCAAATTTGTAAAATATGTTATTGTTTTGTGGGTTGGTTTGTTTTACAAAAAAATAAACGTGTATGAAAACGTATAAAATGCCTTGGGTTTTTTGTCTTCTTCTCAAAAATCTTCTTACCTCAATCATGGCTACATCTTCTTCTTCTACCTCGTCTGCCTCTTCCTCCTCTTCTGTGGTGAAAGTGATTGACGAAAAGTTAGATCGTCAAAGTTGGAATGCTTTGTATCTGCGCCATCCATTTAACATGTTGATTGCTGGACCGAGTGGTTCAGGGAAAACCGAATTTGTCAAACGATTGATCGAACACAAAGCTGATTTGTTTGATCGTCCACCTCAACGTATCGTGTGGTGTTACAAAGAGTGGCAACCGTCTTACACGTTATTGAAAGAAAGTCAAGGAGAAACTATTTCGTTTGTGGATGGTATTCCTCACGAAGACGATGGAATTGTGTCTGACGTGAGTCAAACTCATTTAGTTATTTTTGATGACATGTTAGGAGAAGACGAAGAAGAAATTAAACTTTGGTTTACACGAAAAGGACACCATCGTAATGCTAGTATTGTCTACATTACACAAAATTTATTTCAACAGAGTAAAGCCCATCGAACTATTAGTTTGAATGCTCATTACGTGGTCTTGTTTAAAAGCCCCAGAGACAAATCTCAAGTACAAGTGTTAGCCAAACAGTTAGGAGCTCCTTGGCTGAATTATGCGTACGACGATGCCACTCAAGCCCCTCACGAGTATTTACTCATTGACTTAAAACCGACCACTCCTGACTATTTGAGATTTCGTGCCAGTATCTTTCACTCTTGGGGTCAAGAAGGTGGTCCTGTCATTTACACGTCCCCTTCAGTCCATTTTTAAAAAAAAAAAAAACTATAAAAACAACCTACGACGTCATTTCTGTCTCACACTCTTTTTGAGAGATGAAGATGACTTCCTTTCAATCTCATCCTTCGGCTAAATTGATCCGTACCTTGTATGGCATTAGTCGTGAAAAAAATGCACAAGTTCGTGCTCATTTGTTAGAAGCGAGTCTGAAAGAAGTGTTACGATGGTTTACTTTGACAGCACGTCAATTACTACAAGGTATCATTCACATTCCTCATCAAACTCAACGTTTTTTTCAAAAACATAAATCGGCATTGTCACAACTGGCTGATCCTAGAATCGATTCACGGACTAAAAAACAAATCATTTTAACTCCTGGTGGAAGTGGTTCTTTAGGAGGAGTCATGATTCGTTCCCTTTTGAAATGGGATCCTAATGATGCCAAAGCCAAAAAACCCAAATCACCTAAAAAGAAGAAGAAGAAAAAAAGTCCAAAGAAAAAGAAGAAGAAAGTCAGCCAAAAAAAAAAAAAGAAAAGCCCCCAAAAGAAGAAATCCCCAAAGAAAAGTCGTGCCAAGAAGAAGAAGAAAAGAGGTACTGCTGCAACCAGGAAGAAAAAAACACTACCACAACAACAGACCCCATTAGTAACAAGGTCACCTTTTGCGTCCACATCTTCTTCACCTTTCACCATGATGCCTGTCAAACCAGACTTAAGTCCAGTGTTTCCTAATTTAATGCAAAAATGGAAACCTATTTCGAAAGTGACCCCGTCGGGACCGTCAACTTCAGCTGATTTAGCCATGGCAGCAGCTAGCAATAAAGTACCATCCCCTAAAACCAAAGTCCAAGAAAGAACTGGTATCTTACAAAGTTTAGTAGATTTATCCAAACAAGAATTGAGTCGATTTAGTCCTTTGAAAACACCTCAACGTCAAGTGAGACCTGTCGTGAAGTTGGTACGTCGTGCAGACAATCAGTGGAGACGTGTTCCAGTATAAAATAGAAGGGTACCCTGCTAAAAGACTTCAGACTTGTTTTCTACCGACTAAAAAAGATGGCTCCCAAACGTGCACACCACCACCACCACCACCACCAAAAAAAGAAGAAAACCACCAAAAAAGGACGACTTCTTCCCCCTCGTCTGGCGAAACATTGGGATGTCTTGTCTGTCCTGAACAAATCCAAACCTCCCATGCGAAAACAACTCATTCAAACAGCTCCTAAAGAAATCATCGATACCGTGTGTGAATGTTGTTTAAACGTGTTAAAAGGAACGGTACCTTTGTCTAAGATACAGAAACAAAAATTAGGGAAACATCGGAATGTTCTTCGTCAAATGGTGAAAAAGAAAATACCTCTTCAACAAAAGAAAAAAATGTTGGTACAACGAGGTGGATTTCTACCTATGTTGATAGGACCATTGTTAAAAATAGCCGCTCCTTTGTTAGGAACGATTGCTGGACCACTTTTAGGAGGAGTCATGCGATAAAAAAAAAAAGAAGGATAAAAAGGACCACCCTACTCTGAAATGACCACACCTTTTTGGTACCTTTGAATGAAATGGAAGGACGAAAACTGACTTTAGTACCTTACAAACGATGGATGGAATTTCATCGTTGGAACGAACAACGGATACCTCATTTACCAGTCAATCCTAATCTCAACGAAATGTCTCAGTTACAACAAGAAATACAATCCCTGATGGAACGTAACGATTTGTCCGAAACAGAAAAAACCCAACGGTACGGTCAACTTTTACAACGTCTACAACTCTTTCGTCAAAAAGCAGTCGACGAAACAGCTCCACCCACTTTGAGAGATTTTAAGGCTCTCATGAAAAGCGAACCTAAAGTGACTATCAAAAAAGAAAAAGAAGAAAAAGAAGAAAAAGAAGAAGAAGAAGAGTTTTTACTAACTCCACCTCTTAAAAAAATAAAAAAGTTAGCCACCCCGGATTGGATAAAAAAGAAAAGGTCTACCCCTTTATCCTCAGAAAAGAAAAAGAAAGAAGTGAAGAAAGAAGTCAAAACAGAACCGATGACCCCTGATGATCGAACTCCCTCTTCATTTACCCCAGTAGCACGTCGGACACGTCAATCCAAAAAGTTTCCTCACGAAGAAAAGAGTATTGGAACAACTTGGTTCAAATATTGATCAATCATGGAGAAACTGTTAGCTAACATTTATTACAATCCTGGTCATGCTGCTGGTTACGGAGGAGTTCAAAAATTATATCGAGCTGCTAAAAGTCAATTGAAAAGTGTACGTTTACCCGAAGTACGACGATGGTTACAAGAACAATCAACGTACACGTTACACAAACCCATTCGACGTAAATTTTCTAGAAGTACTACTCAAGTGGAAGGGATCGATCATCAATGGCAAGCCGATTTAGCGGACGTCTCTCATTTAGCTACTTACAATCGTGGTTACAAATATTTGTTTTGTGTCATTGATGTGTTTTCCAAATTTGCTTGGGTCGTGCCTTTGACTTCTAAAAGCAGTACCGAATTGGTACGAGCCTTAAAATTGGTCTTGAAACAAAGTGGACGTCAACCTTTACGATGGCAAACGGACAAAGGTACCGAATTTCTAAACCAAGCTTTTCAAAAAGAATTGAAACAAAGACAAATTCATTTTTTTACGACCGAAAATCCTGAAACCAAAGCCAGTATCGTGGAACGTTTTCAAAGAACTTTGAAAGAACGCATGTGGAAATATTTTACACATCAACATACTCTCAAGTACATCGACGTGTTACCTCGTTTGGTCAAAGCGTACAATCAATCGTACCATCGTAGTATTGGATGTACCCCCGAAGAGGTCAGCCCTGAAAACGAAGTGTCAGTGTTTGATAAATTATTTGGTTCACCCCAGCAGATCAAAAAAAAGAAGAAAAAGAAAACACCTTTGTTGAAGTTATTAAAGACGGGAGATTGGGTTCGTATCGGAAAAACCAAACGTACTTTTGACAAAGGTTATTTACCTAACTGGACTACCGAATTGTTTCGTGTCACTACCCCCGTCCGTGGACGTGATCCTCCCGTCTATAAATTGGAAGACATGAACGGTGAAGTACTCAAAGGAACATTTTACTTGCCTGAGTTACAACGAGTGACTAAAAAAGAAGATACCTTGTACGACATCGAAAGCATTCTCGAACAAAGAACACGCAAAGTAGGTAAACGACGAGTAGAAGAAGTCAAAGTTCGTTGGAAAGGATATCCTCCTAGTTTTGATTCTTGGATTGCAGCTTCTCAAGTCGTCGACTATAAAAAGAAAAAGAAGTAGTAAAAAAAACTCATAACATGCCATTCAACACAGTAGCTACTCAGACAACTCCTCCTCCTCCTTCGGAAAGTTCTTCTCTTCAAGATTTACAAAAACAACCGCTTTGGGTGTGGTGTGGAGAACGTGTGCCTAAAAATCAAATCGTCTTTTTCTGCCAAATCATTGTAGTGTTTTGTGTCATCGGAGCAGCCATTGCTAATTTGAGTTTACAACAAGGAGACAAACAATTGTGGACTATTTTACTGAGCAGTTGCATCGGTTATCTTTTACCTAGTCCCTCTTTGAAATTTACGACCACGACCGACAACAGTCACCACAATAACGCCAGGCGTTCTTCTTCTTCTTCTTCGTCCAGTTACCACCACCAAAATACTACCAGTCCTCTTTTGGAACCTTTTGAACATCCTTCTTCTTCTGTCCACCACTTGAGTGATACCTCGGACACCACCAGATCCACTACTTTGGAACTATGAATGACCAATTTTATTTAACGTTACCTAGTGACAGTTCCATGGATGTGTTTCCCAACAACAGCTTATGTTGTTTTACCACCAAATTACCTCAAGCCCTCCAACTGGATCACGATGCTCATTGGGAAGTAGGTTTGGTAGAAATCATTCATCCTACGAAAATCACAAACATCAACAAAAGATCAAATCAGATCATCGTGACAGTTAGGAACAAAAAACTACAAGATTCCTTGGAAAAAGATGATCCTAAAATCTGGGCAATAGACCCAACAAATAAAAATGACATGCGGGGACATTTCAAAAAATGGGATGGAGGGGTAGGAGCCAAAGGGGCTTATGCAGTGTATGCCCTGAGAATTCCTACGGGGTATTATTTTAATGCTCGACATTTGGTGGACACTATTGAGGCTACCTTTAACCGTCAATTTGGTAAAGCCCTAATGGAGAACAAAAAAATAGTAAACATCAATTACAATGATGTGGCACGCCGTTTCTACATGGAATTTTCTCTGAAAGATGAAAAATCGGGGGACATGATGTCAGACAAAGAAGCTAAAGAAAAAGGCATCCCCGATCAGGAGAGAAGATTTATGACTATTGAATTTTCTGCTGGATTGTATGAAATTTTGGGTGGTAATAACGAAGATAAAAGTTATCTATCACCTGTCAGCACCAACATCGAATCTTCAGAAGCTTTTCGCGACCCCGTGGAAATGAACATTGGATTAAATTTAATGTATGTGTACTCCGATGTGGTAGAGTACAGCGTGGTGGGACACACCTCAGCTCCCTTACTAAGAGTCATTCCTTTCAAAGTGGATACTAATGATGGTGCGTACGAAGAAGGTGGAAACACATTTCACATTCACCGTGAATTTGTACACCCTCATTATTATTCAGTGAGTAAATCGTATTTTGACACTGTCCAGATTAGTATAAAAGGAGATTTGGGACAAGATGTACCATTCATTGACCAAGGAAAAGTCACGGTGAAACTACATTTTCGAAAAAAACAAGTTCTCTAATAACTTTCCTCTCTCAAAAAAATAAAAAAATGTATCCAGTGTACCAAGGAGTGCCTCGACAACGAGGACATGGTTTAGGAGATATGTTAAAATCAGCTTTTCGGACGGTAGCTCCTATTTTGAAACCGATGGTCACTCGAGGATTTCATGCCTTAAAAGATGCTGCTTTGACACAAGGAAAAGAATTTTTGCAAAATGTCCTCATTGACAAACAAAATCCAAAAGAAGCCTTTTTGAGAGCAGGCAAAAATGTGTTGATGACTACTGGTAAAGATCTTTTAGGTCTCCGAGAAAATCCTATAAATACGCTTCACGCTTCAGGCTCTGGCATTACTTCACAGCAGCAAGGACAAGGTAGAAAGAGACGACGACGAAAAGCTCGAAATCCTTTCAAAGTTCATAAAAGAACACACGGTAGTAGTACTTCCAGAAAGAATAGAAAAAGAAGAAGAACTGGTAGAGAATTAGACGTGTTTGATTATTAAACCATTGAAAATGATGCACCGAGATTCTTGCGAATGTACCAAGTCCGAACTAGAACTGTTTTCTATGCGTCCCACCATGATGACGATGCAAGAATCCCAATGGGTAGAATTTCATCCTGTATCGTCATTGTCGGATTCAGCTCCTATCGAATTTGAAATCAAAGGACAAACCGAAGATTACATCGATCTGAATAACACCTACTTGTACCTGAAACTTCAAGTAAAGAAAACGGCGGACAACACCTTTCCTGCGGATGATTCCAGAGTCGCTCCCGTCAATAATTTTTTTCATTCTTTGTTCAGTGGAGTAGATTTGTACTTGAATAACAAACTGATCAGCAGCAGTTTGGATACTTACCCTTACCGTGCTTACTTGGAAAATCTCTTGTCGTATGGAAAAGAAGCTAAGAACAGTCATCTGGATGCTTCAGTGATCTGGAAACCTGACACCTCGGAAAAGTTCAACGACACAGAACTGTCAGTACCGGCCAGGGTTGCTGCTGTTGCTGATGGTCAGGGTCATCTTGTTAGAGATATAACTCCAGCAGACTCCCACAATGTGGGATTTAACGACCGTCGAAAGAAAATCAGAGGGCGAAGTTTAGAATTGATGGATCGTTTACATTTGGACATGTGGTTGCAAGACAAGTATTTACTCAATGGAATTGATGTACGCCTGAGACTGAATCGCAGTAGTGCCGCTTTCCATTTGATGGCTAATGCTAACGAGTGGAAAACCATCATCCAAGAAGCCAAACTTTACGTACGACGTGTAGAAATCTTACCCAAAGTAGCTAACGACATCAGTCAATCCTTGAGCAGAACCACTGCTAAGTATCCTCTTAGACGTGTGGAAGTGAAAACCTTTACTGCAGCCGCTGGACTCCGATCCATAGTCGAAGATCACATCTTCCAAGGACAGCTCCCTAAACGTTTATTCATTGGTATGGTTTCTAATGCAGCCTTCAATGGAGTCTACAATGAAAATCCGTTCCAGTTTCAGCACTTTAACGTCACCAAGTTAGATGTCAGTCGAGATGGCAAGACCTTGTGTACCAGACCTTTTGAACCTGACTTTGACGCCAACGCAAAAACTTACTTGCGATCTTACTTGAGCCTGTTTGAAGCCACAGGACAGTTAAGCCGCGACTGTAGCCACGGTATTACGTACGAGAATTTTGCAGGAGGGTATGCCTTGTGGGGCTTTGATTTCACTCCGGACCAAGGTAGCGATGAAGGACATTTCCACCCTATAAAATCAGGACCACTTCGTGTGGAACTTCAGTTTGGTCAACCTCTAGCCCAGACAGTGAACGTCGTCTTGTTTGCAGAGTTTGATAACACTCTAGAGATCAACAGTTTGAGAGAAGTCATTGTAGACTATTAGAAGAAGAAGAAGAAGAAACAAAGAAAAGATGCAGAACAGAGAAGAGACTATGGAAATAGATGAGGGATTTTGTGAAGGGATTCACCAGTCACCAACTACTATCACCAAAGAGGATGATAATGATGACGAAGTCATTCGTTCAGAACCTAAAAAAGAAGAGACTAATACTGTTGTTACCGAGTTTGTTGGATTTTATCCTTCTCGATGGCCAGAACACGAAAAACAGTTAGTGGATTGTTATGCTGAGGAATTGAAATTCATCATTAACAGACTGATTAAAGAACAATGTTATGGATGTCAAACCGATCATCCCAGTCAGATACAACACGACAAATGTTTGATGTTAACAGGCGAAGAACAATTGGATGAATTTTTGGAAGATGCCTGGTCAAACATCTCAGAAACAGACGTGTTGACAAAGTGGTATAAAATCTTGCAGAAATATTCTTCTCCTCCACTCATTCCTAAGGAGATCAAACGGATCGAAGGACTCATTGAACAGAGTGAAAAACCTATCCGAGATAAATTTTCCTGGAATTACAAGACAGATCAATTCAAGTTCAAAGTCAGGTGTGCATTGCTGACTCAATATTTCTGTTGTTGAAGAAGGAGAAAAAAATGGATACAAGGGAACTTCATTACTTATTGAATCGTAGTTCCTATACTTCTTCTTGGAATCCTGTGGTATGTGCTAAAGATGAACTACCTCATCGTAAACCAAAAAACGTTCATGCTTATGTCATCAATACTGACGACAGTCATCTACCAGGAAGCCATTGGATTACCGTGTACTTTCCCAATGAACACTGTGTGGAATATTTTGATTCATATGGATTACCTCCTTTGGAAAAAGACATTATCGAGTTTATGAGAAGAAACGCCGTCTCGACTCGATTCAATAATGTGAGACTACAAGGATCCGATTCAATGGTGTGTGGACAATATTGTGTTCATTATCTTCATCAACGCAGTCTTGGATATTCTTTAGAACATTTACTCACTTATTTTGATAGTGACTATGTTAGAAATGATGCTAAAGTACAACGATGGTTTTGTGAACGTTATGGTTATCTCTTGTCTTTAGCTCACCATCGTAATGTACATCAAAATGATGTCGATGTAGAAAGTTTCACATTTACTTTACCTTCTCAACGTTGTCAACCTTGTAAATATGTTCCTGTTTGAAAAAATTTTCATAGTTACTTGTTAATTGTTAACATTGTTCTTGTTGAATAAATATCATTTTTTGTGAATTGTTTGAAAAAAATGGTGTTGTGTGGTTTTTTATTGAAATTTGAAAAAAAAAATAATGAATATGTTCTTTTCTCTCTCTTTCTATCGATCTAAAAAACCTCTCTATCTATCTATGATCTCCCTGTCGATCATCTGAAAAAAAATCTTACCATGTTTTCCATCGCGTCCGCGCGTTAAGCATATAAGGCGGTTCACTAGCCAGTGTAGTCATTCTCGTTGACTCGTCAAGATCTCAACAGTGTTCCAAGAAGAAAGAAAAAGAAGATGGCTGCCACCAAGATTACAAAGTTGAATGAAGCTATGGTGAACATAATGAGGGTGAAGAATCATTTGATGGAGACCAACCCAGAGAGAAAGACCATGACGTTCATTCAAATGGCTCATGATCTAGTAGAAGAAGTCATGAGAGAAGAAATACTTAGAGAAAGAACAGAATGGGAAGCAGGACAACGTCTACATCAGCAACAGCAGCAGCAACAAAGACAGCAGCAGCAGCAACAGCAGCAACAACTTCTTCAGCAGCAATCCAGCAAGCAATTTGACGGTGAAGTCTTATGTAAGATTGACTGCGATGATTTTGCTTTCACTTTCAGTAGAAAGAGACCTGCCTGTCTGAAAGCGGTAAGACCACCCACTATCGCTAAACGTGGCCGACCTGCTGGAGCTGCCACGGCTACATCTACCTAAAAGAAGTTTTTAAAAAATATAAACTTCTTTAAACCCAACGGTCCTTTTTAGGGCCACCCAATCTCTAGAAAAAGATTACTTCTCTCCAATATTGCCAAAAATATCTATAAATGTGTGTTTTATATATATATATTTTTTTTTTCTGATAGTCTACCACCCCTCAAACAAAAAAACCCTTATATGATTTGTGTGGTGTGTGATTGATGATATATAAAAAAATTTCCATCCCAAAAAAATTAATGTAGATAGTGTGTTTGTGTGTTTGATTTGTTTTTAAAAAAATTTCCCTTCCCAAAAAAGTTGATAGTGTGTAAGTTTTTTTAAAAAAAAATAACAAAAATTAATATGGTGTGTAGTTTTGATTTTTATCAAAAGTAGTTTCTTTTAGGTCCGCGCTTTTTTAGAGTCAGGGTTCATAGAGTGTAAACTCCGCGAAGCCAAGAATGACGTAGAACGAATGACGTCAGACGCAGGGTAGTGGGGTAATGTTTTTTTGTTTTTAAGTGTAAGGGATGTTTTCCTTCACGTTCGCGCTTCTAGTATATTAAAACCACGTATTCACCGGTTAAGCTATCTAGTTTTATTTAACCAAGATGAATACCGTCGAAATTGTAAGGCAAATCCGAGTTCATTTAGAGGTGGCCTGGCACCTCCTTCATGAAGTGGAGAAAAGGGAGGAGGAGGAGAAGGAAAAGAAAATACCAATTAGACCCCACCCTATGATGGAGGAGAAGGAGAATTGGGAGCCAGAAGCGACTCATCCTCCGTCGAGCTTCACAGCTCCATGTAAACAAAATGAAGAAACATGGAGGGGGAGCTGCCCTGCATGTAGGGCAAAGCCAGGGAGGTGCCCACACCTCCTCTAAAATAAAACTCTAACAAAAAAACCAACGGTCCTTACCAGGACCACCCTTTATCAAGAAAGATTAATTCTATTTCCCTCCCTCCCGTTGTCCCTATAGAGACCCCCGCCATGTTAAACTCCCGTATTGGCATCAAGTGCCCCCGCCATGTTAAACTCCCGTAAAGGCATCAAGTGCCCCCGCCATGTTAAACTCCCGTAAAGGCATCAAGTGCCCCCGCCATGTTAAACTCCCGTAAAGGCATCAAGTGCCCCCGCCATGTTAAACTCCCGTAAAGGCATCAAGTGCCCCCTTTTGGCATCAATACCCCCCCTCAACTACTCTGGTCTTTGCGGTCTCCATTCGATTCCTCAAGGTAAAACCCCTACGAACGCTGTGATGCCTTTATACCCAAAATGACGTCACACCCCCGCTCTCTTCCCATTGGAAGAAAAACCAACCCGCTTGTAACGCGCATTTGGATTGATAGTTCATTTCGATGAATTTCAATCCGATCGTAAGGTATATATACCACCGCTTGTCTCATAAAGCTTCACCGGTTTTTTTCTCCAAGACCACTCCTAAAGAAAAAACAAAATGTGAACAAGTGTGGAATCATCCATGCACGCATAAACAAACATGCACGCATAAAGAAAAACAAACACATTTAAACATCTTATTACTTATTTTCTTTTTTATTTCCAAAATAAATAAATATAATATTCTTTTTCCTTCTAAATTTTATATATTATATTTAGGATACATAGATAAAAAAAGAAACTATACAAGAATATAATCTAGATAGACCCGTCCCTAACATAGAAATGGGTCCAAATATACACCACAACAACAACAATAAGCATTCACATATAGCACCACATAAAGGGACAAAAAACGGAAACTAAACCTCTAGGGCAGAGGTACTAACTGATTATACAACTCAAAAAAAAAAAAGAAGGGGGAAAAAAAAGGCAAGGAACTCCTCCTACAGGTAAATACCTGCTGGAGGGACAGTACGAGCCTAAGTTCTCATATCTAAAAAGGAATAAAATAACTCAAATGAATATGACAGAACGAACAAAGATCAACCTTGTGCAAAAATAAATTCAAAATTTGTATATATTATTTTATCTCGCACACAAGAAAGAAAAAAAAAAGGAAAGACAAGGAAAAAAACACAATAATAATTGAAAAATTACTATTCGACAAAACAAGGCGACATCTCTAAGTCCTAACCAGCTATATATGCTGGGATGGGGCTAAGGTGTGCCGACATAACGGAATCATCCACTATCGTCTCGGGGGGTGTGTGTGTGTGTGTGTGTGTGTGACCCAAGTGTTTGTGTGTGTGTGTGTGTGTGTGTGTGTGTGACCCCAAGTACCCCACGCCTGTTCCTCTTTCTCGTATGACCCCAAGTACCCACGCCTGTTCCTCTTTCTCGTATGACCCAAAGTGTCCCATGTTAAATTCCCCTTGTCCCTATAAACTTTTTACCTGTTTAACATAGGAGACCCCCTTGTCCCCCAGTACTCCCCGCATACTACTAACAATGTCAGGGTTATAGATGCTACAGCTGTGATGAACAAGGGCATGTCGCTAAGTATTGCCAAATACCAACCTGTGAAAGATGTTGCAAGTATCCGCGGAACTATCAATGCACATTTTGTGACTACTGTCACATAGACCAATTTCTGTGTCCATGCATAAAGGATGATGTCAATGCTGATAACGAGAGTGAAGATGAGATGCAAGTGGAGGTGGTGGAAAATGAGGAGGAAGATGAGGATGAGGTTGAGATGGAAGGAGAGAATTAGGTAACTGACGATCAATTTGATGATGCAGTAGTACAGTAGTTTGAGGTTGGAGGTAAGGTAGAGTTGGAGGTCGAGGGGATGACCAAAAGAAGAGAGACGCAGAAGACGAGAATAAAGCAGACACCATGGAGATGGTAGATGATGTTAGACGCGATAGAGAAGAGAGAGGTGTTGTTGATGATGATAAAATGAATGAAGATACCTCAGAAAAAAGTGGAGGGACAGTGTAGAAAAGAAAGTTTCATGTGGGAAATGATGAGGAAAAACAAGTGCTGAAATTCTAATGAACAGTACAGATAAGTCACCAGAGAACTCCAAACACAAAGCCTCTTTCACATTCACCAGAGAACTCCAAACACAAAACCTCTTTCACAGTAGTTACAAGGAGAACGAAATTGCAGCCTGCTCCTAATTTAAATTGCAAGAGCAACAGAAATTATGTAAATGACAAATAATTTCACAATGACTGCTTTGTCTAATACTTTCACCATATTCATCATTAGTACGACCTTAAACATTGTTTCTATCAATGTAAATGGCTTGCGAGATTTGAATGAACTGAAGTCAGTTTTGGAAATATTTAAAGAAAAAAGAAGCCACATTCTACTATTGCAAGAAACATTTTGGGGTGATGAATTGCTGAAAGTATAAGAGAAAATTATATTTGGAATGGTACCATTTTTTATAGTAATGCCGACAATACGAGAGTTGGTGTTGGTGTTGTAGTGGAGAGAGAACTGAAAAATCAAGCGAAACAAGGATTTGCTGAAAAAGGTGAAATTATACATGTTAAAGTAGAAATTGACGACATCATGATAAATTTGATAAATATTTATGCTCCAAATATAGCGCGTGAAACTCTTGTTTCTTCATGAGATTAAATATATACCTAATTAATAATATGAGTGACAGCATTATATTGGCAGGTGATTTCAATACAACATTAGCTGGAATTGATAAACATAACAAAAACATACATGTTGATGAGGTAGCTGTCCGAGAGTTTCATACAGTTATAGATAATAGGAATATTTCTGATCTTTGGAGATCAAGAAATCCTGGTATTTTTATATTTTCTAGAAAACAAGTTGTTCAAGGTGAGCTGAAACAGTGTAGGATACATTATTTTTTTTATTTCTTCCAAACTGCATTCTTGTGTGCATTTCTTATACAGATATTTTATTTAGTGACCATTCTTTCGTATACCTTAAATTAAATACATGCAAAGTAAAAATAGGGCCCGATTTATGGATATTAAATAATAATATCCTTTGTGAGGATGAATATGTACAGAGAGTGAAATTTATTAATGCCGAGAGAAAAGCTAAGGAAATATATTTTTTGTGAACCACTTACTTGGTGGGATATAATAAAAAAATATAAAATTAACAATTCTCGCAGCTATACAGTACAAAGAGAAATAAGGAAAGATGACAAGAGTGTTATAGATTGCAAAACAAATATAAGTTATTTTCGGAAAATGTTGCCAACAAAGAGTCCTATGATATTAATAAATATGAAGAACTCGAAGAACAATTAAGTGACTACGAACAGAATTTTGTCAGTTGCTCTATTAAAATCAAAAGCGAGATGGGCGATTGAAAGACCAAGTACTTTCTTAATCTTGAAACTTATCGACAAAAAAATCTGATTAATGATTTGTTGACGATGGTGTAATTATTTGAAATACAGATCAAATATAAAATAAAATATATCAATTTTATAGTAAATTGTATTCATTGGTCACTATTGATGAAAATTGTAAAGAATTACTTTTAAATTTTGTAAATTCTTCCAGTACCAGAAAATTATAAAGATACGTTGGATGGTACAATAACTATTGATGAAATAATTTCAGTTAATTAATATATGTCTAACAATAAGTATGGATCTAGACGGATTGATGGTGGAGTGGTATTGTACATTCTTTGACTGATATGCGTTTTGTGTATACTGTGGTCAATGAGAGCTGGTGTTATATAACTCTTTTAGAAGCTCAAGGGTGGCACAAGAAACTTGAAAAATTGCCGTCCTATAAATTTACTTAATTTATATTATAAAAGTTTGGCGAGGATTCTGGTTAATCGTTTAAAGCAGGTATTATCCAAAATTATATCTCAAACTCAGACGTGTTGCACAATTGGAGAAAATATTGCTGATGTCACTGTAAGAGATATTATAGATATGGTTGAGAGGAACAACTTGACCGATATATTTTAAAAAATTGATCAAGAATACGCTTTTGAAAGAGTCAGTCATTCATATTTGGTGTCCCTCTTTACAAAAATTCGGGTCTAGTGAAAGTTTCATTCAGTTGAAACAAATATTTTATAGTGAAATTAAAGGCGGTGTTAAATGTAATTATCTCCGATTATAATTTGAATTCGACTAGGTTGTCCTATATCAGCTATGTTATATGTATTAGCAACATAACACTGAGGACTTGCTATAACAAAAACGAAAATTGTATGCTCTGTGGAAAAATACCTTTGATTACTTTCTAGCCACTATCCTCCTGTCTATCTAGCCGTTTGTATATATGCATACATGTATCTCTTTATTATTTAATGAGTCTTTTTGTTTGTGTGTCGGGGGAATAAAGCACAGAACCTTATAACTGACATGTCAGGATGGTCTTAAGCGTTGAGTTCATGTCGCCGCAGTCAGGTCCAAACCGTGTGGGTTCGAATCCCACTCGCGACAGACGTCTTTTTTTGTTCTTTTTTTTTTTTTTTTTTTTTTTGGTAACAATCACACTCATTTAATTCTAACATTACGAAATAATCAGTTCTATTGCAATTTAGACAGGGTTCCAGCAAATGTGACAAGATGTGCAAAAGGTTCAAAATTCCACTTGTAAGTCATGTATATTAGTACCATATTAATTCCATATGGACTGCTAGATCAAGGCGAGTTGTCAGCATCAGAAAATCTGGATCATGACGAGACGCGAAGACGAGACAACAAGACGTGATCGAACAATCAAGATCGAATTTCTATGGTAATTATACTTTTGTTATATACACGTACCTATCAATTTTCAGGTAATTTCCTAAAATCCCTATACGTATCTGAACAACAAAAGAAACTGCTTAATATCTCAACCTGTTTAATACGAACTTCATAAACAGAATTTCATCAGCTGATATGCGCATGAATATCACAGTTTTATAACTGAAACACATGAAACAACAATCACTCATTTTTACTGCTGTTACTGTCGATAACACAAATTCTTCGATGCATACGGGCGGCAGACTCTTATATGTGATTTACAGTTATTTTGCAGTCATAAAAGTTTTGGCATAACAAAGATTTCACCAGCTTTTATCATGCTATTTTGATAGCGGTTGAACTGTTTCTGGCGAGATATTGTAAGTGGCACTGATGGGTGTCCCGACAAAAGCGCGCCGACAATAGAGTGTAGCTTAAAAACCCCTACAAAAGCGCGCAAAGACAAAAGAGCGCAGAATAGAAGTAGACATGAAATAATAAGTGAGATAATTTCTAAGTTCCAAATATTATCTGAGGAGACATTCTTCAAAGCTAGTTGCGTACGCAAAACTGTATAAATATCACAAATATGTTTAGGCCTAAACATTTGCAGTCATGGAATGAACCGAATCACAGACGCAGTAAAATCATCTTTTACGTTATGGGGATCAGCTTTCGAGAAAGGTAATCAAAACGCGTGCAAAACCGTCTTCCAGGGAGCCCGGATAGTTGATGTTTTGTTTTGTTTTTGCTTTTCCATTTCGGCCAGTGTCTTTGGCGCAAAGTGCAACAATTTCATTAGCAGATTCGTATCGTGACTATGACAACTTCCGCATGCACGTCAAAATGCTGTTAGCTCTCTGCTTTGTCCCAGCTGCTGACATACTGGCAGCGTTTGACGATTATTGGGAAGACGCATGCGTCGGAAGACAGCGAAGACGCGGTCCAGCACTACCGAGATTTCCGGTCGACTTGTAGAATATGCGTGGTCGCGTGAATAACAGTCTGCAACGTACCAACAATTCAGTGGAGGCTTGACATCGTTAATTCCAGCAAACAGTCGATTGTCATCATCCGTCGGTTTACAAGCTGACTGACCATTTCCGCAAGGAACAGGACCACGTGGAGCTGCAGATCGAACGCTATCAATCCGGCGTTAGACATCCCGAAGCGTCGAAGTCCTGTAAGCTTTAATTCCAATACACAGCAATGTATCAATAATGGACTATCGGCTCGGGATGGCGCATAAAGTCGCACTCTAGAAGACACTTGTAATAACTGAACGTTTAAAATTAATAAACGCTATATTTCTGCATATTGGGATATTAATGAATGGATGATGTTATTTGTTCTTCAACGCTGTTTTTCTGCATAATGAGATATTAATAAATAAACTATGCTTAATGATCTTTAATGTTGTATTTGTCAGTCTTTTCTTGACAAGACACATAAAATGTGAGTTAATTGTTTGCGCGATTTTATCGGCGCGCTTTTGTTTTTGTGCGATTTTGTCGGCGCTCTATTGTCCTGCGCGCTTTTGTTGGGGTACCAATTCAATCGGCATTATTTCGACAGTAATTTACAGCATGATTGGACACATTGTTGGAAATTGAGGATACAGATTTGTTACAGAGAATGTTAGTCATTTTCTTTTACATGTCAAGTGAGGCTACGGCATAGTTGCACGCGCTTTGCACATGTTAGAGACGCTTCTATTGTAACAAGGAAACCTCGAGGAAAAAGTAGTTAAAGCCTCGTTTGAGAGTATGGTGATACGGATTCAGAGAAAGTTAGTATTGATTTTCTACTTCTAGGAAATGACGGTGAAAGTTTGGTTCTTTCTTAAATAAAAAAATAGATATTGTAGTATCATCAATTTTCGTGGGGGACCAATTTTCGTGGTTTTCGTTGTTTCCCCGAACCACGAATTTAAATACCCAACGAAATATTAGCCACGTATAATGATGGCGGCATCCCCCCACCCCCCGCTCATTTTCTTACTGTGTGTCGTTCCCAGAGATTAAGGAACCTACTAGTATTTTATCAATCAACGTCAACACTGTAATTTGGAAATAAAATATTAGCTTTTACACGTGTTTGTTTTATTTTAAAACTTTGAAAAAAGAATTATAAAGCATTTTATATTGTTTCAATGCACACGTGTCGATAACATATCCAATAGGTGTAATTTCCACTCACTGCCTTAAATCGATATGCGAGATAGGTAAGGATAGAGAGAAACGAGAAAAAACATAAGTTATTCAAACACTAGTAATGTTGAAAATGAAAGAAAGAATAATTAAAAAAAATAGTATATGAAAATTAAATTAAATACTTGTTCAAATTGATCCTTCACTCGAGTACAAATGTTGTTAAACAATTTAAATCCTCCTGAAACCACATTTTATTTTATCCATGCATTTTTAATCCAGAAGAACAACAAGCCTGTAAAATACTCGAACTATTGCTTGAAGCACATTTATTAATGAAACACTACGTATATACACTAATTACAGCAGAGTATTAAAGCTCACACTTCACTGATTTTCGGACAAAGCCACTGTATCAACATCGTGTCAATCAAGTCTCAATGTACACAATTTAAATCCTCCTGAAACAGCATTTCATTTTATCCATGCTCTTTTAATCCAAAAGAACAACAAGCCTGTAAAATAATAGAACTATTGCTTGAAGCACTATTATTAATGAAACACTACGTATATACACTAATTACAGCAGAGTATTAAAGCTCACACTTCACTGATTTTCAGACAAAGCCACTGTATCAACATCGTTTCAATCAAGTCTCAATGTACACAATTTAAATCCTCTTGAAACCACATTTCATTTTATCCATGCATTTTTAATCCAAAAGAACAACAAGCCTGTAAAATACTAAAACTATTGCTTGAATCACTATTATTAATGAAACACTATGTATATAATCTAATTACAGCAGATTATTAAAGCTCACACTTCACTTATTTTCGGACAAGGCCACTGTATCAACATCGTGTCAATCAAGTCTCAATGTACACACAAATGATTGTCAGGTAAATAATCCCCAAATTGCAGAATTAAATAAGTCCAGCTTTCTCCAAACCACTGATAATTAGGTCACATCTTTCACTCATTGTCGCGTGTGCTGCAATTATCCATTCAGCCCGAATTGGCCTGATTAATGAGGTTGCAATCAATGATTGTCACCAGTAGCATCTTCCTTTTTTTCGTGATGGCCTCCATGACCTGTTTAGCATACCAGTTATGAAAGTGTGATTGTAATTATTCTTTGTACTCTTTATTTATTTTCAAGTCTAGTGGTTGAGTTGGTCTGTACATGAGGCAGGCACAAACAAACGCGTGATTCCACTGTCTTTCAATTTAGTTACCATCTTCTCACATTGATGAGCTCTAGACACATCAAATATTGCCACTGTCTGATAATTGCATTGAGCAAAGGTCAGCCTGTCACGTGTTTTGTTCCCTTTATGGATAGTGTTTTAAGTTAGAGATCATACAGGGTTTTTAATAACCGATTGACTTAGTGTTGTAGTCTGCGTCGGCTTCCTTTGATATTGAGCACTCAGACGAAAACACCGTGTAAGTGATTGACCTTGACAGGTGTGTTATTTGTGATCATAGAGGCGGTAGTATTGTTTTAGTGTTGTTGGTTTCATCGGCTTCCATTGATGTTATTCACTTGGACAAAAACACGGTGTCAGTATTGAACTTTTCAGGTTTTTGATTTGTGCTCATATATGTGAAAGTATTGTTATAAACATTCAAGTGACCGCCGTTTGCGTCGGCAGTTTTATTCTTTTGTATTCTTTTTTTGGGGTATTTGTATAGGTTACACCACGAAATTAAACACTTAGTAATATGCAAACTTTGACAGGCAAAACCACGAATTTAAGTACCCACGAAAATGTCTTTTTTTACAAAACCACGAAAATTGAGCCCCACGAAAATAAATGATACTACAGTATTCATATAATAAAAATTAAAAGTTCGAATTCTGTGCTTTATTGATGGCAAGTATGTAAGATGTTTAAGCTAGTTTTTCAAGGAACACTAAATTTGTGATGAATATGATTCATAACAAGAGTCCCTCGAATGGACTGAAGCTCTACTGGCTGAAAATAATTTCCAGGAATCCACGATTATTCCGTTTCTTCTGGTCCTTTTATTCCTTTCAATTGCTGAGTATTGAAACCACCTCTGATACACTTCTGAAACTCCAACCAAATTTGGTAACAAAATTATGTTCTTACATGTGTGAATTAACATATTCTCAAGATACGTGAAGGTACAAACTTATTTGCTATGGAGTTTGAACTTGAACCTGAACTCATGGATAGAAGATCACTGATCTTCATCTCAGTCAATGTCAAGATATACTCACATGTTAAGTTTTTAGAAGAAAAACTTGAAGTTACTGAAGTGGTATCATTCATAGTATTGATATGTTTACAAACTGGAATCTGTTCATACCTGTTTGTGTTATCGTGCTTACAAGTCAGTACTTTAAATCAATGTCCGAGAGCTGATTTTCAACTTGTTCATTTGATTAAAACTAAATGCAAAGTCTGGTCAAAATGCATTTGTATATGTACAAGTCACTGGGTTCATAAGCTCAATGTATGTATGTCTGTGTGTATGTACAGAGTTTAATGGCACATCAGCACAATCCTGGCTATACAGAGCCAAGTAAGATTAAGTATCACAAAAAGGCATACTAAACAAAGATAAATGTAAAATATGATAAACTCCTATAAATACAAAATCTAATTTTTCATACAAACTCCACTCTTTTAAAAAGTAAAAAAAAAAAAAATTCTCAGAACATTATCACTGGATGCATCCAAGGGCAAAGAACTCTACCTCCATTAGACGCTTCTTATGACATGCAGATGAATGCATATAGGGTCTATACTACAGCGAGGCTCAGTGAAGTACATAAATGCAAGCAATGACCTCTGACTTGAAGCCAAGGTCAGTTAGGTCTGGTTTTCAAACTACTTCACAAAAGTGCAGACATGCTGGTTGTCAATCGATGCGATTTTAATTTCAGAATCAATTAAATATTTCAAGAAGTGTTTTACTGAAAAATCCAGGTCAACGACACCATTCGTTCAAGAGGAGTAGTGATAACACTATTTTCATGATGGCCATTACGGTGCCATGTTGGAGGTTTTCATTCAGAACCAGCTACATATCATAGGAAATCTTAGTAAAAACCCAATGTCGTTATGAATATCCTTTCAGAACAAGTAGCTATAAAAAAAAGTTTCAAGATGACTACCATGGCGGCCATATTAGAACTCTGATTGTCACCCTTTTCATTCAGGATCAACTATATCTCATAAGAAGTCCTCCTTTAGCGAAAACCCCATGTCGCTATGGTCAATTGTGTACAAGAAGAAGCTCTAAAAATGGCCTTCATACATGCCATATTGGATGTCACATAGGCACAATTTTCATTTAGGACGAAAATTCCAGGTTGAAGGTCAAATCGGCACCATTTGAATTTAGTACCAATTAGACACCACAATTCTTTTTAGTGAAAACTCCATGTCGTCACGACAATCCATTCAGGAAGAGTAGCAATGACAAAATTTTCAAGATGCCAACCGTGGCGGCCATGTTGGATATTATATCAGCACCATTTTTTATTTGGAACCAACTACGACACCATAAGAAGTCGTTTAGTTATAACTCCATGTCAACAGGACCATTCGTTCACAGGGAGTAACGATACTACTTTTACGATGGAATATTTAACGTCCGATCATTTCGGGCCAAGTAGACACCAGAAGAAGTTGGGGTTTTTTGTTTTGAAATCCCAATGTTGATATGACCATCCGTTCAGGAGTAGTCACAACAAGATTAGCAAGATGATCACCCTAGCAGCCATACGGGATGATGGCAGAGAATTCTGATAGGAATCATTCTCACGTAGGATCAACCAAACAGTATATCTAGTCTTTTAGTGAAATCCCCATAGAAGTCCATCCATTCATGAGTAGTGTTAACAATATTTTCAAGATGGCTGCCATGTCGGCCTTATTGGGTGTCAGATCGGCACCATTTTCACCCATAACTTACCAGATTTAATAAGAAATATTTGAGTGAAACTCCTATGTTGATATGACCATCTGTTCAGGAGTATGAGGAGCAGCAACAATGTTAGATGACCACCGTGGTGGCCATACTGGATGTCAGATAAGCGCCTTTTTCATGTAGAAATTACTAGGCATTATAAGATATCTTTTAGTGAATAAAACACTGTGCCGATGTCAGATCGGCACCATTTTCACCTAGAACCTACTAGACTTAAGAAGAAATATTTGAGCGGAAATCATAAGTTGATACGACCATCTGTTCAGGAGGAGCAGTAGCAATATTTTCAAGAGGACCACCGTGGTGACTATATTGTCACCGTGGTGACTATATTGTCACCGTGGTGACTATATTGGATGTCAGATCGGCACCATTTTCATCTAGAACCTATGAGGCATTATAAGAAATCTTTTAGTAAAAAATAATATGTCTATAGTACCATTTGTCCAGAAGAAATAGCTGTAAAAAGATTTTCTGGATGACAACTTTGGTGGCCATACTGGATGTCAGATCGGCAACATTTTCATTTAGGACCAACTCGACATCATAGGAAGTCTATTCATGAAAATTCCATGTCGGTATGACCATTCCTTCAGGAACAGTAGCAATAACAAGATTTTCAAGACCAACCAGACCTTGGAATGAATGTGTGTGTAAAGTTTCATAACAATCTTCTATGTAGATTAGAAGAGACAGCGATAACGAACTTGTGCTAACGGAAGAACGACAGACGAAAGACAGACGAAAGATGACAGGCCATCACAAAAGCTCTTCTGGTTTATGACAAGTAGAGCTAAAAATATTTAATTGACAGAGGTTTAACATTAAAGTCATAGAGTGGCATTTTACGAAGGTATGCTTTTCAATATGGGCTCATTTTTTGAAGTAGTTTTGCAGGGATTTTGGGAGTGTAAGTTTGTTATGTGTGATTGCATGACAGAGGTAACGTCTAATGCCGATTTGGTTGCATATCAGTCCAACAGTGAAGTAAAATCATCAATGTATTAAAAAAGATAAAGCTCTTCACCATGGTAACATTGTAAAGTGTGACCCACCAAGCCCCACTTTCAATTTCCTGTGGATGATAATGCTTCATGCATGGGTCTTACAGTTAACAAAATACCACACCACTTATGCACACACTTATTTACTTAGGTACATTGTATGGTAGAAATTCAAGAAATTTGTAGCTGTGGGACATCACAATTAGTATGTTTTAGAGAGAGACAAAAAGAGAGGGAGAGTTCCAAATGTGACTAGTTTTACTTTTTTCTTTCTAAAATCTAAATACTAGAGTTATTTGGTGATGGGTGTATCGCAACGGGTCCTGCAATCAAGCCATTACTCTTGTAAACAAGACAAAATGTCATAAAAAACGCATCTAGGTCTATGCACACACTAATGTTATTGTGCAGAAAACATTTTTCTTCTTTCAATCAGTGACCTTGATCTTTGACGTTTTGACCCTAAAATCAAGAGGTTTCTTCCATACCCCAGGTGCAAGCTATCCACAAAGTCTGATCCATGTATATATGTAGAACTAGTAATATTGACCAAAAACCAGTTTCTTCTTTCAATCAGTGGCATTGACATTTGATCTTTTAACCCCAAAATCAATAGGCTTCTTCCTTACCCAATGTGCAAGCCATCCACAAAGTTTGGAAGCTGAAGATGGTGAGGAACTCGAGTTATAGTGTGGAAACCATTTTTCTTCTTTCAGTCAGTGACCATGATTTTTAATCTTTTGACCCCAAAGTCAATAGGGTTCTTCCTAACCCCAAATGGAAGCCATCCACAAATTTTGGTAACTGCAAGTTGTGCAGAGCTTTTAACTGCAAAATCAACAGGTTTTTTCCTTATCCAATGTTGAAATCATTCACAAAGTTTGGAAGCTGAAGATGGTGAGGAATTCCAGTTATTGTGTGGAAACCATTTTTCTTCGTTCAGTCAGTGACCATGACTTTTAATCTTTTGACTCAAAAATTGATAGGATTCTTCCTAACCCCAAATGCCAGCCATCCACAAATTTTGGTAACTGTAGATTGTGGAGAGATCAATTGATTGTGCAGAAACCATTTTTCTTGTTTCAGTCACTGTGACCTTGACCTTAAAATTTTTGCCCCCCAAAATCAATATGGTTCTTCCTTACCCCATGTGCAAGCCATCCATAAAGTTTGATGACTCTAGATGCTCGAGAACTCAAGTTATTGTGTGGAAACCATTTTTCTAATTTCAATCACACTGACCTTGAATTTCCACCTTTTGACCCAAAAATCAATAGGATTCATCCTTACCCCAAGTACAAGTTATTTTGGTAACTGTAGATGATGGAGAACGCGAGTAATTGTGTAGAAACGAAATTGGAAAGAGACAGATGGATGGACATCACAACATAATGTGCTCTGGATTTTTGCGGGTGTGTCAAAAGGGAGTTTTCTTCGAATGTTGATGAATCTTAAGTGAACAAGAGTCTCTTGAAGGGACTGATGCTCTACTAGGCAAAAAAAAAAAAATCCAGGAATTCAAGAAAAGACCATTTCTTCCTTTTAACTGTTGGTGTTGAAACCATCTCTGATATTCTTCAGTGATAACAAGATTTTCAAATTAGCTGCTGTGGTACACATACTGGATGTCAGCTTGGCACCAGTTTCATTTAAGACATAGTGGACATCATTAGAAGTCTTTTGGTAAAAACCCCATTTCATAATGATCATCCATTCAGGGGGAGCAGTGACAACAAGATTTTTAAGACAGTCATCGTTATAACCATATTGGATGCATGACTGGCACCATTTTCATTTAGGACCTACTAGGTATCATAAGAAGTCTAATGGTGAAAACCCCATGTTGATATAGCCATCCATTAGGAGAGGAGTAGGGATATCAATATCTTCAGAAAATTAGTTTCCATTCAGAAGGAGCAGCAATAAGATGACTTTCTGTTCAAGTAGAGTTGTGATAACAAGATTAACAAACTTATGCTATAGATCATCCCATAAGCTCTTCTGGTCTATGACCAGTAGAGCTAAAAAAAAACATTAGTAACATGCTTAGGTCTGGCTCATGCATGGAAAGGCAACTAGTGTGCTTATATGACATAACACTGAATGAGCACAAGTACAAAGGAACTGTGTTCAAATGAAACAAGAACTGTATATTTGATACTGGCCGATGTCACATAACTAAATGTGACAAACAAAAGCTTAAAATTTGGACTGTCTGTTCTTATTCTTTATTGTAGAAAGATAAAAGACAAAAATGAAGTAGATGCACATTCTAATTATTTTTTGTCCAATCAACAAGAAAAAAATTAATAGAAGCATGAATTCATTATGTCATGAGTAATCCCGAGACATATACATAAAAGAATCACAATCAACTGCAAAGCTGTGCATCACATCAATAATTACCAGTGCTTTACAGTTACTTCCCCCTGAAACAGAAGGCACAACTATGTCCTTTTTATTTTTTGTTAGTTTTAACGGTACTTGTAACGCATTATTGATTATATCACGAAATGGGACCCAAGTGCCCTTCCCAAGGACACACCTGGACTGGCCTGGATGGGTATCAAGCCCATGACCCTTTGATTACAAGTTGCATGCTCAACCAACTGAGCTACCATGGCTTTCCTCACAACTATACCATAAAATTGGTAAGCTCTAAGAAAGGACACAAATAATGGTACATGTAATGGTTTCTGCAGAAAATTCTTTACAAACTGACAGCATTTTCTGCATATCATTGTGAGGATGACTGGTACCCTGCTGACATTTCACTATTTCATCTTAACCATAAAAGAACAATTTTTGAAATAAGGTACCAATTATATCAAGAATGGCTTGTAGAAAATGGTATTGATTTGTTTAGGATTTTACACAGAGCTAAAGACGTGGTTTTGAAACCAACAGGTTAGACCTCAGGGTTCAAAATTAACTTTTTTCAGTACCAGCAGCATTTTGATAGTTGTTATATTTTTAGCAAGCAAACTTCAGGCTATTTTCAATGTCCACAAGCATATTTTGTATTATGAAATAAAAATGTAAAAATTATCATTTACGAGAAACTCCTTTAAATTTTATCAGCTAGCAATTACTGGCATATCAGAACTGCAACAAGCAAAATACTACCTAGCTAATGTCAATTTCGAGCAGTGAGACCTCTACAAGTGCGAGTACAGTCATTCAAAACAATCAGGCATTTAACTGACCAATCAGGTACCTATTCAGTGGTCTGTTCACTGCCACAACCAAAAATAATCCTCATTTTATACCTCAGCTGTGTCTTTAAATATTCTGTTGTAACTTTCCACACCAAAAAACAGATTTGTTAACTTGCCAGAATGACTGGATACTGATGTTGCTAGGCTGAATTACATTTTCAGAAAATAGGGGAAATATTCAAGCTTGACCATTGTCCATCATATACTAATTTTAATATTTACCTGCAAGGTATGAAATGAACACATATAAATTAAGAAATCATAAATTAGGATCTTGATAAACAGCATGTTTTTTTCTCCACCGACGTCAGTGTATTTGTTTTTCTGCCACAAGCTCAGTAAAGTTTCATCATGACACATTCCATCACATAAACTATAAGATCTGGACAAATTTCATTAATGCATAATCCAGTATATAAACTAAAAGATAAGGACAAGTTTCATTATAGCATATTCCGTCGTATAAAATATGTGATCAGGAAAAGTTTCATTATGGCACATTCCATCATACAAACTATGTGATCATGACAAGTTTCATTATGGCACATTCCATCATACAAACTAAGTGATCAGGACAAGTTTCATTATGGCACATTCCATCATACAAACTATGTGATCAGGAAAAGTTCATTATGGCACATTCCATCATACAAACTATGTGATCAGGACAAGTTTCTTCATGGTAAATTCCACCATACAAACTGTGAGATCAGGAAAACCTGTGTTTTACAGTTATAACAGTATTTGATCACACTATGAAAGTCATCAAACAGAGTCATATAGGTTACACCCATCAGTTATTATGTACTTCTGAAAGAGGGACAGGTATAAGGTGAAGTTTTGTGCATTTGCAACAAGCACAGTGGAGAGAATGTTGGCATACCTCTATGCTACTTTCATGTACTGTAACTGAAATTTCTTTACATGAGGTATTTGGGAAACAATGTGCTGCCTAAAGCAGACAGCTGATTGAAATGGCTTTTCCCATTCACTCAAGAAATGAACTTGAACTAGTCCAAAGTACACTAAAGAAATGAACTTGAACTAGTCCAAAGTACACTAACTTCAGCCATTATCAAAATTAGGAAAATGAATTTTGCCAGAGTAGACAATATTAATTTCTGAAAGTGCAATAAATGAATTATACAATATATAAAAAAATTAAAACAATTTATCAGCTAGTACTTTTCCAATTTATCTCTCAAGTCCAGGAAGTGAAAATGACCAAGAGGAGCTAGTAGTCGTTTGAGAGATGTACATCTGAAGTAAGGTCAAGCTATATACTCTACAACCCAAATTACTCCCATCATTCATACACCAAAATAATGGGAATTTAAGCTATTTTAACAATACCAAAGATATACAACCTCTTTCTTTAAATAGCCAGTATAAACAGTGCAGAAAACCTCAAAAATCCTTTTTCTTAAAAATCATACCCTCTGCAATGTATGAAACTGCAGAGATGAACAACAAAAAGAACACAATGAGGTAGTCTTTATGTCTAAGCCCTTTGACATTTATTCCAAGACATTGTAAACATCTTGATTAAGATTAAGATTCCATTTGGTAGAGTAAAGTTTCTGTTTTATGGTGTTCAGAAAATACCCTATTGAAGTTGAATAATAAAAAAAAGAAAATCTGTTCAAGCCAGTGAGTAATATAGTCAATTCATTATAATCTGTTCCAGAACTTGGACAGATGAACATCAAGGTGTTGAGAATACTGATGCTGGTGGGGTTATGTAAGCATGGCACATTAGCTGGTAGTCTGGGACTCATAATCCAGGGGACACAGGTTCAATACCTGCCCAGGCCAGCAAGGGTTTGCTGCCTGTGTGTCTTTGTGAAAGATACTTATCTCCCATTTCCTCATCATGATATAGCCAATAATGTGATTAAAGTGCTGTTAAAACCAACAATAACAAAAATCAATGAGATGAATAAATTATGAAATCCAGATAATCATGTTTCTTTTTATAGTTAAAGGCCAATAATAATATCTCTCTAAAAACATGTAATCTAACTTTTAAACACTTAAGTCTTTTCTTCTCTTTATATCTTAACATAAAACTGATTAAAAAATTCATGAAATATTTTGATAGCAATAGCAAATATTTAAGCAATTAACTTTTATGAGCATTTTGTACTGAAATGATCCTACACAGAAGCTGTCAAACAATATCAAGGGAGACAGTCACTCTGAGTATAATAATTTCCTCTTAGTTAAAATTTGTGTTGTGACCCTTTACACAGCAGGACTCACTTTTTCAAAGCCCAATAAATCTAAATACAGAAAAGTGCATATTATTATAAATACATACTACTCTTAGTAGCTGAGAACAAACAGTATAAGATCGATTAATCCCCTCCAAGTCAAAAATTGTTAATAAATAATAAATAAATATGAAGTTATTTATAATTGTTTTGTTTTTCAGTTACATCCAATTGTAATCATGTCAAGAGTTTAATGATATAACAAAATATTAGGTCATCAAACAATGGTGCATTTCAAGAATATTCAAATTCCCCTAATTCAGAAGCTAAACGATCTATTCTTAATTCTGGCATCAACACATTTTACAATGTTTATCATTCGACTGTCATGACAAACCTGAATTTATGGTGGATCCATTATTATGTTGCTTTTTACCCTGGTATATTAATTTTATTTTGATGAAAGGCATAGCTGCTTGCTTTTAATGAGATCGTTCAAATATTCAAACATCTCAATCTTTCAATATGAGTGAATTTTGTACTCTTTCAAACAACATGACCAGGTGACAAGTTAAAGAAAATTCAACAAGCAAAATAAGTTCATCCTTTTTTGCATTTCTAACAAATTGATAACATATAATCATTCTGGATTTTCCCCAAGACTAAAACACTCTTTCAAAGTGCTGATCTGGATTCTGCGTTGGCCTTGGATTGGGATTGCCAGGTTGATTAGGGCCCCGCCTCCTGGGTGGAGCCAAATATTCAAACATCGAAGTGTTATATCTGGACAGCATTGGATATAAGTCTGTAGGCATAGGATCTGTCCAGAAGAAATCATTATTTAATGCTGTGTCACTGTCTGTTCTCTTAGAAGGATCTAAACACAGCAGTTTGTCCAGCAAATCAAGTGCCCATTGGTCTTTTACATAAGCTTTCAATCTCTCCTTAACCTTCCTCTTCTGGCCTTGAGGAAGCTCAAGACTTTTGTACAGCTCCAGTTGATCGACTCCCGGCCACACCTCTGGCGTGATCGAGCCACACAGTTGACTGATAAGTTGCAGCTGATGCTGCTCCGTCTTTCCTTGCATGATTGGGCTTCGAGTCCACATTTCCGCCATAATACATCCCGCTCCCCACATATCAATGGCAGTTGTGTAGTTTCTCTCACCGAGTAACAACTCAGGTGGTCTGTACCATAATGTCACGACACGATTTGTGTATCGATTTGGTTGACCTTTCTGAGACGGAACACTAAATGCTCGAGCAAGCCCAAAGTCTGCTAGCTTAAGAACTCCATATTTTGTAATAAGAATGTTTGCAGCTTTCATATCTCTGTGCAAGATTTTATTACTATGTATAAAGTACAGACCATTTAACAACTGCTGCATGACCTTTTTTATCTCCCCTAAAGAGAACTTCACATTGGCATTGCTTAAAAGCCCAGCTAAATCGTGCTCACAGAACTCAAATATAAGGTAGAATGTGCTTTTAAATCTGTTGTACGGAGTGGCTGAAAATAGAAATATACAATATTTAGCACTGTTCTGAGATAGGGCTTCATCCAGTTTTACCCTTATATTCAAGAACTAACATCACATTAAATTTAAGCAAAAGCTTCATGAGAGACAGTCTAAAACTAAGGAGGAGTACACCCTTGGTAGTGTTTGGCAAACATTTCCAAGTATAAGAAATGTGCTATGTGCCAAACTATAGTTGTTTGTCTGATGGAGCTCAGAAAAAATAAACAAGTCAGTATTTTTCAGCAAATTAAAAACTTGAAAAATATGTCACAGTGTCCAAGTTTATGTCTGTAACACAGCTTCATTCAAAGATGTAGTTGAACTGCAAGTTTTCTCTCAACAAATATATTGAAATATGAGTTACAGCTCAGACAGGGTGTATGTATAGGCAGAAAAAGTGAATGTCTTGTATGTAATAACGATATATAAAGTGAATGATTTATATGTAGCAGGTGTATATATAGTGAATGATTTATATGTAACATATGTTGGCACAATCTGCACTTATAGGATTAACATTGACCCAAGTTGCATGTATCTAGCTTTAACAGTGTAGTAGGTATTAAGGATATTACATATGTACATACTAGCATATGGACCGACTGCAGCATAATCTGCAGCCAAAGGATTATCATTGACCCAAGTTGCATGTGTCTAACTTTAACAGTGTAGTAGGTATTAAGGATATTACACATGTACATGCTTAATATACAGACCGACTGCATCACAATATATCCGTGCTTTCTTAAGACTGCAGGAATATCGACAAAAATATATTACAATTATGTTTGAAAATTTTGATTAAAATTACAGCTATACAATACTGGGCAGAGTAACTGATCACATCATGTTACTTTTTTATTACTTTTGATCATACTACTTACACAATCACATATAAAATGTATATTTCTGTGTATAGCACATCTTAAAACTAAAACAGGTAACACGTATGATATGTCTTCAATACTGGAAGTGTTTTACATTTGAACAAAGCACACAAAGACACTTCCAATTATACGAACAAAAAAGTTGGAAACGTCAAGCATGTGTCCATATTTACACAATGAAAAAAATTCTTGCACATATTATTTGCAGTAAAAAATACACATGACTACATAAGTGTTTTATTCCGAGATGACAGAAAGAAAGAGTTTGATGCGGTGTATAGATATATCAAGGCCTTCAGTCATATCAAAGAAGTTCTTTCCCATGACTCAGAACAAAACACGCAGTTTTGTATCTATTACATACCCCTCTTCTATGCTTTCTAAATATCTTACACATTATAGTTGGAATGATATTCAAAATGAATTGTGATTTATAAAAGTTCGATTTGATGCATCTAAAAATACTGATGCATGGACATCAAAGAAAATACCTAAATAGTTCCAATCTGGGTGTGTGATACAGAAATACAGACTGAACATCTGTATCAAACACCAGATCAACCATGTAAGATTAAATGGGTATTTAACAGAAAACCATTTATTATTTTAAATGTTTATGGCTGAAAGATCTGAAAGCGTAGTTAATCGGATGATAAATACCAATTAATCACACTTTGTTCTGCTCTTATATGAGTAAAGACCAAGAAACTCGCACATCTAAGCGGAAGTAAAGGGCATTTAAGTGGGATATTGAAATCTATATGGAGTGTGGGAGCACTTATTTCATAGTCACCTGTTCCCTCTCTTTACCTCCCCCATGTCCCCATAAATAATCACTCTTATGTTCCAATATGCCTCTTGGCTGCTAGTGACCTTTCACACTCTATAATTTCCTTTGTGGCAGATCAATGAATCAATTTGCTACACTCCTCTAGGAGACAATTAAATCAGAACCTCTTGATAGTTTCTGCATTAACCACACATGATCTCAATCATACAAGTGCTTCCATGCAAACAAGTCTACCTAATCAATTGAAATCATGGGCAAAAGCACATAAACACGATAATTTGATACAAAAAATTAAACTGAATTAAACCAATAAAAATGTGTGCATTGGGTACAACAAATTTGCAAAAACTGCAGGTAATTTGCATGATCTGTCCCACGCTGGATTTTAAAAGTTGTGTGACTCTCAATTATTTTTGCGAGAATCCTAAGATCCCATGGCTGGCAGCATCTATCACCGTGGTCATGCATACTTGTAAACAATTTTAATCATGTAGTTGTTAAAAAGTGCAGTAAAACCAGACTTGAAAGTCTACTGCTGTGGGAGATCACCTGTCTTAAGGGACCAGATTCTTAATGCACAGTGATGATATCTTTTGAGAGACCACCTGTTTTAATACACCATAGTTTGTTGGCAGAGGAATGGTCTCTCAAATCAGGTTTTACTGTTCTTTCCTTTAAGGAACCTTTGAAGAACAATCATTTTACAATTGAAATGGTATCCAATAAAAACCTCAAATCTAAAATCTAATTTTGATAAATGAGGTGGGAGAGTTCAGGTGGTATAGAGTTTTGGACTAAGGGTCGCAGGTTAGATACCTGCCCAGGTCAGTCTGGGTCGGCTGCCTTGATGTGTCCTTGGGAAGGGCACTTAGCTCCAATTTCCATTTCATGATATAGCCAATAATGTGCTCTAAGTGCCATTAAATACCAACCAACCAACCAACCAACATCGATCAATGAGTTGGTTTTTTTAAAAACTGTACTAGATAAAATTACAATTACTTGTATTCAAAATATGTACAAGTACCAATAACTGAGACTGCTTAAAAATCATACATCAATTACAGATTATTACAATTATTAGTTATGGTTCCCCTTAGTATGCAGATCAATTATTAGTTATGGTTCCCCTTAGTATGCAGATCAATTATTAGTTATGGTTCCCCTTAGTATGCAGATCATCCATATTTAAATGAAAGCAACCAGATAGAAAGGCATCTGCTTTAAACAGAGACTGCGAATGTTCATGTAATTACCTTTAGTTCTGCAGATTTCTATTAAGTTGACCACATTTTCATTCTTCAATAACTGTAAAATCTTGATCTCTCTGAGAGCTGTGATAGGAAACTGAAAGTATACAAAACATTTCTGTGATAAACTTCCTGCATTTCAACAGTTTGATATGACGGGTAAATAAAAAGTCTATATCTGATGTGAAACACAATCTTTAATGGCATTAATGACAAACTCCCCTTGAGCTACAATATCATTGATTTTTTTTTTTTTTTTACAATTGGTCTTTTAACAGCCTCTTTGGTTGACTCCAGCTCATCCCACTGCAGACAGGACCCACAGATAGTGTCCCAAAATCCATCTCATGTGTTGTGTCTTTTATTTATGCTTGATATCTGTTATGTCATGCCCCAATCCCTTGCTTTGATAATAAGGGTTCAGTGCATACTGAAACTACATTCCAAATACAAAAAGGGAGGGATAAAATGGTACTAAAATATAAGGAAAGTTAAAAAAACAACTCTTTACCCTGAGGTTAATCTAGGGCAAGGACAGACAAATAGATTACGATGTCATACTTCCGCTAAGTATTTGACAAATATGATGTCCAGTAAGCTAAAAAGGTCATTTTTTGAACAGGTGGTCTTTGCATGAAGGTTAACATGCACTCATTTGTGTATAAATGGAGCTACGTAAATTTTATGAACATGAAGTCTTGATATGCATGTGGTCATGATAGTAGGTAGGTTTGACTGTACAAAATTCTGTTTAAATAATATTCAAAATGTCCTTTTAGTTCACTTTTTTTTTTAATCTCTCTCTTTCTCAGGTCCCCCTGGCAGCAGAGCCTGAAATTATTACATGGATAACGTTTGATATAATTTTGCTAAATAATGCAAAGGCTGAAAGCATAACAGACAGAGATAAACAGAGTGAAAGACAAACAGACGGTATAATTAATACAATATCTTCAGTGCCTTAACAGGATATGACAAAATTTCAAAAACTCAGATGGTAGCCCTGTGCGCTACCTGAAAAAGAACCTGTAACCCAGCTAAACTCAGTAACCTAAAGAAGGCAACAAAGTTACTTAAATATGAGACTGTTAGTTTAAAAACTATCCTTTTATCTTCATATATGTCATTAACTTTGGAAAGTATCTTGCAGGTATATTCTTTTTTTTTTAAAACATACAGACAAATTCATAATACCGTATTAAGCCCAATAAGCTACCAGGCTTCAATATAAAGTAACCGAGACAAAGCATTTTGGTAGCTCCTAGACTCTGGGCACAAGGTTTGTTGGACTTTGCTTTATAGGAAAGTGTGAAATAATTACATCATTTCACAGCACCCTTTCCTTTTCCTACTTACTATCCATACATAATGCTACAGAAAAGCATGAAAGCCATAGACTTATTGTTCAAATATGAGAATTTCTACGGATCAAAAAACAAATTTCAGTCTCATTACCTTGTAAATCATTCATAACCGGTCCAGGACTTAAATAGTGTCATCAATTCTGGCCAACACGGAGATCAGAACCCATCAGCATGGTTATTAAGAATCCTAGCTTCAACTTTTTTAATATCTAGGCTGCCTAACCGTAAATGGATAACACACATTCATTAAAAGTCAAAAGAGTAAAAAACTCTGTGCAATCAAATTGCATCTTCCTATGAGCTTATACATACCTGTACACAGTCAGTAACAGTTAAGGTCCTATGCAAATAAATGGTGTATCCATTCTTCCAATTCGAGAACCTTGAATTCCTTCAACCTTTTTTGACCAAAACAACAACCATAAACATCAGTTTTTCCTTACGAATTATCTGCATCCTTCTTTTCTCTTAATTTCTGCTGCCATTTTTCATACTGAGAAACTATATTCATGTACCAGTCAATGATACTGGTGAAGTATTTTTTCCCTACCTGTGTCCACACAGAAAATTCCTGTTCAAAATTGTATCACATAAAATTCGAATTTTCCAGAATTTTGTCAACATAATTCAGAATGCAGAATTTTCATTAAAAAAATTCTTAATTATTCCACAAAATCTGGAATAGTTGGCATCTCGGCTAACAAAATCTATTTCCTTAAATACCTGTATCAGTGTTGCCCCTGGCCTGTTTTAGGAGGGTACTGCACTCTGTGCTCCCAAGGTGACACCCTGCTCTCCCTGGGGTGTATCCTGCCCTCCTTAACGGTGGCCCTGTCTTAAATCTTCAGAGGTTCAATACAATGCATGTGGTAACATTCTACATGTGTATTTTGGATATCAACTTTTAATCATTTATCCCTACTTTTCACCTGCAGTACAAACATTATCTTAAATACATCAGTTGAGTGCATAAAAATGCCCTCTCTTGTAAAGAGACTTTACCATGCTTCAAATGCCTAGAGAGGCAACCAGCACCCTGCCCTGGCAGTGGTCTGGGCACAACACTGTATTCCAACAAATGCCCCGAGAGGCACACAGCACCTTGCCCGACAAGTGGGCTGAGCACAACACTATGAGAACAAAAGTTCTGCTGAATTCTATGTCTGTGAATTGTGCTATAATGTATTTTCATATAGTCTCAGTCAACCACACTTCTCACGTGGCTCCATGTGATATCTGATAAACCACAATAATTACCGATAACAAGAGTCCCTTGAATGGACTAATGCTCTAATGGGCAAAAGAATTTCCAGGAATTCAAGATAAGACCATTTCTTCCCTTTAACTGTCAAGTGTTGAAACCATCTCTGATATTTTTCAGCAATAACAAGATTTTCAAATAAGCTGCTGTGGTACACATTGGATGTCAGCTTGGCACCAGTTTAATTTAGGAAAAACTTGACACCATTAGAAGTCTTTTGGTAAAATCCCCATGTCATAATTATCATCCATTCAGAGGGAGCAGTAACAAGAGGATTTTTAAGATAGTCGTCATGGCAGTCATATTGAATGTACAACTGGCAACATTTTCATTTTGGACTTGGTGAAAACCCCATTTCATAATGATCATTGATTCAGGGGGAGTAGTGACAACAAAATTTTTAGGACAGTCTTGGCAGCCATATCGGATGTATGACTGGTATCATTTTCATTTAGGACCAACTAGGTATTATAAGAAGTCTATTGGTGAAAAGCCCATGTTGATATAGCCATCCATTTGGAGCGGAGTAGAGATAACAATATTTTAAAGATATGACATTCAGTAAGAGTAGCAATAACAAGATTTTCAAGATGGCTGCCGTGTTGGCCATATTGGACATCAGATTGGCAACATTTTCATTTAAGACCAACTGGACATCATAAGAAGTCTTCTCGTGAAAACCCCATGTCAATATGAGTTTCTGTTCAAGTAGAGTTGTGATAATAAGATTTTAAAGATGGCTAACATGGTGGCCATATTAGATGTCAGATCAGTACCATTTTTATTTTGGACCAGCTAAACATCTTAAGAAGTCTTTTAGTGAAAACCCCATGCTGATATGACCATCCAATCAGAAGGAGTAGCAATAACAAGATTTTTAAGATGGCTGCTGTGGTGCCCATATTTGATGTCAGATTGGCACCATTTTCATTTAAGACCAACTGGACATCATAAGAAGTCTTCTGGTGAAAATCCCACATCAATAAGAGTAACATTCAAGTAGAGTTGTGTTAACTAGATTTTTAAAATGGCTGCAGAGCCACATGAAAGTCTTGTTTAACAAGATTAATTTCCATAAGGCTTTCATAAACATACCGTATATACTCGCATATAAATCCTGGTTCAAATGCAAACAACATAGACCCTGATCTGCCATCGCATAATGCGCAGTCAGATCACTATGTTGTTGTTCTACTGATTAGTCCTTACAAACTGCATAGACCCAGATCTGCCAGCGCATTATGCGACGGCAGATCTGGGTCTATGCAGGTTGCAGTTGGTACTGGCTTATACGCAAGTATAGACGGTAACACAAGATCTTGACACTATTGATGCCCAAGTTGATGCAGCCACTGTTGTAAACATGATAACTGTCTTGCTAACAGATAATACAAACATGACAAACATGAACCTACCCCTTCTTTCTCATTTTCCATTAGGACTTTCTTCATTGCTACAATTTGTCTCGTCTTTTTGTCTCTTGCCTTGAATACTTCCCTGAAAGAAAAATTACAAGGAAGCTGAGTGAAACTTTTAAAAATTCCCTTGTTGAATGCTTCAGCTTGTTGGATAATGCCTTGGTGTAGCAAATTTGGTGCAGAAATTGTTTGCAGTGATATGGTCTATGCAGTTTGTAGCTGGATCAAGTATATACAGTAATTATCACCACATTTTTTTAGCACAAAGAATTCCTTATCAATTTATTCCAGCAAGAGTTACTTTTCTTGGCTACTCTTCTTATGAAAGAGGAAGAACTTTTTTATTTAAAAAACATATTGCTGTACACAATTTAATTGAAAATATATAGACATTTTCTTTTCCTACATTTAACACCAGACATATTTCATCGTGTGGTACAAAAACCGTTATATTTAAATGTGTGGCAACACAAGTTAAAATATATTGGGTTTTTTACCACACGATACAATATATCTGGTATTTAGGAAGGTTTGGTTTGGGTTTTGTGGGGTTACTGGCAACCTTTCTCACATACCCATGTTCATCGAATCCAGACTCTTAACTCACGCAGACAGAGGCAAGATGTGTGAGTGATCTCTTAAGGCGAACGCCTTAGACCACTCAGCCGCCCAGAGCCCCATTTAGGCAGGTAAAGAACATTTTCTTTTTATTATATGCCAAAACTTGCTCCTGAATCGATGCTTATAAGATTAAACTCGTTCAGCACACCACCCTGACCCACCCTTTTTGCAAGTTCACCTCAATTTCAATCGCATTCATTGGCTGATCATAAATATATCATCGATTGAGAGAACAGTAGGTTTAGGATGAAATAATCTGTTGGAATACATTTTTTACATTTTATAAACTATTTTACCCTATCTGACCACAAATGCAAGTGCCACTCAGGAATGCTGCACACCAGGTTTCTGACATTATTCTAATGGTGGTACAAGGGACATAACTTCATAAAGAAGCAAATGATGGCTAGTCTAATATCTTTGGCAAAAAAATAATTTCTAAGCCTGAAAGGTATAGCAGTTTCCATTTGTTGATCAAGCTCACACAATGCACGTTTTTCTTGATGCAAGTATAACTTTGATATTCCCACACAATGAAGCATCGCATGGCATGATGGGAAATTTTGTAACAATATATTTTTCACATGAAAATATAGGAATTAAAAAAATATAAAAATATTTCACCAATAATTTTCTCTATTTTACACTAAAGTATATAAGCTTTAAATCTGTCCCGTTTTGGAGTTTTGTTACCTTTTGTCCTTAAAATGCTGCAAATGATACAGCAAAAGCATACTCCTACATCTAATCATATGAACTTAATAAAAAAAGTCAAGTTAATACACTTTTGGGTTTGATATTTTCTTACACATTTTTAATGATGATAGAGAGTGGAAGGATCTTTTTATTCAGTGAAGGTAGAATTATTCTGTAAGCTTGTGCAAAAGAAAACAGGGTAGCCACAGCCCTATTCCAATGCCCTTGTTACTGGTGGCATTTAATGGAGTTTAATGAGTAGTAACAACAAGATTCCCTGGAAGAGACTGACACTCTATGGACAGAAAAGAATTTCCAGGAATTCGAGATAAGACCATTTCTTCCTTTTCACTGCTGAGAGTTGAAACCATCTCCGATATTTTTTAGTAATAACAACATTTTCAAATTGGCCACTGTGGTGGCCATACTGGATTTAAAATCAGCACCATTTTCATTTAGGACGAACTAGATATCATTAGAGGTCTTTTGGTGAAAGCCCAACGTGAATACGACATACATTCAGAAGGAATAGCAATAACAAGATTTCAAAGATGGTGGCTATCTTGGATGTCAGATTGGCATCATTTTCATTTAGGCACAACAAGACACCATAGTGATAACAAGATTTTCAAGATAGCAGCCATTGTGGCTATATTGGATGTCAGATCGGTACCACTTTCATTTAGGACAACTAGACATCACAAGAAGTCTTTCGGTGAAAACCCAATGTCAATATGACCATCTATCTAGAAGGAGCAGCAATAAAAATATTTTCAAGATGGTCACTGTGGGGACCATACTGGAGGTCAGATCAGCACCATTTTTATTTGGGACTAACTAGACATCATAAGAAGTCTTCTGGTTAAAACCCCATGTCGATATGACTTTCCGTTCTACTAGAGTAGGGATAAAAAGATTTTCAAGATGGCTGCCATATTGGACATCAGATCAGCACCATTTTCATTTGGGACCAACTAGATATCATAAGAAGCCTTTTAGTGAAACCCCATGTTAATATGCCCTTCCATTCAGCTGGAGTCGCAATTACAAGATTTTCAAGATGGCCACTGTGGTGGCGATCTTGGATGTCTGAGCAGCACCATTTTGATTTAAGACAAACTAGACAATGGGATGAATGTGTGTGTAAAGTTTCATGGCAATCCTTTAAGTAGTTTAGGAGTAGCGATAAAAAAACTTGTGCTAATGGATGGAGGATGGCCAACAGGTCATCTCAAAAGCTCTTCTGGTCAATAACCAGTAGAGCTGAATATTCCTCTTGCCTCAAAAGCTTCTATTTATTTTGGGGGTTGATGTACTCTCTACAATTTGCTATGCACAACAACAAAAAAAGTGGCCTATGGCTGATATGAACTTTCGTTATGGACTCCCAGATGTAATAAATACGCTCCTCTTACCCCCCCCCCCCCCCCAGGTATACACAGAACATCGTAAAAAAGAAACTGCATATTTACCTTGTTCATTTGTAATTGTCAAGGATTACTGAAGATAGATATACATATCCCATCTTTTGCTAGTTTGACCAGTAAGTTTTTCATTACACAGATTTGGATTTTTAATTCCAGCCCCTCCTTTGCTTGATTTTGATTTGAATTGGTTCTACGTTTTATAGGGTAAATGGGCAGAAAGTCACTGGATAAAAAGTCACAAACTGAATTATCATAGTTATGGTGAACATGTAGGACAAAAAGTCACAGGACATAAAGTCACACTTTGAATTTTGTAATGTTGCAAGTTGCATAGGACAAAAAGTCACAACTGCACTTAGGACATAGTCATAACAGCACATATATCTAGGATATAAAGTCACAAGATGAAAAGTCATTACGAAATAGTTTTTTTTTTTAAATGTTTAATGGTGTAATATGCTTAGGATAATAAAATAGCACTGTTGAGTTCCAAAGGGGAGCACTCATTCAGCAACCAGCTGGATGCCTTAGCTTTTTTTACCAATAGACCAACTACCAGAAGGCATAGATCACATCCGTGCCATCATGCCAGAGGAATCACCAGAGGCTGAAGAACTTGTGGACTATTTCAACACCTTGTATGTAACAGGATCATTTTGACCAGCTGTGAGAGTACAGACCAGGACTATCATTCTCTAACAATCCAAAGAGTACCACCTTTGTTTCCACCAGCCACATGGAGTGTACACACAGCAACTATTCAGGGTATCTCATGTACCAAAAACATATGCATGGGATGGAATAATAAGTCTTACACCTGGGTAGGCTCATCGCACCAAAGCATATGGACCTGCATAAACTGGTTTCAGAGAGAAAGATGGCACAGATACCACAGCAGTGCAGTAAGATGCAGTAGAAACCCAAATCATAAAGACAGTACCACAAAGTCTAGTTCTGCTACAGAAGAGACTACTGAATTTGTGTACTGATTTTATTTCAGGCATTAAGACCATTCCCGAGTTTCTTCATGGTGTTGCTATGAACATTTGACTAACAAGAAATACAGCAGTGTACCAAGAATTATCTGAATAAGACTTTATTAACCATTTAAATTAAATCAATAATGAACTTTTGCATTAGTAGTGACAGTTGCAACAAAGTGATTTTGTTAGTACTATTTATACTCTTAGTTTTATTGCAAACTGTTATAATATATGTTGAAAATATAAAAAAATCATACAGCAGATACTTGCTTGATTATGTTAATATCTCAATTAAGAAGTTGTAATTAATTAAGTTGTGTCATTATAAAAATCTGCAACATTACAAAATTCAAAGGGTGAATTTATGTCCTGTGACTTTTTGTCCTACAAGACCCTGATACTAGTGAAATTTCAAATTGTGACTTTTGTCCTGTGACTTTGTGTCTGTGACTTTTTGCCCTGCGACTTTCTGTCCTACATTCATTTTATAGGACAGTAATGCTGGGTTATTCCCTTACATTTTTGAAGCTGTAGTGTGCAACTGGATGTTTCAAGTTGTTCAACATGCCAATCGCAGTAAAGAGGGATTCATATTCTGGTCTCTTACCTACACTACAATAAATATACTATTGCATTAAGTTGTAAGTTACTCTTGAAAATGTTTCAAAGGTAAATTAAACAAACCTCCACATTATGTTTAATTATTGTGATTAATGTAGGGGCCATTTACAATGAAACAGTTCAAACATTTAAAAAAATATACATAAAGTATAAGTCTTGTTATGCCTGCACATTTGGAAGAAAAGGTGGGGATTGGGTTATTCTACCCATTCAAATATATGTGCATTTAAACATGTTGGAGTAATGTCACACAACTAGTACGGCATTCAAAATAGCAACTTAAAACTTTGGCATATAACTGATGGTGTCTTTTGATGAGTGTAAGTGTTTTTAAACAGACCCTGAACAATATGGCTAAGGGGTTCAGAGTTGTTTAATATAAATTAACAACTTAGAAACTACTGACATCCCCATGATCCTGAAGTTCAAATGGCTCTTGCCAGACATTTATTCCTGAACATTAGCATGGGGGAAATATATATGTGAAATTTAATATAAAATCATTCAAATGTGAGATAACAAGTTGTGACAAAAAGAAAACATTGATATACCTAATTATTAAATGTACCAGAAAATGTGTCATTTTCGCTTCCGGATTTGCTGCTGCTTTCGTATTTGTACACGTAATATCCTTCCACGATTCACTGGTTTCTCTAATTATTTATAAAAATCAATTCAAAATTATATGATAGAATTTCACCCAACAACAGTATCTTATTAAACCCTACTGTTTTAAAATAGTATTAGCTGACAAAAAGCAGACTTATTACCCTGAAATTATGTAACACCTAATTGACGGGTATTTCCAGTAAAATCGGATGGTGAAGTTTAATTTGTTCAGGTCCCCAAATAAGTCATGGAGGAAGATAATAAAAGTTAGTTGCTGTATCGTTTTTTTCTTAATTTGGGCCAGATTTCACATATTTTGTTCTAAAGGTTTGATGTGCTGACACAATGCAGCACAATATAGTTTAAATAAAAACACATGATGTGAGGAACTGGTGTAATGTCTATAGTATAAGCCTTCACACTTCTTTGTCTTGTAGTTCTGTGACAATGGAGTTTTTAGACAATTGGGAAAACATAATGATTAAACAAGATTGGTTGGCAACACCTCTTATTATTTGTCTGACAAAGAAACAATGTATACACTAGACAGTCACCTTTGAATTTTACTTTGTTAAGGTGTTTATTTGACAGTTTAATGGATAAACAAATCAAAGAAAATTTGATATAATGATATTTGAGATATCCTATGACCAATGTCCAGTTGCTCAGAGTATATGCCCATCAAAACCTTTGATCTGCCAGACATATCTGGCCAATTAAATGATTTCAGGACCCGATACACCTCTCCCACGATAACCAAAAACATAGATGCACTATAAGCGAGGGTGAAAGTTACAGAGGGACCTAAAAAAAATGAAGAAGGGGATGTCATCCCCGCTTGACATCGAGAAAACCGCAGGGAGGGGTATGGGGCTGTTGAATAGCTGAAAGCTCGTTTTATAATTGCACTGAGAACAATTGTCAATAAAGAGCTTTTTTCTAATGTGGTTGTTCACTTTTTTGTATAAATTATCTTTATTTTCAAGATACACAACCTCTGAAATATCGTTAAGAACATTAGCCCAAGTGGTTTCAACAACACGTGTATGCAAAAACATTGTATATTACGTCACTGCTTTTTGTTGTTGCTGATTCACAACCAAACAAGATTCCTTTTTATCAAAAACTAGGGACATTTATTTTGTGAAACAACCGTCAATGTTGAAACTCAATTTATTTATGGTTCTATTAGAGATATATGGATGCAGTGATTTCATCAAAAGTAATAGTGAAACTTGTTCTCATCCTTGAGGAAATCTCTGAATGCCAATTAAAAATTTTAAAGTTCAAAACAAACTCTGGAACTCACTTCTCCATAATGAACCATATCTGTGAAACAAAGCTTTTTATTCACCAAGTACTCATTTTGCTTGGTTGCCTTGCTATCTTTGATCACATCTGTGAATGAGTAGGCTAATTTAAGGTAGTTTAATTATATTACTTACATAATACTATTTATAACAGTGTTCGATCGATCAATTGAAATGAGCTGACCTGACCCACGGCCATGACCGCTAGCTCTTACAAAGGCAGGATTAGCATACCATTAACTTTTCTCAAATTTTTTTCGTGTTCAACAAATAGGGGCCAATATCTGGTATTTTCTAGTAAAAACATGTTTGATCCATGCCTGACCCCACATTATAAGCAGGTTCGCGAGTTATCTGGGCATGAGTTATCGAGGGAGTGGTGTATATAGGTAGGCCAAAACCAACTACATTTCCATTTTATCATCAGCAAGAGCAGTTGGTAAAGAAATCTGCAACATTAGGAGATATCCTATGACTAATGTCCAGTTGCTCAGAGTATGTGCCCATCGAAACCCTTGATCTGCCAGACACGCCTGGCAAATACAATGATTTCAGGACCCGATACATAGGTAGGTCAAAACCAACTAGATTTCCATTTTACCATCGGCAAGAACAGTTGGCCAAGAAATCTGCATCATTAGGATGCTCTCTGTTCACTGCATATGTTATGAAAAGAAATGTTTCAAGGTTTCTCTATTGACTTTGTACCTTTATCCACGTCCTTCCAGAAGGATAACTGTCCAACCCATGTTGCTAGCAGGATAAAAGTGGAAAATTCATAAAACACTGAATCCTTAACCTGATCATCACATACCCAAGACCTCAATATTTTGTGTAATAGATAGCTGAAAATTATATCCAAGCTTAAAAAAAAAGACTACATGAAATTAAACCTAGAGCTGTTCTCATTCATTTTATTCTTGACATTTGGGTCTCCCTCAATCACAGACCAGAGGTCTTTATATGTTTACAACTCCATACCTATGGGATTGCAAGATGTGGTAAGAGTCAACGGTAGAAAGAGTAATTACATTCATCTTTCCCCATGACTTCAACACAAGTTGCTACTCACTTCTGACCCAGTACTGTGTATCTAATCGTTTTTTATGCTGACTTTCATACCAACAATGAAATGAGTTCACTGTTAACCGGGTCAAAGGCATACAACTTTCCCCAATATTTCTTTACAATCCTGAACAGAATTTCGAAGAGGGTGAACAATAAACACAACAAAATACCCCACTCCCTTTTCAGGATAGAAAGGAATTAACTTATATAAAGTAAAAATCATTTGCTACTTGCTATTACATTTTGCTATTGGATAAAAAGTATATATCAAAAATGTATTGCCTTCTACTTCATGATAAATTCGAATCCTATCCAGTGACATGCATGTTAATCCTATCCAGTGATATGCATGATTGTCTATCCAGTGACATGCATGATTGTCGAAAACTGGTGACACAGAGAAAACTAAAAAAACTGGGAAATGAAGAGTAAGCGTACCCAAAAGTCCCTTGTCCGATTTTCGCCAACTTTTCATATTTATTTGAGTCATCGCAAAACGGAAATTCCAAATCTTCATGTCCTTTCAGCTTTGAGCTAGTGACATTGGTAAAAGACGAACTTTGTTGAGGTTGACTCATTTTGCGCCTCGTGTCATATCGCAACCGGAAGTGTGAAATACATCATAGTTTCACACAATTTATATTGGAAGTTGCTGCTACCGATCCCGATTCAAGCTAGAAGCCACTGTAGAGACTTGCTCGTAATCGCTTCGCTGCAGAGAAAACAAGTATATTTTCGGACTAATTTTGAACTCACTACATGATATTTTTAAGTTTTAAAGTCACAAAAACACCTATACATGGCTTAAATACTTTTCAGAGAGACTGAAATTGTTATAATTTGATGAAAAAACTTATAATATTAGGATTTTCCATTCATGTAAAATACCAAAATTGTAGCAGAACATAACATACAAGGTTGTAAATAAATACATTTTTTATATTTAGTGGAGGATAATTTCATATGAAATAATTCAACAATAAATTTCTCTAAATTTTTACATCCCTTTATTATCAAATTCTTCAACGTGGTTGAAAGCAGACCCAATTATTTACCAAGCAGAAATTTTGAATTAAATTTGTTACATGCCTGGAACAAACATTATTATATATCTCATCATTGCATCGCATTTTCACATTTGTTTCAAAATCTCAGTGTAAATCAAGCTTAGTAAGTTTATAATGCTCTAAAAAGTTTAGTAAAATGTGGTCTTGAAAAATTAATATGAGCTAATATGTTTTAAAAGTGACAGTATAATTGTTGGAATATATTATTAGTTTCAACTGCCATCAGATGCCGATTTTTCCTACCAAATAGAATTATCTGAAGAAGTCGATGCAGAAGAGACAGTGGAAGTCCAGGATATTTATGTAGTAGGTATTGATTTTGATTTGTTTTGACTATAATGGCAATTTTTTTTAAAAAAAAACGTTTCTCACTGAAAAGTATACTATCTGATCTCTAAAAGAGGAGTTTGTGGGAAATGTGAGGCATAGACACCAGCTTCATTCCAATAATGAACATTAAACCAGTTATCAACAATTCTTTTGTTCCATAATTTTGACTAAACCCCCTCCCACCCAAAACAAAAAAAATTAAAAAGATAACTGACTGATGCACAGCATATTGATGAATGTTGATATAGTTATGATCCATTAATGCAAAAGTTTATCATCTTACCTGTGATGAATGTTGCTATAGTTATAATGTAACGTGTCGGGGATCCAGGCCAAATAAAATGGAATAGACTGACAGCTCAAACCTTTTTCATTTACTAGATCTCTCCTGTGTATTGTAGTGCAAACAAATGATGATTTCACCACAAAAAGTTCTATTAGATTATACTAGCACAAAGCAAAACAAATTAATAGTCAACACAACTTATTCTGTTGCTTCCACGTTTATATATGTTTCCCACACAACTTTTAGTGTTCACGATAGCGAAAAATGAAATGTGCAACTATGTAGAATGATGTATATAACAGAGGTGTGATAATCAAAGGATGTTAACATAACAAAAATAATACCAGTATTACTTAGCATGTGAAAATCAGCCTAAATATTAAATTAATCATGATTCACATAATATCTAATTAGAATAATCCTAATTCCAATGTTAATCTTCCACAGAAAGATTATTTAGTGGTTACCGAAAATTGTTCATGTGCCCTCTCGTGGAAAGCCGAACGACCAATACACACAATAGTAAAAAAATGGCGCCCGATTTAAAACGGCAAAACTAGCACACATTTCACAATCAATTGTAAGCAGATTAAACATTAAACGTGAACAATTTCATCACACTGATGAAGAAAAGGTACCGGATTTTGTGAGTCAAACCAAGGTTCGGAACAAGACTTGGGTTTATGGTTTAGAGTTAAATCATAATTACGTTAGAGGCACAGTCTGGAACCGGATGTCAATATTGTGTCGTTTGTTGGATGCGACACAGTGTGTCGTGTAGATTATTTGAACACCCACTTGACACAAAAAAACTTCAAAATGGATGGAAATTTGTGTTTTCACAGTGATAAATGTAACTGAGTAGGAGATTCGAGTATGCCAATCGGAATACTGATTTGTCAATGGCTAGCAGACAACTTTGTTGATGACGACACAGTGAACGTGTCATCAGTCAAATCACTTAGTCCGAGTTTCCTCTGACCCTTCACACCCCGTTTTTGATATTTGGACATTTATGTTGGGGTGTGGGGTCAGAGCCCATTGCCTATCGAAAAGTTGGAATTCGCCGCTACCGCGCGGTAGCGGCATAGGGTAGCTGCTTTCTACCGGGCCTAGCGAATTTAAACGACCTTACATCGAGCCATACCTGCATGAAATCGATATGAAGATGATTTATCTTCTCAGAAATTGCGAGTATGACATTGGTTTTGTCTTTAATCCGCTGACAGACGAGACGAAACTGCAACGTTGATGAAATTTGACCTGGTACACGTCATTAGCATTACTAGTCACGTGACTACCCTCATCTCGCAACCTACATGTCCAGGACATCAGAGGTCAAATAGTCACGTGATATCAACAATAAACCCCTTTCCAATGTTGTTGTTCAAAATATTCGAAAACATTAAATGAAAGTCACGTAATGTTTGTAAAATAACGAAAGGACACACAATTCTCAACATATTTATTCCGAGAACAACTACCAGAAACCTGTCGCTGCCACAGTAACCTGGAGAAAGCCCTATTCATCAAGTACAGAGCACATGCCAATGATGTTTTTGTTTGTATCACGTGACTACCATGTTGACAATGTGCTCTGTGCTTGATGAATCTGGCTTTCTTCAGGTTACTGTGACAGCAACAGGTTTCTGGTTGTTGTTCTCGGAATAAATATGTTGAGAATTGTGTGTCCTTTCGTTATTTTACAAACATTACGTGACTTTCATTTAATGTTTTCGAATATTTTGAACAACAACATTGGAAAGGGGTTTATTGTTGATATCACGTGACTATTTGACCTCTGATGTCCTGGACATGTAGGTTGCGAGATGAGGGTAGTCACGTTACTAGAAATGGTAATGACGTGTACCAGGTCAAATTTCATCAACACTGCAGTTTCGTCTTGTCTGTCAGCGGATTAAAGACAAAACCAATGTCATACTCGCAATTTCTGAGAAGATAAATCATCTTCATATCGATTTCATGCAGGTATGGCTCGATGTAAGGTCGTTTAAATTCGCTAGGCCCGGTAGAAAGCAGCTACCCTATGCCGCTACCGCGCGGTAGCGGCGAATTCCAACTTTTCGATAGGCAATGGGTTCTGACCCCACACCCCAACATAAATGTCCAAATATCAAAAATGGGGTGTGAAGGGTCAGAGGAAACTCGGACTATCAAATCACTATGTTAGCCTGGAGTAACCACCTTTCGTTCACTTAACGTGAATTTTAACGCGTTCGTTATAATATTAAGATAATCTATTCAAATAAACCATAAAAAGTGTTCAACTATATCTACTTCATTTAATCAGCGTGAAAACAATTTTGGCATTCGTGTACATTAGTTCATAATTACCATTTATCCGAGCGTGTGTATGTTTACTTTTATCCGGAAGTGATATCCATGGTTCGTGACACTGACTAAAAAGTCACGTGGCATATGACCGGACCGTGCCAGTTAGATCAAGGTATGGATATTATTAGTTTATAGCGTCTCCGTGTTTGTGAAATTAAAAAAAATAAATTTAAAAATGAATAATTTTTTCCGTTAATTCTATATGCAGTTTGTGCATTTACATTACTGCTTGCTTGTTCTTTACCATATAAATACATGACTCAAAAGACTGAGAGACAGAGGGAAAGAGAAATTTAAAAATAGATACTGGTGAATGGATACACATTTATCATAATAGATTCAGTGTCTTTTGATGTATAATATGTTTATTAGGAAATAATACTGAAACGAAAAAGTCCGTAGTGAATATACATTTCGAGTGTAAATTTTTCTTACGTTGTATAAGAACCCCACATGATTGAAACAAAATATTTACATTGGCTATCTAGTTGTATTAATTCCCAAAGTTGGTTTTCGTGTTCAAAATATGTAAACAAAGTCATCATGTGATCGGCGGAGCTATCTTTGGCATATAATAGAAAATTCAAGGCCAAAATGTCTGACACAAAAAAGGCATTAGTGAAAAAATAGATGAAACGTAACTGATTTTTATATTTTTATTTTCTGTTTTCTTCTTTTCGCTCAGTTCAGTTACTTTGTAACTTGTAAAATCATAGGTTTTCATCATATACTTGCTGTTTCGAATGATACGCAACATCTTTTTTTAAAAAGAAAAGCTGTTAATTTTATATTTAGGATGTTATATCATTCTTGTTTCTTGTATCAGTTGCATATATAGTCGTAGCCTCATAAAATGTATGTTCAGTCAAACTAAACTATACCCCAAAGTATTATAAAATTTCAATCACCCATTTCACTGTCATTGTTACCTAGTTTAGAGTTAGTAGTAAGGAGCATGAGAGAGCTGGGCCTGTCAAAGCAGATTTAACCAGACTGTCGCTTTGTGTACCACCATCTCGTCTATACATATAAGAACATTAAAAATTAAAATTAGGGAGACTAGCTTACCATTCTGTCAATTAGGATACTTACCCCATATTCCGCAAATATATGTAGTCGCTACGGGTTGCTAAATTGGTTTTTCCACAATAAATGCTTTCATTCTTATTTTTTATGTTGAAAAAGCATCATAAAGCCTTATGTGATTTAAAAAAAAAAAAAAGATTTCTTTCTTTAAATTTCTCATATCTCTTGCCGACAAGGGAACAAAGACTACCGATCTTATTGGACAAACAGACAATGCAGGAAGTTTACTACAAAAAAAACCCTAAAAATAATCACAGTTTCTTTGTTTTGTTTTTATTTAATAGTATACATGTATCCTACGGTAGCTGAGGGAGGGAGTTGATAGCCTTGGGGTGTTTTGGGGTTTTTACATGCTCCGGACTCAGCCATGCAAACATGGCGACCGTGTCAATAAAGAAACTCCCGTTTAATTTTAAACTCCAATGTATTGACAGTTAGGGACCCCGCATGGCGACAGTCAGGTTAGATATTTTAAATCAATGAATGAAATGACTAAGTTTTGTGCATTTTTTTTTATATCCTTGATGGTTTCTGTTATAAAATTGTTTTGGGGGTGAGGGGTGGGTATAAACTGCCGGGAGGGTGTGCGAATATATAGTTGGTTTATTCGAAATGGTTGATAATTCAGCTTGTGAAATATAGTCCACTTCAGAAAGTGCGTCATATATTGATGGGTTCCTGTGCTCAGTATATCCATGTATCAAATTTATATGGCAAATTTAGCAAAAAGTTTCAGACACATTTTTGCCATTTCGGACACAACAGTTGCATACATAATACCAGCGACACAACAGACCTTGACCTAGCTTACATGCAACATTTTTTTCTAGATTTATATCAAAATATAGTTAAAGAAGGAATTATTTTGTTTCAGAAAAAAATTACAAACATTTGTTATTTGATGCTGTCAAAATCAATTTATCCAATTGTCAGAGTAAAGCATGCATGCTGTATGCCTTCTCTTTCAGTTTTTACATTGGTTATTTTTTACCGGACTTTATTTATAGAAGTAGTTATCCGTACAGTTTATACAGAAATAAACGCAGCTCAGTCTGATCATAAGGTTCCGTTCTGACCAATGAAAATCTTCGTTACATTTACCAACTAACGCAATTGCAATTATAGTTTATATAAACATATTTTTTGCATAGAATCAGAAAGAATAATTTTACAAAATGTAATATTACAAAATAGAAAAGCTGAAATCAGTGAAATTTTGATGTTTTATTAATAATGGTCATTGTGTCATGCACAGTTAAGTAACAGAAAAAGAATACTTCAACTATTAATCTATACATTTAGAAACATACAATGTCCTAATTAAATGGCATCTTTCCAATTTCAACAAATCAAGTTCCAAAAACTTTCCAACTGTGAACAGTTTTATATAAATCGAATTTTGTAGAACAAGGTTTCCAAAGTTGAGTCCTTGTGTCTATTAAGAATGGCACTTTTTACTATAATTGAATCAATAAATTTAGTAAAAGCAATTCATTTAATTAGATCTTCAACTATAAAAAAGATATGAAAGGAAAAGTGTGGGAGACATTTTTCATTTTCCTTTTTTTATCATTTTTTCCAGAGTGAAGTTTTTAACCAAATTCCTGTGCTTGGTTTGTGGTATTTAACACAATTTTTAATTTAAATTTACATGAAAATAAATTTTAAAAAGTTATTTTTCCTAATTTGTATCTATTTAAAAGAATAACCAACTGAAAGCCTAAATACCTTTTTGAATTTTGTATGCTATTAGAATTTAAGCAAGATATTTTTCTTTCCAGATTGAAAGATCTGTTAGGAGGCTAATTAGGATATCTTTTTATTTACATACGCTGATACAAATACTTTTTCTTAATCCTCCTATCCTAGATTAGATATTAAGCAACAACTATGTACAAAATTCAGTTTTTTTCTCTTCAAATTATACAGTAAATCCTCCATCATGCAAGCTGTGGATGGCATTGATTTCAACAAAAATTGTGACAAACCAACTCGACACAATACACCTTCGATGACTGCTATGCTAGCTATGAAAGTAGCCATCAAATTAAAATTTTTGTTTTTCAAACATTTCTATAAAGAAATCAGGCCTAAAAAGTTACAAATATCAGTGATTTCTAGCTATTTAAACTATGGTAATCAAAGGTTTCATCTCAACTTTTGACCCATATATTGGTCAAACTAACATCAGTGAAACAACTCGTCAACATATAAATGAACAAAATTCTACGGAAGAAAGAAAATCTTTAAAAGGATAATTTTATTTACAGATACATATATTTTTAGTAATTGTTTTGAAGCACAAAATGGAAATGAAGGCTCAAAATGAATTCGGAATGACAAACATTGATGATGCTACGAGTGATATCTAATCTAAGTTGGGTGTATGTGGAAGTTTACTTATCAATGAATATGCACAATAATCTACCTTATACTTTGGATATGTAGGATGTAGATGTTTTTTCAACATTATCTAATTTAGAAATTGTCTTGTGTTTTCTTAGATTGTTAATCACCTTAGCTGTGAAATTTAATTGTGAAAAAGATAACCAGTTTTTAATTTTTTTTAAAAATTTCTTAAAGAATTTTTAATCATCATAACCAAAGGAATAAATTTCATCGCAAAATTTACAGTTTTTACAAAACAACTGTTAGATGATGCTAGTGGATGGTTTCAATAAAAAAACTAATCATCCATACATGGGACAAAACATGACAGTTTCTTAACTGTGATTAACTAATTAAACTACATCTTTCTTTTCACATGCCTAGTCCCTTACTAAATAGGAATGAACCAAACAAAAAGTCCAGAGAGAAAATAATATTAATCAAATTTGGATGTGCAATAGATAGATATATATATATATATATATATATATATGTATTTCTCGGTCTAAGGTATAAGTTGTAAAGTGATTATTTAAGATAGATTGTAAATTATTGTGAAATTCACTTACAGAAGAACGCCAACAGGGTGCATGAAGGGGCACCAGTCTAGGACTAAAACTGGCTCTCATTTTGCCTATATACTTGAACAACAACACACTTAACTGATAACAGCTGACTTCGACATGATTAAATAAATAAAAATACAATTTTTTTTAAAGAAAAAACTTTACTAAAAGCTGAAATATTTACCGGAAGAATGGAAAACATTTCTAATTTTAAACTAATTGTGGGCGGTGCTGAGATGACGAGGGGAAGGGAAAGAATGGGGAAAATAATTAATTTAAGCAGAAGGCTAGCATGATGCATGAGGGGTCACCAGTTTTGGGTAAAAACTGGTTCTAATCCTAGTTTCTTCATTTACGTGAACAACGAACTACATCCTTCATGAACAGCTGACTAAAAACCAAGAAATATACCATCCCAAAATTTAAACTAACATTTCTAATTTGAAAATGAAGTCAAATTTGTATCACTGTAGCAGAAAGCATTATAAATCAAAAGATACAATGTTTTATTTCCTTTTTTTGTTGTTGACTTTTTCATTTTGTTTTGTCTTTGTTGTACATATTAAAAATATATTTTTATGAGGGAGGGGGGAGAGATACACAACTTTATATTACTTTTCTGTAAAGATCATTGGCTATACTGTATCTTCAGTTTATCACCAACTTTATAATGAAAGACCAATTTAGAAATTGATGGAAAAAGTTTCAGGTAACTTATAGTTTTGGACTTTAGAAACCATTTCTTTAAAATATAATTAGTTGCAAAATGTCTGATAGTTTGTTAAATTGTTCAGCAATCAACATAATAGGTTCTGAAATTACTTGAATCAAATCTTAAAATTCTACATCAAAGCGTAAGAAAAAGACTATATTTGGTATTAAGAATATTATGGGAATATTTAGAGTAAAATGTTGGGTTTTTTTTGTTTTTTTGTTGTTTTTTTTTTTTAATCATTCACACACATAAAATTCCAAATAGCCATGCATAGGAAAATAATGGATAAGAGTAAATCGACACTAGATAAGTCATTTGCATAATTTAGAATGTATGTAGTTACCCACATCATCTTATATTAGTTTTGAATCAAAGAATTCTAACTGAACATTCTATAGTTAATTCCAACTGTGGTTGCAAAAATTAGTAAAACAAACTTATTGTAAATAACATACCTAGGCAAAAAATGAAAATTTAGGTGCTTTCCATGAATGAAAAAAATTATTAAACAATAAGATCAATAAACAAAAGTAGACCAAAAGTGAATTATTTCAAACAACATGCACTAAACAGTCAGAACATAGATATGATCACAGTTGGTGAAAGAGAAAGAAGCGAGAGAAAAGAAACAGAAAGAAACAAAGACATTTAGATTCTGTGTGTATGTAGAATAAAATCAATATAGAGGCAAACATGTTTTAGCATAGTGAAACCAAAGTACACAGATTATAAAGAGATTGAAAAGGCTTGCCTCTAATGAATAAAGATGCAGTGCAATTTACATCAACCAGTTTTCCATAATACAATGAAATTACACGAGTTAGATATAGAATTTCAATAATTTGATTGTGTCAGAAATGGATGCATGGAAATCTGAAACAGAAAAAGAAGTTTATTACTGAATCATTTTCATTCAATATAATGTACAATGAGAAATGGCGAATGAGAAGGAAAACGCCAACATGCTTGAAATTTTAAAAAATATTAAAAGAATATTACAATTAACAAGACGACAAAGTGTATGCAATGGATGTAATAAATGTGCTAAAACATTCACCCAACCTTAAAGGTTACTGACAAATTATTCTTTCAAATAATTGACTTTTAGCATCCGTTAGCATTAATTAGCATTAATAATTCTTTACTGATAAATCAATATTTGCAGACAAACACCATTTTCCACCTCTTGAAAAATTTCGTCTTAAATAAAGATTGGATTTGTCTATGAAATTAAACACATTCTGCTTCTTAATCCCAAATGATGATGACAAAAGCATTATCATTATCATGCAATCATTAAAAACCTTTTTTTTTTTATCCTTTGCCATTGTATGCTCTCCTTTTTTTTTTTTTTTTTTTTTTTTTTGCAATCCTGAAGATCTTCTTTTCTGTGTAGAAAAAAAAATATAAGGGAACTCCTGCAAATTCATGAGATATAAAACGTTTGAATAGAACATACAGTTTTCACAAATTAAGAAAGGACTTAAGATAGTAAAGAAAATAAGTTCATGGAACATGCTCAATATGATGGCAGATTAAGAACAGTTCCAATACTTACTAGTACATGTAGAGATCGAAAATGTAATGATATATGTTGAATGATATCTTGTATGATCATTGCATTCACCATCTAATGCTACTGACAAAATAATGAATAAACTGAAAACTTGTATACTTAAAGTAAAATATAAACTGGGCTAGGGTGGTAACACTTGTATGTATATTCAGCATGCTTATGCTTTTGACATTCAGTGTAAACTATGTGCACTTTTATGCTTGATTTGGTGGTGTAAATCTCTACATCAATATTCCATCTGTCCATCCATTCGAAGAAGCTTTCTAGTTAGATTGCACAAAAACCATTCAAGAGAGAGAATGAAATTTTGGTAATTTATTTGTATCTTTATGTAGTTGACCTGTAGTTATGTTCTTTCATCCGATCTTATGTTTATTAGTATTAAATCAGCCTGTCACAATATCTGTATTCTACATGATATTAGATTAGTTGCGATATTGTTTTAGTCTCAAAAACAAACTCAAATACAGATAATCATAACAAAAAAACACATACTCTGAGACTAGTCTCTGGATGTCATTACCATTGGTGAAAAATGAAATAGTACCAATTATGCTTAAAAACCATTGAAGTTAAAGCTGCAGTTTTAATTTTCTTGTCTGTAGCTAAGACTTTAATTAATATAAAAACAAGGTTTCCGTAAAAGATTGGCTAGCATTGTCTGACTTGTCTTTGGATTCTTGCCCGAATGCCAATTTCATTGTTTTCAGATGTTTCACCCTGACAACTACAGTTAAGCTTGGAACAACAAACAAGGTATATTATATCTGGAATGTTCAACCATCTTTGTTCTTGTCCACTCACACTTCAGAGGTGGTGTGAGTCCTCAACCCGAGAACAACGTTTGCAAACAATGTTCTTGACGTTAGTTCATCAAGAACTGGCCAACTTGAATATAATGCATATTACAATATATGGCTTAAAAAGACACTCTGAAGAGAAAAAAAAATCAGTTCTTTCAAATCGCCACCAGTGCCTTCGGTGCTACAGCAATATCTATGTTTCATTATCTGCCAATATAGATAAAAGTTTGCAAAATGTTTCTAACATCAAATTCAAATTTATTCTCATGAAGATTCATTCACTAACCTTTGACATTTTTTTTGAGCTGTTTAGGAGTCTACTCTGGGCATGTCATGTTCTTTCTTCTAACAAATAGCCTCGTCTACAAGTATAAAACATAACTCTAATAACTCGTGGTTACTCCTGTTGAAGCCACATGTGGTGGCCATAGCAAATCCCCCAGGAATGTTTTGCTATTTAAATTGATACACAGATCATCTTGTTAATGCAGTGTCAGTTACTCAATGTAAGAACGAAATATTAAAAGCAGCTGTCAATTAAAAAGACAAGAACTTGAAGGAACTGTCACAAATTATTCGTATGAATATGTTGTACAACAGTAAACAGTTTGGGAAAGGACCTTAGATAAACATAATTGGGATTGTAACTCATAACACTATCTGAGTTTTCAGTTAGAAATGAAGTTACACTTACAAATCTCATCAACTGTGGCATTGCAATCAATGGTGTTGTCGTCTTCTATTTGTCCCAAGGCTCTGATCTTCCTCATTTCGTACTCCACAAATTCATCTACAACCACTGCAACACGCAAAGTATATAAAATGTTGGCACACAAACTTTTGCTATTGAAATTGTTTAAAACAATTTTAGATTGTAAAGGTGTGTAATGAATTTAATTTTCCATAGCATATGGAATTTAATAAAATATGATTATATATATATATATATATATATATATATATATATATATATATATATATATATATATATATATATATATATATATTGTAATAGACTTGCGGCTCTATAGCTTTTATATGATATATATAAAGGGTGGTTTATGCATGTCGTAAATTAAATATGTTGTTAAAGTCAATGATGATATTCTTCTGAAAGAGTGAATTTGAACATTGTAGCATGATTGGAAATGTAGAGATCGTGACTTACCCTTATATAGGTATGCACTTGTTCATGTTGGGTGTCAAGTGTGATCGCTGGTCATGAGCTTTTAATATTGTATTCTACATTTTGTATGCTAGTCATGTATTTTCAATGTTGTCAGCGTTCACTAGTACTTGTTTACTCTTCAACCATGCCTAGCGACCTTGGTTATGACTTAAAAGGATTTTATGTTTGACGGACAAGAGATAATACAAAATGTTTGTATATTTGCTACTGATTGAGTGTAAACGGAAAAGTAATGCTAATTAAATTGTATGATAACACTCAGTTTGCATCACTGGTTGTAGAGTATTTGTTCGGCACAACCCAACCTCTTCGGTGTGCGGGACAAGCAATGATTGGTCAGAATTACGTGACATGACTATTTTCCGAAGAGTATAAATAGGAGCGAAATTCGAAGGTCGGCAGATAGCTATCAACAGTAATAGCGTCCATAGATACAGATCTCCACCAAATAAAAACATTACTGTCTGGAGGTATTTATAATGACATGTTGTTTTTCGGTTTTTGTTGGGTGGCTGCTAAACATATGAACCATTTAACTACTGACGTTTGAGTGCTTTGGGAGTCTTGACGAGCTATGTCAGAATTGACAGAAGCCTCTTTCGTCATCCCGTGGCAGAAACAACAGTGGGGTGGGTGCTAACAGTCGCCTGCTCTTTTGCAGGATCAGACACAGCTGTTAGAAAAATAAATTCTTCATTATTCTGGGGCCCTGATTTGTGCCTAAGGCTACCTTCAAACGCATTAGCCTACCTAAAATTCTATGTTTCAATCCACATACAGTGAAATGTGGATAATTGGAATATCAGTCACTCAAATCATTGGAAACAATTAAAGAATCACCAGTACTGGTTTACAGCTTTTTTTTTTTTTTTTTTTTCTACAACTGAACAGAGCAATTCTATGTTTCAATCCACATACAGTGAAATGTGGATAATTGGAATATCAGTCACTCAAATCATTGGAAACAATTAAAGAATCACCAGTACTGGTTTACAGCTTTTTTTTTTTTTTTTTTTTCTACAACTGAACAGAGCAATTCTATGTTTCAATCCACATACAGTGAAATGTGGATAATTGGAATATCAGTCACTCAAATCATTGGAAACAATTAAAGAATCACCAGTACTGGTTTACAGCTTTTTTTTTTTTTTTTTTTTTTTTTTTTTTTTTTCTACAACTGAACAGAGCCAAAACAGAAAAAAATAAATAATAAAAAAGAAACAAAGAAACCAAGAACCAAAAACTCATAACATTAGGATGCTACTTTGGGTGGAGAAAGGAAGCAGTTTGGGCATGAAGAGAATGGGGAACTAAGTCGGCAAGGGTTGGGGTAGGAAGAAGTGCTCCAAGCACCTATTAAACTTTAGCAGCAATTATCAGGATACCAATATTAAACTTTTAGCCGGAAATGCAACAATTTTAGTTGCAACTTGAAGCACTGAGTTGTTGTTATGAATCAAGAGTTTACTTGTATAAAAAATGGAAACACTTATACATTCAAAATAACATGACTTTTAAAGTGTTGGTATAAAACAATTTGATATATCAATACTGTTGGTATATCAAATTGTGATCCGCCCATGGCGCATGAATATGCATATATAAACATGGTTTCAACAGTGGTTATTGCTTCTATACTCTCTAGATCAGTGATGAATTTCCACTTATTAATCATTATCGACATAAGAAAATAACGAGAAAAATATTAATAATCCCCGTTTTCTAAAAGAATTAAACATGGTACACAATTTCATTGAAATCCCCTCTGCTTTCCCTTCTCTCTCTCTCTCTCTCTCTCTCTCTCTCTCTCTCTCTCTCTCTCTCTCTCTCTCTCTCTCTCATACATAAGGGACACACATACGTGGAAATATATGGAGAGAGAGAGAAAAAGAATTTGAGCTGGATAAAACCCTTGAACTTGAACTTACACCAAGTAACCTACAAGAACCTGGGTCGTCGTAATGGTATGCTTACACTTTTCAAGGTATTTATGTAGTGTTTACAACACCAACGATACAAAGTTGCAATAAGTCTGCCGAAACTATACGGTAGATTTCTCGGTTAGCACATACTGTAATCTCTTTTCTTTTTTTTTTAACCTATATTAGGGTTCTAAAAAATTATCTTTAAATATAAGTATGGCTGCTCTCCCTCTCTCTCTTTCTCTCACTGTGTTGCTTGGTCAGGCAGCAGACTAATCGACCAACAGAGAAACATAGGGATGGACAATTTAAAAAAATCTTATGCTAAATCTCTCCAAACCCCCCACCTCACCACCTTTCTCTCTCTCTCTCTCTCTCTCTCTCTCTCTCTCTCTCTCTCTCTCTCTCTCTCTCTCTTTGTACCATCGTCGCAAGTTACGGGCGAAAATCCGTGAAAAAACCAGTGTAGCAGATTTTCGCCTGTCATGCGACGATGTCTCTGGACCTATGAATGATGGTAAAATTTACAGATAAATCGACCAACGGAAAGGGGAAGGAGAGAGATGGAGGATAAAAACAATCTTATGGTCGGTAGCAACGTTAATTAAAGCATAATAATGACTTAGATCAACTGTAAGTAAATTTAAATGTTGAATTACCTCTTGTTGGTTCGTCATTTAGCTTAGTCTATATTCCACACTCGTTTCAATATACTCAACGGTGACGGAATGGCTGCGCGTTCAGTGTTCAAGAAACTAACCATGCTGTGTTTGTAGTACTGTACTTTCTTCAGTTAAACCAATGTTCATGTTTAAATCATAAGTGTGTCTTAAATTTATTTAATCAATATGAATGTAAATAGAGGCTAAAAAAAGAAAAGAAGCAACTTATCAGTTTGCAAAGAGAATTGTGAATAGCCGCAATAGGTATTGAATTACATTTTGTAGCGGACACACTGGACAGGGATGTGAAGTGAAGAGTTCACTCACTCCGTCAATACACATTTTCCTGTAGTCAATCTGAACTCAGTTGGAAATTCAAGTATGTGTATTTGTATGTGATATAAATAAAATATATGTATAGTATGTACGCTGTATCATTGATATACCACTCGTTGTATAAATTTTTCATTAAAAGGAAACTCGGCAAGCCTAGTTTCCTTTTAATGAAAAATGTATACATCTCTTGGTATATCGATGATACAGAGTACATACTATACATATTATATATATATATATATATATATATATATATATATATATATATATATATATATAACACATTGTTGCTTGTTTCTATTATTTAATGCATCTGTTTGTCTGTATTACTGTTGTATTAAGCGCAGAAACTTGTAATGGCATATCAGGATGGCCGAGCATTCTAAGGCGCTACGTTCAGATCGCAGTCGGGTCTTACCGGTGTGGATTCGAATCCCACTGCTGACAAATAGTTACATTCAGTGGCGTAGCGAGGCAAAGTGCCGTCCAGGGTCAACAACCAAAATTACGCCCCTACTCCATTTGTATTATTTATGATATGTACGGTACTCTTACCAAATTGTCGCCCCTAGAAAGTGCTTCCCCACCCCACCCCCACCGCCGCCACTGGTTACATTTTGGTAGTTTGTTGATTAGAAACAGAAACAAACACTATTTAACCGAAGATAATTGTAATTTCATCACATCACACATAATTGAAAATGTATCTGTTGTTGACTGGAAAACTCTTACATCTGTCCAGTTCCAGCAGAGTTATCTCTCTTAAGTGCTGTGGAGTACTGTCCTTGTCAAATTTACAATCTAACATTGCTCTCTAATTACAGAGTGTGACTCACATGCTGAAGTAGGATAGAAGGTATATTTATTTCACCAAGCGTTAGCATTAATGTCTTTGGAACAATAATTGTATCGCGATAGATACGAAACCCCACTGCACAATACAAGATAAGGTGCTCGCTAAGCCACTAAGTTGTGTTTATATTAACAATGAATACATTTAGGTAATATGTCAGGATGGCCGAGCGGTCTAAGGCGCTGCGTTCAGGTCGCAGTCGGGTCTTCCCGGCGTGGGTTCGAATCCCACTTCTGACAGATAGTTTTTGTTTCTTTTTTTTTCTCTTCACATTGTAATTGTCATTTCAATTTATAATTATGTTTCAGGCAAGTGTAATTTTAACTATAAAAGTATATTACATTTAACCATGTATGTATGTGTTGATTAGTCCTTACGTTTTTAATCTAGTAATTTATGTATGGTTCTGTTTGTCTCTCTTGGAAAAAAGAAGCACACTGCCTCATAACGGACATCTCTGGATGCCAAATGATTTAATACGCTGCATTCAAGTTGCACTCTCCCACATGGATTCGAATCCCATTTCTAACATTAACTTTCATTTATTATGTTATAAACACTAGAAATAAGATATATATAAACACAATTAAGAAAATCTAGAAGCGTAATTTTTATACATTTACTTGTTGGTTTTATATTTTCACGATGGTCGACCGGTCTAACACGCTGCGTTCAGATCGCAATCGGATGTTCCTAGCGTTGGTTCGAATCCACTTCTGACAAATAGTTACATTTTTGCAGTTTGTATATTAGAAACAGATACAAACATTGTGTATAAAATCATTATTGTAATCCGACCATATAATTACATTTAATGCAAGTGTAGTTATTACCAGAAAACAATTTTGCATGCATGCATGTATGTATGTGTCTATGCATGCATAGCAGCACAATTCTGGCCACAAAGTGCACAGTAAGCTTAGATTTCCTATAAAGGCATACACAATAAAGATAAAGGCAAAATAAGATACAATCCTTAAAATACAAAGTTAAACTTTTGACGTAAAGTGCACACTTTGAAAATTAATAGCTGGAACTTCATCACGTGACGCGTCTCAGTGCGAAACGATTGCCTCCATTAGGACCCGTCACAGGGCAAAACGATTGCCTCCATTAGGACGCGTCCCAGGGCAAAACGATTGCCTCCATTAGGACGCGTCCCAGGGCAAAAGGATTGCCTCCATTAGTAGTCACTTACGACATGCAGGAGGGGGGCTATGAGTTTTATTCTATATTCCCGAACCGACTGGGGGTCGGGGTAGTGTACTGATACACAAGTGTAATTTTTGTACAATTACTCAATGGCTGTAACTGATATCACTAAAAGTTATATACATGCAATAGACCCATCTACCCATCCTTCCTTCTCTCTCTCTCTCTCTCTCTCTCTCTCTCTCTCTCTCTCTCTCTCTCTCTCTCTCTCTCTCTCTCTCTCTCTCCTTACCAAGGTACAAACATATCAATCCGCCCGTCTGTCTGTTGTATACATGCAATTATCTTTCTAGTAATTAATGAGTCTGTATATTTGTGGAATAAAGCGCAGAACCTTATGACGTGCATAAGGATGGCCGAGCGGTCTTAGTTTCAGGTAGCAGTCTGTCCTTCCGGCGTGGTTTCGAATTCTACTTCTAAGAAATAGTCTTATTCGTCCCCATTATATAAAAGAAAGAACAACAAACAAATATCGGATATGGGCATGGTGGATATCGTATTGATACACAGGTATGATCTTTATACAATTACCCGATGACTCAACCCGATATCTCTAAGAGTTTTATACATGCAGTACATAATCTATCAAATTTATCCATGATCTCTTTCTCTCTTTCTTTATGTGTAACTACATGTATTGTCACGGAATTGTATAAATCCCTTTTATTAAATACATGTACTCGGGTTTCGTTTTTCATTGTAACAACGATACCCGAGGGTGATTTATGTATATTGTACAATATTTCGAAACAGTGAGTTCGGTTCACCCCATGCCGCACGTGCGAAGTGCTTTCGATGGGAAAAACCGAATACATCAAGCGTACGGACGATGTAGAGCTGCATCGTCTGATTATAAATGCCTCACCGTAAGACTAAATCTTTACATTACGGAACGTCTTCTCAGTGAGCAGTCTACTTAAGGATTTGCGCATCTTCAGCTGTAGAGGTATGTAAATTATTTATCAATTTCTGATGTATATTTTCTATGTAGCTTCGACTTGCGTAGTACAATGCAAATATTTTCTATTCTTGTTTGTGACTTAATAAGAGCTTTATATGAGCAATATAAAGTGGCATTTTTAGGAAACGTTTAGTACCATATGATTATTATCGGACACGGGTAGGTTCACTTCTGAACTTGTTTATTGCTTTGTAATGTTGTGCCGATAATGTAATTTGTAGAACTTACCGTATATAACGTCATTACGTGTTATCGTATATGCCCGTGTCAATCATAATACACGGTGTTAGATTTATTTTCAGCTGATCAGAGTCGACGAGGTCCCATCTGTAGAGCCGACCATAGGAGTTGACTATAGCAGCCGTAGAGCTGAAATAACAGTGTGTTGCTCGAGTAGCAGGTGATCGGGCGTTGCTGACCGATTGGTGGGCGCTGATCGCTTGATTGACCAAGGAATTGAATGGTGGTTGGGGACTACCTGTAATGCTGACTGCCTGATTGACCAGTGTGACTGATAGCCAAGTGTGCCAGTGACGGAGTGTTTTGTGTTGCTCATTACATGTAATCTTTTTGCCGTGGGCTAATTTTGGGGTTTGTGACACCCAGTGGTTTGGGATTGTAAAGATATTGTGTGTGATATCTATCCCATTGTTTTTATCATTTTATTATTTGAATAAAGTACCTCATTTTTCATTATTTGAGTGTATACATTTTTACTATATGAATAAAGTACATCATTTTTACTATTTGAGTAAAACACATCCATTTCGTCGTCTGAAATTACTGTGAATCATTAACCTTTGTCCTTGTATTGTGTATTTCTTTATTTGTATTCACATTTGGGTTACATTATTAGGTTCGTGCGGATTATGTTAATTTGTCCAATATTTGGACCTTATACACGCACGTATTAATCATAACCTTTTTTCCTATTCAAGTCATTGATCAATAAACATTGCATTTGGTATCACCATCAAAAGTGTTCTGTTATAAATCCGAAATCCAACCCGGTTATCTTGTTACATGTATAATGTAAGAATGTGCGTGCATATATACCTACATGCGAAAAGTAATTGCCATTTGAATGCATAAGTATGTTTGATATAAGTGTAATTCTAACCATAAAGCTATATTACATGTAAGCATGTATGTATGTATGTATGTGTGTGTGTGTGTGTATGTGTGTATGTGTGCTTATCTTTCAAATATATTAATTTAGGAATGGGTCTGTTTGTCACTCGGAAATAAAAGTATCTGATAACAGACGTCTCAAGAAAGTAAATACGAAAAAGCTTGATTAGCCACCCACCCCCCAAAAAAGGGGAGGGGGGCAGGGTGGTCTCGCAAACTTTTATGAGCCATAAAAGTATTATTTTTGGACCAGCCAACCCCTGGCTTGCCAAAATACCCGAGTGTCGCTTACGCGCGCCCTCAGTTTTACAATAAGGCCTTGACACTCACCCGTTACAAAATGACTGACCTCGTTGTAGCTTCCCTCCTGTGTCTGTATTTACTGTCACGTTTGTGAAAAAAAAACGAGCGAAATTCTGGCCTAATAAAACTCACTTACAAAGAGTGGTAAGTCCAAATACATTACATACACTGTTTTATAGACACAACGAATGTTCTAGGTTTTGATGTGGGTGTGTCAGCCTGACGTCTACTGTTCAGCTATACGTGAAGGAATGTCTGCTCGCATATTCCACATAAAATAGTAATAAATTGAGAGCGAAGCCTAACTCCCTACATTACATCCCAACGCAGACTATGGAGACTGTAGATAATTAGTTGATTTACAACTCAGAGGTGCCGTAGTATAACTATTAACTAAAATGTGCACCGGCTGCTTTCTTATTGACACCATTGTACCTCAAGCAACTTTGACTGTAGCAGCCTTCGTTGTGGTTGGGTTGGTTGGTTGTGTATGCATCAAAGACAACATCGTATGGCGTAGGAGCGCTGGAAATAGGCATCAACTCAGAATGCTCTCGTTCCAACGGTCCTGTCATTTCATTTTCGCCTCGTCAACCGGAAGTGTGAAATACGTCATAGTTTAATTTATATTAAAAGTAACAGCTACCGATCCCGATTCAAACTAGAAACCACTGTAAAGACTTGCTCGTTGTCACATGGCTTCCAAGAAAATATTGTTCTTTTTGGATTAATATTTAACTCACTATATGATATTTTTAAGTATCATAATCATAAAAACACCTAGACTCCCTATACATGCCTCAAATACTTTTCAGAGAGATTGAAATTGTTATAAATTGATATAAAAAAGAAACTATAATATTAGGACCATGCAGTTGTGTAAAATTGCAAAATTGTAACAGAACATAACATATAAGGTTGTAAATAAATTAATTTGTAATATTTGGTGGAGGATAATTTAATGAAATAATTTTAAAATAAATTTCTCAACTTTTTTTTTACTTCACTCAGTTATCAACATCTACAGCGAGATTGAAAGCAGGCAAACTGTTTACTTAGCAGAAATTTTGAATGAAATTTGTTACATGCCTGGAACTAAATTATTATATATCTCATCATTGCATAACATTTTCAAATCTGTTTCAATTCTCAGTGTAAATCAAGTTTAGTAAGTTTATAATGCTCTAAAATGTGGACTTTAAAAAATAATACAACCTAATATCTTTTTAAAGTAAAATTATACTTGTTGGAATATATTATTAGTTTCAGCTGCCATCAAATGCTCATTTTCCCTGCCCGATAAAGTTATCAGAAGAAGACAATGCAAAAGAGACAATGAAAGGTCCAGGATATTTTTTTATCTAGTAGGGTTGGATTTTGATAAAGGGGTGGTTTGTATATATAAAAAAGAATACAAATCATATGGCAACCCTTTCAAGTGCAATGGATCCAGTAAGAGATCACATGTCAGGGATTGATTAAGATAAATGTAAAAAACTAACAACAAACTGTGCAAAACTAGCTTTTAACTAGCCTGAGCACCTTCAACTCTTACTGAGTTTTTGTGTTGAAGGCAATTACAAAAGAAATTGCTGAATTTACACAACCTTCAAAGTTAAAAACTAGTTTTGCACTGTTCATTCTGATATATAACAGGGATCAAAGATATTTTGATGGACTTCATAGACATACATGGATCTCCTGTTTGTAATATATATTTATAATTTGTTTAAAAACTGTTTTGACCCCTAGCAGCAAACCATAAGTTTATCCCCATGATTTGCTATGAATTTCCTCAAGTCATTTTTGTTTTTAACAAATGTATTTACACAGCAGTATTCCTATCACTGGTCATAACATTAATATATCTGCACTATGGTAAAATCCACTTACTTAAAGTTCATCAGTTTGACGAAAGTATTCTCTTTGTTTTGTTGATACAAATGTTTGTTTCCAGATCAAAGTCTTTTATATCAACACCAACAAGATTTATTCTCACAAGTTCATCACAAGTGTCAACACTTGGCCTGCACCGCAGTTTTGTTCTAATCAAATTCTGGCATGAAAATCCATGCTCACATGCCACGATTGACTCTAGAAGTACCTGTGAAATTAATATCAAACTAATCACATTCTGGTACTGTCCTTTCATTGAAACTAGTTTTGTCTGCAATTCAGCTGCTGACAGTCCTCTATAATTGCTGTACACAATGTACTTCAGAAATCCCCACTCATTACTTCATCGGCACTGATGACTGTGTCACTGTTCTCTCTTGGTTGACCGTGATAAGCAATCAAAGTGTCCATGTGATCATTACCAAACTGTGGCATGTCACTATCATTTTCAGGAAAAGCATTAGGCTTAAACACAATGAATGCATTAAAAAGCTCATGGTCCAATAATCTATCATATATGTTTGCATAAATAATCCATATACACTGTACTGCTGGCTGGCAAGTCACTGTCATGTGACAAACAGTTAAGTTCTATCCCTTTGAAGTGACTGCTATTGCATGTGACTGTAAGAAACTCATTGCAGAGGGGTCCAAAATGGAGTGTATGTCCGAGGTACTCAGCTTCCAGTAGTGTCAAAAATCCATCAGCATGTTGCTTCATGGTAATGTGCGGCAAATCTTGTCTGCAAACACCAGCTAAGGGTTACAGTTTTCATCCTTATTATGTTTATGCTTTGACATGGTGAATAGCGCTCTCTCAAGCAATAAAACTAGCACTGAAACTTATTACTGTCTCATCTAGACATCTATAAGCCTACCAATAAAAAAAAACAAAAAACCTTTATAATAACAAACATATTTACTGAGAAGCCGATCTTTGAAATTTACCACACTGTTGTTCACTAACAGATTATGTTGCCCTTGTCTACCCCCATATAACAAGCTAACTGTGAGCAGTATAGCCTTCAGGCATTTGAGCTGAACAAGTTTAGTCAACAACACTTCTATTGATTGTCCAACAAAGAAACAATGTGTAAACTAGACCTAGTCACCTTTTACTTAAGTTTATTTCGCAACACCTTTATTGGTATTCCAACACAGTGACCTTTGAATTACTTCATAAAGGTGTTTATTTGACATTTTCATGGATAAATACATCAAAGACAATTGTATATAATGGTATTTTGGAACATCCTCTGATTAATGTCCAGTTCCTCAGGGCATACCCCAGTCAAAACCTCTGAACTGCCGGACATGTCTGGCAAATACTGGGATTTAAGGAAGCCCGACAGATATATATATATATATATATATATATATATATATATATATATATATATATATATATATATATAAACAAAACATACAAGAAGAGTTCAATTCGAAGTAGTGGAGAAGTGGCCACTGATTGCCCATCCTTTCTAAACTTTTGCATTCTACAGCATCAGTTTAACAAGATTATTGGATTCTAAACAAATATATTATGCAAGTTTGTATTGATGACATTTCAAATGAGTTTGATTGTCTATAATGGTTTAATTGCATACAACTGATACAAAGTAACTACAGCATCAACTAGCACGGTCCAGTGAATGAGACTCTGGTCACAAGATTGAAAGGCCCTTACGTATAGTTTTTCTATTGCCACTGCTCCTGTGCTGTAAAGAATCAAATGTTACCTCCATATCTTTCTATAACAAGCCAAAAAGCCACTAATGTACAAATGTATTGATTCCATGGTCATTTCAAGTAACAATAACAGCTTTTGTGCAGTAAATGGTCACAAATCATGATTAAAAACAAAAAGAAAATGTTTTCCATTTTCAAAATTTCTAAATGAAGAAAGCTGCAGAAAATAGTGATTTACCGATTATACTGTGTCAAACCAAGAAATATTATGAAGAGCTTTCTAAGTAGGTCTTACTGCTCATTCTAATTTTTTCCCCAAGAATATTACAAGTGATCAAATCATTAAAAAAATTTCTAAACACTGAAACAAGGATTTAGACATATCATTTAGGCAATCATTGGAGGAAAATGAGCTAGCTAGCGTGAGAGAGAACAAAAAGGTTGAAAGAAAAGTTTTCCCTTTTTATAGGGTGCAGAAATTTGAACTGCAAAATGTATCTTCATTACAATGTTGATATATAGATTTATGATGGAGAAATAAGAGGATCAAATATAATGTAGAAAATGGCAAATATAATGTAGAAAATGGCAAAAGAGGATCAAATATAATGTAGAAAATGGTAAAAGACGATCAAGTATAATGTAGAAAATGGCAAATATAATGTAGAAAATGGCAAAAGACAATCAAATATAATGTAGAAAATGGCCAAAGACAATCAAATATAATGTAGAAAATGGTCAAAGACAATCAAATATAATGTAGAAAATGGCAAAAGACGATCAAATATAATGTAGAAAATGGCAAAAGACAATCAAATATAATGTAGAAAATTCAAAAGACAATCAAATATAATGTAGAAAATGGCAAAAGACAATCAAATATAATGTAGAAAATGGCAAAAGACAATCAAATATAATGTAGCAAATGGCAAAAGACGATCGAGTATAATGTAGAAAATGGCAAATATAATGTAGAAAATGGCAAAAGGCAATCAAATATAATGTAGAAAATGGCAAAAGACAATCAAATATAACGTAGAAAATGGCAAAAGACAGTCAAATGTAATGTAGAAAATGGCAAAAGACAATCAAATATAATGTTGAAAATGGCAAAAGACAATCAAATATAACGTAGAAAATGACAAAAGGCAATCAAATATAATGTAGAAAATATGGCAAACATAATGTAGCAAATGGCAAAAGACGATCAAGTATAATGTAGAAAATGGCAAATATAATGTAGAAAATGGCAAATGACAATCAAATGTAATGTAGAAAATTACAAAAGACAATCAAATATAATGTAGAAAATGACAAAAGACAGTCAAATGTAATGTAGAAAATGGCATAAGACAATCAAATATAACGTAGAAAATGACAAAAGACGATCAAATATAATGTAGAAAATGGCTAAAGAGGATCAAATATAATGTAGAAAATGGCAAAATAGTGTGTTAGGAGATAAGGGGTTACATTTTAAAGGGGTTGGGACCCCCATTTATCACTTCAAATAACTCCTCTTTATTTTTGAGGAGTTATTGTTGATCATTTGGACTAAATATAGGGATCTGATGTATTTAGTTTCTTGATGCAAGTTATATAAGCTTGAAAATACACTATGATCACTTTTATATGTTTTAATGCACAGTATTTTCATACTTCTTGTCTGTTTTTCTCTCAATCTGTCAATAACTGTACTAGCCAAAAGTGTACTATTAGTTGTTTTGATTTCTCAAATTTCCACAGGATCATTGCTCATTTCAGAACCTATCACGAATTCCTTACACTATAATCTCAATGTTAGTGATTTCTTTGTTCTTGTAACACATCACTTCCGCATGCATATCAGGAGCAGGTAATACCTGCCCCAACTTTTGTGAGGGTCGTACTTTTTAATGTAATTATGTTTAAATATTGCAATAGAAATTTATAATAACAATGAATATTGGGTTTTCAGGTATGGATCATTAAAAAAAAGTTTAAACAGATATTTCCATATTTGACCTTTAAAAAAAAGGTCATAATTTGTTATGTAAACCACATTTTCCTCAAAAAGCACAAGATTTTCTCTGGTGGTACACCATCAAACAGTTTCTTAATTGAATTCACATAAAAAAACTTGTCTCACAGGGTGGAAGTTGATACACTTAACAAGAATGTGTTCCACTGTCACTGGATACAATACCACCTCATCTCTGTAATTTGTTCTGTATGAGGGATGAACTCTCTAATGATGGATTTGATGTTCCAAAACTTGCTTGTGGAGTTTTCATTCCACATATTTTGCTAAATTTATAGAACATGCCAATTTATATAATATTTGAAGTCAGTATATGGAATTGTCCATTCAAAAATGGGTGACTGATGGGCAGCTTTGGCTGCTTTATCTGCCCTTTCATTACTATTAATACTTATGTAACTAGGCAACCATCAGGTCAGAATACTTTTCCAGACTGTATGAGCAAATCATGCTGCTGTGATAGTATGGTGTCCCTTGCAAAGAGAGCTATGGTGTCCACGTGGTTAGCATTCCAGACTCAGTAGGTTGCTGGTTCAAATCCTGTAATTACCAGCCTGGACTGACTGCCATGGTGTGTCTCAGGGCAAGGCACTTTACTTCCACTGCCTCGTCACTAAATGAATAGCCTCTCATGTGCTGATGTATCATTTAAAACCCATTAATCAATGCACTCTCAGTCACATAACTCCATGGAAACTGGGTTATATTCCTATCATTTAAGACACTAATAGCTTTGAGAAGATTGTCATTTTTATTGGACAGAAAAGGAGAGAACATGGAGGCTGTAAACTTTTATTCATAAATGTATACCATACAAAAATATCTACATTCATGTCAGAGAGAAAATGATTATGATAGCATTCTGTAAAAAATTCTGACATAATGTAACTTCAAAGGAAATCTCAACACTTAATTCAATTAATATACATTTTCTAAGTAACACTTACAATTAATTTTGTTCATCCTCTGATAACATATATGCCAGGAGAGTATGTGTTTTTACAATATATACAACAGGTCGGTCCCAATTTCACTAAGCATCTAAAAACAAAAAATCCTCAAATTGAGATTTTTCAATATCATGTTTGGTTCGTAACAATGATTCTTTAACAGAACATTCAGCAGGCATCAGGAATTAAAATAGTCATGAAATATTGGAATTTTCCTACAAAGAAGTCTTGTCTAACCTCTGAGAAAATTTGCTGATTTCCTCAAATTAGAAGAATTCCCCAAATATTTTTTCAAAAATAAATAGAGAATGTTTGTTTGTTTCAAGTGAATAATGGATATATTTCATCAAGTGGGTGAAAACTCAGTATTTTTATGCGTGGCAAAGCCACAACTAAAGAAGCTAGAGTTTTTCAATCACAAGATGAAACGTATTCCTTATTCACTTGAAACAAGCAAATTTTGTTTTATTTTATGCTCTAACGCATTGGCTATCTAATTTTGTTTTATTTTATGCTCTAACGCATTGGCTATCTAATTTTGTTTTATTTTATGCTCTAATGCATTGGCTATCTAATTTTGTTTTATTTTATGCTCTAACGCATTGGCTATCTAATTTTGTTTTATTTTATGCTCTAACGCATTGGCTATCTAATTTTGTTTTATTGTATGCTCTAACGCATTGGCTATCTAAAGTATACAACAGTTTTAAGTAGCAGATGTCTTATGGTAATGTCAGTTGTTTACTGTTTATGTTCAACTGTGATTTGTACACCTGCACACAAAAAATAGTTCCACTTCAGACGGATATAAATTGATATTTTCAATAGTAAAAATCTACTAGTTTCAAAGACAGCAATGATTGCTAATAAGAAAACAACCACAAGTGGTTTTATCAATGTGTAATTCTTTTTTCTTAGCACACTTTAAAATATCAAATAAGTTCAACCAAGGTTAAGTTGATGAGACAACATTTTTTTACATTTCAATTGGCAAGAAAGGATGATTGGATGAAGATAAATTTAGCTAAAAAGAACTAACAGAATATGTAACCAGGTAAGAAACTTTAGAAGCTGAATTGAGTGAAGACTTTTTAAGTGTAATTTAGTTACTGTCTGTGTCACTGGAAAGAATGGGTGTCCATTTCATTGGCTGTGAAGTAGTTCCTGTGGCTGGAGTGCAACAATTATCAAATTTATTTCTCCTGGATAATCCACTAATTCACAAAGCAGCATAAAATAAAATGTAGAATCTAATTCTGAGTAGAAAGTTTGAGAATTTTCGGTGAAACTGGACCAGGTTATAAAAGACACGAGTTTCTCTTATAAAGCTAAGCGATCCAGTTAAATATTCAATGTTTTTATGATGGTGCCACATGTTTTAATAATCCTCATTCACTATATACTTTTTTGCATGTGAAAACTGCTCCACAAGAATCGCTGATAATTACAGGACTAAATACATTACAGCATTTCAGGAAAAATCTTTAGTGGGCCACATAATTTAAACAAAAAAACATTAAATTACTCCAAAGAAATTTGGCATGAATAAATTTATCTTTCTTTTTCAGTGATGTCATCACAAATTAAGATAAATACAGTTCCATATCTTATTGTGGCCAGGTAAATATCATGCATATTTCATCAGATAATACTATGTTGGGTAAGTAATAAAAAATGTAACATATATGTCATGTAAATAAAATTTATGAAAGCATATACTCTTAAACCACATGAGAGTTTACTTGTTTGCCTACATAAATATAAATTGGATATAATGGTCAAGTCCAGGTAGTGATCAAATAATGGAATATCCACCAGGTGATTAACTATCTACCTGCTGACCAGATTGGTCTAGAAATTTATGCCCTTTGAAATCAACTGATAAACTACCAGAACTGAGATAAACATGCTTACTCATTAGAATAGCATTTTCATGAAGCCTGAGAGATTTCTTGTGAAAAATGTATTACTTCATAACAGAGAGATGTTATCGATTGATACTGAAAATGTTGTATAATTTGAATTAAAAATAAAGATGTTTACTGCTCACTGAATTTATATATGTTATATACAGTGCAAACTGTCCAGGTGTCTAAATATTAGGACAGCAGATTTTCTCACAGTCAGACAACATTAACACATTAGGTGTTGTTACATAACAAATCACATGTTGCCTGGGACAAAACTGGCACATAGCCAACTGAAATTTCATCAAATAAATAACTGGCAACTGTTGGTGGATAAGTGGAGTTTGGGGATTCATCAATTAGATATTGGAGAATCAGTTTTGTAAATAAAATCTTTTCCTTACAGTAAAAAGCAATGGTACATCTTATGCAGATGTCTATGAAAATACTTTAGTATCATTTATTTTCATGGGGCTAAATTTTCGTGGTTTTGTAAAAAAAATACATTTTCATGGGTATTTAAATTCATGGTTTTGCCTGTCAAAGTTTGCATATTACTAAGTGTTTCATTTCGTGGTTTAACCTCTACAAATACCCAAAATAAAGAATAAAAAAGAATAAAACTATGCTGATGCAAACTGCGGTCACTTGAATGTTAAAACAACACAACACTATGAGCACAAATCAAAGACCTGACAAGTTCAATACTTACACCGTGTTTTTTGTCCAAGTGAATAACATCAATGGAAGCCAATGCAGCCAACAACACTAAAACAATACTACCGCCTCTATGATCACAAATAAAACACATGTCAAGATCAATCATTTACACCATGTTTCATCTGAGTGCTCAACATCAAAGGAAGCCGATGCAGCCAACAACACTAAGTCAATCGGTTGTTACAGTACACCTGTATGATCTCTTAAACCACTGTCCATAAAGGGAACAAAACACATGACCAGCTGCCCCTTGCACAATGCAATCAGCAGACAGTGGAAATATTTGATGTGTTTAGAGCCCATTAATGAGAGAAGATGCTAACTAAATTCAAAGCCAGTGGAATCACGCATTTGTTTGTGCCTGCCTCGTGTACAGACCAACTTCAACCACTAGACTTGACAATAAATAAAGAGTACAAAGAAGAATTAAAATCACACTTCCACAACTGGTATGCTAAACAGGTCATGGAGGCCATCATGAAAAAAGGAAGATGTTACTGGTGACAATCACTGATTGCAACCTCGTTAATCAAGCCAATTTGGGCTGAATGGATAATTGCAGCTCAAGCGACAATGAGTGAAAGATCGGACCTATTGGCAGTGGTATTGTGAAAGCTGGACTTGTTTAATTCTGCAATTTGGGGTTTATTTACTTCACAAACATTTGTGTGTACCTTGAGACTTGATTGACACGATGTTGATACAGCGGCTTTGTCTGAAAATCAGTGAAGTGTGAGCTTGAATACTCTACTGTAATTAGTGTATATACATAGTGTTGCATTAATAATAGTGCTTCAAGCAATATTTCTAGTATTTTACAGGTTTGTTGTTCTTTTTAATTTTCATATACTAGTATTTTTTATTATTCTTTCTTTCATTTTCAGCATTACTAGTGTTAAAATACCTTATGCTTTGTGTCGTTTCTCTCTATCCTTACTTATCTCATATCGATTTAAGGCAGTGAGTGGCAATTACAGCTATCAGATACCTTATTGATATGTGTGCATTGAAACAATATAAAACGCTTTATAATTCTATTTCAAACGGGCTAAAATAAAACAAACATGTGTAAAAGGTAATATGTTATTACCAAGCTACAGTATCGACGTTGATTTATGATACTAGTAGGTTCCTTAATCTCTAGGAATGACACACAGTAAGAAAATGAGCGGGGGGAGGTGTTATTATCATATGTGGCTAATTTTTCATTGGGTATTTAAATTTGTGGTTCGAGGCAACAACGAAATCCATGAAAATTGGTCCCCCATGAAAATTTCTGATACTACAGTAAAAGACTGATAACCAAGAATTTACGTTATCTGTGTAATCCACATCTGTAAAATAATTATAAACAACAAGAATCACTGTGCATCATTCAACCCATCAAGTTCAAAAATCTTCTGAATGTTCCTCCTAGGTGAAAACTGGTTCTCATTAATCAAATTATTTCGGGAATTCTCTGAAATAAAAATGAAAACTTCATTTAATTTTTAGTTATTCTTCTTCTTCTTCTTCTTCTTCTTATTATTATTATTATTATTATTATTATTATACACTCTGTCCCACAGACTTCATATAGTGAGTAAATAAACAATATTTTGCCATACTCCTTGTTGTCAAGTGGTTCATGTCATCAACACATGACAATATTACCATGTATACTCATAAGTCCGGTTCAACTGCAAACAATATAAACCCTGATCTGCCGATGGATAATGCACTGGCAGATCAGGGTCCATGCTGATTGTTCTAATGATTACTCCTAACAAATTGCATAGGTACAGATCTGCCATTGCATAATGTGCAAGCAGATCTGGGTCTATGCTGTCTGCAGTTGGATCTGACTCATATGCAAGTATATATGGTACATCATCCAATTTAAGAAACCTTATCTGAACTCACCAGATATATTCATGCAAGTCATGAATGAAATTACAAGAAGAATGAAGTAGAAAATAAAAAATACGTTAATTTCTTGTCTCAACTGAGACGATGTTCCTGCAGCCCTAGTAACACGTCACTAAACAACCCTTGTAACCTTACCCTCTGATCTTTTAACCACCCATTCCTCTGCCAATGTAACAAATCTGAAACAATACATGCATGGAAATGGAATGTATAGCCCCTTTTTACAGCTCTTAAAAACTTACTTAAAAAAAGATCTAAACAATTCTCTGTGACTTTGACCTCTAATGCCTGGATCCATTTGAATCTGGTTAAAAGCCTTATGCCTATCTGTAAACATATTTCCCCCACCCCAAAATATGACAAACTGACCACAATAAATCTGACCTTTGACCTCCACACCAGCAAAGATATTCATATTCCATGATAAATAATTTTACTTTGTCTGATGTCAATTCATCCAATGCAATAACAGATGGTACAGACAGATCCAAAACTTTAACCAATGACCACCATCTACAATTCAAACAATTGCTCCCTGTGACTTTGACCTTCGTGTCCTTCAGTCTCAAGGAATCCTCCTATCTCCCCCCTCCTCCACATTTGTGGACAAAGTCTGATCATAATCCCATGATAAAACCATCAAAAAAGAGATAATGACCTTCAAAAAGTTTTTAACCCAAAAGCTGACAGACGAACATTGTATATGGATGGACATTGTAACAGTATCATTCATGGCAGGCAAGACAAAAGAGAGCACATTTATCCAAATATTTGAATTTTTTTTCATACAATAATATTTTGACATCTGTTGATTATATGTTAGAGTATATAATAAACAGGTTATTGTAAGTACTGTAAAATATCTCAAGTGGACTCGTTGTTTTTAGACTTGGTGAGTGTATTTTCTTTGTCAAGCCCTAAATTGCAATCAAAATGTTTAAAAGTAATTGTAATTTAGCTAATTACATCCGAAAGTAATTAACCCTTGTGCAGCATATACTTTACATCTTTGTCTTTATACATTATATCTCTATCACTTCCACAAATTATGAGGCACACATAAAGCAAATGAGTTTACAAATAGAAAGTAAACACTGCGAATTCATTATTTATTTTTTTTGTAGCTGTGGTGTACCAGTCTTTGTGGATTTTGTAGTTGCTACAAACTAGAAATTTAAAGATAAACCAGCAGTGATCCTTCTGTGAAAAAAACAGCACTCCTTCCCCAATCCATGAATTGAAGGTTCAGTATAAATGTAATTTTTTTCACAAAATCATCAAAAATGATACCCAAATTAATTAACATTCTCTATGGTATCTGGCATTTATACAGGGCATTTGCATCCAGTCACCAATGTTGTTATTGACAATTTTATTTTGAAATCAGCAAATAAATTTAGAGTTAAGCAATGAATTTGTTGGCACTATTTCATGAGAAACACAGTCAACAGCATTAGGAGAAATCTTCCCACGGCCAGTTTAGTACAAATTGCCACAAATCAGATCACTTTAAGTCTGATAATGGTTCGATTAATATCAACCATGTACAGTGGTACTTCACTATAATGAAATTCTGGGTTACCATAAAAGTATAATGCATTATATGCAGGTTGTCTAATACTCTGGTAGATTCAATGACACAACTACCTTCACAGTGGTTGAAAATTCACCCAACAACTCAAAAATGTGAGTGGAAATTTCCATTGGTCGAGTGAATTTGCGCTGATTCAGGACAGTGTTTCTCTTAAATGAAAAGGACGTTCTTTTGAGAATAATGTTGACTTTGTTCATTGAAAGTCAACACTTTCTACTGAAAGTTCATTTTTCATTGGTTTGATCATGTGTTCATTGAAAGTCAACACTTTCTACTGGAAGTTCATTTTTCATTTTTTTGATCATGTGTTCATTGAAAGTCAACACTTTCTACTGAAAGTTCATTTTTCATTGGTTTGATCATGTGTTCATTGAAAGTCAACACTTTCTACTGAGAGTTCATTTTTCATTGTTTTGATCATGTGTTCATTGAAAGTCAACACTTTCTACTGAAAGTTCATTTTTCATTGGTTTGATCATGTGTTCATTGAAAGTCAACACTTTCTACTGAAAGTTCATTTTTCATTGGTTTGATCATGTGTTCATTGAAAGTCAACACTTTCTACTGGAAGTTCATTTTTCATTTGTTTTGATCATGTGTTCATTGAAAGTCAACACTTTCTACTGGAAGTTCATTTTTCATTTTTTTGATCATGTGTTCATTGAAAGTCAACACTTTCTATTGGAAGTACATTTTTCATTTGTTTTGACCATGCTCATATAAGAGCTTCATTCTCACTCTTTCCTACTAATTAACACTTAATAAGAGGGACAGCAGACCGGCCTCAATTTGTAATTACTTACAACGGTGTTAAAAGGGTCACAGAATAATAGTATGATCCAGAAAACAAGCTTTCACATTTTTAAGTATAGTTCATTAACATGATCAACTTTTATATTTCTATAATAGCTGGCTGAATACAAATTTATTCTAGACAAGTACATTTGTTAGTACTTGTCTGAATGGGGACAAACAGATTTTTTTTTACATTTTTCAACCCGATTCATTCCAAAACTAGGATCCATCACCATACATCTTTGTTATGAGATTGGTTTGGGTTTTGTGAGATTTAACGACATTTTTCAGCACATGATAGGCATAAAAAGGCAGCCACTGAAACGGGACATCTTTTTTTCAACCTTAATATTGTTTAACTTTAATTAAAGCAGCAAATTCGTAAATTAATTGATATGACCAAACTCTTCATGAAGCATGATGTGTAAGTAATAAATAAAAATGTGTGACTTCATACATATATATTAATCATGAACTAATTAGACCCTTGGTATTTGTCTAATTGTCTTTAATATTGATCCTGTTAATCATCTAACAAGTGCAAATAAGATTATGGCAAACTTATTTCAGAAATTTTTATCAAAACTTCAAAGAGGTTCTTTATTTGTACTGGGTCATCAAACAATAATGCCACTTGACTACAGAGGACATGAAAGCAAGAATTTCATACACCAGCATCCTGGCCTTTGCATTTGACATGTTGGAAATTAACTAAATTTAGAAGTATGAGCTTATTTGTTAAAGTATATGACAGCAATATTAATTTTACATGTGGTTGTAAAAATAACTTATTGGGACCATTTTTAACAATTGGCAACAAAGCTGTTAACATTGTTTAGTGACACTGTATGCGTCTACCTACTAACAGTTGGTAAAACACAAAGAGGCATAAAGCATTTAGCTAAAACTCCCCAAGTTCCAGAGAGCACTGTGAGATACTGGACTTACTTAATTGAATTATCTGCCCTTCCACCACAGCTTCAGCTGTCTGATGTACTTCCTGTAGCAGGTTCACCATCTCTGTTATTTTCTTCATCTAAAAATAAAAAAGTAAAATGGCATTTATGTTTCTTTACATAGTACAGCATAATTTATCATATTATTAGTTATTATTACTTCATGGTTCCAGTCAACAGAAGCTATCCTAGTTCTTCTCAACTGCAATAAATGATTGCTGCCTTTCCAAACTTGAAAAGGAAATTTTGTGTGTTTCTCCAAGAATACTTATCCATTCACAGATACCATTCTAATTAACTCCCCTTGTAACCACTAGGTGGCTACCAAATACCAGTGCAAGCTATAAACCCAATGCCCATGACAAAGTGTGCACTGCCCAGACCTCTGGAACCAGTGAAACGAAGGGGACAGCTTGTAGTTCCACCTGGTTACAAAAAGATTAATCATTTAATGATCACAGAGGGTCCAAATTCCACACAAGATTGATGGGTGTAGTGCAGTGATTCCCAAACTTTCTTTGCTGCAACCCTAAATTGGCCACCAACAGGACCTCCCAACCCTCAGGCTTATGATCTGATTTAAAAAATATCTTCTGAGGACCTCCCGCAACCCTGATTTGGGTCGCAACCTGAGGTTGGGAACTGCTGGTGTAGAGACTACTTGTTGTGAAAACTAAGACCTCTATTAGATAATCAGTTGGCTAGTACACCAAGCCTGCCCAGGTTATGTCTTGTCTAAACAGTCATGTGGTATTGGAATCACCTGCACAGAAAGTTCCAGACAATGTTGGCAAGGTCTGGTAACTTGGTCCTCTCTTGTATGAGGAAGTATTGCACTGACACCTAGTTGTCAGACATAATGAGGGTCACCTTCCCACAAAGCAGATCCTTCCAGGCATGGAAGGCATTGATTATGGCCTTCAATTCCAGAAGGTTGGTGTTAAGGGCCCTCTCCCTGGTCCACAGTTGCCACTAACCATGGTGAGGTGGGGTAACAGGTGGACCCCAGGCTGTTTGACTTAGTATCTGTACAAACCATGATCTCTGGTTGGGGCTTCTCTAGAGGGATTCCTGCTGTAAATCATTACCTGTTCAGGAAATGTTGTATCAATCAAAATCCATTGATCTAAATGACCAGAAAAGGACAGAAGAGCCATCTGCAGCAGGTGCATAACACAGTGCTTGAAATGGAGCAGATCTGCAGCCTCATTTAGTCAGAGAAGTTGCAAAACCTCCCTCCCACAAATCCACTCCCTTTTGGAAATCGATTCTGAGAGCTCAACAATCCATGCAATGTGCTTGGGAGGAAGGCAAACTAGATTGTGATGACCCAAAACTCCATACCAAGATGGAGGAAATGCAGGAAGGAAGGGAGATCTGTCTTCACCCTGTTCACCAGAAAACCAAGCTGTGAGAGAGGTGAGAGAAGGCTGTTCATATCCTGAACTAGAATCACACATACTATATATTTCTGCAGGATGTCATCCAAATACACAGCAATCACTGCTGACAAGGTCAATCTGAAGAGGTTGACAACACAATCAGTGATCTTTGTGAAAGCCCAATGGCTGAGATTGAGTCCAACCAAGAGTGCATGGTCTCTTGGAACACAAAACAAAGGAACCAGTTCAAGACCAGACATATGGGGATATGAAATAGGCGCCATCCAAGTCCTGATTGATCATGAACTCTTCCCTCTTCATGGAAAACCGTACTGACGATGCTGTATCCATTCTGCTTCATAGTGCGGCTATGTCTTTGTTGATCTGGCTCAAGCTGAAAACCAGTCAGACCTTTCAGTTTGTTTTTAGCACTAGGAAAAGTCTAGAGTAAAAACCAAGAGAGTTCGGTTTGTGAGCTGTCTCTACCTCTTGTTTGGTAAGCAAAGAGTAGATCTCCTCATGCAAAATCTCCACCTTCTCAGGATAAGTTGGGACATACATCGTGGATGAGGAAGAAGAAAGAGTTGGGGCTGGGTAAACAAAATCTGAAGCTTCTCTGAAACAATTTAGTGTTCATTTTTGGGAAAAAGGTCAATCCAAGCCTGGCAAAAGTAAAGGAGCCTTGCACCTATGGGCAAAATAACCAGGATTGCAATTTTTAAAGCCACACCATATTATGAAATTTGTAACTGAATAAAACCAGGTCAAGGGCTGGATACAACTTGCAGGAAGTAGGTTACACATGCCTGGCATATGTCTTGCTTATAATAAAAATCATCCAAAATCTTGACAATATTAGCCTATTTACCATGTCTGATTTAAATCGCATACATGTTAATCTCCCAGCCGGGAGAGTTTTCCTCCTTAGATAAGGTGTGTCTCCTGTCACTCACTGAAATCTCCTGCGTACACAAAATTATTATTGAAAAATTTATTTGTTTCCATTTATTTTTTCACATTGCTTGCAATGTAGTATATTTATGGTAAAACTGCCTGTGATCACATGACTGAACTGGCTTCGGCAGGGCAAGACAATTTAGCTGCTAATTTCAAGCAGCATATAACAATTAATGTCCTTTCATTCTTTCAGCAGGGTCAGTTGGCTTCAGTGTTTGAAGTTTGAAGATGGATTATACATATATGTAATCATAAGTAATTCTGAAAGGATTAAAAACATTAATTGATTATGGTTACGTTACTAAAGAGCTCAAGCAGCATAAAACAATTAACATTGCTTTGATTCTCTCTGCAGGGTATGTTCTGTTATGCATTTCAACACTGCTATGAATAACTGCATCACAAAAACTGATATAAACACCACCGACCTTGATTTAATCCTTTGTAAACATGATCACTTAGAAGAGTCTGCAGACAAAGTGCAGATTGTTATAAACAAAACTGCTTTGAACAACCATATCGCATAAACAGAGACAAACACTACTGACCTTTATTTATTCCTTTGTAACCACGACAAAAAGCAACAAATGAGACTGGCTACCAGTTTCCTAATTTTAGGAGGTCATGCCAGCAGTGTCATTTGTTATAGACTGTAAACCAGACTAAAGTACATGTCACTAACTGCCATTGTAGTGCCAAAGTCGTGTGAATGTCCACTGGGATTAACCATTCTTTCTTCAAAGGGAATGGTCATGGATATACATTGTCAGTTCAAAGATTTGTATTGTTTCTTTATTTTTTTTTGAAAACCTGCACAACACCGATAATGTCATAATGAGAACTCTTTTTAAAGGGCTTGAATGTGGCAGTCAAATACATCGTTTGCCTTTGGAATTAATCCATAATGCAGGAACGAATGAGGTCTTTGTATTTGTCTTTAACACTAGTAAGTAATAATCATTTTCTGGATTTGATTGTCATTGTTCCAGGGTGGTGATAGTGATGATAATGATGACAACAAAGGTGTCTGCAAATTAGGCTTAAAGTCACAAAGGGTGTTATGGTATAATGTATGCATAAGTGCTTCATGTGGAGAATTTTATTGACATTAAAACAACATTAGATGCTTGGGAGTGATATAAATGCTCACTAATCCAATTACCGTATATACTCGTTATAAGCCGATACCAACTGCAAACTGCATAGACTCAGCTATGCCGTCGCATAATGCGCCGTTAGATACGGGTCCATGCAGTTTGTTAGGACTAATCAGTAGAACAAACAACACAGACCCTGATATGCCGGTGCATTGAGCAGTTCTGGCAGGCAGTGAGCAACCTGAATCTACCAACAGGCAGTAAACAATTTAAACTTCTTGGTGGACTCAGTAGAGTTGTATTAAAATTGCCACATTCCAATGCAGGCACTGAAAGGACATTTTGCATTCTGAGGAAACTTTTCAGGCTGTCTCAAGAAGAAACCTGGATCCAGTAACAATATATCATCTCTTAAACTGATCTCTCTGTTCTGTCAAATGTATGAAATTGGGTCAGAAATACTGTCTCTATAGTGGTAAGTTCAGCCAACTATAGGAAAGATCACCTTATTAATATGAATATATCTTATAATAAAACCCATTATATATCTTGATGATATAAGCCTATTTACCTAGTTTGATAAAAATATGATCAGAAAGAGTTGCAAAAGTGTTGACAAGCTCAGGCAATCAGTGCAAAGTTACCTCAGTAATATGAATGGATCTTGCTCATAACTGCTCAGACAAGATCTAGGTGATTTAAGCATATTTACCAAGTTTGATCTAAACTGGATCAGAAATACGTCTTAGAGAGTTGTAACAAGCTCAGCCAATCTGATGCAAGATTACCTCATCAGTATATGGGTATCTCACTCATTATCAATGCATATATTCTAAGTCTGATCAATCTGGACCAGAAATGTGGACTCCAGAGTGGTAACAAGGTCAGAGAATTGGGTACAAGATCACCTCAATAATATGCATGGAGCTCGCTCATTATCAAACTCATCAGAGAATTTGATGATATAATCTCATTTTCCAAGTCTGACTGAAATCAGATCAGATATATATACTCCAGAGTTGTTAATAGCAATTGTTGACAGACAGATGACGGCTGATGCATGGCGCATGCAGGGCATATCATAACCTCACTTGGGCTTATAGTAGGCGAGCTAAAAGTTCTGAGGACAACTCTGAATGCTATTCCAAAAGTAAAGGACTGTGGATAGTGATATGGAGTACTTGCAATAAAAATGCTGTTTTTGGTTCTAGAATAACCCTAATATTTGCTGCACTTTAAAATTCATTATATTGTCCTAATTGTATACCATTATTACTCTGTGTATTGGGATATAATGTTTTACTTTTTTTTTTAAATTTCAAACTATACAGTGCATAAAAATCTTTATAAACCACCTAGGATGTTCTTTATTTTACGGTAACCCAATGCACATGGTAAATACAGTAAAACTAGACTTACATATAGAGGGATAAGTTTGGCGTTGAATGTTATCTCCTTTCTAATTTCATGTAGATCTAATTGTTCCATCAGGTAGTCAGATGCAGAAAGCTTCACTTCATTTGGCAAATCACAGCCCTTTACTTCTTCCTTTACTTCTATCCCGCTTGTCTGACTGTAAAAAGCAAAGAGGACTATAAATGGTTTGCTTTGGTTTTATGGGGTTTAATGACATTTTTCAGCACATGATAGGCTATACATGATAGCCAGTATATTTGGTGGAGGAAGAATCCTGAAAGACCCAGTGACCCACGGGAAGCTACTGGCAAGCCTTCTCACATGGCCATGTTGGTTGAGCCAAAACTCGAACTTATGCGGACAGAGGTGAGATGTGCGAGTTATCTGTAAAGGCTAGCACGTTAGATCACTATAAATGGTATATTATATGTCACGTTAGACCACTATAAATGGTACATTATTTGTCCACCAAGTGTAAATAGCATTATTACATTTTTTTAAATGTAAAACCTTCTTTCTTTGGTTGGATATTTGAATTTTTTAATCTGAAATCAATAGGTCTTCCTTACCTTAAATGCAAGCTTTCCACAAAATTTTTGGTCAAGGTAAATGACACAGAACTCAAGTTATTTTTTGGAAACTATTTTGCTTTTAATCTCTGTGACCTTGAAATTTGACTTATTAACCCCAAAATCAATAAGTACCTTTCTTGTCTCAAAGATGCAAGCCATCCAAAAGGTTTGGTTATGGTTTGTGGCAGAGGACTTGAGTTATTCTGTTGAAACCGTTCTCATTCCTGGAGTCCCCTAACCTTGACCTTTGACCTTTTAAACCCAAAATCAATAGGTTTCTTCCTTGTCTCAAACGCAAGTGATCTACAAAGTTTAGTCAATGCATGTGCTACAGAACTGAAGTAGTTTTGTGGAAAAATCATTTTTCCTTATTTCAATTTCCATGACTTTGACTTTACAGCCACAAATGCAAGCTACACGTACTTACAAAATGATGATGGAGAATTCAAATTACCGGGTGGAAATGAAATACAGAACATACAGAAAGTTTTGGTTTGATTTGGTGTTTTACAGCTCAGCAACACAGTCAGGTTACTTAGTGCTCAGGCAATTGGAATAAAGTAGCTTGCCCAAGGACACACCATGGTAGCCAAGCTTGGTAGAATCAGAACCCACACCCTTTCAGTCGTGGTTCTGGCACACTAACCACTGAGCTATCGGGGGCCCTGCCTCCATTAGTCACCTGTTGCAACATGTAAGAGAGTGTAGCAGGCCTATTTTATATCCCCGAGTCCACAGTCACAGATGGACAGGGAGAAGGTTGGGGTTTGTGGGTTTAATGCCATTTTTCAGCACATGATAGGTTATACATGGCAGCCAGTATATTTGGTGGAGGAAGAACCCAGGAAGAACCACCAACCCACAGGAAGCTACTGGCAAGCTTTCTCACATACCCACATTGGTCAAGCCGAGAGTCGAACTCACACAGACAGAGGTGAGATGTGTGAGTGATCTGTAAAGGCAAGTACCATAGCACTTGGCCACCTGGGGCCACTGGACAGGGAGAAAGATTAGCATAACATCATCTGCTCAACCTTATGGCAGATGCATAAAAACTTGATATTTATTCATGCAACAAGGATGCCTCACCACTGTGACTGAAAACTGACCTCAATACAAAACTTAATCAAGGTGTGATGGACAGGGGGAGAATAGTTACACCAGATGCACTACCACTGTTGTAGTGTGTCACGACTACTCTACCTCTATCTCCGACTGATAATAAAATTTAATATTTGTTCTCACCTTTGTTCCTTCAACACCTACCAACTCTGTGCATCTCAGCCCTTGATCTTGTAGACTATATGTAAATTGCATTGATTTTCTAATTCATTTACTGATACTACATGTTTTCACAACCTACCAATTTACCAAGTACTTCTGATAGTGGCTATATTGGCATTGTGTGGTCTTTAGGGTAAAGCAAAATGTAGAACCAAAAGAAAACCACCAACCTTGGATGTCTGAATTTAAGATGCAACCATTGACTATAGAAAAAGACCTTTTGGACTATAGTTTATTTGGTGCAGTAAACCTAACTTGAAAGACCACTGTTTTGGAAAAACACCTGTCATTTATGACCAGATTCTAAATGTACTGAGCAATTTTTTAAATATAATATGATTGCAGTGTTTCCTCAAGGATGTGTGATTGTGTGAATCGCCCTAAATTTAATGATGTGCCACTGCTTAAAAATGAGCAGGTGTGCAAAAATCACACATAGTTGATATGCTAATCAGCATAACAAAACTTGTAACATTCGTTAATATTAACCAAGCTCAATCTGATCATGTAAGCAATTGACTTCTGGATCAACCACCATAATGAAGCACTAACTAAGGGACTTTTTGCATTGAGCATTGAGATACTTTTATTGATTATCTAGTTATAAAAAAACATTTTACCAACTGCACTAGGTGAGGTCATACAATGGCAGGTGTGCAGTTTTCAGAATTTGGTGATAATGTCTCTGCTGTTACATGCATTTTCAATGTATTAGATGTAGTGCCATTGTCATAACACATGACTGCTGCCACAGTGCCAATAATGAAGATAAATAACTTAAGTATCATCTGTATTCATTAAAAGTTATTTATCACACATGTTTGTTGAAACATACTTTAATGGGTCTATTCACAGATACTGTTTTCAGATACAAAAATTCCCCACTACCCTACCCCCTTAAAAATGTAAAATCCTCACTTACAAAAATGCCAGAAGGGAAATTCCCTACCAGACAGGGAGTTCCCTACAGAAGAGGAATTCCTCCTCTATGTAAACATCCTAGAGAAATCACTGCATCTACTGCATCTACTTGAAGATCGCTACCACCACTACCATGAAACAAAAATAGCCTTAGTTCTCATAGATCGGTGTGACCGCAGGTAAAATGTTAACCTAAATGTGTATGTGGGAAGCTAACAGTGCAACTATGATGCTGCCATTATATCTTGACTCTTTAATGTATTCATTCACAGTTAGGAAAAAAAAGGACTTGTACCGTATATCCTCGCATATAAACCCCTACCAACTGCAAACTGAATAGACCCAGATCTGCTGTTGCATAATGTGCCTGCAGATCTGGGTCTATTCAGTTTGTAAGGACTAATCAGTAGAATAAACAACATAGACCTGATCTGCTGGCGCATTATGCGATGGCAGATCAGGGTCTATACTGTTTGCATTTGGACCCAGTTTATACACGAGTATATATGGTACAATTGCTGGAAAATTTTCCCATAATATTGATCCCTACCAGATAAAGAGTGTGAAGCTGATATATTCAATACATTTACAGCGTGTAAATGTTTGCATGTTTGTGTGTACTACATTCCAATTCTGAGTCAGAATTTAAAACTCGATGACTTGGCGTAGACAAGTTCAGCAGAGTGCTCAGTTTTACTTCAATTTCTTGTAAAAGGGGTGTCTCTTTTAATGGATGTTTCTCTAAAGTGTTCCTGGAATCTGATTCCAATCTATCTGAAATTCACTTTCTATTACAGATGTATATTGTTTAGGGCATTCTGAATTCATCATGAAGTAGATAACATTCTTAGTTGTACATCTGGTAATTTAAGTGTAGAAAATCTACAATTATGTTCGGATTTAATACATTTGTTGTGGAATATGGTTCAGCAGGAGTAGGAGTTTTGGACTATTGTCCTGTTGCACAAAGGTTTGTGTTTGAACAGCCTTCCAGAAAGAGCCCCTCAGTTTTCTTCTTGCCAAATCCCATATGTTTGTCTATGATGATTTAACTAAATTAGATTGATTTTTTTTATCTTTCAGAGGTAATGTTCAGGTCTCACATTTAACTTGGATACATTGTATGCACTAGGTTCAACATTTTGTTTTCTATAAAACCGAATACTGAAGTCAAATTTAAACACATTTTCTCACTGTTACAGTTTGGAAAATTGGCTTGGTTTAAAACCACAGCTGAATGTTTCAAATGCACTTTTGATAGTTTCTGAACTCTGAATTGAATACATACTGTGGTTCCCTTCATATAAGGCCACTCCTTCCGTGATACAAATGTAGCCTTATTGAAGGGGTGGCCTCTGGTGATGGGTATAGAATAGTAATGATGTCTGTCTGTTTAGGTGTTGGAAAATCTGGCCTTATAAAAGGGTGGGGAGGGGGCTACTGTATAATCATAGATGAGCTCCAAGAGTAGACAACAACAAGTGCCCTTCAAGGAACTAATTCTCAACTGGCCCAAATGAATTTGTAGAAATCCATAAGAAGTCTGTTTCTTCCATCCTTTATGGATTCTACTCACTTTTGATGCAAAAATTATAGGAAAAATATGATTTTCTTACTTGAAATATGGATCAATTAAAGGACTTTCCTCATAAAACATAGCATAATTATAGGACACAAATTGAATATTTTTCAATGCAAAAATTAATCACAGAAGAAAAAACTACACAAGATGACAGACTCCTTCTCCCCTTGCATCTGTCCACCATGAATTAGATCCTATTTATTACAAACAAGGCATAAAATTACAACAATTCACATTCTTTGTACTAACTTAGTTTAAAATTTTCTGCCAATAATTATAGGACAAAATGTGATCATTGCTCTTTTTTATCTCTTTTAATTGCTGATATTGAAATAATTTCAGATTTATGAGAAACTCCAACATATCAAATTTGTTAACAAAAATATATTTGTATATGTTTGAGGTAACATGTTCACAAACAAAACTTTGTCATGGCCTTTGATCTTTGACCTGATATGGATAGAAGATCAATGAACTCCTCTCAGATACTGTCAAGATATATGAACATACACTGTATCAAGTCTGGTTTAATCCAAAATTAATATATTTAAAAAAAAGAAACAAACAAGTTATTAAACTGGTATCATTCAAGATATTCTTCAGATATATCCACAAAATGGGTTTGAAAAAATCCATTTCTACTTGTGTGTGTTATAATCTGATTATGCTCACAAGCCATCACAGATAAAAACTAGAGTAGAGACAGATGACCTTGGAATAAATATATCAGAGTGCTAACTATCAATTTTCTTATTGAAAACAATGAATACAAAGTCTGGTCCAAATTCATCTGTATATGTCCCAGACGCTGTGTTCATAAGCTCAAATGAGTAAAAAAAATGCAAGCAGTGACCTTGCACTTGACCCCAAGATTAAGTAGGTCTGGTTTTCAAACTTGTTCAAAATTATGCAGTCATGTTGGTGGTCATATATGCACCATTTTGATTCAGGACCAATGACATACTGCAAGATGAGATGTCTTAGTGAAAATCTATGTTAATGCCATCATTCTTTCAAGAGGAGTAGTGATAACAAGATTTCTGAGACAGTCATTATGATTGCAATGTTGGAGGTTAGCTCAGCACAATTTTCATTCAGGACCTGCTACATATAGTGTTTTAGTGAAGAACCTATGGCAATATCATGATTCATTCCAGATAAGTAGCCACATGAAGATTTTCAAGATGGTCACTAAAACAGACATTTTGGAGGTTAGATCAACAAGCAACATCCGATGTGAAGATATTAAGTTAATTGTCAAGGGTTATAACTCTATCCAAAATGGAGCTGACAAGACAAAACACAAAAGACACATCTAGGTCTATATGAAATTGTTCATACCAAATTCTTACATAAAAATGTATGTGTAACATTGTTGGATGAGGTGTATGAATGTGGCCATATCCATGTACCAACACCAGTTTTCACGCAGCACTGATGCCCTGGTGTGTTGTTATACTTATCCTTTTTCTAGGCCACACCCAAAGCAAATGACTCTGCAACCCACATCATGTGTGTATTGACTGGAAGCACACAATCCTGTTATGTTCTCCAGTTAAACAGAAAAGAGAAATTGAAGAGGTAAAGAAATAAGACTTGTTCATTTGTCATAATACATCTTATTCACTCACCTAATATGAAGAGATGAAATTTATTGTGAAGGGCCATAACTCTATCCAAATTGGAGTTGACCAGACAAAACCCATAAGAGGCACATCAAGGTCCATAAGACAATGTACACTCCAAACTGCATCAGAATATACTGAACGGTTCCTGAGCTATACTGGTTACAAGAATTTGCCATAGTGATGATTTAAAAGTGATGGGAAAATGGTAATAACTCTATGTCAAAATTGGACCTCAAAAGATGAAACCTTTAAAAGGCAATAATCAATTCGAAAATTATATCAAATTATGTGTAAGGATTCAACAGCTATGGTAGTGTGAACAGACAGACAGACACAGAAGGCGATTACTATGGGGTAAACGCATCTCAATGCGGGACCCTAAAAAAAATAAATTTAAGCTCATCAAGTGAGATACTGCCTTGATTTGCTATTTAATGCTCATAAAAGACAAGTGTAATAATATGTTAAAGATATCTGTCATGTTTCATTAATGATAATGTAAGAATTTATTTATCATATGACTTACACTTTGCTTTATTCTGATTGGTTCAAATGCCTGAAGCTGTCCTTGCTAAAATATTATATCACCCTCACATATTCATATGAGGCTGCTGTAAGATTCCAAAGCCTCAAAATAACAACTATTCACCAAGATTCTATATTTAGAGTATGAAATTCTGCTTGAGTATGCATTACCAATCAATAATCAGTGATGGAATGTCTTTTCTGTTTGTTAATCTGTTTATCCATATGCACATATATTTGTCCCTACTTTCATCTGTCTGTATTCTTGTTTTCAATGGAAAATGTATGTGGACTAAAAATTATTGGGGAAAAAAAAAATGGCTTCTGACCATTGTGCTTATTCTTTTTTTTATTTATATGATTTTTGTTATTAAAACTGATATCAGTTCTTTACTTAATGAATTAATAAACAAACCTATCTTTATTTCTTGAAATTTTGTTGTATCATGTTTTTTTTAAAAATTAAACAGTAAAAATGAATTGAATTTTCTCTCAATGCTATTAGAGCAAAATAACACCAGGTAATGAGTCATAGAATATGTACTGACTTACAAATTATGGTTGATACAAGGATTATCAACAACAGAAAAATTATATTCACCTCAGCCTGCAGCCTCGGTGAATATAATTTTTCTTGGGTTGATCAACCCTGGTATCAACTTAATCAAAGTCAATAACTGTATAATATTTACATCAGAAATTCAAGTAAACAAGTATAATTTGTAATGTATATCACTGCAGAATACTGAGTACATAGTTATTGGATATCCATACCCTGTTTGTTGTACTTGCTGTACTTGCTGATGCTCTGACTGTAAGTTCTCATATTTTATTACCAGTTTATCCCATTGATCTGACTCCTTCCTCAATCTGTAAATATCAATTAAGTAACATTATGATTTGTGTAACTATTGCAATTATAAACCACAGATCCATTTTTATTATTGGACTTTTGTATCTTTAACAAAAAAATATAATACACAAAAGTGTATTTAGGATTTTCCATCTATACCAATGTGGTTATCACTCATTTACATAACTAATATAGTTTGTGATATCCATTTTAACAGATGTAGTCATTTTAGGCATGCTGAACTGCCATTTTAACAGATGCAGTCATGTCTGGAGTGCAGAACAGCCATTTGAACAGATGCAGTCATGTTGGGCATGTGGAAGTGCCATGTTAACAGATGCAGTCATGTCGAGAATGCGGAACTGCCACTGTAACGGATGTAGTCATGTCAGGTGTGCAGAACAGCCATATTAACACATGTAGTCATGTCGGGCAGGCAGAACTGCCATTTTAACAGATGTAGTCATGTCAGGTTTATGGAACTGCCATTTTAACAGCTGTAGTTATGTCGGGTGGGTGGATCAAACTGCCATTTTTAACAGATGTAGACATGTCAAGCAATAATTATATCCTTAAACTGAAGTGACATTAATGTTCTTCATGTTTTACACTTCTGCTACAAACAAATACAAGCATGCTGAGGAAAAGAAGAAATATTTAAAAAAAAAAAGAAAACATTATAGACAAAATACATGGTCCTTTTCTCCATTTTATTAGGTATGCAGAACTGCAGGTGTTATTCCTCAAATATTTAAGTCCTAGGTAATAAATCAACTTTCTAACTTTACAGCATCATTAGTAAACCTTACTTTAGGCAATTAAAACAAAGAAAAATCTTTTTTAGACTATTGTTCAAATACAGTGACACCTCTCAGGACCCAAACCTCTGTACTATGTTTTTAAATTGCTTTTGGAATTTTTCCTTCCCTGTCACAGGCATTTTGCAATGCTCAGAATGGAAACACTGGCAAAATCAACCCATGGATTTTTATGTGAAGCTAAATTAATAACTGACAGATGCTTGTGTTAGCCCCACCCACATAGACACCAGTCTACTGGTCTCTTTATCTCTCAGCCCATATCAATCGTACCTCACTTGGTCTGCATGGCTGCTGGTAGACCACTAAAACATTTGATACTAGGTCAGTTTATTCACTGACATTTTCACATGCTTGATGAATGATGATAGAATCAACTATTAGTTTGTTTTACATTATATCAGTTGTTTTCACTATCAGTTCAAAATGTGTAAAGTGTATTACTTTCTAATTTTGTCAAATCCCAAGACATGATTATGGATAAAAGACAAAAAAAGTACCCAGTGCCTGGCAAACACCCTGTTGACTTTTCTAGAAAGATTAGCTGCAGAGTTTACTGATTCAGTTTACAATAGCAGTATTTCTCCCACGAAGAGAAAGAGTTATCTAATGAAACAAAACTGTGGTCTTAAAACTAAATGAAAAATGTCCTAGCTTTGGGTGGAAATTATTAAATCATATGGTAAGTCTTCCATATAGATATCTTTTGATTCACTTAGCAATCAGTGCTAGGTGGGTGGGGGATTGGCTCGCATAAATTTGAAACTACATGGTGGTTTTTAGTACTGTAAAATCTTCTATTATTTTTTTTTTATTTTTTGTTGTTGTTGTTTTTTTATGAACATACATGTGGCAAAAGAAAGTTCATGAAAGAAAGTTACATCTCCTCCCTAAGTTGCTCTTATTTTCAAATAGAAGATTTAAGAAAAAAAATTTGTTTGATTGATAAAATGTTAACTTCATGTGCATGATCCCGAAGGAATTTTTCTTTGACTATCCAAGTATGATGAAGGAGAATTTTTATCTTCAAACAATACTTGTTTTAGCAATATTGTTAGAAAAGAAATGTTGTGGATTATTTTTTCATTTAAATTTTGCATTGTTTTCCAATGGAAAGCAACTAGTTTGTAAATATAATAAATACTACCCTTATATTCTACAGTTTTCATAATCAGCTTTAAATAATTCTTTAAGAGCCATATCATTGAGTTATGTATTTTAATTGCATCCATGAATAAACATCGTGTTCCATCTTTTTCCTAAATGCGAAAGGACCTTTTCAAAAAGGAACATGACAAAAGAGTATGCTGAAAACACAGACTTGAATCTGTTGATTGAATTTAAAGACAGTACAGAACCTTGGCTTGGAAATGTGACGCAACCTAAGAAAATATAGAACATCACAGAAACATATTTCCTTTCCTTTATATTTCGTTGATTTTTGCCATTTTATGATAATAATACACATGTTAGAAAACAACTACTCCAATGATATAGAAAAATTCCTAGGGAAAACACATGGCTACACCCATCTACGTAAAGTTGTAATTTCAACAAATACCAAATTTATGAAATAAATGCATTGCTATCAACATGTATGCTGACAACATCAGTGCCCATTTGAAAACAGGCAAAGTTCCATTGAACGATGATCAAATACAGTCAGATGTGAAGGAGAATATAAAATACTAAATGAACAGGTGTGAAAGTGTTTCAATTTGAAAGACCATCATTACATAGGCTGCATTTACTATCAAACCACTTGTATACTAGTTCACTTTTATGGATGTATGCAGGCCTGCCAAAAGAAATTTCGGGCCCCTGGGCAGAGCAGTCATGGGCCCCAAAACTAGTTTAATTTTTTTTTATAAAAACCCGTGTGCAGTTTTGCAAAAAAAGCTGTAGTAATCTACCATAACTTAGACTCTTGCAAGTAACAAATTTTAATATTTACTGCAAAGATTAATTTATTTGTTACAGTTGAGTTGATGGCAGGCCCCTAGGCAATTGCCCCCCCCCCCCTGACCCCCCCCCCCCTTCTTGGCAGGCCTGCATGCATGTACAGCTGTATGTACAATCTCGGGGTAGAGTTGTCTTTCACCAGCACTCATGATGCCAGTGGAACAGGATTATACAGTCAAACCTGTCTACAGCGGCCACACATGGAAAAGGCCAAAGTGACCTTTGTAGGCAGGTAACCTCTGAAGGCAGGTTCAGCTCTCAAACTTGGTTCACGACAAATACACGTACTATACACTGAATAGCATTAGCATTATTAGTAGTAGTAGTAGTAATATGCTACCAAGATACATGTATTTCGTTTAGCTATTTAGCAGTAACAAAAATAAAAAAATAAAAAAATTAAAAGTTCCACACAGGATTACAGATTATGACAGATATCTACATTGACAAGAAGCTGGCCATGGCCTGTAAGGAAATCCTGATTATGACAGATATCTACATTGACAAGAAGCTGGCCATGGCCTGTAAGGAAATCCTGATTATGACAGATATCTACATTGACAAGAAGCTGGCCATGGCCTGTAAAGAAATCCTGATTTTGACATATCTACATTGACAAGACGCTGGCCACAGACTGCATGTTGAATCTGCCCTTGAGTTTCTGGTCAACTGGCATTGTACATATTAAGATGTATCCACATACCAAGTAACATGACTGGACTTGATGCAATAGTCGCCATGTCAAGTCTCTGCCAAGACGAGCTTGACAACAATTTATTTATTTGCAAAACATATTTATATGTGTGTATTTCAGTGAAAGAGACCAGCTGATCACATCTCATTCTTGGGTGAAAATAGTGAACCTCAGTTGAATGAAAACCTCTCAGAGCCAAAACTTTCATTTTGTCCAAAGGGATTCAGGTCTTGATATGTTTTACTGTATTATATTATTACATCCACTGAAAGATTAGATATGTACCATAAATCCAGTTTGCTCTCAAAGTCACTTTTTTGTTCATGTATGACATAAAACAATTTTAACTAACAATACTTACTTACTAGTCCTACCATATATACTTGCGTACAAAGTCAAGACCAACTGCAAACAACATAGACCCTGATCTGCCGCTGCATCAAGCACCAGCAGCTCACAGTCTATGATGTTTGTTCTTCTGATTATTCCTAATAAACTGCATAGATCCAGATCTGCTGGTGCACTATGTGACAACAGATCTGGGCCCATGCAGTTTGCAGTTGGACTCGACTTATAGGAAAGTATTTACTGTATTTCTTGTAATGTAGGACTGTAGGAGCTTGATACAAAATAAATAGAGCGAATACTGAACGCCTACTTCAGTGACATCTTCAAAGGCTTGCATTCAACCACACAATACACTGAATTCAATTGCAGAAGCCTGAGCATGTGGAAGTGCCATGTTAAAAAAAATATATATAAAAAAAAAAAAAAAATCCCGTTTGAAGCCTGACATTAGATACTGTCTACAATGTTTTATTAGGACTGCACCCTCAACATAATAAAGACAAGGATGAATGGCTGTCATCTTTGCTTCACTACAGAAGAGTCATAAATGAAGATAATTCTGACTCTTATAGAGTGTTGCTTCAAAATCCTGGAATAAATCCAAATAGAAGCTATTACTTCCATGGTTCTCCATGGCAAATTCACCATGCTTTATTTGTCCAACCCCATTCCCCAACCATAAGTCTCGGGTCACAACACAAAATCTGTTACATATATTATGTACCCTCCTCCTACAAATAAATATTTTATAAAAGATCGGCATCATTTGAATACATTTCAAGGACCTTCATGACAGGATGCTTTCCATCAAATTTGGATAAATTCTGTTCAGCAACTTTTTAAAAGAAGTCATTTAAAGGTTTTTCTAAGTTTGGTAATGGCAGCCATATTTGATGGCAGATCAGTATCATTTGATAAGAACTTATAAACCTTCATGCCAGGATGCTTATTGTTAAATGAGGTCAAATTTTGTATAGCAATTTTTCAGAAGAAGTTGTTTATATATTTTTCTATTTTTAGTAATGGTGGCCATATTTGGTGGATTGGCACCATTTGAATAAATATGAAAGACCTTCATGCCAGGATACTTTCCATAAAATTTGTTCAAATTCTGATCAGCAAATTTTTAGAAGAAATATTTCAAAGTTTGTCTATTTTTAGTAATGGCAGCCATATCTGATAGTGGATTGACTACATTTGAACACATTTTAAGGAGCTTCAAGCTATGATGCTTTCTTTCAAATTTGGTCAAATGATGTCGAGCATTTAAGAGAAATTGTAAATTCAGTTGTGAATGGACAATGCACAATGGATGATGCACAACATCTGACAGACCATACCATAAGCTCACTTGGCCTTATGGCCAGGTAAGTGAAAAATGTTTCTTTTAAAAAATTTACCCTTTTTTGGGGGGAATGCCTAAACTTATTCAGCATTATATTGCCAGGATTGTGCTGATGTACCATTAAACCCCATACATCATACATACATATCTCTCGCAGCACACCCCTACCCCCATGATATAGATGAGTCTTGAGTCAAAAAAAGTCCCAAGTGGGCTGATATTGCTCACCTGGCTTACATAACTTAACAGTTGACCATTTAACTAAACAGGTTGATGTAGTAATGTAAGAATACAACCTATGTAAACTATCTCCCAAAATTTAAATCATATTGATTTTACCTGTTTTAATATATCCTAAAAAAAAATCTTTCTAAAGATAAAGGAATAATTATTATGCGTACCCTCTTGCTCATAACTGAAGTCATCCAAGATCTTGATGATATAAAACCATTTACCAAGTTTCCGAGAAACTGTATGAGAAATATAGTCTCTAGATCCAGAAAGGTAACAAACTCAGCCAATCAGATGCAAGGTATCTCATTAATATATGCAGATTGCACTTATTATAGAACCTGTCTGTGACAATGATAATATAAGCTTATTTACCAAGGTGAAGCAAAATCCAATTGGAATTCAGTCCCCAGTGGTAACAATCTTAGCTAATCAGATACAAGTTTACTTCATTAATTATGCATAGAGTTTGCTCATCATAAAATGCACCAAACATCTTGATAATATAAGACTATTTAACAAGTTTGATCAAAATGTGATTAGAAATGTAGTTGCAAGAGAGTTGACAAGCTAAGCCAATCAAATGCAAGGTAACATCATTAATTAGCACGAATTTCACTCATAATTATACTCTACCAAAATCTTGATAACATAAGCCATTTTACTAATTTTGATCAAAATTCTACAAAGAAAATACAGTCTCTAAAGTGGTGAAAACTCCCCAGCTGATCGGTGATGTAGAACTAAAGTTATTGTACAGAAACCATGTCTTCTTTCAATCACAGTGAACTTGACCTTTGACCTTTATACTCATCCTCATTCCAAGTGAAAACAATCCACAAAGTTGGGTAACTAGATCTGGAAACCTCGAGTTATTATGCATAAATGAAATAGGGAACAGATGCACAGTCAGACAGATGGAGATCATAATATGGCAAGCATATAAAAACTCTGAAACAAGATTTTGTCGCACACCACATCCAGCTGCATGACAAAAAGGGCAATAACTCTAATAAAAATTGTGGGAGCAAAATGAACGGTCAACATTTGCATCTTCAGATGATGACCATAACAGTTACAAAGTTCCATGACAATCGACTGAAAACTGAGACTAGTTACCTTCACAAGATTTTGTCATATGCAGCATGTCAAAAAGGGCCATAACTCTTATAAACAGTGTTAGATCAAAGTGAGTTGTCGAAGTATACATCTTCAGGTGATAAGCATAATATTTACCAAGCTTCATGGCAATCTATAAACAAAAGTCCCTAAAAGGGATTGATGCTCCCCTAAATGAAAAGAATTTCCAGGAATCCAAGATAAGACGATTTCTATTTATTAAGTTTTGCAACCGTCTCTAATATTGTGGAGCAATACAAGATTTTGAAGATGGCCACCATTGAATCTCTATTGGATGTAAGATCCCCATGTCAATATGACCATCAATTGAGGAGGAGTAGTGATAGCAAGATTTTCAAGAAGTCAGATCTGCACAATTTTCACTGAGGACCAACTAGACTTCATAAGAAGAAGTCTACTGGTTTAAACCCTATGTTGATATGTCTTTCTGTTCAGGAGAAGTAGTGATAACAAGACTTTTAAGATGGCTGCCAAGGTGACCATATTTGATGTCAGATCAGCACCATTTTCTTTTTGGGCCAGCAGGACATGGTAATTATTTTAGTGAAAATCCCATTTTTATATGACCATCCATTCACGAGTAACGATATCATGATTTTCAAGATGGCCACTGTGATGGCCAAATTGCATGTCAAAGCAGCACCATTTTCATTTAGGACCAAATAGACTTTGGGATAAATCTGTGCATAAAGTTTCAAGGCAATCCTCCATCATTATAACAAACTTGTGCCAACAGACAGACAGACAACAGACCATCCCATAAGCTCTTCTGCTCTATGACCAGTTGAGCTAAAACCTGTGGGACTAGTTATGTTCACAAGACAAATTGATGGACAGATGGACGCACAGATTCCGACACACCCTCGCCTCTACTGAGGCAGAGGTGTGTTAAAAGCCAATGAAATTGTTTAATGCATCAAATATATTCATTATATTTATCCCAGAAAACAGCGTAAGAAACACTAACAGAATTATCTGCTGGTATGAATCTAGTGTAGGGATGCAAAGATGGTGGCTGTATGTCCTTGCTTTATTACACTGAGGGTAGGATTCAGAATGTCAAGTGAATTCAATATGACAGCACTGAGAAATGTAACATAATGGAGATTATAATAATATATTTGACCTTAGAAAGATACTACTATCCAAGTATTTAAACAATGCAATGTGTAGAAGTTGTCTGATAAGTTTTACTCACTTGCTAATGTACGCTTCCAATTCTATTATAATTTTATCCATTTCTTCATTTACTGGATTTGGAACGACACTGAAACAGAAAAATCTATGTTGTTCAATGTACTTGTCCATTAAGTCCTAATCAATCTTACAATATATAAACAGCTCTACCTAAATATGCAACTGACATATTGCCACAACATAGATAACCACACCTAATCAATATTACAATATATAATCAACTCTACCTAAATATGCAATTGACATTGCCACAACATAGATAACCACACATAATCATTATTACAATATATAAACAGCTCTACCCAAATATGCAATTGACCTATTACCACAACATAGATAACAACACCTAATCAATCTTACAATATATAAACAGCTCTACCTAAATATGCAATTGACATATTACCACACCTAATCAATCTTACAATATATAAACAGCTCTACCTAAATATGTAATTGACATATTACCACAACATAGATAACCACGCCTAATCAATATAACAATATATAAACAGCTCTACCTAAATATGCAATTGACATATTACCACAACATAGATAACCACACCGAATCAATATTAAAATATATAAACAGCTCTACCTAAATATGCAATTGACATATTACCACAACATAGATAACCGCACCTAATCAATATTACAATATATAAACAGCTCTACCTAAATATGTAACTGACATATTACCACAACATAGATAACCGCACCTAATCAATATTACAATATATAAACAGCTCTACCTAAATATGTAACTGACATATTGCCACAAGATAGACAACCACACCTAATCAATATTACAATATATAAACAGCTCTAACTAAATATGTAATTGACATATTGCCACAACATAGATAACCACACCTATAGTTTCAGCCTACACCCCCAACAGCTTGTACCCCTCCCTATCAATTTTAAAAATGAAAAGCATCAAGGATATAAAAAATGCACAAAACGTAATCATTTCATTCACTGATTAATAATTTCTAACTCGACTACCACTAAGAGGTCCCTAACACTGTCACCTTCTTCGCGTTTTTTATATCCTCGATGCTTTTCGTTTTTAAAATTGGTAGGGGGGTACAAGCTGCCAGGGGTATAGGGTGAAACTACAATCACATCATAAGCATATCACATCATAAGCATATCACATCATAAGCATATCACGTCATAAGCATATCACATCATAAGCATATCACATCATAAGCATATCACATCATAAGCCACATCATAAGCATGTCACATCATAAGCATATCACGTCATATCAAATCTTCTTCACTTGACAACTACCCCTATATGAAGTACTGTCTTTAGTTTATGTTTTCAGATGGCACAAAATAAATATCATTTTTGCTCCCTCCCCAAATCCCCAAATATCTGAAAACATGATTTAAAACTGAAGAAATCATAATTTTCATGGCAACTCCTGACAGTCTTTTATAGTGTACATGCTCATAATTTTCGTTTTTCAAATATCAGGCATTGTATTAAATCAAATTACCTTTCTGTTTCTTCATGCAAACTGTAAGTAGTGTTATATAGTGTTTCAAAAAATTAGGATCAAGAATAAAATTACAAACCACAACTGTCCAAAATCCTTAGAATGCATCAAAAAATTATTATGAGAAAAAATGTCGGGTGTCTGAAGACTTAGGGTAAAAGTGCTATGTAAGCTGATTATATACTAAAATTGGATGAAAATTGGTTGAAACTTTTTGAAGTTATGACCATTTAAATTTGTATATGATATATACCAGTAGTGACAGTTGTATAGGTAACAGACAGAAGACCAGATTGTCTGACAAGCTTACAATATGCTTGTGATCATGTAATGACTAACACCTTTTCTAGTGACGGTATTGGCCAGAATTTCCATAAATACTGATATACATATTGACTTAAATGTAGTGATATGTTAATTGTGACTATAGCTTATTATGACAGACTGAAATGGAAACAGCTACAACTTGTCCAATTTTATTTTACATAAAAAAGACAAGTGTATGTATGTTTGTATGTATGTATGTATGTATGTATGTATGTATGTATGTATGTATGTATGTATGTATGTTTTGCCAAGTATGACAAACATGCTGATTTATACATTTTAAATCAGTATCTGCTGATTTATACATTTTAAATCAGTATATGCAATCTTTCATTTAGAGACAGGTGACTTGCAGGGCAGTTTTGGCTGCTTTATCTGCCCTTTCATTACCCTTTATACCAATGTGACTTGGCAGCCAACAGTACAGAATTTTTGCCAGATTGTATGAGAACATCATGTTTCTGTAATATCTGGGATATTAATGGGTTGTCAAATTTAAGATTATGCAAAGATTTCAATGTGGAAATGGAATCCTAAAAGATGATGAAATTTATTTTTTGAGAAGTTTCAACGTAGTTCAAAGTTCTGAGTATGGCTGTAATTTCGACAGAAAAAAAATGGAGGCTTTATCCAGTAAACTGCTCGAGATGGTGCCGTGAGGTGCTGCAATGGCAGCTCCAACTTTGTCTTCATCTTTCAAACTGTCTATATACAGGAACATATGGCTACAATAGGAGGCTCTGATTTCACTGAATTAACTCTGAAAAAGGTGAGGATCTGTTGGGGACTTTTTGAATTTGTGATTGTCAAATATTATTTGGAGAGGTAACGAAAATTATGATTTCTTCAGTTTTAAATCATATGTTTTCAGACATTTGGGAATTTTTTTTTGGGGGGGAGCAAAAAAAGATATTTATTTTGTACCATGTGAAAACATAAGGTAAAGACAGTACTTCATACGGAGGTAGTTGTCAAGTGATAAAGAGTTGATATCATGTGATATGCTGATGATTATAGTTATATATGACAATATAAAGAAGTGTATTCTCTAAAAATGCATGGAAGACATGCATGATATAAAAAGAAAACACTTTGACAACCATGGGTTCAGTAACCGTTATTTTTATTTAAGAAGCAATGTAGAGAAAATTTTGTTCCTTTTGTTCATAAATTACATTTACCATAGCAGAGAAAACATGATCAAAGGACAAAGGCTGTATTCTTGACATTTTTTTGAGAAAGAAACTGAAGCTCATGCTCAAAAAGTCCCCATACTTTGATGATCTGTATCTTTAACTAGAACAAGGATAGAATCAAAGGAAATCAGAATTTTCTTAAGCTCTTCTCCTAGAATGCTGAATTTCACTGACCGACCTATTTTAATTTGGGTGTCTGAGTTTGAGTATCGAGCTGAAAAAACGTCAAGAATATGAGCACAAAAGTGTTTAAATTAGCAGTATTTATAAGGCCATACAAATCAAAAGTCATTACTTTTTAGAACAGCAGACTTTTTTAATAAAAACTCAGCACATTTTCATATTTTTCTTGATATTCTTTAGGAAAAAAAGACAAGCAATGCTGCATAATCATATTTATACCCACACTTTTGCGTTAAATGTAGGGATATTTCAAAACCCTTCCCCTGTCTGTCCTTCACCTGAACGGCTGCATGGAAGTTCAAAAATATTTTATAACAATCTGTGTGGTATACATTTTGGCTCCCGTGAGGGGTCAAAGGTCTAATGTACAAAAATGTCAATTACAGGACATAATTTAATATTTTCATTACCAAACTCTGTACAGAAGTTATAGCAGAATGACATGTGATATTTGTAATGGATTTTGGGATACAACACTTGGGTTTAGGTCTCAGAGGAGAGGTGTGGAATTGGGGGGGGGGGGGATAATATGAAATAAAAACAATGGATAATTACCATGGTCCACCCATGGAAGTACTTTGTTTTTTATTTTCTAAAAAAAACCAATAACCTATTTTGGATTGCAATTAAAAAAAAGCAATTAAAGGTCTATTTGGTGCAGACCAATAGTCTAGGTCAAGAGCCTTTTAGGTATGATATTCCCAGAAAAATACCTTGTCTGGTGACAAGCTTGATAGAAGTCTTTGCTTTTTTCCATTACTTCAAATTTCTTCATCAGTGCTGCTTTCACTGAAAATATTGATTGATACTTTTTAGACACTATAAGACAGACAGCTATACACAAAGGCCTCAATTATGATCTCTCAGGACATGTAGGAGGAGGTATGTACTGGTAATGTTGATTTTAACATGGATATTAAAGTGCAAGTCCAGATTAATGTTTTAATGATGAAATCCAGGACTGATTTAGTAGGAAGGTCTTACATTTTAATGATGAAATCCAGACCTGATTTAGTAGGAAGGTCTTACATTTTAATGATGAAATCCAGGACTGATTTAGTAGGAAGGTCTTAAATTTTTAATTATGAAATCCAGGCCTGATTTGGTAGGAAGGTCTTAAATTTTTAATTATGAAATCCAGGCCTGATTTGGTAGGAAGGTATTAAAGTTTTACTGATGAAATCCTGGCCTGATTTGGTAGGAAGATCTTCAAGTTTTCAAGAGGAAATCCAGGCCTGATTTGACAGGAATGTCTTAATGTTTTAATAATGAAATCCAGGTCTGATTTGGTTGGAAGGACTAGCAGTTTTAATGATGAAATCTGGTCTTGATTTGGCAGGAAGGTGTTAAAGATTTAAAGATAAAATCCAGGTCTGATTTGGTAGGAAGGTCTTAAAGTTTTAAAAGTTTGAATTCGGCTAAGAAAAATAAATACAATACCAAATTATTAGAAAACTCTACTTTCCTCAATCTTTGTGCAGATTTTTTGGTCCAATTTTCTTAACTTTCCTACTGGTCCACTACAATTACTCTCATGGTTTACTGTACGTTACACATACATTAAAACCAATATTCTGAATCAAGAGACCCAAGATGGATCTAAAATTACTAAATTTGATTTAAAACTGGATCCAAGATAGCCATGTATTATTTTCCTGAATAATACCAAATATTGAGAAGATATTGGGATTAATATTTCAAACCATTATGGAAATCAGTCATAAAGGAAGACATGATGTCATGGATATAGGATAAGTATTTATGTATGTAAAGAGTGAAAACATATTTATCTGCAACTGTATCATGATATGAAACGGCAAAGAATGTCATTCAAACCCTTTTTCACGTTCTGTAACTCTTGGTATTAGATTTTTTTGAGTAGAAATGATTATATGCAACTGAAAACAAGTAAATAGAGTTTTCACTTTTCCTGCCTTTGTACTTTTCAATCTAGAAACAAATACCTTTTTCATTGAAGTCTTCAAAACCATCAACATCTTTGAATTCATCTTGAAGCTTTGCTGATGAAAACTGGAAGTAGATAAAAGAATCAACATCAAATTTGCCTAAAGAATAAAAGAAAGTCATATTATCTATTGTTTTGGACTACTTATGTGTATCATATGACTTGTTTCGAATCAGGCATATTTCAGCACTTCTTGTGTAATTAATCCACCACCACCACCCCATTCAAAAAAGAGCAGGAATGTCCATCTGTCTGTATATGAACAAAATTCTTATTGATTCTCCTCCAAAATACTGCCTGATGGTTTTAATTAAAATTTTGAAGACTAAATTAGTGGCTGAATAAATTACACAATAAATGTTTTACTATTTTGTCCTGTGTAATTGTCTTGAAACTTTGTAAACTGGTCAAGAAACCAGAAAAGCAAGATGTCACAGTTTCTCCTCCTAAGTTGCTTGAAGGATTTTATTGAAATTATAATGGGTAACTTTCCGGTGTCTTAAAATTTCACAGAAAAACTAACCATTCTACATTTTAAATGACTTGGAAAGGTCCAGCTGAACATAAGAAATTTACAAAATTCTACTGAAGAAAAACAAAAAAATGCATCCCAAAAAAATAATCAATCCTCACCTGTTTTTGATCATAAAAAGAAATCATATTTTAATTTGTAAATATTGTGTGCAATAGTTCTTCTATCATGTTTATAATCAATTGGGTGAGTAAATGTATTGCCTTAATCTAAATTAATCACTAAGTTAGCATTACCTGAAGACATTTTTCTGCCAGAATCTTCAATTTCTTTTCTGTTGGTATACCTGCATCGATTTCTTTGTAAAATTCTGAAATAAACATACAGCATATTAATGTTGGTGCCAGGGCCTTTTACCATAGTGGTCCCACCATGCTATTATTTCAGCCTGCTATGCTTTAGAACCCACTGCCACACTATCTGCTTGTGCTGCTACGCTTTTATGTTTCCCACTATCCTTATCAAAGTAATGGTAAATAAAAACATCCTGTCACCCAATTCAAAGCCCTATTACTCAAATGGCATCTTACCTCTTTTGGGGTATTTAATTAAGATAATCCAGGATAATTCTTCACTCACTTAGCCGTTATCTTTTGTACCTGGCTTGCCTGACTGCCAGTGAATGACCTTTGATGCAGGAATCATATTTGAACTGACGTATTAACATGATCGGCCAGCGATGAAGGAGTCTGCTGTTAGTGTGTATTATATATATTTCAGTCATTTTCACTACCAGCTGAAGAAGTTACACATATTACGTTGTAAGTTAGGCAAATTCTTGTGAAAAATGGACACATCACCTTCAGAATTACGTAAAATTACCCAACGCCCGTTAGTTATACTGTCATGATAATTTGAAAATACATCACCGTCTTGACTCTTGAAGAATTTGTCCCTGGTAATTGACTTAGGATTCAGGTAGTTATTTATCTTTCATACATGTGAATCTCCCAGATGGGTGGGTTTTCCTCCCAATATGAGGGATGTCTCCCATCCCTCTTGTCACTCACTGAAATCTCCAGTGTACGCAAAATTATTATTTAAACTTTTTTTCTTCATTTTTTTTCACACCTTGCTCCCTGTGTTGTATATTTATTGTAATACTGCCTGTGATCACTTGACTGCGAACTGGCTTAGACTGGGCAAGATGATTTAGTTGCTAATTTCAAGCAGCATAAAACAATTAACATCTGTTTTATTCTGTCGGCAGGGTGGTTTGGCTTCAGTGTTTGAAGTTTGTCGACATTGATTATACTATGTGTGATCAGAATTCTGAAAGGATTAGAGATTTATTGATTATGGTTGGATTACTAAAGAGCTCAATCAGCATAAAACAGGGTCAGTTTGGCTTCAGTGTTTAAAGTTTGTTGAGATATATAAGTCCATGTTATCTCCTAATGCTAAAACGCCAAAATTTAAGCAACCGAAATAACACACAAAACTCAATGATGGATGGTCACAGGAGTTTCAGTGGTTGGAATCAGTTCAAATTACATGAATATGCATTCTACCCTCCTCATAAAAGCTGATTTTAAAATCTGCTTCTGTGGCAAGAATGACATTACAAGTCATTCAGCATATTAAAGCATATTAAACACGACAACAAATATGCCATCACCAAAACCCATGTTCGTGGAATCTGCATCAAATGTGGATAAAGATATACATGCTGAGACACTGTTTGCTAACTTTATAGCCAAACATAATCTCCCATTTATGGTAGCAGGTAATAATGTTCCCCGACTCAGAATTTGCACAAAAGTTCTCATACAAACAGACAAAAATAAACAAAAACTACTCGCATAGTGACCCAAACTTTGGGTCATCGTTTGGATAAGAAAGTCAAAGACATGTGCCGCAATGAAAAATTTGCCATTCTAATTGAAAATCCTCCCTATTTTGAAATCAAAACTCCCGACCAAATTTTGCAAATCTTCCAATTTGTCCTAAGCTGACTTCTCTGTTCTGTCACATGCATGATCCTTATGTATATCCACTAATAAATGTTAGGTTCCATTTTTTCCAGACTGTGAAAGGTCATTCTCTGCAATGAACAGAATCATGAGTGTGTTAAGCAACATGTTGACAAAGAGGGTGCTGAATTACATAAAGACAATTAGTACAGAAGAACTTTGCCTAAAAGACTTTAATTTTAATGTGGCAATCAATATATATGGGGAAGTGAAAAAACAGAGGATATCATTTATTTCAATTCAAAGACAAATGAGTTTGACATTAAATCATGTTATAACCTAGGGAAATAAAGAATGCTATGTAAATATATGTACTTCCATTATATATCATTGATATATTTGGTTCACTTCTATGATGATAATGCGCATTTTTTCAAACATTTAATGACACTAATCCGCTCTTATCCCGATGCCACCAAAAATTTTGGGGAGATCACCGAATGTACTATGACATTTAAAGATGCCAAGGGGTACCCGGGTACTCGCCCATTTATAATTACCCGGGTAGTAAAATAAGCCATAGGGTACCCGTTTATTTCATGTAAAAAAAAACACTGCTAAGTTCAGATCGACAATTATATCTGCCAACATCAGGAGCGACCATATCTGCTGGCCTATAAGTCGATACTTTTTGACCAAGAAGTCGATTTGTAAACAAAATGTTTTTGTTTTGTTTATTTTTTGTTTTCTTGAAAGTTCGAAAAATAATGTGTGCAAAAATGTATTATTATTTTGGGGAAAAGATCATGTATGAAAAAATATAGGAGTCAAGACTGTGAAGGATTTTAACTATTTACAACGACCTCTCCATTCCCAACAAATATGATTACCCTTCATCATAAAGTGCATGTAGATCATTTTGTTTGATCTTTGCTCATGCAAGTTGTCAGTTTGAATTGCTTTGACACTTCTGTCGGTGAGATTAAAGAACGTGTCAAGGGTTGAGAAACGTACACAGGTAAGCACCTGGCATTTCCTATCATTAGTTAATCATTATGCAGTACCGTATTCAAAGAGGTTAATGCAGCAATTTAAAATCAATTACTTCAGGTTTGTACACATTTACTGTAATACAATTTTGATCGGGTACCCGGGTAACTGATCATTAGGATCGATGGGTACCCGGTAGATGTTTACTAAAATTTTGACAGCTTTAATGACATTATGGTCATTAATTAATAAAGTGAACAAAAATGTAACAAAGTCAAATGAAAAATTATTATTCACACAAAAATACATATTGTAAGTAAATTTTGAAAAGGTAATACATTTGCTCCTGAAAAAAAGAAAAACAGTAACAAAAAAATTCTGCTTTGGTATCAGAATAGTCTGTACCATTTCTGGAACCCTGTTCCAGCTATGGCACATCTGAGCACAAGCTCTCAGCAATATCCTTACCTGTGCTTCAAAACCCATCCACCCACAATTCACAGACAATACATAGTACTTGAGATAAGGTAAAACGTGTGCTTATTATGTTATGTATGATGTTTATATAATATTAGAAATATTTTAGGAAATTATAAATGTTTCTTGACTTTAATATTTGCTTAAACCTTAATGTTGTTTATCAGGAAAACATGTTTAACTATTGTCCTTGAATAAGGTTGTTTACTTAATATTTGAGTTTAAGGATGGTTTTGGAAAACAAGTTGTTGATTCAATTTGGGGTCAAGGTTGATTTTGTTTACATATAAAACCAGAAATCCCTTTAGAGTTATGTGTCAAAAGTCACACACACCATTTATTATTCTAGAATATTCTGTCATGTGAAGTAGACAGTTTTTTAGTTTTGACCTTACCATCAGTCTTTTAAAGAGCCATTACAGTTGTGGAAAATCATTCCAAATTCTGAGAGAGGAATTATTTAGAATATTCACTGGATTATAAAAGTGCTCATAGACTTTTGGATTTTGGATTTTGAATTGATGATTTTGGGATTTATGTGAACTTATTCAAAGATATTTTGGAGTACTTCATTTTGGCATATCAGCACATTAAAGGCTACTTGCACATCAAGACACTGAAGACCATTGGCACATCAACACATTCAAGTATACAGACATTCATTCGGAACATTCTATATTTAGGACTTGTAATTAGGACACTTAGACTTATTGGATTTTTTGGATTTTAATCCACATTACTGAAAGTGTCTTTTTGAATTTTCATCTTAATTATCTAGAAATAAATTGCTTGTTGATTTTTACTTGATTTGTTGGTTTCACTTTCTTTCTGTTTACATTTTTTTTGGAATAGAAATTGTGGCCTCATCAGGGATAGAATTTCTTTAAAGCATATTAGAGATATTCAAGTTATCTTTGAAATTCTTATTGATTTTGTCTCAGAATTTTTATTGTCTTTGGCAAAGATTTTAATTTGAGTAATTTTTTTTAGTGAAACCAACAAGCATTCACAATGGCATCTGATGTTTAGAATTTCATTTCAAATCCTACTCAGGAGGGGTTAGAGTGTATGAGAAAGGATGAGTTGCTCAAACTTGCCAGAAAATACAGTCTGTCTGAGGTGAAAGCATCATTGACAAAACAGGAGATAAAGATTTTTTTAATTCAATATTTAGTAGGAAAGGGAATTTTGGATAGTAGTGCTTTAAGTTTGAAGAGAAAGCCTTTATCTGGCTCTGACAGGAAATTAAGGGAATTAGAGTTAAAGAACCAGATGGATTTAGAATTAGCAAAGCTTCCGATTCAGAGAGAGAGAGAGAGAGAGAGAGAGAGAGAGAGAGAGAGAGAGAGAGAGAGAGAAAGGAGAGGCAGATTCAGATGGAGAGAGAGAAAAAAAAGAAGAGGCAGGTACAAATGTAGATGCAGAGAGAGGAGAGGGAGATGCAGAGAGAGAAAGGGAAATGCAATTTAAATTAAGAGAATTAGAACTGGCAAACAGAGCACACTCCCCCCATTTAAACACAAGTTCAGGTTTTGATGTTACTATATATATTAGGTTAGTACCCCCTTTTCAGGAAAAAAAAGTAGATAAATACTTTCTTCACTTCAAGAAAATTGCTGAATGATTGTAAACATTCTAAAATTGGTAATTTCAAGTTTTCTGCTACACACAATGATGCAGTGTGTTATTACTGACAGTGTTTATTTTATACCATTTGGACCCCGTACAGCGATTACATCATTTGCCGTAAGAATAAGAGAATTTCATTTTATATGGCAGTTGATACGATATGTTCCATTGGATGTTGTTTATTGCAAAATTGGCATCATTTACACTATTTTCTGAATACAGGATTGGAGATAAATGCTAAATAAACAAGAAAGACAACTTTCATTAGCAGGTAAATTATTGTCTTTTTTATTTGCAATTCGTTTCTTGAGAATATGGTATGCCATCTATATATGCTAGCAAATGTATAGACTGCTGGGCAGCAAGAAAAGTATTGTCGACCCTCCATACTTCGTGTCTGTCCTTGAATCGTGCACCATGTTTCTTGCGACCTCACGCACTTGTTTTGAGATCTTGATGTCATCAACTGGGTTACTAACGTTTGTTGACAATGACAGTAAGTGCTGATTAAGAAATATTCGATGAAATGAAATTTAAATACTTACTACAATTCAAATTTAAAAAACACAATGAAAATGGCCAATTTTACTAATGCCATATTTGCCTCAAGTTTGTGGCCCTGACGTGAGTGTTAACTGCTCAAGCCAGGGCCACTGTTCACATGTTGGTTTTCTTTACCTTTTTATTAGTAGGATATCCACGACAGAGATTTCTCAGACGACAAAAGCAATGTAAAAACTTCGTTTCTATAACATGCACTTCTTATATCATGTTAGAAAAAATAAATCAAATGGAACTGTATGCAGTATGAAATTCTTTATCAGATTATTGTAATGTAGGGGGAAAAAATCTTTATTGTGACATAGAATAAACAAAAATCTTTTAAAGGTTCAGCATATCTATAAATACGATAATTATATTGAAATAGCTTGAGAAAAAAAATTATAAAAAAAACTCATCCTATTTTATTATATTTTTTTTTAACTTTTGGAATCATTTTTGATATGTTTTATTGCAGTCAATATGTGTACGAAAGCAATGAAATATATTACAAATGCAATTAACGACAATATAGAGACATTATAAACGATCTATTTCCACACTTTGGTCTAATTGTCACATTCCAATCTTACGTCACGTGGCCTTTATTTCAGGGGCACGAACCATGGATGACCTTCCGGATATAGACCAATTTTGAAACGCGCATAAAAACGGTAGCTCGCAAAGGATTTAGAGAGTTCATAAACATTTTTCAACTATGAATAAATTAAGCAGATATAGTTGAACACATTCTATGGTGATTTTAATAGTTTCTCACAATATTATAATGCAAGCGTTAAAATTCACGTTAAGGGCACGAATCATGGTGTCCTAAGATATTTACAAAGCAGTCAATCGGATTAAAATTATAAAATACCATACTTCGAGAAACACAATAAAGGAAATCCCGGTTACGAAATGACCAGGTTACAAAACAACTGACATTCCCTGTTTCACTACAAAGAGTAATTCCTTAGTAAACTCAGAAGACTACGGAAAAATTGGCGACAATTGGTCGCCAGCCAGTATGGTCTAACTCGAAGCATAATGACCAACCTGTACCCGATAGGGCAACAGACTGAAGTTCGATTCTGCCAGGAGCAAGGCTCGATCTTCGACGCTTTTTCTGTTCTTTTTGTTCCGTGGTCATGTTACAGGTCTAGCTATATTAAAACAAATATCTCTGAGACATTAAAGCTATGTTGCGACTCAAAACATTTTTTCGAATTCACCGCCTCTTTCTGTTCATTGTAGTGGGGAACGATACTAAACAAACATATCCGAAAGCAAGAAACTGCTATAATATCTTTGTCAAAACCACGCGCCCTAGTATGAAATTTGCTATCTCTGACACCAAATATCCGGGCCAGCAGTTTAGAGAAACTCACTTAGCTCAAGCGGTCACTTAGATTTCGTATACATCTACTCAGATTAGCAAGAAAAGAGAAGCAAAGCTGCGTTTAAACGTTTCTACTGTTCTATATGCATATCAATAAAACGTATGCTTACATGTGTAATATCAGTTGAGAATTATTTAAATTTTGGTGGTATCACGTGCCGTTTTGTTTACAGATATCACATAAAACTTCCACACGTACGTATTACTCCAATTTGGATCATTAAATAGATAGAAAATCAATTGCAGAGAGTGCCAGAGACAAAGCCTGCAGAACACCGATGACTTACACTGTGTGATGTCATGTTCATAGTGTGTTACTATGCCTGACACCGCACCACGTCATGTAGATTGGTTGCATTGCGGCACGGCGAGTTCTAAGGAAGGTTTCGATAAGGTGGAAAGTTTTTTTTGTTGTATAAGTGACTCGATTACAAAACAGGGTTTCATAACCGATTGTAAAAATTCAGTCTTTTTAAAAATCAAAATAGCAATATTTCGAAAATGTTCAATAATGTCGGTTACGTTTCGATGGAGAACGACTGGTTGTAGCATTATCCTTAATCGAAATCGAAGCTTAGAGTGTAATCCTCATGTCAAAGTACGAAAGACAAGTGGTGGACTATCATAGCATTTATATCTGTTATAGTATATATATTGTCATAAAGTATGTAGATGTTATAAGGATACCTAAATGTATAAATGCACCGTGTAGATTTAGAACAAGTTCTGATAGTCCAAGAATAGATCTCTGGAGGTTATGAAAGAACATAAAGATATCAGCGACTTTGTAAATGTTGTAATTTACGGTCTATTGCAGATTAATATAATTTTCTATTTGTGTGCGCCTCTAAAGGGATTTTTTTAAAAAAAAGTATCGTCCAATATTATATTGTTTATATTGAGAGTAGTTTTATTGCAATAACAAGAAGAATCAAGTTACTCGTAGCCTACTCAAAAAGGAAACTATTATCTAGGAAGAAAAACTATTCCGTAATTAAAATGGAGGTGTTTTTATTTTCTTCAATTGTATGGGCGGAATAGGCAAATTCTACACGTACCACTTTGGGATGGAATTTATTATCGAGAGTGATCACCGGCCCCTTGCCTATCTAAATAAAACCAAAGTTGCAAACCGTGATTGATACCTATGGCACTCGCATTGCAACCGTAGCGATTTGCATCGAGGCGATCAGAGAGTCTGAATACGTAGAGACGGATTATTTGAGTACGTTGCATAATGCCATCCTTACTAAAACGCAAGGAGGGAGTTAACCACTGTTAGCGCAGAAGGGAATTTGGCACTACTGAACATTGAGTTGGCATTCACTTTTCCGATTTTAAACCATACTAATCAAGGATTAGCAAATAAGCATTACTTGACCCTAGAAATGTATATTTAATCCAATTTCGTCATTCAATGTAATTTAACTGCATATCTAGGCACATTAAGCCACTGTTTACACGTCTCATTTAGCAAGCTCTTCTGTGCGTGAATCAAAATTTACACGCGTTGCTCGCGAAGACTATAAATATCTCACTCTCGCAAACGGAATGAGACTACTACGGCTCTTCCACCATAATTGTTTTTATTTTGTAAGGTCTCACTGAATAGTTTCGTATTCCCCCCCCCCCCCCCCATTTTTAAGGTAGAGGGCATGAGCCTAATAAGCATGAGTCTTGTGTTTATAAATTCACACATAAACTAAATATGTAATGTGGTTTACATTTACTTTGAGTTCGGATTGAAAATGAATTGGTTTCTTTGGTGATTACCTTTGACAGACTAGCACATAAGATCAAATGCGTAACTTGGGCTTCAAATGAACGGCCAACTTGGTATACGTGTTTATGTGTGTCTGCTACATATGTAAATATCTCAAAATAGAGATGGTTGAGGTGTAATGAGAAGCATGTAAATTTGTTATAATAACAGTGAACTTTAATCATGCATAGGGCCCATATTGTTTGTTGGAGCAGCCTTGTCAGAGGAAATATTCAAAATGGCCCATAACTGTCAGAAATTAACATTATAAAAGAGTGTTGGGGATAGTGTTGGTTCAGTTTAAAAGCTATGAGTTGTACAAGGAATTAACCTGAATACCTTAATCAAAATCTTACTAGCATTCTTCAAGCAAAAATCATTGGTTAGTTTTTTGTCTTAGTTTTTCATCTTTAATGAAGAATTATTCTCATTTTCTGAAATCTGTCATGGTCCGATGGAAATTCACGCCCCCCCCTCACCCCCCCCACCCCCACCCCCCAAAAAAAACAAAAAACAAACTGTCCTCTTAGACCTAAGGAATTGCTTATAAATTATAAATTTATTCCAGCAACATGGTCCCCGGATAATCGAGTGGCCTCAGATTCTCGCCTTTACATATCACTCACACATCTCACCACTGTCCGCGTGAGTTCGAGTCTCGGCTCGACTAACGTGGGTATGTGAACTTGTCAGTAGCTTCCCGTGAGTCAGTGTTTCTTCCAAGGGTCTTCCCGGATTCTTAATCCACCAAATATACTGACCGTCATGTATAGTCTATCACGTGCTAGAAAGTGGCGTTAAACCCAACAAACTTTCCCTTTCCAGCAAGATTTACTCCCCTTTGGTACTCTTAAAAAGATATTAACCTTCTTATTTACAAACAGATTTCAGTCAAAATCTTTGTTTTATTGCTGTGAAAGTATTTTTTGTTTCTCTCATTTTAGTGAACACTGAACATTAATTTATTTTCTTTCAAAGTAATTTAACGTCGAACATTGTTGCTATGTTGTTGTATGTTGCTAGGCTGTTCCGTGTGTAATTTAAAGCTCCGCTTAAGACGTATTGGTACACATTATGACGTTGCAAATTAAAACGGTTTTTCATTCATCCAATCAGAGCAAGGTTTATATGGATACATACCAGACGTACTGGGTCTGCAGAGTTGTTCGTATACAGACTATTGCTCGCGGCCATTTACCTATTTCGACAGTTAGCTTTTGCGCCTGCGGCCATTCCCAGGTAGTACTATAATATTGGTACCCGTACCCCCATCGTGCTAATTTCCAGGCAGACTGTAGAATAGAATTGTCAACCAAGCGCAAGCCTAACAATACCAAACGCTAGCCTTATTGAACGCAACCCAGATATATCACACTGTAGCGACGATAATCTTTCTCCAGCCGCCGATTTGCTATAAAAAGATATATAAAAAAAAATACTTAAAACTCCATGTAATTTTTCTGACAAAAGTATCGTGAATAAATCCGAGATTTTATATAAAGTAATAATTATACCTCAGATTACGTTGGCGGTGCTGGTAAATTTGCATATATTGTACTGATGTTTTAAATAGCTACAATCGATGGAACAAACTCATAACACCACTAAAATGGACGTGACAAAATATAGTACCCAAATTCCGAAACTGTCACAGACTTTAGCGGAGACTAGTAAAACCCCAAAACAGTAGATACAAATGTTGATTTCCACTTGAAGCAGTTGATCAATTGCCTCCTCGCTGATTGATGACTGTTGATTGAGGATGTTGTTGAGGTGCTCTACCCATCTTTGAAGTATTTTTCCTTTGTCAGTGAGGAGCGTGGCGCTGTCATCACTCGGTATTGGAGATGTTCCCGATGACTGTGACCCGTAGATTGTCTTCAAAGCGTCATAGAAGTCCTTCATGTCATTTCTATCTGCGTATGACTGAATCTTATCTGCCTTATTGCTCGGCCATGAGTCTTGCAACTCTCTGAGTTTGCATTGGACAGTCCTCTTGATGTTGTTGAAGGCTGCCTTCTTAGATGACGAAGTGCTGTCTTCTAAATAGGCCTTCTGTAGCCGGTGTTTCTCCCTCAGAAGTCTCTGTATGGCAGCATCGGACTCATCAAACCACGTTTACGTGTGGTTGGATAGAGGGTTTTGGATGCAGTCGAGTACACAGAGTCTTTGAAGGATGGTCAAGTTTCCATCGATTGTATCCAGTTGGCTGCACAGCTCATCGAAAAATGTCTGTTTCACATACTCCTGTTTCAATTTGGCGACATTAAGCTTTTTGGGCACTTTTTTGTCTTGTGGTCGTCTGCTAGGCTGAATCCGGATATTTAGCTTGGAGGCCATGAGCCTGTGGTCAGTCCAGCATTCTGCACTTCCCATGGCCTTCGTCACTCGGACATCCTGCCTGTCTCTTCTCCTGACGATGACCTAGTCAATAAGATGCCAGTGATTGTAGCTTAGTTGCATCCAAGACGTCTTGTTGCGGCTTGGCAGCCGGAATACTGTATTGATGATTAGGAGGTCATGTTCAGCGCATTTTCTCAGTAGGAGGAGTCCGTTGATGTTGCATTGGCCAAATCCATTTTTGCCAATGCCACCTGGCCATGTCTGGTGATATGTGCCAACTCTAGCATCGAAGTCACCAAGGATGATGAGCTTGTCTGGCTTTGGTACTTCTGCTGATCCTCCACAGCTGACTGAAACTGAAAACAATCGACCTGCTGTCAAATGGCAAAGCACCTGGAGTAGATGCTATACCAGCAGAAGTCTACAAAGCCGGAGGCTCGCACATGCCACAGAAACTGACTGAACCTTTCTAGTCAATGTGGACTCAGGGAACTATACCCCAGGAGTACAAGGAAAGACCACAGACAATCCTGCAACAACCATCGGGGCATCTCCTTGCTGTCAATAGCCGGTAAAATCCTTCTGCTGAATCGTCTTGTGCATCACATCGATCAAGGGCTCCTGTCAGAGAGTCTGTGTGGCTTCAGGAAAGGACGAAGGACCACAGACATGATATTTGCAGCTCGTCAACTCCAGGAGAAATGCCAGGAACAGAACTCCACCCTGTTAACGACATTCATCGACCAGACAAAAGCATTTGACACAGTCAGCTGTGGAGGCCTTTAGAAGATCATGGCAAAATTTGGTCGCCCAGGGAAATTCATCGTGATGGTTTGGTAATTCTATGATGGCATGCTCGCTAATGTTGTGGATGACGGTGAGTCATCTGAACCATTCCCAGTCACAAATGGAGTCAAGCAACGCTATGTGTTGGCCCTAACCCTCTTCAGTATGATGTTCTCTGCCATGCTTACTCATGCCTTCCGTAACTATCCGGCATCTCCTGTCAAGTGTGCTACAGACAGTTCAGAGCACAAATTGGCCCGATCATATTCACAGAAACCAAACCAGTTATGGATGTCATGGTCATCTTCGAACTCGAAGGACGAACAACAATAGATAAAAATGACCGAGACTAAAAGTAGTACTAAAATTCCGAAACAGTCAGAGCCTTTAGCGGGACTGAAAAAATCAGGAACATTAGATAGCAATGGCTTAAATGGCTTGTACTAAAAATACTACAAAAAGTACGAAATTGTCACAGACTTTACCGGAGACTGAATAAAAACCGGATCCAAAAATGCAACAAATTCTGGCATACCCTAAAAGTAGTACTAACATTACGAAACTGTCACAGACTTTAGCGGAGAATGAAAAAAAAAAATCTGGACGTGCACCTGGATGCCCTTAAGCCATACAACTCCTTGCGGAAAGAAATACTTTAACGCCTACTGAGCCGTTCACGCCCAGAGATACAGAGACGAGATCCGACTCCTGACCTGCTGGAAGTGCGGAGCAGGCACTCTCTACGTTCATCGCATATGCAACAAATGCGAATCTGGACACCAGGCTGATAAGCTTAGATGCAGAGAACTAAAGGCCCCCATACAGTATAGGAGGGTCCTTAATGAGATTGAGCCGTATTAGAGACACTCTAGAGCAAGAGCATATCTCTGCCTAACCTACCATCTAACCATTTAGAGACACACAATAGCATACATAGCCGCACACACACGCCTGCCCTAGCGGGCAACCAACAGCAAGCTGCGGCAATTTTTCAATAAGAGATTGGTAGTGCACAATAAGATACCATTAACTACTCTAGCCATACCTAGCATAGAGCGAATGAATGCCCTGCTCATAGGAGGACAGATCACCGAGAGCGAACTTTTCACAAAATAATTCATAGCCAGTTTCCCAAAGTCTTTGTTTTATTGCTGTACCATATACTGTGGAATTGGCGGCAAGTCTCCTGAAACAGATTCATTGAAACAATTTAACGGAAAAGTTTATTTGCCCCTATCCCATTCATTCCTCCTTCGATGACAGTCTTTCTCTGTGAAATATTTCCAAACGGGTCCAAGAAGGTCGTCCTCTGATAATTTGAAGTTCTCGCTACACTGATTTGGTATCATTTGCTCGTTGAGTTCTTATTATACTTTGTGTTTAACACAAAATAGCATTCGCTTACTTTTTGCTTTTTTGTCTGTTTAGTGTTCTCTTTGGCAAAATTACTGACCATTTTACCTGCCTTTCTAGAGAACTCTGGATTGTGACTTTTATGTGCATGCAGCCATAATTAATGTTTATGGAAGCATTTGTACGAGCTCTTAAACATAAATAGCAACTGATCGAGAACAAATGTTAAAAATGATTTTTTCATATGATTCTGAGAGATTTATAGAGTTGAAAAGAACAATAAAACCCCGAGAAATCGCTGCTTGATCGTATTGCCAGCGTAACCAGTGGAACGTATTACCCAACGTAATTATGAATTGTACAACAGCATTCGTAAACGGTAACATAACGTCAAAGAAACTATGAAAATACTCTTTACCAGTATGATCTACCTCTAAATACTCCTTACCAGCGTTACGGAATTATGTATCATCTTTTAAATTATAATAGTTTTCATTTGGGTTTATAACCTATGTATTATAATTCTTTAATTCAATAGCCTACGCTGTTTGTAACGTACATATGTACGTCAACAATGAGTCAGTGTTTCTGTCTAAGAAAATCAATAATTATGTCTGTCAGCTTAATACACACAATGGTGAGTCACGTGAGTAACGCGTGCTGAATCATGACCTGGATCCCATGTCAACATCTTGTTGATTTGGAATAAGGTATTATAAATGTAGTGCGAAGGCACTTTTAGCAGTAACATGCGCGACCTAGTTTCTGATTGGTTCAGTAAAAGATGTTTACAGGAAGATGGAATTGTCTTAGAACGTAGTTTCAGATTTAAGGGTTTTTCTCTTTTACGCAGTAAGAGGCTATATAATGATAATTAATCACTGCGTTCCTCATTCTTTAACAGTTCGCCAGATCATAGAGTTATAGAGGAAGTTTATCGATTGTTTGTAAAATCAGCTGGTGGAAAATCTATTCTCTACATAGTACATTTTGGATTTAAGTACTACTGTTCAAGGAACTTAACAATATTCTACATTCAAAGGAGTTTACCTGGGATTAATAACATTTGGATTTAAAACTGTGTTTCTTGTGGCACAAGCACATTAGTGTTTTCATTCGGATAACCTTTGGACATTTCCGGATTATCAAAATTCAATAGTACATTTAGGATTATTTAGGAATTTCTAAACTGTAAGTTATTTTTAATTCTTTCACTTTGTTTCTTTTAAATATTTTATATTTTAGGAAATTAAATTTATATTTTAGAAATTGTGAAAGCTTGTTTGAGTCGTCCTTACCTTTTTTTTTTTTTTTTTTTTTTTTTTTTTTTTTGTTGTTACATTTCTAATCTTGGACGTAACACCAGTATGATCTACCTCTAAATTCTCTTTACATCTATGATCTACCTCTAAATACTCTTTACATCTATGATCTACCTCTATATACTCTTTACATCTATGATCTACCTCAAAATACTCTTTACCAGTATGATATACCTCTATATTGTTGTGACAGTTAGTTATTCTTGTATACTGATGGAAAACTTTGATGGAATTTGGAATTTGAGTAAAATTCTTGTATACTCCGGGCACATTGTCCCGATCTTATTGTAAAAACTACAACATACACATCAGAAGTAACTGATGTTTTGGAGACCAGGTTGTTTGCAGTGTGTGTTGACATAAGTTATAATTCTTTTACGACGTATAAAGCTTAAAGGAGAAAGTAGTAAAAAAAACTTGCTGCTGGTAGTGATTTAGCCATGTGTTTGGAACGTATTCCGTGCATAGTTATTGTACTTTTTCATCAATGATTCTGATTTATACAACCATGCCAATGACAACACACTTGCCTGCGCTCACCACGACTTTAGTATTATGAAATCTGCTTTGGAAAGGGAGTGCGCAATTTTGATTAGGTGGTTTACCAACAATGAAATGAAAGCAAACCCTGCTAAGTTCCAAGCTATTGGACTTGGATAGGAAACTAACGAACAGCTTGAGACTTTCTCCTCCAGCAAGACTAAATATATCTTTTGAAGACTCGGTAAAACTACTAGGAGTCACTTTGGACTTTACGCTAAACTTTAATCAGCAACTTACTGAAATTTGTCAAAAACCATCTAAACAATTAAATGTGCTCAAACGAATTGAAAAATACCTTACAACTGAATTTAGATTGGCTGTGTACCACTCTTTCATGATGGCAAACTTCAATGACTGTCCCATAACCTGGCATTTCAGTAGTCTCACTAATATAAACATATTTGAAAAATTTCATGAATGAGCTCTGAAATTTGTCTTTCATGATTTCAAGAAACCTTACTCTGAACTCTTGGATTTGGCAAATGTATCAACTCTCCACATCCGAAGGATGAAGACCATGGCACTTAAAGTATTCTAAATTTTAAACAAGATCTGTCCAACATACTTAAATAATCTAGTAGATTTTTTTGTAAAAATACAAAATGCTCTTATTCTTTAAGGTATGTAAACACTGTGGAGATCACAGAAAAAAGAATATCCAGGTATGGGCTACAATGTTTTAGACATAAAGCAGATAAACTCTGGAATTATGTCCCTAATAATTTCGAACACCCTCAGAATTTAACAATTTTAAATCCTTCTTCAAGACCTGGTCTTGGAGCTTATTGTGTAAATGCTCCATGTGTAAACACAAATAAATAACTTGCTGCTGCTACTTAAATCAGCTGCATGTTTAGTGTTTTAGTTTCTAGTCTGGTATATATCCTTGTATGTAGCTACTGGTTTCCCTAAATGTTCACTTTTGTCGCTTACACGTGGTTTTGGATGGATTTTCCTCCCTTTTGGATGATACATTTAATAGTTATATGTTTCTAATGCATTAAAACTTGTATACGTGTGCTTTCTGAATGTTTTGCATAATCTTGTCCCTGTCGTTGTAGATTTAAAATCAGTATGCGTGTAAAATGGTATCTTAAATATGCATTGGCCAGCCATTATTTTAACCAGTATATATTTTTACACTGCATGTAAGTGTAGAGTATATTCTATTTTGCACTGAAGTTTTAAATAGAAATTATACATTGGGAGGCGGGGAGTATCTTAAGTGTGTATTGGCCAGCCATTACGCATGTGTATTTTAACGCTGCGTGGAATTGTGGAAAATAGAATCTATTCATGCAAACCTGATTTTCCTGCATTGATTATTAAAATATAAATTATAAATGTGGTAGGGGTATGCAGTTTTAGCATAAAACATAATTGTACAACTATAAAGAAAATAATAATATTTATGATTGTATGTGTGTCTAATTGTTGAAGTAAATTGTTATGTTACTGTTTACAGTCGGTAAAATAGCTCAAACGAGCTAATATTTCTTATTATGTAATGCAATTCCGACTTTAAATAACATTTGTCTATGTCCATGTCCATGAAAGGTTAAGGTAATCCCCGGCGATATCTAGAATGTATAATAGCGAGTAACAATTAGTGAGTTTCTTGTTCGCTTTTACTAAATCTACCGTACTCTTACTTTTTATATGCTCTGCGTCGTGAAATTACCTTTCACGTATTATTTTTGTTGCTAAAATCTATGTATAAAATCTATGCAAAATGCGAAAAGATTCAGGCAAGATTCAGGAAGGAAAGAGAGAATTTCGAATGTCCAAAATAAGTAAAATGGGAGTTATGACAACCTATGTGCATTTCGATAATTCTTACCTCAATGTTTTTTTTCTAAGATTCTTCGCAACAAGAATACAGACTAAGTTACCTACCGCATGAAAATCCGAGTTTTTTTCCGTGTGATTTCGTGCACGCATCCAAATTTCACATCTATATCTTTGTGTCAATAGAGGCTAACCAACAGGGGAGACGACTCCATGAGCAACATAACTTCCGTAAAGTACAATGAAAGAATTCGAAGAGGTGACAGTTGATTTATTGTCATTTGCTTTTTATGTTTAGGGACTAGTTCAGTTTCTTTTTGTCTTGAACAAACTAAGTTTAAACTTTAGAAGCAATTCTTAAATTGTGCAAGTTGTGAGAGTGGCCAGTGTCAAATTAGTGAATTTTCAAATCTCTTTACTTGCAGTCATTCCATGATTCGGAGATTAAACTCGATACAAAGACCGCGTCGTGTTTATTACCGCGGCATTTTGAGCATTTCCGAGAACTGCTGTCATCTTGCGTCACATCTGTATGACCTGTATATAAATATATACTCAAGAAGTTTTCATGGCCGTCAAGCTTAACAGTTGAAAGAAATGCTATATACACTACTGTACAGTATTCATAGTAAAAACAAATCTCAGATTTTCTTTACATGTACACATTCAGGTAAGTGATAAAATTCTTCTAATATCATATCCAAATGCAGTCCCTTTTTGTGTGCTTTTCTTTCATAAAATCATCGCAACCAACAAACAAATCATCATCTTCACAGTTGAAACAATTCAAGCAGAATTGGCCACAGGAGTTCAGCTCTGCAATACAGATTTGTTATCTGTATAACAGATAAGTAGTATAATGGCAAGTTAATGAACTCTCATTTCAAATTCATACAAGGTGCTTTCATGATCTAGGGAAAATAATTTAGGTGTACTAGGGTTGGTGTTGACTACAAAATATGCCATGTAATATAAAGTAAGAATATCATAAATCATAATTATTGCATGGATCTACTACAACTAAAGGATACAAAATCCTAATTGAATTTTGAAAATTCTTATTAAATGTGTTGCCTTTAAATAACATTTCTCAATTATTATTGTTTTTACTTTGATAGCATACTACTGACAGTCAGTGTATGTCTCAATTGCCACAGTAATATGATGTTTATTATTCCTCCTGTTAGAGGTCACCTCAAAATACCCAGCACTTTGGCGGATTTGTTGATTAGAAATGAAAATCATTCACCATGACTAGTGCCCCACACATTGATTACTGATGGAGTAGGATTAAAATGGAAAAGGAAGTATACTTAAATTTTTTTAGTATGTTTTCTAAGTAGTAATGGGAAGTCTGAGCGCATCCCTATTGAAATGCTGGAATTTGCTGAAACCATGCAGTAGTGGTCTAGAGTAGCTATTTACCATGCCTCACAAAGCTAAGCAACCTTACAATGAGCCCTATCAAACTCTTCATAGACAAGTGGCATCCTTCATGTAGAACATATCACATACTTGAATTTACCATACCTCCTTAACCCTGGAACCATGACCAGAGTGCATACACCGCCAGTGTCCACTGACAGTGGAACACGTTCTTGTTGAGTGTATTGACTTCTGCCCTGTGAGACAGAAGTTTTTTTTATTGTCTCACTTAAAAAACTTTATGATGATGTACCACCAGGAAAAATCTTGGACTTTTTTAAAGAATGCGGTTGATATAATGGATTTTCACCCTGTATTTTAAGGATGTTATTTTACCTTTTATCTTTCATCTTATAATACTACATTTTTACATAGGGTTTTTTTTATTTGGAAGGGTTTATCTTCCTAATTTGTTTGATATTTTTTTTATCTAACATTTTTAGAATGTAACTTTTATTAATTGGCATTATATAGCTGCCATGCCATTAAACCCGAAACATTAGGGGTGAAACGATACACCTGTGCCACGTATCGATACAATTCACAATACACAGCCTATGATACAATACATTATCGATACACATATCAATTTGATGGTCTTTTCATCTTTAGAAGGTCTGTCAGTGGTAGGGTTGTGCTGTTTTATACATGTTGACATATTGGTTATATTTCTAGTATGCAGATTACAGACAGACATAGATTTAGCATCTGTTCATATGCCATTTTCATCCTTGACAAGATAAAAAAAAAGTACATCCAAACAGACTACATATTAATTGTTAGTGATTTCAATTCAATCATTTAGGCTATTCCATTTGATTGGATCCAGGACTCATCTTGGTAACCACACCCTTTGTTTTGTACTGCATGAATGCTTTTAAAACATCTTACTATCAATTTCATGTCTTCACTTAAATTTGAAAGACATGATGGTGTTATCTTCAAAACAGAAGAAATAATGCAATTCCTACCTACAAGGAAAATCTTACCTAGATCAAGTCCATGTGTGGGAGTGGAGATGACTAACAACCAAAATGTATCACATTGTACTTCCTGCAGATGTAAAACAACTACCGCTGCCACAGGCACTCATTTCTGTTAGTGAAAAGGAAAACTATTGACAATGCCCACTCCACTTCTATACAAAATTAACAAATTAACACAAGGTGACAAACCTGCACAGTTTGAAATCTGCATTCTTGCTGATTCTGTGCTCATTTTATTTATCCTGTTGACAGGTTTAGTCACTGATTACCTATATCAACGTAAAAGGAAACATTTCAAACTTGTTATCCATGTATGACTTTAGTAATTTACAGATCATTTAATAACCATTTTAAACGAAGTTTCTCTGTTGCTTTGTATCTACATGGATTGAGTTTGAATGCCAATACAGTAAAACCTGTCATGAGCGACCTCTGCTATGAGCGACCACAATCGTAATGCATGGATCGATTTTATTATATAACCGCACTGTCATGAGCGACCACCTGCAGAACGTGACCAGCGACCACGATTTCTTGGCAAAATATGCATTTTGACACTGCTATGAATGACCGCATCACAAAAATAGAGATAAACACAACTGACCTTTATTTAACCCTTTGTAACCACGACTGCTTAAAAAGTAGAGACTGTTATAAACAAAATCAAAAACCTATAACTTAAAATAAAAAAAATAAAAAAATTAGGCTGGCTATCGGTTTCATAAATTTTACAGGTCATGCATATAGTCTTATATGTTATAGGTTTTAAACCAGACTACAGTACATGCAGAATAGTCCTTTTGGAAATACCTCGACTATTTCTGCGAGACTGAAGTATGATCCGTAGTATTTCTCGCGAAGTTGCAAATGGCAGCTTGTTCTAAAATAATGCTGTTATGAACTACCCTATCGCGAGAACTGAGACAAACACCACTGACGTTTATTTAATCCTTTGTAACAACGACCGCTTCAAAAGTAAAGACTGTTATAAAAAAATTTAAAAAATAAAAAATTAGGCTGGCTACCGGTTTTCTAAATTTTTCAGGTCATGCCTGTAGGCGTCTTTTGTTATAAGCTGTAAACCAGACTTATGTACATGTCGCTAACTGCCATTGTAGTGCCAAAGTCAATATAGCGGTCGAATACATCGTTTTTCTTTGGAGTTAATCCGTAATGCCTGGGGTGAATGAGGTCCTTGTCTTAAATACCAGTAGGTGAGAATCGTTTCCGGATTCGATTGTTATTGTGAAAGGCTTGTGTTGTTTGTTGTTGGTTTTTTTTTTTTTTTTAATGCTACAGTGATTACAGCCCACACACCAAGCCGTGATCTGTTCACCTTAGTGCAGCCGGTTACACCCTTTGTTTATAGAGTTAATCTCTTTGTGTCGTCGGTGAATTAAGCCTTTGACTTTTGTCTCAAAATAAATTTATTCTGCTTCTGGATGAGTTTATTATGTCTTTTTATTTCATTCATTGGTACATATACATTGTATATGTATTCCATATTTCCCCAAAGCCTGATCAAAACCGCTACAGTCGTTATTACAACTGATCCCTTATAACATTAACACCTAACACCTTAATAACAATGGCAGAACCTCCAACAAAAAAGAGACAAATTCTAACACTCGAGGAAAGAATTAATGTAATTGAAAGAAGTGATAAAGGGGAGACCGTTTGCAACATAGCAGCCAGTTGAAACGTCAGTAAAACTAATATTTAGGGTGTTATAAAAGTCAAGTAGTCAATTAGAAATGAATTCATATGCTAGTACTAGTACATGTACATGTAATCTTTAAATATAATGTGATTCATGTTTAATGATAGATGTATAACTTTATTGCAATATAAAATTATTTTCAGATAAATCCATGCAGTATTTTAACAAGAACTATGAACAAAGAATACAATAAATGTACGTGATTGTGTTTATTTTTCCTTCTTAAACAGTGCTGAATTTCGACCATGGAAATTGATCTTTTCGTACAAACCTGTTATGAGAGACCACCTGTCTTGAGAGACCGCTTTTTGTTGGCAGAAGGGGCGGTCTCTCAAGTAAGGTTTTACTGTACTTCCGGTGTGTTATGCAGTGAATAAGCTGCAGTAAATTCTGATTGGTGGTTATTGTTTACCCTGGACTGCAACAAACAATAACCACCAATCAGAATTTAATGTAACATATTTCACTGAGTGACACACTGGAAGTGTAGCTTTTAAATTCAATCCATATAGACAAGATACGAAGCAACAGAGAAACTTCACGTAAAAGTGGTTATTAAATGATCAGTAAAGTACTTCAATCATACATGTGGAACAAATTTGGAAAGTCTCCTTTACGTTGATATATATTGGGGGTGGGGGAAGACACATTTCGAACCATGTAACCTTGTGTTAATTTGCAAAAGGTGAGTGGGTATTTTCAACAGGTTTTTTTTTTTTTTTTCATTTTACTTGACAAACATTAGTGCCTGTGCCTGCGACAGCCATCTCAGATAAATTCTCAGTTTAAAGAATAAAAAGGCAAACGACTAATAATTATTCATGACTGCTGAAGATTATTTAACTTCTATAGGGTTAATATCGTTTTGTATCGATTCTTCACCTCTTGTATCGATATGGCAAAAGTATCGATGCATCGATATATTGATAAATCGTTTCACCCCTACTAAACATACATACATACATATATACATATATGCAGTTGATAAGAAGATGATTTATTTTTCACAGACATAACAATTTAAGCATGTTGCTTGCTTACATGAACCAGAATATTATATCCTATATTTTCCTTCAGGTTTGGTGTCAGAAGATCATGTGGTACCAGTGCTCAAGAAATTTTTTTCAGACACAGGTTCAGGGTCGGTGACTTTAAAAAAATCAAAAGCCCTGACTCCAATTCCACAAGTCCTGATTCCAATTCCATGTGCCCAAAAGGGCCCTATTTTCTTTACTATTATTTGTCACACAACGTTGCAATTGCTGTACTTTAAATATGAAAAGAAATAAACAAAATCATATAAAGTTGACTTGTGTGATTATTCAGATCTTAAAATGTTTTACGTAAAGCGATGTTTTCCTCAAGGTCCTGATGTCAATCATTGTCCAATTGCTCTATCAATGTCCTCCTTACTCATTGGATCACTAGCATCTGAAGCACATCTTGCATTATACAGTTTCTCTTTACACTTTTGATTTTGTTCATAGGTGCCGCTTAATATGTTTAACTAGTATTGCATTACTTACTCAAGTGTTTCTGCTGAAATCCTTTTTGGGTTGGTCTTTCCATTTTATCTCACCTATGCCAAAGGATGGCCAATTTTTTATCAAAGACTCAAAAGCCATCATGGACCACCTTTATTCCCTTTATTACTTATACCTCCTCAAAAAAGCATCCCGCATTTGGCCTTAAACCCCTCAAATTCCAACAATAAGGTAATCAATTAATAGCTTGATGTGTACACATGTCAGTTCTTTAACAATTCTAATCCTATTGCTCTGCCACGCATCATCGCACCAGTCGTTGTACTGGTGGAACACTTTCGGTCCCCAGTAGAATGGTTCTGGCTGGTTTCTCTAATGTGTTGATAGAATGCGTAAAAATAACGTGTTTGATTTTTTTTATATTTTTTTTTTGTTTAAATTTTTAAAAGCGGTAGATTTTAACTACTAAACGGTATGTGCGGTAGACGGCCTTTAAAACAGTATTTTTGGCCTACCGCCGGTAGAATCACATGTAAAGAATGGTTTTTGTGGAACTCTCTAACACATGTAGTTAGGGCTGTTCCAGTAAAATATACCTAAACTCTCCAGATTACAACAATAAGATAATCAATTAACAGCTATGTGTATACACATATTAGCTTTAATCTGTTTATTCAGCCACGCATCATTGCATCAGTCACAACAACTGCTGGAACAGTTCCGGTCCCCAGTAGACTGGTTCTTGATGGTTTCTGTAATGTGTGGATAGAACGCATAAAAATAAAGTTAATGTTCTTTCTTTTTTCAATTTAACAGTGATGCAGGAATTACCTGTTAATATTAAATTATATATATCCACATCTCTGCTAAAGAGGACTTTTTAGTAGGATATTTATAATGATAATTCTTTTTAATGTTTAAATGATTTTCACATCAAATGTGGTATCGCTAGGAAAAAATTCTAATTTGACGTGAATTGGTTGTACCATACATTACGCATTATGTTGATTTTGAAAATAATGCTGATTTTTTTTTCAACTACATTATTCATTTTGAAAACATTTACATTAAGAGAACTTTTGATGTGTAATATTTTATATATTAAAAAGTCTGTTTCAAATTTTGTAAGCCATTGCAGAGTTTCTTGGTCATGGTTGATCCTACAAAAGTATCCTATGCGCATGTCCTTGCAGTATGTATGGTTGCATTATCAATTTTTTCATCAAGTACCTGTGTGTAGCAGTATGAAATATAATCACAAAATGATCCTAAGGATGTTTTATCTAAATTGTCAGATATGTTCAACAAAATGCTTTACAAACTGAATCCTGTCATAATAACAGGAAACAAGATGTTCAGCAAATGAAACAATGGCAAGTTGAGCAAGGTGTGGCATGTACATTTCCAGTGTCTTACATATAAATAGCTGTCAGCTGTAAGCCTAATATGTAGAACAGGGGCAAGGTTGAGTTCCTACTTGGTTTGATGAAGCAGCATCGTTTTGGTTATTTTATACTGCATATATGTTTAGAAATTTTTGTAAACACTGTAGCCTTAGTGGCAGCAAGCTTTCCTTTTTCAGTACCACAGGAGGAATCGTCTAGTTCCACAGAGTGTATATCTCCTTGAGCTCATACATAATCAGTGTTCTCGTCAGTGCCATTTACCGTCAAGGTCCCAATATACTATCATTTCAGCCGCAATGCTTTTGATTCGAATGATATTCTATGCACCAGCGCTGATATGCTTTTGTTTCCCTCTTTCCTTTAAAAATTATTCTATTAAATAAACATTCTCTCACCTAATTCCAGGCCCTATCACTCAAACGACACCTTTTCTTGTCGCTTATTGGGTATGTAATTAAGATAATCTGGGATAATTATCCACCTGCTTAGACATGATCTTTTTTACCTGGCTTGACCTGACTGCCAGAAATTACATTGCTGTCAATGGAATTCCCACAGAAATTACATTGCTGTCAATGGAATTCCCACAGAAATTACATTGCTGTCAATGGAATTCCCACAGAAATTTCATCCAATATCCTTGAAAAAAACAAGTAAATAATTAAATATTTGTCACCCAGTCTGACATCAATTATGACAGTGGACATATCGAGGTACAGTACTAATAAAATGAATTTTTTTATCCAATTTTTCATCTTATAAACATATGAAGAAAGGAATTCTTCTTTGGAAACTGTTGCCATTTTTTTACTCTAAAATATTTTCGAGGTTGTTGTTGTATATTATACAACAACTGTGGTGAAGCAAAATAAGAAAAGCTTTAATATTATTTTTAAGTTTTAATGGTTAAAAAAAACACCGTATACATCTTGACTGGATACAATTTTATTTTCATAAGCCTCGTGTAATTTGATAAAATCTTTGTAAGTAAAATTCATATTACGAGGTAGTTAATTTTTGCATCATCAACAGAACAGTCATCATTGTCATCAGATGCATGCCACTGCTGCTGTTAATTATGATGATTATAATTGAATTCATGGCTATACAAATTACAATGATTATTATTGAATTTATGGCTATACAAATTACAATGATTATAATTGAAATCATGGCTATACAAATTACAATGATTATAATTGAATTCATGGCTATACAAATTACAATGATTATAATTCATAGCTATACAGATTACAATGATTATTATCAGAAATTGAAGTTAAAAAAACAACACAAATGCCGATTAATTTGTGCAGCTAGTTTTGCATTTACTGTATGCTTCTCCAAGCTCAAAATAATTTTAAAGAAACAGATGACATCTATATATTTATGAACAATTACATTATTGAATGAATTAAAAACACATTTCCAAAGCAGGACCTATCCCATGCTTGTAATTGATTCTACTTTTAATAAAGCCCATATTCTTACTCAGAATGATGCTTTGAACACAGTAGATTGTACGAAAGTAATAAATATAATTCTTTTCATAATATAATCCTTCAGTACCTAATATAGGCCTTACAATTAATAAATATTGGAGTCTCCTCAACTTCTCAAATAAAAACAGCGTAAATTTTTTTTACAAAACCAAATCAACTCTTGTTTATAGAAGACCTAAGAATGTGCAAGATTTTTTTATCAGAACTAAACCAGCCAAAAATATTTTTTAAAAATTTCATCGTCTAGAGGTAACAGACATCGGTGCTCTCAATATATAAATATTGCAGAAAGTATCTGTGTTTGTAGCTCTAATACAAAAGAATTTTTTTCTCGACTTTATAATGCTCACTGCTAGGGGTGAAATGATACACCTTTACCAAGCATCAATACGATTCTCGATACACAGCCTACGATACAATACATTATCGATACACATATCAAATTGATGGTCTTTTCATATTTAGAAGGTCTGTCAATGGTAGGGTATTGCCATTTGTTTTATGTGCTAACATATTGGGTGTATTTCCAGTATGCAGATTACATATTAACATAGACTTATCATCTGTTCATATGCCATTATCATCCTTGACAAGATATAAAAAAAATAAAAAAACAAAAGTACTTCCAAACAGATTAGTGATTTTTATTCAATTTTGTAGGCCATTTCAGGCTGCTCCATTCAATCATATGCATGACTCGTCCTGGTCACCACGCCCTTTGTTTTACATTGAATTAATGTTTTAAAACATCTTATTACCAATTTAATGTCTTCACTTAAATTTTGAAGGGATTACGGTGTTATCTTCAAAACAGAAGAAACAGTGCAATTTCCTTATGCAAGGAAATTCTTATCTCGAACAAGTCCAAGTATGGGAGCGGATATGACTAATAGCCAAATCCTTCACATTGTACTTCCTGCAGATGCAAATCAACTGCCGCGGCCACCGACATTTGTTTCTGACAGTGATAAAGGAAATTATTGACAATACCCACTCCCTTTCTATAAATTGACGAGGTGGCTATACCTCGTGCGGTTTGGAATCTGCCTCCTTGCCAATTCTGTGCTATTTTTTTTTTTTTTTAAATCAGGATGCTGATCACATATATCAACATAAAAGGAGATATTCCAAACGTATTCCCCATGTACTATTTAAGTACTTTACATATCATTTAAACAAGTTTGGGGAAATGTTTTAGAAATTGTCCAGGAATGGCTATTTTTGTAATTTCTGTGCCATGGTAATGCATAAATGATCAAATAAGCAAGGAATATTCAAATTTGGTGACGTCATTGAAATTCACCCATTAACTCATTAACCCCTGGAGATTCTTTTCATTTTCCCTGAAATGGGGGTAGGAAACGCATTTTTGGGGTTAATTCTGAATGCAGCAAAACACATCTGCTTAAGAAAGTTTTTCGTTTAGTCGGATGCTTAGGTGTATCAGAAACATTGTTTTTGATTGGCTATTATGCTCGCGCATGTGCAGAAGGGTAAAAGTTGGACTTCTTTTTTTTTTTTCTTTTTTTTTTCGTATTGGATCCCCGATTTTTGTGTCCTGGCCCCATTTTACTCCAAATCTCAAACTTATCCTACTTTTTGCAAAGGTTCATCTGTCTGTGTGCAGTTCGGACCGGTCTGCTTTAGATCTAAGGCCAAAAAGTCTAAAATCAGGACACAAACTCCGGTTCTGGAACTGGCAATTTTTTACCTAAAAAAAATCGGGTCTCAAAAACTGCATTTTTTTCGCTGTATTTTTTATTGCGAGTAGAAAGTCGACGTTATTTGGTATCATTGTAGAGCTACATCTGTCTACTTTCCTGAAATACCATCCACTTTAGTGTATCCTAAATGATGTTCACGTTACAGAGCTCGGAAGTAGGGTACAACCTCATGACGCGTAAACGTGGCGCCAGGGGTTAATGAGTTAATAGTCACTTTTGTGTGAAGTTTCTATGTTGATTTGTATCTATTTGGATAGAGTTTGGATGCCAATATTTCCGTTATGTCACGCAGTGAACACGCCACAGTTAGTTATGATTGGTGGTTATTGTTTTACCCTGGACTTGAACAAACAATAACCACTAATCAGAACTGCATGTAACATATTTCACTGCGTGACACACCGGATGTGTAGCCTTCAATTCGATCCAAGTAGACAAGATGCGATGCAACAGCTAAATTTCGCATAAAAGTGGTTATTAAATGATCAGTAAAGTACTTAAATCATACATGGGGAAGAAATCTGCAATGTCTTCTTTCCGTTGATATATGTTATCAGTGGCTGAAGATGCAGATGGGATAAACTAATTAGCATGGAATTGGGGCGGGAAAAAGGGGCAGATTTCGAACCACGTGAGTTAGTCACCTTGTGTTAATTTGTAGAAGGCGAGTGGATGTTGTCAATAGCTTTTATTTTTTACTGACAGAAATGAGTGCATGTACTTGCTACAGCTGTCTCAGATGAATTCGCAATTTAAAGAATGAAAAGCAAATGACTAAATAATTATTCACGTCTGCTGAAGATTAAAGTAACTTGCATAGAGTAAGTATCGTTTTGTATCGATTCTTCCCCTCTTGTATCGATATGGGTATCAATATAGAAAAAGTATCGATACATCGATATATCAACTGATGTAATTTATTTGATAACCAGTAATACATGTAACATGCAATATCTTGGACAAATACTTCAACATGTTTCAAAAGGAATGAATAATCACCATTTTCATATAAAAAATGTCTTAGATCATCAGTTCTCCTCAAGTGTTTCAATACATTTTGATACAAATAATTATTCTTTACGTGATTTTTTTTTTCATGCTCATCGTCATTGTGCATGAAGAGATTTATTCATCATTTACATATTTTGTATCTAAATGGCCTTGATAATAAAGCATTACATAAAATTGTATAGAATTTGACGAAAAGAATTGATATATTGTATACATTTATATCAATTAGATATTTATAATTGTATGTATCGCTGATTGTCTATATATTGTAATTACAATGATTGATTTAAAAATATAACAAATACCTACTTACTAATGATAATTGTTTAAATGAGGCAACACAGATGTAAAATCTGTAACCAGTTTCTCTTTATTGTCTCTTCAGACTGAACTAAAATCTATGTTTACCTCATTACATCCCTATTTTTTTCCAAGAGATCAACGTTATAAACAAAATGACATAAACAAAATGAGGTCATAGTGTGAATCATTCCGAGACGTTCTACCTACAGTTTATTTTAAATGTCATATAAAGGGGGAAGAAATAGGGAGGAAGGATAGTCATCGTTTTTATAACTGTTGCTACCCCCATTCTTTGATCCAACCATTGTATCTGATCAAAAATATTGTTCTTACTCTCTGTCTGTAGCCTCCAGCTTTATATGAGATTTCTGTGACCAGCATTGACTCCTGGGTATATCCTTGCTCCCTGGGGAATGACCTTTGGGTCATAACTTATAAACTGTTAATAGCCCCACCCCATATATATATATATATATATATATATATATATATATATATATATATATATATATATATATATATATATATATATATATATATATATATATATATATATATATACACATTTACTTGGCATTTCAAAGGAAATTAATTTATATGATCAGCATAAGTTTCAGTGCCTGACCTTCTGTATTATCCCCTCTCCTGGGGCTATGGAAACCATTGAGATTTCTGCCCTACCATATATACACTTTTTTAGCATGGAAAGACAAAGTCATTTATGCAACTAGCACTGGCACTTGAGTCTCTCACACCTCCCACACACCCCTAGAGACTTGCCCCTGAGTCATAACTTAGAAACTGTTCATAGCCCCTTCATACAAGTATATATAAACTTACACTTTGCATGAAAAGGGGAATTCATTTAAATTAAGCAACTAAAATACATTAGGCTGAGGCAGAAAAGGCAAAACATAGTGTTCCGCAGAACCTTTATTGATAACAAGTGATACAGAAATTACATTGAACAATTACTTTAAAAAGAGATTGAAAATTGTTGCAGAATGCACTCACCATGATACATTTTGTTATACAACATGCAAAAACAAATGAGACATAGAGACCTTTTGTCTCTTTTTTTCCCATCAGCATCAGTTTGTTTGCATTATTAGCACTTCATTAACAAAATATTTGGTGCTATCCTAACAATTCCCTTAGTGGGCAAAACACTATATTTCGAAGAAACCTTCCTTCACTAAACAGTTTTTAAAATTTTAAACGTGATTTTTCAGCTTTCAAAATACAGTGTTTCACAGAACTGTTGCATTAATCTACAGTTTCTTCATTTCAGACCTGAGTTTGTTAGCCTTAAATCAATACTATGGAGGATTCCCAAGACTGGCCAATAACAGGAGTTGTTGTGGTGGCTGATGCAACAAAGTGCCCTCCTGGTTATACAAGTGTAAGTACTCCTGGTTATACAATTGTAAGTACTCCTGGTTATACAATTGTAAGTACTCTGGCAGTAAAAAGGTTTAATATTCTCCCAAAGCCAATAAGCGGGAGGTGGGTGATCTTTACACCTTCCTGTCAGCTCCATTATTTTCCATAAACCTTCATAGCCCCCACTATGCCTTAATTCATGTTGGCCCTACCAGCCAACTATCCCACAGCAAGTGACTTTTTTTTTTCTCACAGGCTAGCTACTTTTGCAGTCCATATCCGATCTAGCTAGTTAATTTTTAAGGGTTAAAAAACCTTCGTTTTTTTTTTATTTGTGATTCATAACGAAAAATCTGCCAAAAGTTTCAACCTGATTTCTTTCAGGTTGTGATTTGTGTGCTTATTTGTGGAGTCAAATTTTGGGCTATTTACAAAAGAGTGATGTAAGCAGCAATATGATTGATCAATAGAATCTAAAATAAAAACCAATCAAAGCATATTTAACTGAAGTTATGTTTGACTGAACTTCTTGCAAGACGGTTAACAGTGTGAGCATCTTCATTTGGTCCCTTCCATATGTCCGTCCCGAGAAGCTTCTTAGCAAAATTGTGCAAAAATCACTCTCCATAGACATATGAAATTTGGCTGCCATATTTATATCTCTGTGTAAATGACCTGGTTAGATTTTCAGGCTGGTAGACTACAGCAGATGTTGAATTTTGTACAGATGTTGAAACATTTTGGGTCTGGGATCTTTTAGACGAAAACGTTATAATATGTAGCACAATTAAGCAAAAAAACCACTTGAGGTAGACAAAGTAAATTTGGTAGGCATATTTGTATCTATCTATAGATCACCTGATTAGATTCTCAGCCCATTACAGCAGGTTTTCAATATTTTGCGTAATTTAAATTTTGGGACTTAGTCTTTTTTCTTTACAGAAACCTTGTTAGCAGTGAGTAAGCAAAACCCATTGTTGATAAGGTGGAGCATATCATTTAGTATTGCTAGGCAACATTGCTGAGTGACAGTGACATTGTGCATGAGTTAAACAGGTACTGCATCTTTAGTGCCTGAGCAGCCAACCAATAAAAGAGTAATAATACTGTTCACAACATGGTGGGTATATAATATACTGTTTACATTACTCTTTTTTGTGGCTTTTTTGTAGTCTTCCTAACAAGGTTTTCAACAAGAAAGGAAAAAAGGCTAAGTTTCAAAAATGAAAAAAAAAATTAAATACTGTAGTATCATTTATTTTCGTGGGCCTCAGTTTTCGTGGTTTTGTATTTAAAAAAAAGGGAGCCCATGCAGCTAACAACACTAAGCTAATCGGTTATTAAAGTACATGTGTATGACCTTTCCTTAAAACATTGTCCTAACTTTCTGAAGACCATGGCATTAGCACAGTGGCTGAAGAGTGGTAAAATTCAACTTAGATCCAGTCGGTTTGGATAATGTCATCATTCCACATGTGAACCGAACACGTGACCAGCTGCCCCATGCTCATTACAATTTGCAATCAGTGTCAACATTTGATGTGTTCAGAGCCCATCAAATTGCGAAGATGCTAACTAAATTGAAAAACAATAGAATTACTCCTCTGTTTGAGCCTGCCTTGTGTATAAACCAACTTCAACCACTAGACTTTACTTAAACCCTTGTGAATCAAGCCAATTCATGCTGAATGGATAATTGCGGCTCTCGCCAAAATGTGTGAATGATTGGACCTGATTATCCATGGCTTTATGAATAACGGACTTGTTTAATTCAACAATTTTACAATTATTTACCAGACAAACATTTGTGTGTACCAACCAACGTGGTTGACGTGATGTTGATTCAGTGGTTTTGTCTGAAAATCAGTTCAGTGTGAGCTTCAATAATCTGCGGTAATTAGTGTATATACAGTGTTTCTTTAGTAATTGTGCTTCAAGAAATAGTTTTAATATTTTACAGTCATGTTGTTCATTGGGATTAAGCATGCATGGATAAAATGAGATGAGCTTTCACAAGGATTTAAATTTTTCAATAACAGTTTCACTTGAATAAAGAATCAATTTGAAAAAGTATTTTCTCTAATTTTCATTTACAGTATAATTTCTTATTCTTTCTTTCATTGTCAGTAATATCAGTGTTTGAAAACCTTACGCTATTTCTCATTTTTCTCTCTATCCTAACTTATCACATTTTGATTTAAGGCAGTGAGTGGAAATTACAGCTGCCAGATACCGTATAGATACATGTGCATTGAAACAATATATAAAAATGCTTTAGGATTCCTTTTTTAAAGGGTTAAGCAAAGGCCACATATAAAAGCAAATATTTGTGTAAAAGCTAATATTTGTTACCAGATTACAGAAATGATGCTGATTTATCCAATAGCTTTGTTGATCTCTAGGAATCAAACAGTAAAAAAAAATTAAGGATGACTAATTTTTCATTGGGTCTTTAAATTTGTGTGTCAGGGCAACAACAAAATCCACGAAAATTGGCACCCCATGAAAATTAGTGATACTACAGTAAAATGAAAAGATTCAAAAGGGATTTAAAGAAATAAAAAATCATTTAAATGGCATGAACAATCTATTTATGCACAGGAACAAGCTCCCAAAGGATGAGGTGCACTTTGATGAGGAAACTACCTTGACAAAGCACTTTTGCTTAAATGCTCACATAGACTGATGCATGTATCAGCTGTGTATAGCTCTACTACCTGAGTACATGATCACCTGTAAACCTGTTATAAAGCTACACATACCATATGTACTCACTTATAAGCTGAGTCCAAAAACAAACAACATAGACCCTGATCTGCCGTCACATAATGCATAAGCAGATCATGTTCTATGTTTATTTTACTGATTACTCATAACAAACTGCATAGACCCAGATCTGCCAGTGCATTATGTGATGCAGATCTGGGTCTGTGCAGTTTGCAGTTAAACTCAACTTATAAGAGAGTATAGACAGTGCCCCTGTGATTTATCATTAAAATTACTGTTTTTTCAGGAGATTTTTGGGAGAAAAATTTACCCAGGTGCTCCCTTGCACCTAAGGGTAAATATTGTTTTATGGTTGGGAAAACCCTCTATAAAATTACAAAAATTCACAAAATGTCTTTTAAAATTCATTCTATAAGTTGAAAATAAATCTGTAATTTCATTTTGGGGACATTTTCAAGAAGTTCAGAGTTGATTTATGAAGAATATATTTAAATATTTTGTGTTCTTAAAATTTAACTTTTGGATTTAAAAACTGGCCTCTTTAGGGGCGAAATGCCTTAAAAATATATATTTAAAAAACGTCAGTCTAGTACTTAAATTTATCAGTGTCAAGCCTTCCCGTGATATTTTGTCTTCTTGAAATTTAACTTTTGGGTTAAAAAACCCATCAGAAACAATCAGTCTAGTACTTTGATTTATCAGTGTCAAGTTTTCCCCTCCCCCTCTCCCCTCATGCTACAGATGCATGAACAGATCGACAAACAGGATCATCAAATCAAGATGCAAGCTGTGAGGCTTAATAAATACACAGTTTTGTTACATTGTATAATATTACTCAGACAATTATTTTCATATTTGTTTTAATAACAAATTAGAGTAGATATCCTGAAAGTAGCCCTGGTGTCAGTAAATATATTATGATGCAGTTGATGCAAGAGGTTCATGCTCAGTCCACAACCAGATGCATTTATGAGTAAATGAATGATATTTTAATTTCCAATGTTGTATCAGGAAAATACATGTACTTAGTAAATGTAAATATTTATTTATAAAATGTTTGAACTAACATTTTATTGCCAAAAATAGTTGTACTGTACAACCAAAGTAACCAGAATGTGACCAAAACAAGTCTTTCTGTGTATTGTTAAAATTGAGGAAACTAAAAATACACAGTCTGCAGTCTATCCTGTAGTTAGCATACATGTGACAGAACAGAGAAGTCAGCTTAGGTCAAATCAGGAAATTTGCAAAATTTATTCAGGAGTTTTTACTTCAAAAGAAAAGGATTTTCAATGAGACAGGCGAATTTTTCATTGTGGCACATGTCTTTGACTTTCTTAACCCAGTGAGGACCCGAAGCTTGGATCACTATATGAGTAGTTTTCATCCATTTGTATGAGAACTTTCGTGTGATTTCCAAGTCAGGGAACATTATTTTGACTAGATTTGAAAAATGATCTGCTAACATAATTGAGAGATTATATTTGGCTATAAAGTTGGCAAACAGTATCTCAGCATGTATATCTTTATCCACGTTGGATGCAGATTCTGCGAACATGGATTTCAGTGATGGCATATTTGTTGTCACATTTAATGTGCTTTCATTAGATGGGATTTCTGCATGACGTATAATGTCATTCTTGCCACTGTAGCAGATTTTAAAATCAGCTTTACAGGAAGGGCAGAAAGCATATTCATGTCCCTTGAACTTGATTCCAACCACTGAAAGTCCCTGTTCCATCCACCACTGAATTTAGTGTGATATTTAGGTTGCTTAGATTTGGCATTTTAGCATTGGGAGATAACGCACACTTGGAGATCTTGACAAACTTTAAACACTGAAGCCAAATGGACCCTGTTTTATGCCACTTGAGCTCTTTAGTAATCCAACCATAACCAATTAGCATCTTTAATCCTGTCTGAATTGCTGTTGATCACACATAGTAGACTCTAATGGATCTTGACAACTTTATGCACCGAAGTTGAACCTACCCTGCGGAGAGAATCAAAGTAATGTTAATTGTTTTATGCTGATTGAGTTCTTTAGTAATCCAACCATAATCAATTAATGTCTTCAATCCTTTCAGAATTACTTCTGATCACACATAGTATAATCCATGTTAACAAACCTTAGACACTCGAGCCAACCGACCCTGCCAACCGACCCTGCCAACAGAATCAAAGGGATGTTAATTGTTTTATGCTGCTTGAAATTAGCAACTAAATTCTCTTGCCCTGCTTAAGCCAGTTCACAGTCACATGATCACAGGCAGTATTACCGTAAATATACTACACTGGAAGCATGGTGTGAAAAAAATGGAAAAAATTACATTTTTCAATAATAATTTTGTGTATGTGGGAGATTTCAGTGAGTGATGGGAGGGATGAGAGACACCCCTCATCTCAGGAGAAAAACCCTTCTGGCTGGGAGGTTCACATGTATGAGTTAGTGACTCTTTAAATAGTGTTTTAAGGACAAACAGACACTTTGCTTTGTAGACCTGAATTGGGAGACTAAGAAAATTGTGTGAAACTGGGGGCACTTTTAAACACCTTATTACACTTAGCTTTTTTTACAGTTTAAACTGTCTCAGTATTTTCACACACAATGCAGTAAGTTTAGTTGAGCATGTGTGTGCCCTGCTTGTATGTGTGTTATTTGTTTTTATCACATGACTGCTGTTTTATTTACATGTATGTAACATGTGCAATAACACCTCACAACAAATGATGTCATAATATTATGCAAAGGAAAAACATAACAACCAAGGCATCCAAATGTATTTCAAAGTTATTTCACAACACTATTCTGTGGTTTGGTCAAATAAATCAGTATTTTTTGTCATGAGATGAAATTTATGAAACTTGTAAAATAATTTCAATCTTTTGCTCACCAAGCCTTGCAAAAGATAGAAATTATTCGACTCATTTCATAAATTTCATTTGAAATTAGCACTCATGTAAGATCCTCAATATGTGTGTATGTTTGAAGAGAGAGAGAGAGAGAGCAGGGGGGGGGGGGGGAGGAGAGATTTTGAAGTTGCCCACCAACAATATCAGGAATCAGCTACAGTCACACATAAATATTGGGTCAAATGACTTGGAAAGACTAATGTCATTTGTGTAAATTTTCTTTACAAACACTGATTATCAAACAGCTGAGCATTCATCCAAACAACAGAGGAAGTTTGTGGGCAGCTTTACAAGGAAAATATAAATATTAGCCAAAAGCTTGTTGCTTTTAATTTTTAATGTTGATTAGAAATTATAAATTATTATTTATATTCGTCCTAATCAGGATTTACCTCATAACAGCTCAGAGATTTTGGATAATTGTTCATAGAAAGAAAAATTAGAAATCCATTAAAAAAATTTGTTTTTGCCCAATGTAACACTTAGTAAAAAATGTAAACAATTTATAAACTTGGTTAATCTATCAGAATTCCATCAGCTGTTATCTTGCCCAAAAATATCACTTTCAAGAGATACTGACAGTATATTGTGAAAATGGAATGACAGCTAAATAATTTAAACATGGGTTGGTACACGAATGTTTGATATGAAACTCAAAAAAGAGATTGAAGCCATCGCAAATATATGCACTTTTTTAGATTCCCTCACCCCACTCCTATCCCTGGATCTGCATTCAGCATTAGAAATATTTTTATCATCTACTCATCCTCGTCAAACATCATGATGATGCTCAGTCAATAGGTGTAGATGGAGTTCAGGATAAGCATGCATTTATGGTTATAGGGTACAGATCTTGATAGCTTCCCAGTTATGACCCAAAAGCAGAGCCCAAGATAGTGAGGACAGACACATGAGCATGACCCAGGGCAGTATTGGTTTAAAAATAAATGTAACTGTCTACTTATGAAATATTTTGAAAGATAAAAAACATTAATCACAGCAAAAGTACATTGAATTATATCAAAATATATAAAAATAAGGATATGACATAATCACATCCCTCACCCTTTTCCCATTTGGGTGGGATTTATTTTGATATGAAAAAGTGGCTCCCAATCTCTAAACATTAAATATAGCAAGTTTCATCAAATTCCTTTTTGGGAATTTTGGAGTCATGGGTTTGCACAAAAAACTTTCCCTTTGAGTTGATGTTGCTGCTACCAATGGCAATTCCATAGCCCAGCTATCCCGGACAACTAAAAATCCTTGTTGGGCAAGTAAAATTTCATGTTAGTAGCCTAATCTTTACATAGACAAAAGAACAAAATTTTGAACTTGGAGACTATTTTCCCACATAATTCTTGCCAGGTCAGTAGTTCAGCATTGGAATTATTTCTCACTGCTTGGTCTTGCATTTTTCTCCAACAAAGGTGAGACAAACAAACAAACAAACAAACAAACAAACAAAAAAACAAACAAACAAACAAACAAATAAATAAATAAATAAATAAATAAAATTAAAAAAAATTAAAAAAAATAAAATAAAAAATAAATGAATAACGTAAATGGAAATTAGCATGTATACTCTTCCAGCACCGCTGATCTCGGGGCAATGAAGTTCCTTGAAAAAGAAAAATCATTAAATTTTCTGTTTGGAACAGCAGTTACACATCAAAACTTATTAATATTTTCCATTGATGGGATATTAGTCTCTCCTTGAGGATATCATCCAATTTGCATTTGTCTTTATTTTTAAGTTAACATTATTTTTTTAGACCTGCACACTTCAGAAAAATGGCATATTAAGACTGAACACCATAGCAATGCTATTAAGACTGAACACCATAGCAAGGCTATTAAAATTGAACACCATAGCAAGGCTATTAAGATTGAACACCATAGCAAGGCGATTAAGATTGAACACCATAGCAAGGCTATTAAGATTGAACACCATAGCAAGGCTATTAAGATTGAACACCATAGCAAGGCTATTAAGACTGAACACCATAGCAAGGCTATTAAGACTGAACACCATAGCAAGGCTATTAAGATTGAACACCATAGCAAGGCTATTAAGATTGAACATTGGAGCAAGGTTATTAAGATTGAACACCATAGCAAGGCTATTAAGACTGAACACCATAGCAAGGCTATTAAGATTGAACACCATAGCAAGGCTCTTGGAATTAAGAGCTGAGAGCTGCTGTTTCAAGATGTTTGAAAGCCCTGATTGAAGACTATGCTATGAATTATAAAAAGAGACAATAGATAGACTTGTAAAAAAAAATCAGATCTTTTACATAAATATATTTAGCAAATGATAATTATTTAGGAAAAGGAAAGAATAAATTCCTCTGCAGCTATAGTAGTTACGTGGTATAAACTCAAGATAGAAGGTTTGAAAAAAATGTAATTCAAGCTTTGAATATATTATTGGAGTTTTCAGCAAAATTTTACATCTTGTTCATTCACTAGGCTGCAAATTTTCTCTGCTGTTAGAGTTATTTCTCTGCTGTTCAGTAATCAGTGTTACCAGATTATGTGTACTCAAATAAACAATCCTCTGCATACATTTGGATATTGTCATTTTAATGTCTGGCTTAAATTATTTCAATCAAATTTTTGCCAAATTGCTATGTGCACCCTATGGTCACACATTAGTAGATGTATATACAACAGAGAAAACTTGTAATTTGCTATAATATTAGTTATAAGGCTTATGTAGATCAAACAGTGTTGCTGTAAGATTTGAGGAATTATTTTTAAAATGTGATATTAATAGAAACAGGAACAGAAATTATTGGGAATAGGTCACTAGTCTCTGTCAAAGCTAAAGTTTTGTGAAATTCTTCATTTTTACATTTATTTTTAAAACTTTACTTTTAATTGGCACCATGTAGGCATCATTGTGCTGAGGTGCCATTAAACACTGATACAAACATACATACATACTGTAGCAAATCATTGTGTCAAGATGCAATCTCATGTAATATCCTGAACTAAATCCTCAAAAAATGTTGTGAATAATACCAGCGATAATTTTTTTTTTAACAAATGTTAAACTTTGCATTTTAAACTTATCAAAAGTTTTTAAATAGCACATATGTCCCTTTGATAATACTTTAATATTTTACTTTACATGTGTTTTTATCCAAGGACCAAAGAGTCTGAATGAAAGAATTCTTTCATTAAACATTAAAACATTTATTAAATCCAGTTTCATGAAGATACAACTGTCTGTTGATTATGATCAGTATATTGATCGTTTATGGCAAGAACTGTTTTTTTTTCTTCCATTAAGATAGCTTCCATTACCTATAAGGAGTGGAAATGATGAGAACGTCACTTACACATAAGAACAAAGCCATATGTAATGAATAGTAGCTGTGGAAAAGAATGTTTATTCAAGTGGACTAGATCTTTACTCGGCTTCATTGCTCTTTTACTTACATCAATAAATTCTATACCACTCTTACGGGAATGCCTCTCTCTGAATATCAACACTTCCTACTATGGAATTTTCATCCTTATAAAAATACAGATGATGAGCAGGAGGACGATGATGATGAATGCAACTGTGATACCACAACCACCACTACCCTCATTACTACTACTATGACTACTACTAGAATACGATTGATAATAACTGCATTATAATCATGATGTTCATGATTGTTGTCAAGCCCACATTAATGGGAAAGCAAGACATATCAGTCACTTTTCTTGGAGCAGCATCATTGTCAGTTTTTTATATAGTTTGGGTTAAAGTTTTCAGAAGCGTATATTTCATCAACCCCTTGATACAGTCTCATCATACTTGGGATTAATGATCATGAAGCTAAGATCAGTCATTCTGTGACACGCTCACTTTTTTACCTTGGAAAATTTGTCAATAGAAAATTTGCGTTAAGGTTTTGGTTGAATTTTTTTTTATTTGCTTATATTTCTAAAACCCGTGATGGATTTTGTTCATAATTAGGATGAATCATTATGAGGGGGTCCCAGGTGGCCGAGTGGTCTAAGGCACTCACCTCTACAGATCACTCACACATCTCACCTCTGTCCATGTGAGTTCAAGTCTCGGCTCAACCAATGTGGGCATGTTAGAAAGCTTGCCAGTAGCTTCCATGGGTCAGCAGTTCTTCCCAAAGTCTTCTCGGGTTCTTCCTTCACCAAATATACTGGCTGCCATATATAGCTTATCATGTGCTGAAAAATGGCGTTAAACCCCACAAAGCCAAAGCTAAAGCCAATGAATCATTATGAAGCTGAGACAGTTGATTCTTTGACAGGGTCACATGTTTTACAGCAATGCTTGTATCATGGGATTAATATGCAGGCCCTGGCCTTCTTATTATTGTCTGATACAAACATAGACGAGGATGAGGATGTTTTTTTAATACAGTGTTCTTTACAAGAAAACAAACAGTTATAGCACTATTTAGTTTTCTGCTCAGGAGGAAAAAAAAAAGGGAAAGAAGAACATTTTACAATGAACACATCACCCATTGTTTTGAAATCTTCATTTTATGTGATACAAGAAATATGTACCATAGCATACATGTATGCACTTAACATGTGTTCAGGCACATACTTTGGCATACATGTGTTCAGGCACATACTTTGGCATACATGTGCAAGAATATCTTTGGATGATGAGTATTGGAAGTCTCCAGAATTGTATATCAACAAACTTGTGTAAAGAAGTCCAAGGCTAAATTGCTGTTTTTTAATTCCAGATTGACAAAACCTTTGACAGGCGTGAAGAAGCAGACCTGTGGAGGGATGGATTGTTTGGGAGACGAGTCACAAGATTTCTGTGTGTAGAGAGATCTGCACCACAGTCGGTTTGTACTTTTTTAATGCACCACCACAAATACAGAAAAGGCATGGTGTTATCATTGTCCATTGTAAATCTATTAGTCCATCCATCTGTCCATGTAAGTTTTTCATTTATGTCAATTTTCAGGCACTAGGGTGGTGCAGTTATGCCCATAAACACATTTCTAGTTTCATGATCTTGGTACTAAATATTTGATATAGCTGATTACCGGTAGTTAGGAAAAGTATCAATGTAAGATAAGGGTAATTGGTCTTGTGGTTGTGGATTAGCAAAATGTTTTTGACCTAAAAGAAATATATTTAGAATGTTTTTTGTGGAACTCTCTTCCACGTATATTTAGGGCTGTTCCAGTAAAATATACTTGTTACCCAGGGTAGGCAGTTTTAATGTGGAGTTGTGATGTATATATGCAATTTACAATTTTATATCATTTTCATATGAACTCTTTGAGCAATCAGAGTACCCTGGCATATATTTTATAAAAAGCGCCTTCCCTGGTTACCATATATGTTTAAATGGAACAGCCCTGATATCCTTTAATAGAGAAGCAAAACAAAGTTCATGTCTACACATGTGCCTATAGTAATCATTGACTATAGTAATCATTGCCTATAGTAATCATTGCCTGTAGTAATCATTGCCTATAGTAATCATTGCCTATAATCATTGCCTGTAGTAATCATTGCCTATAGTAATCATTGCCTATAGTAATCATTGCCTGTAGTAATCATTGCCTATAGTAATCATTGCCTGTAGTAATCATGAATAGTTCCTTGATGATGTAGAATGGACCTGATGCTCTCTATTGCATATTGTAAGCTAATGGAGGTAGGAGCCAGATTGGCTCAGTGGTTAGTGTGCTGGAATCATGACTGAAAGAGTGTCAGTTTGAATCCTTCCATCATATCAGTCCATGCTGGAATCATGGCTGAAAGAGAGTCAGTTTGAATCCTTTCATCATATCAGTCTATGCTGGAATCATGACTGAAAGAGAGTCAGTTTGAATCCTTCCATCATATCAGTCCATGCTGGAATCATGGCTGAAAGAGAGTCAGTTTGAATCCTTTCATCATATCAGTCTATGCTGGAATCATGACTGAAAGAGTGTCAGTTTGAATCCTTCCATCATATCAGTCCATACTGGAATCATGACTGAAAGAGAGTCAGTTTGAATCCTTCCATCATATCAGTCCATGCTGGACTCGTGACTAAAAGAGAGTCAGTTTGAATCCTTTCATCATATCAGTCCATGCTGGAATCATGACTGAAAGAGAGTCAGTTTGAATCCTTCCATCATATCAGTCCATGCTGGAATCATGACTAAAAGAGAGTCAGTTTGAATCCTTCCATCATATCAGTCCATGCTGGACTCGTGACTGAAAGAGTGTCAGTTTGAATCTTTCCATCATATCAGTCCATGCTGGAATCATGACTGAAAGAGAGTCAGTTTGAATCCTACCATCATATCAGTCCATGCTGGAATCATGACTAAAAGAGTGTCAGTTTGAATCCTACCATCATATCAGTCCATGCTGGAATCATGACTGAAAGAGTGTCAGTTTGAATCCTTCCATCATATCAGTCCATGCTGGAATCATGACTGAAAGAGAGTCAGTTTAAATCCTTCCATCATATCAGTCCATGCTTGAATCATGACTGAAAGAGAGTCAGTTTGAATCCTTCCATCATATCAGTCCATGCTGGAATCATGACTGAAAGAGTGTCAGTTTGAATCCTACCATCATATCAGTCCAGGCTGGACTCATGACTGAAAGAGTGTCAGTTTGAATCCTACCATCATATCAGTCCAGGCCTGCTAACATGGTTTGTCCTTGGGAAATGCACTTTACTCCAATTGCCTCAACACTAAACAACCTACTAGTGTTGCTGTGACATAAAAAAATGCCACACCTAACCAAACCTCTTTATCTTCCATGGAGATGTTCAAACCTGTCCTAACAGTCACCTGTGTTCAGCAGTCCCCTGGTCACAACCAAACAAAGGTTTCACCCTGCCATAAGTGGTCACTGGAGTGTACCATCAGTGACCGCTCCTAGTATGCAAATTAAACACTTCTTTTGTTTGATGAGCAGGGCATTGTTTAGATAAAGGTATTTCATGTGACTCTATGGTTAAGCATTTCATATCTCGATTGTACTTACTGTACTCCAGTCATGCTGTCAGTCAAACTTAAAAGTCTCAACATGTCGGCTTCGAAAGCAAGGTTTTTTTTGGCCTTACGTAAGAGAATCGAAGCAATTCATTTGCGGATAGTGGAAAAAGTAGTTGTGTAGTTGCTGCAGAAATGGGAGTTGGGCAAACTCAGATCCAATGGATTATTAAGCGTAAGCAAGATATTATGGCTAATTGTGAGAACAACATTAATCTGGAGTGTAAGAGATTACGTACAATCACACCAAATTATTTTTCTCTATTAATAGAATGAATCCATTAATTGTTATTTTAAGATTTTGAATTAAAGCTATCTCCAATGAAAAAATGATCTCCGAGTAGAGATACATGTACATTGCACTTGTGATATCCCTTACGGTTTATATGCTTCTAACAATAGCTGCCGGAAGCTTCTTTTCATTCCCTAATCATCAAAGGTCTCTCACAAAAGCCGAGTGTCTTTTGATCTTGGTGGGTTTGAGCAACTGCTTAATCCATCAATTATTTGAAGTGTGAACACTTGTTTTAATGCCTAATTATACCAGCTGGCATAACAAAAAGTCAGTCCTGTGTTTGACAATCACAGGTAAACTGTAAATTAGTAATTTTATTTAGATGCCGTTTCTACTGATAATGAGATTATAGTGTTTGCATGTGTGTGTGAGAGAGAGAGACAGAGAGAGAGAGGGAAAGAGAGTTGTATAAATGAGTGCATGTACACAGTTGTATTGAGTTTTATTGATTTGATGGTGTATATATCTTATCGTGATAGCATACCACTACTACTGCTACTACTAATGCTAATGCTATTTGGTGCATAGTGCATGTATTTGTCATGAACCAAGTTTGAGAGCTGAACCTGCCTTCAGAGGTCACCTGTCTACAAAGGCCACTTTGGCCTTTTCCCATGGGTGGTTGCTGTAGTCAGGTTTGACTGTACATATATCACAAATGACATACGCAGTTCTTGCTGCCTATTCTATCATTAGTATTGGAACAATTGTAACAAATGTTGGCATAATGGTTGCAATGCCATTCTGGCATAAATTACCAGATTCAATAGAATTCTTAAACTTTCTCCATAAAAGAAAGATATAAAATAATACTAAACTTGTAAAAGTCTTCAGATATTTGCCAAAGTTGGAAATAATGAGTACATTAAGTGTACTCATGGAGTAATTATATTCTTCAACACAGACTTTGGGAATCATGTAAAGTTTATTAAATTCTTATTTTTTTATCAAAGTCAGTTTTTTAAAGAAAGAACCAAGATATGGATTGTTGGCTTCATTCCATAGTGTCTGTTTGATTCTCATTATCACAAATGTGAAGTCAAGAAAACTATTTTTAAAAATCTCAATTCAACGGAGAAAATTGGTTGGTAAATTTGAGTGAAATCAGAGGCAGTACTGTAGGTACCAGCATGTGAGTGATGTCCAACTGCAAACTACATAGTCCCTGATCTGCCATCACATAATGTACCAGCAGATCAGGGTCTGATGTAACAGTTGCTAAACAAATTAGTATTAGCAAAGGGAATAGACCAGATCTGCTGTCATATTATGCAATGGCAGATCTGGGTATATATACAGTTTGCAGTTGGATCCAACTTATACACGAGTATATACGGTATTTACAGTAAAACCTATACAAGATAGCCACCTTTGAGACTGACTAAAACTGGCTGTAATATGGAGGTGACTGTTACGTGGAGGTTAGTTTTTTATGTAATGTATTGTGTTGGGTCTTGAAAAATATGCCTGTTTTATAAAGGTGGCTGTCTTAATGAGGTCCAGTCTGTTGGAGCAGGTTTGACTGCAATGAAATCTTCCAAAAATATAATTTTTTCAACCCGTTTATGTCTTCCATCAGTTGATCGCCATCAGGGTTTATCTGTTGTCTCACATGCAAATGGCGAGACATAGGCGTCACTTTTCTGCAGGCAGCAATAGTGGTGGCAGCATCAACATTACGATTATGTGTCAAAGTTTTTCAAAGTCATGTTTGTTCTACATCAGTTGCTGTATTCAACTGAAACATTGTTATAATATTATATCTCTAAAGTTGGTACCCTAATATACAAAGGTTTTCTGTCTCACCTGCTTAAGCAGAAAGCTGCATCATTATATATAATGCTGTTTACTGACCAGACACCGCATTTCATGGAACCTTTGTAAGTTTATCAAGGGGATGGTGAAAGTCTCTTGATTTTAGGGGTCCGAGGTCAAAATTTCCTCAAGAAACGGGGTAGGTTTATCGTTGTCGAGCTTGACATCAGCTAGCGATGACTTTGGTGTCCATCTGTCTACATCCTAGAGTAACCTCAATGTTAAAAGGTTTTACTTAGCTAAATTAAAGGCGGGATAAAAAAAATGGGGTGCTCTTGTTAACTTTAATTTGTTGTTGAAACCTGTGTATTATATTACAGGGAAAAGATGTTCTAGTAGATGTGACCATCATACAAGAAAAAGATCCAGTGCCGGCAGGGTTTACAGTTGTTGATTACACACATGATACAAGTAAGGCAGGCCTAGAATTTAACATAAATTTCCATGTAGGCAGAAGGACTATTAGATTGAGAAATTTACTCGTCCTGTTCAATCTTCACTAGTCCTTTCCACAAAATAATGTTTGACACATATCTAGATTAACAACACTTTTATTTCTTAAATATCACAATTATTCATAGTTCAGAAGCATAAATCTTTTCTTAGAAAACCACCAAAGCTGCTTGAAATATGCGCTACAACTTCGCAAGATAAACAATTACTAATTATCCAGAAATTAACTGTAAAAAAAGGATAACCGGGAAAACATTTTTTTGAAAGTCCCATCATCTGGAAAAAACAACAAAACAAAGCAATAATTTAAAGGGGGAAAAAGACAAAGACCTCATTTACCCAGCTTATTATAAATCCTAACTTCTAAAACAAACGATTTCAGGCAATACCCATTATACTACAGTGAAAGCTGAGTAGAAGATCTCTCATTATGATAGTATCAGCATTATGTGGGTTTTCACAACATATACAAACAATACAAACCTTTGAATGGAATATATGTCTTTATTCTTGCGAATCCTTTAAACACAGAATGATAAATCATAATTAGAATGTTGATGACTATGGCACTACAATGGCAGTTTGACAAGTATACAAGTCTGGTTGACAGTCTTTGACACACAACATTACCCTTATAAATCAAAGACAACCGGGAAAGATTTATAAGAGCCTTGTTTTGAAATATAATAAGTCAAATCCTAATTGTTCTCACCTTCTAGGGAGTAATCAGATCATGGGGATTTACACAGTTAGCTCATAGAGAACTTGGACATCGTCCAATCATTTAGATTTTTAAAAATTACCTATGATACCATAAATATATGCTGACTGGCAACAAATGAGACTTTACTAGCCATCGGACTATTAAAATTATAAAAGCTACTAGTCCGATGGGAAATTTACTAGCCTCAGGCTAGGGAACTACTGCAAATTTTGAGTCCTGTAAGAAGATTTTTTTCGTTTATCCTAAATAGGTACAGTGTGAATTGAGTACAGTTTGTCCATGTGAAAAGCCTGGTTAGATTATTATTTTTTATAGAAAAATACATGCACAGCATTGTTGGATGGAGGGGGTGTTTTACTATGGCCATATGCATTTACACCTCTTTCCTTGTTTTAGTAAGCCTGGATAACTTGTGAACCCACTCATAATGCCGAGGGAGGTATGGACCTCATTTTTTTTCTAATAGAATGGACAAACAGTAGGCTCCTATTTTGTTTAACATTAAAAAATTGCAATCTAATTTGGTAAATGAAAGCGCAATATATTGCTCGCTTTATCACTGAAAATGCCTGGTAGTACAAGGAAATTTTGAATCATCGTCATGAAATTCACAAATTTTAATAAGAGATCATATTTTGTAAGATTTTCTTTAACAAAAAGTATTTTCTCAATTAATAATACTGGTGGCAATACTATATGAAATAAAAATACCAGTTCAAGAAGTTTTTGTTAAGTAAACTTTGTGTTTAATTTTATCTTTAAATTGGGTTTCAGTGTAATAATCATAACTGTGACATGTCCTTATCTATTCATATGTGAAAAGAGTCAGTTGACTGTCATGGTGATGCCCACGAGCATTTCCATGAGAACCTAATTAAATGCTTTCTCAGTGGCTAAGCTGACTTTCATTTGAGAACTGTTCAGGACTTATGACCGTTCAACATGATGACACAAGCTGATTAACAGACAAGTTGCCTCCAGCCGATTTCAGTACTTGAATGGCACGGTAACACTTGGATATAGGTTAGCCTTATTTCTTGTAGACAACTCCCAAGTTTTTGCATTTGGCTAATGTGTGATTGTTCTTCAAACTTTGCAGTAATACATCCAAAAATACCTTGCAAATTCTAATTAAAGGTACATATTTATGATTTTTCTTTTTATTTTCGGTCTGTATTTTTTATTTTGTTTTTGTTGATCTGAGTGTAGAGTTCTGGGACAGTGCAGCTGCTGTATGTCAACTGTGTTGATTAGTACAAGCAACATGGAGTTGTACTAAGTCATCATTGCCACATGCTATTGATGTGGTTTCATTTATATTAGCTCTTTCAAGGAATTAACTTCTGCAGCCATACTGGTGCTTTTGGCTCAGGTGTTTTAGAAACGTAATTCTATCTTTGAAGCTTTAGTTCATATGTCTTTGTTTATTATGGATACACATGGCTTGATAAAGAGGGGAAGGTAACTGCAACTTTACTGATGCACAAATTTATGAGTACTGCATGTCAGCTTGATTTATATTAAAAGTTTATCATCAATTTATTAACTATAAATTTTCTGACTTTGTAAGATATAACATCCAATAATATTAAAATCCATTATACAGATATTTTTGTAGGACAATGGATATTATAATCATCATGAATCATCAATAGTTTTTAGCATTACCCCCCACCCCCACCCCCCAGTCATTGTTGTCTCTCACTCTTACTTATGCTGCAGTTAGTGTTTATTGACCCTGTTGATCACAAGTTACTAAGTGAGAGAGGTGTATTAACATTGGATTTCACAGATCATTCATGCCCAGGTGTGTTATTCATATACTTTTTTGGGCCGCACAAAAAACAAATGAGACTGCATCCCACATCTTATGTCTATTGAATGAAAATATGCAGTTGTGTTACTTTCTTCCATCTTAATAAAAGTTATCTGTAATTGTACTGTAATCATAAAGTATGTTCTCTCATTTAGTTCAAAAAATGATAGATTAGCGATTATGAACAAGAAGATTAGGACTATTGGTCAGCTGTTAGGATATTACAAAATAATCTTTAGAACTTCTATGAAGTCATTTTTGTCAGCATCACATTTTTTTATGGTCTTGCAGAAAATTATATTTTTAATGTGAACCCAGTTGTCTTCATGGGTAGATTATCATTTTAAATTCCAGGTTTGTAGCTACCACATAATCCATGAAAATTGGTACCCTGCAAAAAAAAAATGGATTTGCAGTATGTCATATAAATGGAAAAACTTGTCATTTATCCTCTGTCACGTGGAATAAATGACAGTAAAAAGTTGTCAGTTACATCAGAACAATTTTCATAAATCTCAATCAAACCTGATGAAAATATTGTTGTCAATGATGGTGTTATTTTGAACATGAATCTTGGAAGAAGTATATACCAATTGATAATTTTTCACCATCCATGTCAGATGCCTTCTTTTGTTGTGAGTAAACAAGCCACTATAGTGGGTTATTTTTACTTACAAGTTTGCACTGCTTCGTTTCAAATAACCTAGACTATCATTCCAAACATGTGTAGTGCTGAAACAATTTCCTTTTTTGCAGGAGAGAAAGCTGTAAAAAAGAAGGTTTTATGTATCCGATGGATGAGCTGTTCTTTGACAAATGATGCCATTTCAGAGATCATCTTCTTGAGCAAAGGGGCCAAAAGGCCTGTCAATTCTTTATATACCGTTGTTGGGTAAGATGCTGAATCTTAAAACAGTGATGCAAATTGTAATAATAGCTTAGATTTTACTGAACAAGGCTGTTATTATCTAACATAAAGATTCTTTTCTTTAATCCATTGTGTCTGCTTAATTTTCATTATCATAGATAAGGGTTTTAGAAAGATATTTAAAAATGTAAATTTTAGAGAGAAACTTGACATATTGCTGATTAAACTGTAACAGATGTGTACAGCTGGATTGCGCAACTTCCTCCAGGGTGCAGGCCAGATAGCGATTCTTAGATGTACATATATCATGTAAATGTAACTGGATAAAATCAGGTGCTGCCCGCGGGCTGTAGGTTGCATGTACCTGGTGTATAGTGATGAACCTCTAACCAATACTATCACTGGCAAGTTGCGAGGTATTATTTAATCATAAAAACACTGACCACTTGTTGAGCATTCAGGTCTGATGCTCCATAATCTAGGTGACTGTCACTTTATGTCATATTCAGTTTCAAACTGTCATAACTTTACCATTTTCTAATCATTTTTCAGAAAATTTTCAATCTTTACTCAAATACTAATAATATTTATACAAGGTGATATTTATACTATGCAAATGAGTAGGCATTATTATCTCTGTTCTGGCAATAGGTCAAATTTAAAAGTACAGTAGGACCCCGCTATAGCATGATGGTCGGGGTCCACAAAACGAGATCGTGCTATGTCCCAAACCGTGCTATAACCAACCTAGACAAAACCAAATCATTTAGCTGAAGAAAATGATGCTTGCACCAAGAAAATGGGGGGAGGGGGGTAAATTGTGGGCTCAAAACAATGTGCTTCATTGGCACAGTTACCATCTTAAATCAATGCATATTAAACGAGAAATACACATGCAGTGAAAACAGAGATTGCACATATAATGATTTACTTTTTTCAGCGAACGATGCATTGGTACATTTATATGTACATGTCTATTGTATAGCATGAATAGTTAAAGGATCAACACGTGTACTCACCAACCGATCTCATGGCATGCGTAGGAGTGAGTCCATAATAATTCCATCGAAAATATGCACACAGAAGTATAATATCATTGTCTGATAAAGTTCTGAAATCATACATCGTCGTCTAGTCATTGTAAATCGTCGTCGTCTAGTTATCGTAAATCACGTCCGACTCCGATTCCTCAGCTTTACTGTCATATGCGGGTGCTTATGCAAAGAATGAGCTTGGGCTCTTGCAAGTAACACTTTGATCATAAAGTCAGAAATCTATTAAAGGATGCAACTGGACACGTGTCAATTGTGCGGCAAGATCACAGGGAGTTCAAATAACCACCCTCTGTTACTTGGCACTGAACAAGTATCAATCTCGCGGCTTTATCAAAGGATTGTCACGTGGGAAAACAAAGAGTGTGGTGCCTTTACAAGCTAAGGGATTAAGGTCAAAGTATATGCACAGAAAGTTGTAGAACTCTACTTTGCACTGAACAAGTATTAGAATCGCGGCTCGATCAAAAGGATTGTCAACTTGAAAACAAAGTGAGTGCTTTTACAAGCCAAAGGCTTATTGGCCCATGTGCACTGGCAGATAACTTGGGAAATACAACTTGGGAATTAAATCTGACTTGTGGAAACACCGGACTTAATCCTGTCCATGGCTTCAAGCTTCTCTTTAACAGTAAAAGCTTTACGTTTCCATGTACTGTTATCCATTGTAAATAACTACTAATTAAAGCTCTGACACCTATTTGTTTGAATGACTACAGCAAGAATAATTGTTAATCAACAATGGGGTCTTTTTTATAGGGAATGTACAATATTATTCACTGGTCAACCGATTGCGTGGCGATTGTCTAACAACACCGCCAAGCCACGTGTGAGCGTTGGCGGCTTTCGTTTTTTTGATGTTTTATAAATCATTGCCTTTAGCTTTGAGATTGACTTTGATGATTGTCAATGACTTAAATTAATTGATTTATAACTTCAGGTGCAAATCTTTTATCAACCACCGCATTGTTTGGTGCTTGGCTGTGTATGCAGTTGAATGAACAAACATATATCAGCTATTGTTTGAACAACGATTGTACACAGAATGTATTGAAGACAAACACAAAGAAGACTTAATGACTTTATTGTTCATGTATCAGTAATAATAAGATTAACACTTATCAGCTTTAAAATGAGCTGACATCTTTCAAAAATAAACTAAGATCAAAGTGCAGTGATTGACTACTGACACATTTGAAATGAACATTCACAAATAGAAATGTTCAGCATCTTTATTCATATAATGAAAAATCATAAGACACTTTTTCTTCAAGAATACAATACACCTTGCCAAATTATTAAATCAAACTCTTGTTTATTTTGGCACAAAACTTTGCAGTAGTTCAAGAAATTGGCGAAATTATTGTAAAATTTCTGTAGCCACGCCACGATCGTATTATATCCGAATTCATACAAGACCTCTTCCCCAAAATGATAATTAATTTTTTACACATCATTTTTCGTATTTTGAAGATTTTTTTTTTTTTTTCATGTACGGAAAAAATAGATGAAATTTCGGGAGCCATGCCACGATCGTGTTATGTCCGAATTCTTGCTATAACGAAGCGTGCTATAGCAGGGTCCTACTGTATAGTGGATTAAGAACCATATTGTAATGAAATCTTTGAAAAATGTATATTTGCCTCATGTTCACCTCTGTGACCTAAACTGAAAGGTTGTGCCTTTTTATTTACCTAGAGTCGAAAATTGTCAGCAAATAAAAATATTAATTCCAGAATCATTGTTTTTAACATCATAGCACTTCAAATTACTTCTTGTTGTACTCGAAATTGTTCTACTTGAGTTTTCATGCTCACAATAAACCACAAAAAGGATATATTAGGCTATGCATAAAAGAAAATATAATTTATTGCACATCAAAAAGTTTTTTTTGAAATTTTAAATATTGAAATAACATTTTAATTATAATTTACAAACCCAAATGTGGCATTGTCACAACATGAAATTTGCATAAATATATGATTAATAAAATATATCATGTCTATTATCATAGTCTTTACATGAAAAAAATGTACAATTGTATGCCTTCAATAAGTTTGTAATTTACTTTTACAGAGAATTGAGCAACCTTGTCCTGTGCTATAGAATTGCAACCATCAAAGCTCCACAGAATTCACAACCCACAAATTTCAACATGTAAGTGTGTCTCTATTTTTAGAATAAATCCTTCCAAATTGAAATTTATTATGAGGGCTGGTAGAAATAAGATTTCAAGAATTAATATATATCTGCATTTCATCTGCACATTCTATTTGTAGTTCATTCATGTTTGCATTTCATCTATCATCTCCTTATTTTTATCTCTACTGATGATAGACCAAGAGAGCTTATGGGATGGTTTGTTGTCCATCGTCTATCATCTCTCCATTCTTTTTGCAAAAGTTTGGTATCACTACTCCTAAACTACTTGGAGGATTGGTATGAAACTTTACACACATATTCATCCCATGGTCCTAGATGAAAAAGTAGTGCCAGTCTTGGATGCTATTTACCAGACCAGGACAGTGCAGGATGTTTGAGTGAATGCCCAGAGATAACTTAATCCCAACATGGATGGACTCCCAGTCCTGTTCACATCCCACTCAAGCTGCTTTTAATCCAGCATACCACAAGACACACTTGCCAACCTTTCAAGTGGAAGTTCCAGCTGCCAACCTAATGTTTTTGAGCAGTTCTTTTCTTTTTACATTTTAAAAGCTTTTAATCTCTGCACCATGTGGCCATTGTTGTGCCAATGTATCATTAAGCACTAATAGATACATATCTAGCAGTGGACAGAGACATTGCAGGCCTGGGACTGTCAACCTTCCTTTGTGCAAATGGACTGGAAGTCCTTCCTCAACATGCAGCAGCTGCCTTGAAATGTCACAGCGATAGAATCCATGTTCAACTTGGTTTTCATGACTATTTTTCAAAACCACATCACCCCCTTTGTTGCCTTGAACAGGCTCTCACTCATGGTCATCCAATTGTTCTGGATATGTTCGGTTATCCCCTCAGCATATAGGGAACTAACCCAAGATCAGATGAATTTTTTAGGTATTTCAGCTCATGAGGTTAAGGCTGTTGCCACAAGAATAGCATTTGAGCGAACCTGCTCCCCTGCCTCCATAATCCTGTAGGGTTGAGGTCAGAGATGACCCTTCTAACTTCTACCACAGAGACCTCATCCTAAGAGCTCAGATTGACCTGGTGAGAGCCATTAATGGCAGCACAACATACTACTTTACCAGGTTCCTCAGCAGGTCACTCTGCTTCTGATGGATCAAACATTTATTCCTCTATCGTATAATATACATTGTTGTATGCTGAGTGCTAACCTTCATAGCCTGTATTTCTTCATAATGAAGCTGCATCATGTATGTTAGCAGACTGAAGTCTGTGCTGACTCAGGGGTATGGGGATGTAGCTCCTCCTTCCTCTTACCTATTCTTTTAATGTACAGTGAAACTCCTCAAAACCGAACCCTCAGGATACCGGAATCCCCTCAAGACCGATTTTTTTTTATAGCCCCGAACGTTTCCTTTTTTAATATCATCATTTTTTCCCCAGTAAACCGAAACCCCTCAACTCTGAACACCGGAACAATTTTCTATCCCAAATTTCAATTTTACGCTTACAAATACCCTGTAAAACTGTAACTCAGTTGAAACTTGGAAATATATTTTAGCTGCTAAATTACTGACACACACTGGAACAGATTAATTATGGTTAACAGGTGCTGTAGTAGTCTGATCGACGAGACAAAGACCCGGAAACTGCCCCAAGGGCATGCGAGGTTTAAACAACACTTGACACGCGCCGACACAGATTTGGGCTGACAGTAGGATAATCTGAAGTCTTTGCACCATACAAAAGAGTCAACTTTTAAGGCTATTTACATGTATTAATAACTAAATGCTTATAGGTACTGTATTTCTATGTGGAGCAACTGTATTTATTCCTGTGAAAGGATACAATTTTTGGTAGGAACGTATATTTTCAGCTAATTCTTCATTAAATGCATGTATTAAAAATAAAATACAAAAATAAAACAACTTTCTTAAATTTGTGCACTTTTACAAACAGACACTGATGTCATCTAATTCTTCATTAAATGCATGTATTAAAAATAAAATACAAAAATAAAACAGCTTTCTTAAATTTGTGCACTTTTACACACACAGACACTGATGCTTTCGTAACTGCATCCTCTCTCTCTCTCTCTCTCTCTCTCTCTCTCTCTCTCTCTCTCTCTCTCTCTCTCTCTCTCTCTCTCTCTCTCTCTCTCGCGTAACATAAGAGCTCAGAAAGAGATTTTTTTCACATCTGCAAAGCCTCAGTAAACCAAAAACTTCTCAAAACCGGAAAGCAAATTTGGTCTCAAGGGTGTTCAGTTTTGAGGAGTTTCACTGTATTATGATTAGGTAACGTATTTGAAGAAGAAACATATTTTTTTAAAGAGGTAAAATACGGTTTTTTGGTAATACTTATATGATCATAATATGGACACACTCTCCTAAGCCTTCTCCACAGTTACATCCTTGTAGAATACGCGCTCTGCACTAGTAGTAACTGACAAGTATAGGGTTTTTGACACTGATCTCTATATCCTGTGGGAGACTTCTCTTGTCTGACTTCCTTTTTAAGCAAGCAGATGACCTTTTGGTACCATTGTTGCTAAACTAAGCCAAAACAGTTGTAACTTCTGTTTTGGCTTGGGGGGGGGGGGTGCTAGATTTGCTCGGTAGTGGACTTTCTCATAACATATCATGACCTGATAAGTATTATCGAAAAGAATCATGTTTTAACTTAAAAAAAGCTGGTATTTTCATATGGTGTGGGAAGGGGATCTGGTGTGACTTTAAAGGGGTAATTATAGAAGGATCAGCCTTGCTGTACCAGTCTTTTCACTGATTCAGTTTCTCCATTCTCTGACAAGATTTAAAATGTATTCATGTGATTGTTATGGATTTTTTTTAATAGCTGGTGGCTTCAGAGATGACATCCTTGACCCCAGCAATAGCCAAAAACTGTTTAGTGCTCCCAATACCTTCACCATAGAATTAATAATTTAATTTCCCTCACCATCACTTTTTTTGTTGTCTCAGCCTCATTGACATATAGAAAAAGAGTACAGTGGCCTCACGCCATAAAGCACCACAATATACTGCCACTCGTTGTATAACACAAATTTGGTTATGGAGCCCATTAAATTGGCCAAATCTTGTTTTGTCATTGCTACTTAATTTATTTCACTTTATTTTAGTTCTTGGTTTATGAGAACCAATTAAAATATGATTTCAAATTAAAAAATGTTTAAATATTTTATTTTTGTGTTTTAATGAACTGTCGGCTCACAGCCTTTTTATACCCCTGCAAGGAAAGTTTCTTTTTGTTAGGGTGTATACTGGAGTAAGCTTGTCTGTCCGTCTGTCACACTTTTGTTCACTTACTATCTCCTGAACCCATTGAGATTTCTTTATGAAACTTGGTATGCTTTTGTATCAAGGCTAGTCATTTGGTCAGCTTTTTATGAGTTATCCCCATTTTTATTACAAATTGTGACCCTCCATCGCACTCCTCCCCTGTTAATATCTCCTGAACCAAAATTTGGTAAGCACATGTATCATGACAAGAGTGTGTGTCCCATAGAAGATTCAGCTTTGTCACATTTCTACTATTATAGTTATCTCCCCATGTTTGAAAGTTGTATTTACATGTTACAGCTCCTTAACCTTTTGAGGTCTCTTCATAAAACTTGCTATGCTCTTGTATCATGACTAGTTAAAATGTCTTATAAAAGAACAACAGGCTCTGTCTGATCATTGTTTTAAGTATTGTTCCATAAAACAGTGTTTAAAAAAATGTGCATCCATCTATCTTTCCATCACACACTAAACAGTTTATATCTTCTGAACTGTTTGAGATATTGTCATGAACCTAAGTATGCATTTGTATCTCTACAACAGTTTATGTGACATATAAGAATGCTTTTTTTTAAATTGTTACTTTTAGAGGGGTGGGTATTTCATAAGCACTCACTGACAGATCTAGTTAGAACATCCCTCAGTGTAAGGCTCTCTCACTTATAACATTGGTCAATTTTATGGCTCCTATGAACAGCTTTATAAAGAGGGATAAATGTATCACTTGTAAGGTGTCAACAATGTAAGTCTCAGTGTCAATAGTGTAGGCCTCAGTATCAACAATGTAGGCTTCAATGTCAACAACATAGGCCTCTGTGTCAACAATGTAGGACTCAGTGTCAACAATGTAGGCATCAGTGTCAGCAATGTAGGCCTCAATGTCAACAACATAGGCCTCGGTGTCAACAATCTAGGCCTCAGTGTCAACAATGTAGGCATCAGTGTCAACAATATAGGCCTCACTGTCAACAATGTAGGCCCCACTGTCAACAAGAGGTGATGAGATTCCAGATCTCTTGAATAAAAAGGGAGAGAGAATGTTTTTAGAATTTGTACTATGAATCGTGACTCTACAGCAAAACTTGCTGGTATGGATAGACTGGGGTGGGGAGTTAACTAAATAAATGATTGAAAACAGTTGCTATGCGTGTCAGCTCCAGGATAACCTATTACAGACAGGTGGCTAACATTATTGACAGGACTTCACAATTCAATGATAACATTTCTAATGGGTAAACAAGTCTAATATTTCTCATTCTTCTGAGTCATCCTTCAGACAAGGACAATTACAAGACCAAATTTTCTTAGCTGAATGACTTTTTCTATCAATATTGGAGAATAAAAGCAACATACATATATATATATATACATATATATATATATACAGTAAAGCTCCTCAAAACTGAAACCTCAGTGTATGGACTCCCCTCGAGACTGAAATTTTATTTTAGTCCCAAATTTTCCCTGCTTTAATATCATCATTTTTTTCCCAGTAAACTGTAACCCATTAACTCTGAAACAAATTTCTATCCCAAATTTCAATTTTATGCTTGAAAAATCCCCATAAAACCAGAACTCAGTTCAAACTTGGAAATATATTTTAGCTGCTAAATTCCTGACACACGATTGAACAGATAAATTATGGTTTGCAAGTACTGTAGTGGGCTGATCTGTGAGACAAAGACCCAGACAATGTCCCGAGCGCATGTGAGGTTAAACAACACTTGACATGCGCGCCAACACAGATTAGGGCTGACAACAGGCTAATCTGAAGGCCTTGCACCATACAAAAGAGCCAGCTTTTAGGCAAATTATAAATAACTAAATGATTGTTGGTAAGCCATTGAAAAAAGACTGTTTATCAGCTTATTATATAATTGTGATTGATGCCATTCATCTGTATACATTATTAATAGAACATTGTTTGCTTGTTTTTTAAATTAAATATCAGGGCTCTATTAACCAGACATGTGGCCTTGCTTTTGATGCTTTGCCAACAGAGACCGACAAAGCAGTATTCTAAAAGTCAGATTCACTCAATGATATACCCAGATCTTATACAGAGATTAAAAAAATTTTGATTGCTAAGGATGAGTGTTATTTGGCTATGGCACAAGAATTGGAGTCATTAACAAAAGTCACATTAGCTAAAGAAAGATGTAAGAAAAAAAACAGACAATGCTCCATGCCTTCTTCAAGCCTGGCTCTTCAACTGTGAATGTTGTGAAACTTTATGGAGTATTTAAACATTGTGGAGTATCATTCATAATTCTAATGGACTTACAGTAAAGTTATAAAAGTATCTCATTCCTCAGATGTTTATTGTGATGATGACTGCATTTCTATGTGGAACAATGGTATTTATTTATGTGGCAGGATGTGATTTTCAGAAGGAACACATATTGTTCAGCCAATTTTTTATTACATGTATTTAAAAAAAGAAATTAAAGCTTTCTTAATTTTGTGCACTCATACAGACACTGATGCTCTTATAATTACATTCTCTCTCTCTCAACACATAAGAGCTTAGAAAAAGACTTCTTTTTCACATATGCAAAAACCTCAGTAAACCAAACACTTCTCAAAACCAAAATTTTTGTTGGGTCCCATGGGTTTTTTATGTTTTGAGGTGTTTCACTCTGTGTGTGTGGATATATATATATATATATATATATATATATATATATATATATATATATATATATATATATATATATATATATACATACATGTATAAACACACACTAACACACAGTAGGATCTGTCTATAAATGACAATTAACGGACAACCAAATTGTATCATTTTTGGACAGGTTTCTTTTATTTGCAGGATAAAACTTTTTAGGTAAAATTAAGGTAGAAAGGTTTCATGAAATGTCAATTATGAACAGGTGTCCTTCACATTGAGGTGTCTGCTAAGGCAGGTAGTAGTGTATTTGTTTTCTGTTTTTGTCCTGGATAGGGCAGTGGTATTGAGCTTGCTTTGCATCTCCATGTTCCTGGGTTTCATTCCCAGTTTTTGTATGTGCAAAGTAAACATTTGCCATCCAAAGTTGGTGGTTTTGTTGTTTGTTTGTTTTTTCTTCTCTGGATACATTAGTTTCTACCATCTTTTGAAAGACCACCTCACACCAGTATCTGAGGTCTTGTGAGGAGTTGAGCGAACCTCATATATAAAGTATCCTGCAGAAGTGTTCATAAAGATATTTATGAAAGACATTGAATTATAATATATGCCATTTAACCACCTAAACTTTGTCATTGCTATCTGATGTTGCTAAGTGTTATGTCACATTGTAATTTGCAAATTTTACATGATGTCATGAGACTAATCAGTGTGAATGTTATGGGGTAAAAAAAATTAATTTAAAACTTTTTAAATCAGTGTAGAATGAACTTTTGTTTGTCTTAAGTTAACAATCTCTTTTTTGGACAGGGCCAATTTAAAAATGGACCTTCCCTACTCAATAAACCCTACTCAGGAGACTTTGCAACAACAAGGAACTTATGCCAAGCAGGGCCGGCCCGAGCCGCCAGAGAGGTCAACCAGCAGTCTGTTACTTTTGACAGTCACACGTAAGTGTGTGTTGACCTACAATCCCCTTTTCCTGATAATGCAGGAGCCACAAGGAAATCAAATTCAGGGTCAAAACCATAAATTTTGTATCAAAAGAAGCACATAAGGGTATTACATATTGAAATAATACTTTGTTATATAACTGAATTCTCTGACACCCATATGGAACCTTTAGAGACACATTCATAAGGATAGAACAGCTAGATATAATACTATGTTGTACTGCTATCATTTTCATGCACACACTTAAGACTGCTATAATTTTCATGCACACACTTAAGACTGCTATAATTTTCATGCACACACTTAAGACTGCTATAATTTTCATGCACACACTTAAGACCACAATAGACACATTCATAAGGAAGACTATCTTGATGCAACTATTTATATGGATCAAGTAGAACCTCCCATTGTGACCTAACACCCACACACCCAAATATAGAAAACTCACCAATAGCAACCACACTTTATTCCCATTTAAATTAAGTAAAAAAGAGCAAGCTTATCCTCAGAAATCATTCCACTTTCCAGTTGAAACCAATTCATCTCAGTCCAGGTAATTCATCTCAGTCCAGGTAATTCATCTCAGTCCAGGTAATTCATCTCAGTCCAGGTAATTCATCTCAGTCCAGGTAATGGTCTTAATTGGGAGGTTTTAATATAATTTTTTTCTTAAATTACTTTTGATTATTGATAATAAGTAAGTTGTTACAAATATACGATTAAATGTTCATGATTGGGTATTTATCAAAGTGTACGTTTTACCTAAACTTTCACAAAGTGAATAAAATCCAAAGGACTTTATGTAAATTTTGTGAGTGATTAGGTAAAAATGTACACTTCAATAAATAACCAACCACGATCATTTAATCCATATATTTGCAGTTTTCCTCCTTTCTGTCCTCAAGAGTTGATGAGAGTCACAATTATTTTGTATTTAGCAAATATATTATATTCATGCTTAGCAATCACTGTTCTTACTTTCTATGCATTCTTTCAAAAAAAAAATGTTTTTGTCCATTTTCAGTAAGATCTGCTGATCTTTCATCATATGATCATGACCCTTATTAGCAGCTGGTTGATTCTTAAAGCATAATCAAAGCAAAAATGCAGTAATTTATACTGGTAGAGTTGCTTGCAAAACCTGCCATATGCTTTGTTTAGCTACAGAGGTGAGTGTTGGAGTGCAATTACAGTGTTTAAACTTGTAATTGGAGATTTTATCTGGAGTTGCACATTTTGATCTAAGTCATTGGGGTAGGGTGGAGTGGGCATTGTTGTTGTAAGAAGTTGATTCAGACAAAGCTTGACCAAAATTACATTGGAAACCGATTAGGAACCAAAAGTAGTCCTAAGAATTTACTGTTGTGTAAAATAATCTGGGCAGTATCATGTGATTGTTTGCAGCCAGTTTCATGGCAGAAAACTCAGTTAATTCAAAACAATTTGAATTATTAATACCATATATACTCACTTATAAGTCAAGTCCAAGTGCAAACAGCATAGACCCTGATCTGCTGTCACATAATGTGCCTGCAGATCAGGGTCTATGTTGTTTATTCTACTAATTACTCATAGCAAACTGCATAATCCCAGATCTGCTGGAGCATTATGCGATGGCAGATCTGGGTCTGTGCAGTTTGCAGTTGAACTGGACTTATAAGCGAGTGTATCTGGTAGGTAGAAACATATTTGATAGTGAAATGCAGAGATGATGAGTTGCAAATAAACATTTTTTATTACATATTTGAAATTAATGTCATATTCTATAAAAATTTCATTTCAGCATTGTCAGATGTACCATGGCAGTTAAACCCAAAGATTAGCAACATGAATAATATGAGAAATGTAAGTAAAGTGGAATTCAAAGACTTTTTTTTCTTCTGAAAATTAATAGATATTAGCTTTGCTCTTTGGAACAGGATATTTAAAATGCAGTTACGATTTTTCTTTTTTTAAGGCTACTAGCACAATACAGGTCATTCTCTGGGTCACGGTTGCATCACAATGCAGTTACAACCTACTTTCTTTTTCCTTACCTCCATTTATCCTACTACATGTATTGTTTTAATGTGACATCTTTAATGGGAATCATCCCCAAGTTTTGGTAGAAAATGGGGGATACTAAATTGGGCCTGTCCATCCTTCATCCATATCATTCCATCCTTCTGACTGCCCATCCCACTTTCCTTTACGCACAATGACTCCCTTAAATATTATTGCACTTCAGCCAAATTTAATATGCAGCTAGGTATTGACGAGACCTTTTCTGAGTTGAATTGTCAGTATTCAGTGGGACCGTTTAATGGAGTTGTAGTCCCTGATTGTCAAATCCACCTACTTTCATTTCAACACAATATATTCCCCATATTATTATTGGATTTCAACCAAATTTGAAATGTGGCATGATATTGCTGAGATCTTGAATGAGTTCTATTGTTAATGTTCTATGTCATTGTTTGGTGGAGTTATAACTGCTGATTATCAGACCCATGCACTTTTTTAAATCAAATTGTATATGCCACTCCATATTTATGAGGCCATGGAGGAGTTTGATTTGCCAGTATTCTACGTCACTGTTTAGCAGAGTTATCAACCCTGATTATCACCATAACGCCCTTAATTATTTTTTTATTTCAAATAAACTTGATATGCAGCTTGATATTGATGAATCCAGTTGTCTGCATTCTGTCTCATCATTTAGCAGAGTTATAGCTCCTATTTTCACATCTGCATAATGCCTCCCTTAATGTGCAGGAGATATAGTATAGAAATGGGTTCTATAAACCTGTCACACTTTTGTTTACAGAGCATAACTCCAAAACCATTAAAGAAACTATATCTCTTTGAAACTTAGTGCACATCCAGATGTGCCTTTTGCTGTTTACAATTCATCAGTTTCAATATTTTTATTGTTTTTGTCCATTTTTCCATCCATCTATCCGCACTTTTGTTTATCGAGCGAAATTCCAAAATTGTTTAAAATATGTACAATTTGGTACACACATTAGACTAGTGGTCAAGCTGTGTCCTTTGCTATTTACAATTCTTCAGTTTCAATATTTGTAATGTTTTTGTCCATTTGGCCATCCATCCATCCCATTATCCACACTTTAGTTTCCAGGGCAAAACTCCAAAACCATTTAAGAGATCTCTATGAAATTTAATACACTGAGCAAACTAGTAGTGTAGATGTGCCATTTGCTATTTACAATTCTTTAGTTTTTATATTTTTTTTGTTTTTGTCCATTTGTCCATTCATCTATCTATCCATCATTCACACATTTTGTTTCTAAGGCAGGACTTCAAAATTGTATAAGATATCTCTTGTGAAATTGGGTACACATATTAAACTAGTGGTATAGATGTGCCTTTTGCTATTCACAATTCTTCAGTTTCATTATTTTTAATATTTTCATCCTTTTGTCCATTAATCCATCTATCCACCATTCACACTTTCTTTTCCGGAGCAAAACTTGTGATTCCTATCTCTTCCTGTGATTTTGGTAAATATGAACTTCCTGTATATTAAATCTTTGAAGGATACTTCGGTCTTGTAGTAGACAGTTTTGGTGGGGCATGTGGATATGGATGACTCCATCTTATTATTGCATTTCAACCAAATTTAATATAAAACTTGATATAATTGCCAGCATTATGTATCCACATTTAGAGGAGTTATAGCCCCGTATTATTTGACCTACACACTTTTTCTTGTGTAGAAAAACTCCAATAATTATTATTATTGGATATCAACCAAATTTTATAGGTAGCATGATATTAATGATGCAAGACTGAGTTTGATTTTAATTCTATATCATCATTTAGCAAAGCTATAACCCTGATTGTTGATCGCTTCCACTTTCATTTTCACACAACAAATCCTTCACTGTAACCTCATTTGCATGCTGCAGTGGCTACATATATGTATGGTTTTCTTTGGCCTATTCACTGTAAGAACAGGTTATTCTTTGGCCCATTAACTGTAAGAACAGGTTAGACTGGGTTCGATGAAATTTTCATTAAATATTCAGTTTATTTGAAAAGATGTAAGCAATACATTTTATATACATAGAATAATATTATAGTTTCTATTTCGTTTATGTTATGGTTTTGCTTTCAGATTACAATACCAGAGATACGATACAAAACCATGCTGGATATAGAGAAAGAGGTAACAGCATTTGTGTATATTTTGTTTTTTCTTTATTAAAGCAAATCTTGTATAGAAATTATAATGTCCTTAAATATCTTAGATAAAGCCTTTGCCATCACTTAGTGGAAGCTATTGAGACAATTTATATAGAAAATCTGAGACAAAGCCTTTGCCAGCACTGAGTGGAAGCCATTGAGACAATTTATTTATAAAATCTTAGATAAAGCCTTTGCCAGCACTGAGTGGAAGCTATTGAGACAATTTATTTAGAAAATCTGAGACAAAGCCTTTGCCAGCACTGAGTGGAAACTATTGAAACAATTTATTTATGAAATTGTTCTTTCATTTTTGTCTCACCTGTGTAAGCATGGTCACCTGTGTTGGCATGGTAAGATATAGTAGACACTTTTCTGACAGTTGATGGTGTCACTGTTGTTAATATTGTTAAAGTTTTGTGTTTAAGTTTTTGAAGGTAAGATATCGTATGCATTAGTTGCTGTATTCAACTAAATATTTGTAATAATATCTATATAGGTTTTTAAGTTTGAGCCGTGATATGCAAGGAGTTCCTGTCTCGCCAATTTTAGCCGAAATCTTGTTGCATCATTGTAAACAAAAGTTGTGCGTTCAAGTCACCTGCTTAAGTACTGTATGTACTCGCTTGTAAGTCAAGTCACCTGCTTAAGTACTGTATGTACTCACTTGTAAGTCAAGTCTAACTGCAAACTGCACAGACCCAGATCTGTGATTGGATGGTGCACTGGCAGATCTGGGTCTGTGCAGTTGGTTAGGGGTAATCAGTACAACAAACAACATAGACCCTGATCTGCTGACACATTATGCAACAGCAGATCAGGGTCTATGTTGTTTGCATTTGGACTCAGTTTATAAGCAAGTATATATGGTATATCATGGTGAATAATATCAAAGTTTTTGAAAGTCACATATATTCTGCATCAGTGGATGCATTCAACTGAAACTTTAGGATAAAATTACTATGGCTCTGTTTGTCTTGACTGATTAATCAGAATGCTTGATTCATCATTGTGAACAATGTTAAAGTTTTGTGTTAAAGTTTTTGAAAGTCACAGTTCTACATTTGTTGCTGCATTCAACTGAAAATTGCATATAATGGTACCATATATATAAAGTGAATACACTGATATGCAGAGGATTTCTGTCTTGCTTGTCTCATCTGCATGAGTAGAACACATTTTTCATTGTTAATATTGTTCAAGCTGTGTGTTAAGATTTTTGAAAGTCACGTATCTTTAACATTAGTTGCTGTATTCAACTGGAACTTTAGGATAGTATTACCATACATGTGTATACACTGATAATTGCTTGTGATGCTTATGTAAGTAGAGAAACTTGTTGCATCATGGGTAAAAGTGTCAGAGTTTTGTTTGAAAGTTTTTGAAAGTTAGATACAGAGGTTATGCTGTATACGGAGACAGGCAAGACACTGTGTCGTGTGGAATGCTTGTTTTTTTGTTTTTTTTTACAAATTTGATTAAAGTTGTAGAAAAAAAGCATTAGGTAAGTTGCATTGGAACATATCACCCTAAAAAGGTCCAATATGACACACCAAACAACAGTGTAATACAAAGCAGCCTGCAGTGGATTTTTTTCGTAATTGCAAAGATGCCAACCATCTTGATTTTGGCAGAATCATTTCTATTTTTAATCTCAGATCCTGCCATTGCCATCACTTCTGTCAGATTATGATTTTCAGGTGAACCACATATTGATCACTGATATATCTAGATCACATAAATGCTTGTAATGTCTGATTGTAACTCTTTTGTCAAAGCATACATCAGTGCTTAATTTACAAAAGCAATTGAATATTAACCAGTTGGAAATTGAACAGGCTTAGTGCACTGATTCACCTGAGAATGTTCAAAAAAGATGTTGAAACAAATGCGACCACTGAGGAGTATACATTGACAAAAAATGTGCTACAGGCATTCTAAATGGAATATGCAAGGCATCAATATTGGACCAATGCCATGCCTTTGCTGTCTTTTCTCGATAGACTTTTGCAGTCACATGGTGGTGAAGATGACTGTAGGAAGTGCATTTCAACCCCAAAACAATTTAAATCAGTTAGATTTAATGCTTAAATTAAATTGTTGGATACAAATTTGAAGTATTCCTATTTTTATGTTCTGATTCCAACTTATTAAAGCAGATATTCCTGCTTAACATTGGTAGGGGTTGGCATCTCTGTAACTGATTTGAGAATACCTATTTTCTGGCATATATCATCCTGTAGTAAATCTTCATTTGCTATAGGTTTACTTTTTTTTTTTTCTTCGTAGATGTGACAGTTAAAATTCTTGAGCGCCAACTTGAAAGGGAAGTAACTCTATATGCATCTTAAATGTTATTGGAGAACAGTCTCCCTTTATTACACTCTTATGATCACTATTAAATTGTTATGCATTTTATCTGAACTTTCTGTACCTATTTTTGAAACAGTTAACAATACTTTTCAGCAATACCATGTGTTTAAATTAATATCCATGCATAGATCTGTAGTATTGTTAGAGTTTAGAAGGTGTATTCATATTTTCTTCATTTCAGTACGAGTATCCCTTTAATTTGGAAAAAGAAACCAAGAAAACTTCTTGATGTTGTGTGCTTTCCAGTGATGTGAAACAAAGACAAAACTTGTGATATACCCTTATAGCTGTCACAATGCAAAACCGTGGACTCCCTGTACCATTGATATATCCATAGAATGTTAACTATGGACTCCCTCTACCATTGATATATCCATAGAATGTTAACTGTGGACTCCCTCTACCATTGATATATCCATAGAATGTTAACTGTGGACTCCCTCTACCATTGATATATCCATAGAATGTTCTCAGGCAAAACATTTGACAAATTTAGCAAGACAACTACATTTCCCCCCCCCCCCCCAAACAAAAAGTAATTCATATTAGTTGCAACATAATTATACAACATACATATTGCTGTTAAACAAATCATATAAATTATATGTGGTGATGAATATACTGAATTAAATGAATTAAAACAAAATTAAAGCGGCTTAAATATTTTGAAATAAAGTAATATGTATTTTCTGTTGGTGTGCTCTGATTCTTATGCAGGTGCACCTATTAAAAAAATGAAACATCAGGTGATATTATTAATTTTTGCTATCTTTTACTTGATCTTATCCTTTTAGTAGTTCATGGGATATATAGACTGCCTTATTTTAGTAGTTCATGGGATATATAGACTGCCTTATTTTAGTAGTTCGCAGAATAAAAAGAGTGGTTGGTATTGCAAGGTAATGTTTTTTTTTCCTGTACTTTCACTAGCAGTAATGTACCGTCTGTTCTCATTTATCCAGGGAGCTGCAGTGGCTCAGTGTGTGTCACAGTTGGAACCAGAAAGGTGCAGGTTCAAATCCTACCATTGGTTCATCCTGAGTTAGATACTGTGGTGTGTCCATGGTCATGGCACTTTACTCTCATTGCCTCAGTATGATATAACCTTAATATGTTACTGTGCTGTTAAAATGATATAACCTCAGTATGTTGTTGTGCTTTTAAAATGATATAACCTTAATATGTTACTGTGCTGTTAAATTGACATAACCTTAATATGTTGCTGTGCTGTTAAATTGACATAACCTTAATATGTTACTGTGCTGTTAAATTGACATAACCTTAATATGTTACTGTGCTGTTAAATTGACATAACCTTAATATGTTGTTGTGCTTTTAAATGACATAACCTTAATATGTTACTGTGCTGTTAAATTGACATAACCTTAATATGTTACTGTGCTGTTAAATTGACATAACCTTAATATGTTACTGTGCTGTTATATTGACATAACCTTAATATGTTACTGTGCTGTTAAATTGACATAACCTTAATATGTTGTTGTGCTTTTAAATGACATAACCTTAATATGTTACTGTGCTGTTAAATTGACATAACCTTAATATGTTACTGTGCTGTTAAATTGACATAACCTTAATATGTTACTGTGCTGTTAAATTGACATAACCTTAATATGTTACTGTGCTGTTATATTGACATAACCTTAATATGTTACTGTGCTGTTAAATTGACATAACATCAGTATGTTGTTGTGCTTTTAAATGACATAACCTTAATATGTTGCTGTGCTGTTAAAACACCAAACCAAACCAATCCAGTATGTCATATTTGCCATTTACAATGCACACTCATCTGTTCATAGCTTAGACCCAGGCTTGGAGATCATACAACTTTGAGCTTGAGTCTGAGATGTCCAATATCAGCCAATCAGAAACGAGCTTTCTAAAGTGATGTTATTTGAGACTGGTCGTAACAAAATTTCAAGCTTAAACTCAGTTTTAAGAGTTGTTTTTGGTTTCCAGGCCAGATCTGCCATATCATGATGTAATGGCAGATCAGAGTCTTTATCGTTTATTTTATTTATGATTATAAATAGGGTAGATATTAATCCTATGGGATAGTATGTGACCACAGATTTGGTTCTAAGCCATGCACAGTATGTGACCACAGATTTGGTTCTAAGCCATGCACAGTATGTGACCACAGATTTGGTTCTAAGCCACACACAGTATGTGACCACAGATTTGGTTCTAAGCCATGCACAGTATGTGACCACAGATTTGGTTCTAAGCCACGCACAGCATGTTACCACAGATTTGGTTCTGAGCCATGAACAGTATGTGATCACAGATTTGGTTCTAAGCCATGCACAGTATGTGACTACAGATCTGGTTCTAAGCCATGCACAGTTAGGTACACATATTATACTTGACAAAATGAACACCAAGAAATTGTCTAAATCATGACATAATATTAGGCAACAGTTCAGTAAGAGCTGTTCTAGTAAAACATATTCAGGTTGGTTGTTGTTTAACAGCACTTTTAGGACTTTATTTGGTTATATCATGCCGAGGATATGGGAGCTAAATACCTATCCCTAAGACATGCAGAGAAAACAGACTCAGGACCCAGGGAAGGCACTTTTTTCATGGAGTAGTCACACATAGATGTAATTGAAAATTTTGTATCATTTTCATATGAACTCTCTGAGTAACCAGGGTACATTAGCAAATATTTGTTATAAAAAAAAACCTTCCCAGGGCACTATGTATGTTTAAATGGAACTGCCGTGAACAAAAGTAGGAAAAATGAGAGTAGACCGTAGTTTCATTTACATGTAAGCACATGAAATTGTTGATTACTTTTTATTTCAAATTTACATGTAGTATAACAGTTTAGTGATCACCCTCTCTTATGGAGCCATTTGTTTTTGATGAGGTGACTTCATTTGAGATAGGTAGGTGAAACTACCATCAATACTCACTTATATGTCGAGTCCAACTGCAAAACTGCACAGACTCAGTTCTGCCATCGCAGATCTAGGTCATTGCAGTTTGTTAGTAATCGGTGGAACAAACAGCATAGACCCTGATCTGCTGGTGCATCATGTGATGGCAGAATAGCGTCTATGTTGTTTCCAGTTGGACTTGAACTAAGAAACACTTTTGGGATATCCAGTGTCTAAACATTTCAATCTACCTGCCTAATAATAGTGTACATAATTTGCAGCTATAGGTAACAAAAGTCATTCTATCTGATCCAGATTCTGGACATAGCACAACTAAATGTATTGATATTACTGGATACACTGATTTCACACTCACCATGTTTGGGATCAACAGTCGTGGATAATTGGTCATTTTCCTTGCATCATAAAAAGGTTTACCTTTCTTGAAGAGGGTGATGCTATACTGTAGTGATACTACTCTACAAACATAACAGGTTGTATTATAACACATGATAACATTGCCCCTCATCTGGGAGGGGGGAGGGGTATGACTGCTATTAAAAGGTGCCTCATTCAAGGGAGAACACTGTATAGATCCATGTCAGCTTATTGTCCATCTCTGATGTTGATGATTCAGCAGATGTCAGTATTTAAAACTATAGATTGTCTTTAAAGTGAGGTTTACATTAATTATGGATTGTGTCCAGGTTAGAATGATAAAGCGTACTGATATATTACTATTAAGTTTAATATTATTCTTGTTTTTGTATGTCTGACCTGTCTCCCACATGAATTGTGCATATTACAAACAGAAATTTAAATATACTCGCTTATAAGTCAAGTTCACCAGCAAACAACATAGACCCTAATCTGCCATCGTATAATGCGCCATCAGGGTCAGGGTCAAGGTCTGTTTTTTGTTCTACTGATTACTCCTAACAAACTGCATAAATCCAGATATGCCGGTGCATTATGTGATGACAGATCTGGGTCTGTACGGTTTGCAGTTTAAGGGTCCTTTTCATCCCAACTGGGACATAAGGCTGCAACCATCTTCCGCCATATGGGTCTGTCCTGAGCAATGGCTTGTGGATCGCCCCAGGAAAGTCCCATCTCTTCCAGATCCATCATCATTGTCCTTTGCCAGGTTGTCTTTGGCTGGCCACGCTTACGCTTCCCCGCTGGTGTCCATCTGAGAGCTACCTTAGGTATCCGTTCTTGTGGCATTAGCATTACGTGTCCAAGCCATTTGATTCTGCGCATCTTGACCTCCAGAGAAATGTTTTTACATCCAGTTTTCTGATATAGGCTCACATTGGAGATCTTGTTTGGCCAGTAGATGTTGCAGATTTTATGGAGGCAGCAATTGTAGAATGAATTTACATTTCTCACGTCTGTCTTCACAACTCTCCAACACTTGGAACCATATAAAAGTACTTTATGCTGCTGTTGTAAAGTCTGATCTTTGTCTTGAGGCTGTACTGTTTTGATCTCCATACATGGCGAAACCTGCTGAAAGCACCTCTGGCTTTATTTAACCTGGCCTTTATATCCCTTTTGGCACCATTGTTGTTACTAATTAGGCTACCAAGGTAGGTGAAGTCGTCTACAAACTCAAGTGCCTCTCCATCGATAGTAATTGGAAGAGTAGCTGCTGCGTTTGTGCACATCACTTATGGTTTTCTTTGCATTGATATGCAGGCCCGTATTTGCAGAGTCTGTCAGATTTCTCTTGAAGATGAGGGCGCCTTGATGAGATGACAGCCAGATCATCAGCAAAGTCCAGGTCTTCAAGGTTTGAGAAGGGTGTCCACTGGATCCCTCTGGCATGGTCGGAAGTTGTTTGGCGCATTATCCAGTTGATGGTGATGAGGAACAGAATGGGAGAAAGGATGCAACCTTGTCTAGCGCCAGACTTCACCTGGAATGACTCTGTAAGAGTGTTGTTAAGGATGACGCTGCATTTGAAGTGCTCATAGAACTTCCCAATGAGGTTGACTATCTTGGATGGTATTCCATAGGCTCTAAGAATCTTCCATAAGCTCTCGCGGTGAACACTGTCAAATGCCTTCTTGAAGTCAATGAAGTTGATGTAAAGAGGCACATTCCACTCTAGGCATTGTTCAATGATGTTGCGCAGAGCAAATGTCTGGTCTATAATTCTCTTCCTATGCAGAACCCTGCTTGTTCTTGTCTAAGTTTACCATCTATGGCTGCATCAATCCTTTGGAGGAGAATTCTGCAGAAGACTTTGCTTGGAATGGAAAGGAGTGTTATCCCTCGCCAGTTGTCGCAGTTGCTAAGGTCACCTTCTTTTGGTAGCTTGATGATGAGGCCTTTACACCAGTCTTTTGGGATGATATAATTTTCCCATATCTTTCTAAAGAGGTCTGTCAGCACATATGCAGCTGTGGTTATATCAGCTTTCAGAAGCTCTGCCTGTAGGGAGTCAATACCAGGTGCCTTGCCGCTCTTCATGGCCTTAATGGCTGTTTGGACCTCTGCTTGAGTATGTGGGCTGGTATCAATGCCATTATTGTCATTTGATGGTGGCGGGTCTGCTGGATCTTCAGGCTCTGACTGGTTCAGTACTTCTTCGAAGTGCTGGACCCATCTCGCAGCCTGTTCCCTTTCTGAAGTTATCACTCTTCCCTGTTTATCTTTGACTGGTATGGAGTGGTTGGATCCATGACCACAGAGCTGTTTTGTAATCTTGTATACCATGCTCAGTTCACCTTTTGTTGCAGCCTGTTCTGCCTCATTTGCCAATTCCTCAACAAAGGTTCTTTTATCCTTCTGTGCACTCCTTTTTACTTCTTTATCCTTCAGCTTATACTCTTTCTGTGCCTCTTCAATCAGCCTTGGTGATTTAGAACTCTGAAGCTCTTGCAGTTTGACCTGACTTATAAGCAAGTATGGATGGTATATATCATTGATGTACTTTTGTACAGGTGTATATAACAAAAAAGATGTTGGTATACCTGCATCTTACTGGTATGGTTTGGGGAAATTATCTTTTGTGCACCCAGCATGTACAATACATATGCACCACTGTACCATTTTCTTGATTGTGCTGAGACCTTATATATATTCTAATGTAATTTCAAACAGACCTGTCATTCTTATCAAGGTTTCTGATGTCAGGACATGATGCACTTAAACCTGTCATAATGGACACCTAATTTTGGATAAAGGTCTATAACTTACATAATTTCATAGAACTCTATGTCTGTTCATAGATATTATGTTATTTATAGCTACTCGCCTGCAAAGCTGGTCACTGCTATACTATATTTCAATTTTCCTAAGCGGAAGCCAGAACAGGTTTAGATGTCATCAATCATTAGATTCTCATGAATGTAAATGTAGTACTGAAATATACAAATGAACATGTGTACAATGACCAGGCAAAGCAACGCCATTTAAAATTGATCAAAATATGAAGACAAGATTTCAAAACATTGATTTTTAAAAAAGCAATGGAGTGAATGGAGATCAAATTGTCCTTCTCCCACAGAATGTAATGGACATGATGAACATTTCAAGAATATTGCATGTTTCAGTTCTCCAATTGTTTTAGAACCAGTTATAAAAACCTGTTTAGCCTAGAAAGGCAAGTCACTAAAAGATAGACCAAGAAATAATTTTTTTTGAATGATCAAATGAAGTATTCCACCAGATCTCCATAAGCTTTGTCTGTGTTATTGGTATTCCAACTATTTAATGAGGCAATTGGAGTCTGATATGTGTGAAAGTTGTATGTGATATTTGTCAACAAAACATGACATGATATCGGCCATATTTCATTTAATTCTCAGCTGCTTTTACAAGTGTAAGCTTAAGTTTTATTGATGTACATATAAATAGTAGAAGCCTTTTCATGTGTCTTTGCTGCAGTTTTCTTGTTTTTGAATCAGGAGACACATGCTCTAAATGAACAGAACTAATTAGTCCCTTGCACTGTCTGTGAGAAGTTTTACGATAATTTATATGTCATATTGTACTGTTAATAAATAAATATGATATCAAAGATATGTGATGGGTTTATGAAATCAGTGTTAGCATTATTATTAGTTAGTAAACTATGTGAAATTTTTTTTTGCAAGGTTTCACATTTTTTATTGTTCATACTTTATTCTACAATCAGTATCTATTATAGTGTGAGATATCTTATGACAAGCTTTACATGGTCTGTGATTGAAAATGTAAATGACTTATTCATGAATATGTAAATGACTTATTCGTGTACTCTTTTAATCACATTTTATACACAAGTGGTGAAATTGTTAATTTAACACACAAACTGGACTATGTACATATTTCTCTTTAACTCACTGGGTCAAAGGCCAAATGAGTTTATGGTATGGCCTTATGTATGCTGTCCATCTGTCAACACTTGTTTGTGAGCATTCAAGAGGCTTCATTTCTGATCAGATTTTGATCAGATTTGGTATGTAATATTATATCATCAAGACCTTGGTTGAGTTTAGTTATGAGTGACATCCATGCATAGTAATGATGTGATCTTGCAGCTGATTGGCTGAGCTCGTAAACACTTTAAGGGCCATATTTGGTCAGATTTTAATCTGACTTGATATGCAAGCTTACATTATCAGGATCTTGGATGAGTCAGATTATGAGTGAAATCCATGCATATTAATGAGGTGATCTTTCATGTGATTTGCTGATCTTGTGAACATTCTAGAGGCCATATTTCTGATCAGATTTGGTATGTAAGCTTGGGTAGTGATCTCGGCAGTTTCCAAGTTATGGCTCTATGGGCAGGGCTTCAGGAGTGTAGGGACATATCCAGTAATCCATGCTGACTGCTAAATAAGTATATGTACTTGAAGCGTGGAGCTATGAACAGTTCTGAGTCATGAATCAGGGCCTAGTCTGCATGGTTAGAGAGAGATCCAGTGGGAATGCTGGTTGTATAAATGACATGTCTTTTTTATGCCGAGAAAGTGACCCGTATATATGTTCTAGAAAAGAATATAAATCACACCAACATTAATAGACAATGTAGCAACTCCAAGCATTTCTTTCCCCTGTGCAGTTTCAATACGTGTGAGAATTTGTATTCACAAGCTGAAATATGTCAACTACTCAGCTGAGCAATATCAGGCACACTTGGGCCTCTTGGTTTTTAATATTCTGTCCTAAGTTCTATTATATAATGACAATGTTGTAACTTTTCAGACAGTAGATATAAATATGATAAGTCTTTCTTTTTGGGAATGGAAATTTCAACAGAATTGCATTGATATTGAATAAACCATTCACACGTAGCATTGATTTTAATCTGTATTTATTCCAAGCCATACTTCTGTGGAGTTCACAGTTTCTTTGTGACATACAGAAGATTTTTGTCATGTATAAAGTGCACACAGCTGCAAACATCTAAACCCAGATCTACCAACACATTCTGCATTAAAAGAGCAGGATCTATTCTCTTTAGTGTATTATCAGTACTTTTTACCTCTACTGGTCATAGACCATGTTCCTGAACTACTGATAGGATTGTCATGAAATTTTACATACACATTCATCCCAAGGTCTAGTTTGTCCTGGATGAAAATGGTATCCACAGTGGCTATCTTGAAACTCTTGTTATTTCTACTCCTTCTAAATGGATGGTCAGGTCATATTAACATGGGGTTTTCACTAAGAGACCTCTTATGATGTCTAGTTGTTCCTAAATGAAGATTGTAGTGATTTGATGTTTAATATGGCCACCAGCTTAAATATCTTGCTATAGCTACTCCACCTAGACCGAAAGTCAAATCAACATGGAGTTTCCAACAGAAGACTTCTAATGATGTCTAGTTGGCCCTAAATGAAACTGGTGCAGATCTGACCTCCAATATGGCCACCATGGCAGCCATTTAGAAAATCTTGTTATTGCTACTCCTCTGACACGGGAAGTCATATCTACCTGGGGTTTTCACATGAAGACCTCTTAAGATGTCTAGTTGGTCCTAAATGAAGATGATGCCAATCTGATGTCTAACGGCCATCTTGAAAATCTTGTTATCACTACTCCTTGATGGATGGTTATATCAACATGGGGTTTTCACCAATAGACTTCTTATGATGTCTAATTCATCCTAAATGAAAATGTTGCTGATCTCACATCCAATGCAGCCATCTTGAAAATCTTGTTATCACTACTCCTTCAAAATCGAAAGTTATATTGACATGCGATTTTCACTAGAAGACTTCTTATGGTGTCTATTTGGTTCTAATTGAAAATGGTACTAATCTGACCTTAAATTTTGCCATCTTGGTAGCCATCTTGAAAGTATTATCACAAGTTGTCTCAGATGGATGGTCAAATCAACATGAGGTTTTTGTCAAAAGACTTCTTATGATTTCTGGTTGGCCCTAAATGAAAATGGTGCTAATCTTACATCCAATATGGCTACCACAATGGCCATCTTGAAAATCATGTTATCACTACTCCTCATGAATGGATGGTCATATTGACATGGGGTTTGCACCATTCAGCAGATAATTCTTTCTGGACAGTAGAGTGTCAGTCCCTTTCAGGAACTCTTGTTTTAGCTTGCTTCAATGAAGTAGAGGATTGCTGTTGTATATCCCTCAACATTTGGTGTTGGGGTCTGCACATATAAAAGCATATATGTATGTACAGCCTCACTGCATCTCGGTCTATGTTCTGAGGTTCTAGGCGAGTTTGGAGTGGAATTTGTAGCACCTACCCCCAGGGGAGCAGGCTAATGGGACTAACTGTGGTTATATTCATTTAGTTCAAGTTTTTTGCACCCTGTATGCATATTGTTATACCTGGGATCCTGAATTTTGGTGAATGGATGCACCTTGATGAGTATTACACCCTCATCACAAAAGTTGCTCACTGTGACCCATACTTTACTCTTCGCTGACTTTGGGTAAATTTTGTAATTAAAGTTTATCTTTCAAGCTCAGTTCATGATAGAATCATCAAACTAGATGATTGTATACATCTATATGTACTACACCCTCACAATAAAAAAATGTCACTGTGACCTACATTTCACATTTTACTGGCTTAGGTTAAGTTTTTGCACTAAGCTCATGACCACATAGGTTTTTGGCATTCTATATACATACTGTTAAACCTGGAATCATGAAACTTTTTGAGGGAGTGCATCTTAATGAAAACTACACCCACATCACAAAAGTAGGTAACTTTAACCCATGTTTCATGATGACTTTGCTTAAATTTTGTGTTTTTGCTGTTCATGCTGTAATCATTCAACTAGATGATTGTATACACTCTATTAGTACCACACCTGTACATCACAATTTTCTTGCTCAGGTTCAGTTCTGATGTTATGCTTATGACCACATAGTTTTTTTGCATGCTATTTACATTCTATCCTAGCTAGATCATGAAACTGGGTGAGGTGATGCATTTTGATGAGCACTACTTCATCATTTCAGAAGTAGATAATTCTGGCACATACTTTACGGTTAGCACTATACCATACAACCAAAGGTCACTGTGACCTAAATTTTTTGCTTTACTGACATATGTTAAGTATTTGTATTTAGCTCATGACCACATAGATTTTTCCATTCTTAGACTATATACATTCTAGCCTACATAAAAATCCCTTTTTCACCAGTGCAGTTGAAAATATGAATAAATATATTTATTCAATGATGAACTTTCCATATTAATGACTATACATGGTATATTTTGATAGGTTACCCTCATCAGTTTAACTGTGTATTGTACATGTGAATGTGTACAGGAATTAGATGAGTGGACTGCATGCATTCCATATGAAGCCTCAGATATAGTGGCTAATCAAGATAATTACTGACACAGGAAGTATTTAATAATGGTCATGCTGGTTGCCACTCCTAGGTTACTTAAAGCCTGTGACTTTCACACAGTAAAATCGGACTTCCAGGGGTGCATGATGAAGCTCCAGAAGCAGATTTTAAGAACAATGATTCAAAAGAATAAATGAATCTCTGGTTTTTATTTTTTTTATACTTTTTCATATGGGGCACCAAAACAGCTGAAAACAATTTGGGCCTCATATTCTGGCCCTTTGGGCCATCATCGTCACCCCAGGTGCCATTTACCCTTAGTACATTACTATATGTTGCTTTGAACGATAATGTGTAAGCCATCTTTATTAAAGATTATTGGGTAGTTCATGATCAGCAGCAACATTTATTTCAAGTCAGATTTTACAGCAGTTGGACCAGTATGGAAGTGTCATTCATTTTTTTATAGTTAAAATGTCAAAATGCAACTCTGATTCAGGGAAGGATGAGCGAAGCGAGCAAAGCCCAGCAAACCTAATTTTTAGAACTCCTGGTTGATGGAGTTTGACTTTATGTAGCACAGTAGAAATGGGAAGCATTATATTCTTAGTACATACTGCAAACAGCATATCAAGATTAGTCATTCTGGAGTGTACAACATGCATCAATATAATAATACCACCTAGCATTGGGACAATGCACGAATGCAGAACTCAATCCGCAAAGTAACTAACATGGTTAAACATTCTAACTAGTGTGGCCATTGCATGTCTGACACTTCCTCACAGCAATGCAGATGCAAAAAGATCATTTTCTATGCCGAGAAAAATTCAACAAGATCTTCGGTCATGTTTGAACAACAGTACCATGCAGTCTCTGGTCAATGCCAGTTGAACTCTGATGACACTTAACATCACCTTCAATCCCCCCCCCCCCCACTGAACCATTGAGAGAAGATTGCATCTAGTTAAGATGGTATTCCACTGTTCAATTGATTTTAAGGACAGAAACTTGGTGCTTTTAAAAAATATGTATTTAATGTCTGCATGTGTGGTTATGTGTGTGTACATAGTGTGTGTACATATATTTGTATGGTGATGATATTTGACAATACTAAAGGACAGACCATTTAATGTTCAAAGGTTGTGAGGGGCTGAACTTTTTTTAGAGAAATAATTTCTGGCCTCCAAATAGCTTGAAAAAAAGATTCTTGCTCTGACTTGTAGGAATATAGAATCAATTCAATCCATATAGTACTTGAAAAAAGTACATTGCCTTGAGGTAAAAGAAAAATATCCTGGTTCAAAAGAAAATCCCAACAAAATTATATGGTCCATCCCTAAGCCTACCAACTATTTTGGGTTTTAAAGTGTATTAAATGCTTCAAAAAAAACATATTTTACTTTATTTTAATCAAATTTGAATTTCCAGCCATTTTCTATAGGTTTATATGTGTAGATAAACTTTTTCTCAATTGTATAACATTGCTTTTTGGGTTTGTGTGCAATGACACCCCCACCCCCCACCCCCCATCCTTAAGACCTCAAAACACACTTTCTGAGCTTAAAAAAAACAAAAACAACACTGTCTCAGAGGTTGACAGGTATGTAACTCATGTGCTTAGAGATGATTGGAACTTGTAGACCATAGTTGTGGAGTTGCTTGGTTTTACATGTTATCTCAAAACTCTGTCATATCAAAAACTTGCAGGTCTGAGTAATATGGAAATCCTGTTAGGTTTGGCAATGTCATGCACCATAATGCTAAATTCCAAGGGTCCAAATTAAGAAGTCAAAGGTTTGTGTCATGTGCCAAGGCATCCCCAGTATACCTGAGGACACTGATAATGAGTGCCAAGGCATCCCCAGTATACCTGAGGACACTGCCAATGAGTCCAAGGCATCCTCAGTATACCCCATGACACTATCATTGAGTGCCAAGGCATCCTCAGTATACCTGAGGACACTGCCAATGAGTGCCAAGGCATCACCAGTATACCTGAGAACACTGCCACTGAGTGCCAAGGCATCCTCAGTATACCTGAGGACACTGCCAATGAGTGCCAAGGCATCACCAGTATACCCCATGACACTATCATTGAGTGCCAAGGCATCCTCAGTATACCTGAGAACACTGCCACTGAGTGCCAAGGCATCACCAGTATACCCCATGACACTATCATTGAGTGCCAAGGCATCCTCAGTATACCTGAGGACACTGCCACTGAGTGCCAAGGCATCACCAGTATACCCCATGACACTATCATTGAGTGCCAAGGCATCCTCAGTATACCTGAGGACATTGCCATTGAGACACATACAGTTGTTCATATCAAGTTTGCTGCATAGATTTTATGTTTATTATCTCCCCATAATGTAAACTAAAGTACAATTGGGACATACAAGTAAGGACATTTCTGCAGTTTTCTTTTACAAAAATTGTGTGATGATTAGAACCATTGAATTGATAATATGTTAGAATTTTATGTTTTTGATGTTGTAAATTCGCTGAACAGTTTGCAGTGCATATGGCTTTAATAACTCACTATAAATAGAGATCACCATTTTATAGAGCTCTGATAAGATTGTGAAATATATTTCCTCTTGCAAAATCAATGCAGCATTGATGATTAAATAAAAGATTTTTTTTGTATCCTAAGTAAATGATGGATCTAACCTTTTTTATTTGGAACCATGCTTAACAGAAGGCCAGACACTGGGTATCATTTTTTAGTGGAAACAGTGGCAGTAGCAACTTTGTCATCAATGTTAATTAAGATTTTTTTGTTCATTTTTTTTTAGCTCTCATTGCCATAAGACCACATGAGCTTATGGTATTGTCCTGCTTCTATTGTGCATCATCCATTGCTTGTCATCCATGAACAGTTGCTATTTTCAGCTTCAGAAAAACCGCAGACCAATTTCAACCAAACTTGGCAGGGAGCATCCTGGCACGAAAGGCTTTCAAATTTGTACAATCCACCATCAAATATGGCTAGTGACTTCTCAAACGCCAGTAAACTGAATTTAACCAAATTTGACACAAAGCATTCTGGCATAATGGACTTTCAGGCTTGTTCAGATGATGCTGATCCAATATCAAAGATGGCTGCTGTTTTTAAAGAAAAAAAAATCTTTAAAGGCTTTCTTCTCAAATCCCGCTGAACAGAATTTAACCAAATTTGACAGAAAGTATCCTGGCATGAAGGCCTTAATTTGTCCAAACTATGCCAATCTGCCGTAATTATGGCCATCATTACTAAAAATAGTATAACCTTTAACGACTTCTCAAAAATCATTTTATAGAATTGTCAGAAGCATTCTGGGATAAAGGTCTTTCAAGTTTGTACATATGATACCAGATATTATTACCATTACTAAATAGAGCTACTAATGATGGGTGCGTGACTCACTCCAATTTGTTCTATAGGACCTTATATAGTGGAACTTGTGTTGGGAAACCAAACTTAGGAGAAGATGGATGTTCAGGGGCCATGACTTAACGTTTGAAATTTAATTCCTTCACGGTTTCATCAATACAAGCAACATCTCATGTAATTACATGTAATTGCTCGACAAAGGCAATAACAGTGTCGAAAATGGAGTAGATGTGACAAAACCCATAAAAGGAGCATATAGGCCGATGAAACAATGTTCACATCAAATTGTATGGAATATATAATTATATGTAATTATATGTAATTGCTTGACAAAGGTAATAACTGTTGAAAATGGAGTAGATGTGACAAAAGCCATAAAAGGAACATGTAGGCCTATGAAACAATGTTCACATCAAATTATATGGAATATATAATTATTTGTAATTATATGTAATTGCTTGACAAAGGTAATAACTGTTGAAAATGGAGTAGATGTGACAAAAGCCATAAAAGGAACATGTAGGCCTATGAAACAATGTTCACATCAAATTATATGGAATATATAATTATTTGTAATTATATGTAATTGCTTGACAAAGGTAATAACTGTTGAAAATGGAGTAGATGTGACAAAAGCCATAAAAGGAACATGTAGGCCTATGAAACAATGTTCACATCAAATTATATTGAATATGCTGAGTGGTTATTAAGCTGTGCTGATAGCAAGCAATATTCCAAGTTCCATTGTGCAGACAAGAATTTGCTCAACAAGGGTCATAACTCTGTGTAAAATTTAGTAGATGCAGCTAAACTCATACAAGAGACAATGTTCATAACAAACTGCATCAAAATATATTGAATGGTTTTTGGGTTATACGAGTTACAAGCAGCATCCTACAGTCTACATCATACCACCACACTCACATACTGCAATCCACTACATAAAATATGTACATAAATGCCATTTTCTACATTAATTGCCTTTGTTATACTGCCAGTTGATTTTGCAAGTTTGTTGTGAGTGCAAATCACATCTAGGCTGAAAACTTGTTGCCCGGCTTTTCAGAACAACTCTGACACACTTAAGGATGGTCAGTACATGTATATAACATACATGTATATAACATACAAATAGTTATAAACTGTAATTTCTCGTCCAAATTTTGTGACATTTTCAGTAAATACCAAAAATTCTTTTTATTCTAAAGGAAGTTTTTATCATAATAAAGAGTTTTATATTTTACATAAATTAGTTGACTAATGACTAAGCAGCATTATCTCTGCTCTGATGATCCATCCTTTGTCCTTTTACTGAAGATCCATCAGTTGTCCTTTTACTGAAGATCCATCCTTTGTCCTTTTGCTGAAGATCCATCAGTTGTCCTTTAACTAAAGATCCATCAGTTGTCCTTTTACTAAAGATCCATCAGTTGTCCTTTTCATTAGCCTGTGATGAGCAGTAATAAAATTTTGTGTTAAAATTAGTCACTTGCTGTATTGAACTAAAATTTTCCTCAAAAAATCACTGTACACTTAAAGTTTCTATGTTGGGATTTCTGATTCACTGTGACTTAGTGGTTATCATGCCAAACTCGCAACAAAAAAAGGTTTGAGTTCAAATCCTAACATCCGAGCTGCCCATTTTGGCTACTATAGTGTGTCCTTGGGCAAGGCACTTGAAACAATTGCTTTGGCACTAAATAACTTACTTGTGTTGCAGTGCCATAAAATGCTTACCAAACCATACATGACTTGCCTGCATTAGCAAATAGTGATGTTGTCACAGTGCCATTTTTAGACAAGACATTGTATTTTCCCTAACACTTGTTTCAGATTGTCTATAATAAATAAACTCTGTTCATTTTATCTCAGAGACTATTGTTTTGTGTACTCATGAAATTGTTACAATACATGCAACCTGTGTACTATATCTTGATATGAAAATATAGGTTACTGTGACTTTGTTCTACATACATTTTCTTAAATTTTCTCATTCTAACACTTCTGCCATGACTGTCACAAAACCTAATATTTAATTGCATTAAAAATAGCATCTTGAAAGGTACTTGCTGTAGCGTATATTTCTTTTTTTCATGCACCAAAGCTTCCCTGTCATCCCAGACCTCCATTTTTTACTGAGTAGGAACCACAGTAGCTCAGTGGTCAGCATGCCGTACTTGTGACCAAAATCATACAAATTCAATTCTTACTATCGGATCAGCTTGGGTCAGCTACCATGGTGTCTTTCTGGGCAATCTACTCCAATTGCCTTGACACTAAAAAAACATGTTGCTGTGCCATAATAACACCAACTTTTTTTTCTTCTCCAAGCCAAAACATTTCTTACTGAGAGAAGAAGCAATAGTTTATTGAAGACATCACCATTTTTTTTTTTCAATTATAAGATAATAACATTTCCAGAGCTCTAGTGTTTGGCTAAAAGTAATCTCCCATTCTAAAAAGTGGCCCAAGTGCACCTGAGATTGCTTACCTGGCAGATGTCTACCTAAAAGCCAATGCATGGGCAGCTGACCAAAAAATCTGGGTCAGTACTATGCTTTCTGACATTTAAGTTTGTTTTTTTTTCATTGTTAGCTCACCTGTCCATACAGCATGGCCCTGTGTCCATCATGCATCCATCAACAATTGCTATTTTAAACTTCTTCTCTAAAACCACCAAAACAGTTTTGACCAAATTTGGCAGAGAGCATCCTATACAAATGATGCCAATCCGCTATCAAAAATGGCCATTTTTGTAAAAGTCGATTAAAAATTTAAATGACTTCTCAAAAACTTCTGAACAGAATTTTATTACATTTTACAGAAAGCATCCTGGCAGGAAGACCTTTAAATTTTTTACAATTATGCTGATCCACCTTTAAATGTGACTACTGTTACTAAAAATAGAAAAGCTACAGTTGTAACTAAAATTAGACAAACCTTTAAACAACACCCTTTTAAAAACTACTCAATAGAATTTGACCAAACTAAACAAAAAGCATCCTGGCATGAAGACCTTTAAAGTTTATACAAATAATGTTGATTCACCATCAAATATGACCACTGTTACTAAAAATAGAAAAACTTTAAATGACTTCTTTATTAAAAAAATACCTGCTTAACAGATTTGACCAATTTGACAAAGCATCCATGCATGGCAGATTTTCAAGTTGGTACAACTGATCCTGATCTGCCATAAACTATGGCTGACATTACTAAAAAAGAAAAATTTAAAACAACTATTTCTCCAAAACCACTGAACAGAATTTGATCATATTTGTCAGAAAGCATCTTGGCATGAAGGCCTTTCAGACTCATACAAATGATGCCAACCTTCCATCAAATATGGCTGCTGTTACTAAAAATAGAAAAAACTTTAAACAATTTCTTCTTCAAAACTGCTGATTAGAATTGGATCAACCTTGATAGAAAGCATCCTGGCATGAAGACCTTTCAAGTTTGTACAATTAATCTGCCATTAAATATGGCCACTGTTGCTAACAATATATAATCCATTAAATTACTTCTCAACAAACACTCAACAGAATTTGGCCAAATTTGACAGAAAGCAACCTCACATTTAAGTTTGCACAACTAATGCTGATCCATCATTAAATATGGTCACCATTACTAAAAATAGAACAAAACTTGAAATTATGTCGTTTCAAAATTTGCTGTACAGAATTTTATAATATTTTACAGAAAGCATGATGACCTTTCAAATTTATACAGATGATGCAGATCCACTATCAAATATGGCTACTGTTACTAAAAATAGAAAAAAACTTCAAATGACTTCTCCAAAACCTTTCAGTAGAATTTGACCAGACTTGACAGAAAGCATCATGGCATGAAGACTTTTCATATTTGTGCAAATGATACAGATCCAGTATGGATGCTATTACTAAAATTAGAAGAAAAAAACCTTATAAATGACTTCTCCCAAACCTCTGATTTATAATTTGACCAAATTTAAATTTATACAAATGATGCCAATCAACCATCAATATGGCTACCATTACTAAAAATTGAAAAACCTTTAAATGATTTCTCAAAAACAACTTAACTGAATTTGACCAAATCTGACAGAAAGCATTATGACACAGAGGACTTTAAATTTTATATAAATAATGTTATACAAATGATGTTTGTCCACTATCAATTATGTCCACTGTTGCTAAAAAATAAAACATTTAAACAACTTATTCAGAAAAACTGCTCATAATAATTTGACCAAACTTTACAGAAAGTGTCCGGGGGTGGGGGGTAGGTGGGGTATATGTTTCCTCCAGAGTTAAATTTTTGGGGTTTTTTTTAAAAATTGAAACTTGACTGTCAGGATTTTACAAATTCCTTTTAACACCACCTGACACAGTGTTAAGGGAGTTCTGCATAATTATTGAGCAGTCCTGCCTCTTTATTTGCACAGTCTGTTAATAAATAAAAATATATAAATGCAAATAAATACCTGATGCAAAACTCTCTCTCTCTCTCTCACACACACACACACACATACACAGTCGGACACAAATGAAGAATATACATGAGTCTTAACATGAATAAAAAAAAATAGATTAAAAAAGGGTCCACTTTTTCTCGAAGGTAAACGTTTTATTATACATTTGTACTAAATATTTTTCAATTTTTTGGTAGTATAAAACATTGCTTTTGCAACTTGTAAACTTTGGTTTTTTTTAAGCACAGCATAACCTATAAATTTGATATTTTGCAATCAGAATAAAGAAATTAATTATGTCACCAAACTTGTCATTTCCAAGAAAGACATTACTTTTGGAAATCATAATATTTGGTATATTATTTCTAATCCACACAATAAAGGATTTCTAAAATTCTTCAGTACTGTAAAATCATAAAATAAGTGTTCAATACTTTTGATTTCTTGTTTACAAAAAGTACATGTATCATCATCGACAACATTTATTTTTTTCAAAATTTGATTTGTTACAATAATTCTGTACATCAATTTAAGGTGAAAGGCAGTTAAATTTGTATCTTTGGTCCAGTTCTTAGCCAAGGTCAGATATTTTTTCTCCAGTTTTGATCACTTATCTGGCAACTTAATTGTCTAGACCAAGTCTTGTGTTTTCCATAAGGTTTATTTTTGTTTCTTATTTGCCAAATCTTTATATACAAAGTTTAAATTCTTATTTGCTAAGAGCAAATTTTTTTCTGAATTTACATTCATAAGAGCAAATTTTATTTGAATTTACATTCATAAGAGTGTTTCCTTTGTCGATAGATGTATAATTTTTAATCTCTCTTTTCCAATGGCCAGACATTTTTTAAATAATTAAGAAATATTCAATGTAATTATTAGTGTGAGCCTTTTGACATATTGCTTCAAAATTTAATAATGATTCTTGACTTATCAAGGAGATGTTTGATACATGCTGTTCCATTTGACCACCATTTAGTATAATATCAACAAAACTTTGAATATTCTGTGACAAGTGTTCTTCCACTGATGAGGGCTCCCTTTCCATGTTGCTAAGGCATGGTTAACATCTTGCCAAAGTTTATTACTAATAAATTTACTAATCTCTGTTCATTTTGTGTGCCCTAATTTTCATATCTGGATGCCTCCAACTTTTCCTTCTGTTGATGGGGATATAAGTGCATCTGTTTTTACCCTTTCTATTTTACCACCCCAATTAAATTTGAAAAATATTCTATTCAATTCATTTTCAATATATAACGGATGATTAGGCAATGCTGAGAATAAATGAATATATTCTGGCAAAATCAATGATTTGATCAAAGTGATTTTTCCAATAAGGGACAGATTTATCCTCATCCAACAACCCATAAGTTTTTGACTTTCTTTTAACTTCTTTGCATAATTTAATTCTAACATATCATCTAAGTTCAAAGAAAACTCTATTCCTATCATTCGAATGGAAGAAGTACACGAAATTATCTCAATGTCTGGGCATATTTTTTCTTCTGAAAATTTGTTCCTTCCTATCCAGACAGCTTTAGGTTTTGATACATTACAATGTAAACCAGAAACTGATGCAAAAGCCCTTGATAGTTCTGATAGTAGATCTGAAAGACTGGATAGCCATCCAACAATAAAAAGGCATCATCAGCATACTGACCCAGTTTAAATTTTTTGTCATCACTGAAAATACCTGTAATATTTCTGTACTTCTCGAGCTCAGTGGAGAGAAGTTCAGTTCCTGTGATAAATAAGTATGGAGCTTATGGGTCACCTTGATGACACCCTCTCTCTAGATGAAGAACTCAGACAAGTAACCATTGCTGATGACACTGCTTTTGTACTTGTTACAAAATACTCTGAACCACTGGCAAATAGAATCACAAAAATTAAAAGATTTCAGAGTATTTTCCTAAAAGTCCCATTTGACAGAGTCATGTGCTTTATCAAAATCAATTAATAAAATCATATAAAATTCTTGTGTTTTCACCAATAAATCTCCCTTTCATAAAACCTTTCTGAGTATCACTTATAAGAAAGGGAAGTTCCTTCTTAAGCCTATTTGCTATTGAAGCTGATGCTATTTTATAGTTCACATTTAATAATGAAATTGGTCTCCAATTTTGTATAAATCTTCTATCATTATCTTCGTTTAGAATACTTGTGATAATACATTGAGACTGAAAATCAGACAAAGTTTTGTTTTCATATCCAAAATTTAGAGATCTATATATAAATCCACCCAAATCTTTCCAAAATTCAACAGTAAATCCTTTAGAACCAGGACTGGTTTAATTTTTCATGTTTTTAAATGCTCAACCACACTCAGGAAAGGCCAGCTTACCCTCACACAAGTTTTTCTCAGCAATTGTAAGTTTTTTTATCATGCATTAAAAAGTGTTTGTTTATTTGCTAATCACTATTAGTTTTGCTTTAATAAAGTTTTTCATAGAAATCTTTTTCTTGATCTAGTATTTCATTTTGATTTGTTAACCTTTTCCCATCATCCAAAATTAATTCCTTTATTATTTTGTTAGCGTAATTCCTCTTTTCCAGGTTAAGAAAGTATTTTGAATTTTGTTTCACCAAATTCTTACCATCTTGCCTTTGATCTTAACAACATTACTCCTTCTATATGTTTTTTCCTTATTTCTTCTTGTTCAGTTTGTTTATTAGCGATTTTTGCTGTAATCTCTATATAATTTCTTTGATTAAGTGATTTGTTTAAGCTTAAAATTTCAGCTTCAATTCTTTTAGCATGTTGTTTTCTTGTTTTGCCTTTGCCTGTAAATATTCAATTGTTTCAGTTCTAATTTTCATTTTAAGAATTTTTTAAAAGAGCTGATCATTACATGTTGACTTTGCTTGTAGTGAATCATTTTTATCACCCTCAAGATACTATACTTCAACTGTATTTAAAATACATTTTTTAATTGAGTTGGTGTATTCGTTTTGCATTTAACAGTTTTGCATTGAATTTCCAATGACCATGACCTATAGGCTATACAGATAATGATAAGGTTGTAACAGAATGGACAGCTTTATACCCTGGAATAATAGCTGTATCTGTGAAATATGAAAACATGTCCTCAGAGATCATGAAATAGTTTAATCTGCTTTGTTTTAGAGGATTTGGCTGTCTCCAAGTAAGTATCCTGGCTTAAAGGGCTTTCAAATTTATACAAATGATGCCACTCCACCATCAAATATTGGGCCATTACTAAAAATGGAATTTAAACAAACTTTAAACAACTTAAAAACTGCTCAGCATAAATTGACTCAATTGGGCTGAAAGGATTCTGGCAATTAGGGCTTTCAAATTGATATAAATAATGCTGATTATTCTTCAAATAGGGCCACCATTACTAAAATTGCAAAATCCTTTCAATGACTTCTCAAAAAGCACTCAACAAAATTTGAATAAATTTGACAGCATTCTGGCACGACGGAACTATAAGTTTATACCAATGATACCAATATGACTGATGTTTATTAACGATAGAAAAACCTTTAGTACCTTCCTCTAAAAAACCACATTAAAAAGATTGAACAGAAAGTGTCTAGCTTGAACAGCTTTCACATATATACAAATGGTGCTTTTCTGCCATCAAATATAGCTGCCATTATTAAAAGTTGAAAAACATATACACAACTCAAAAATCTGATGAAGAGGATTATACCATGTTTGACACAAAGCATCCTGGCACAGAGGCCCTTCGGTATTGGACAGATGATGCTGATGTGCCATCCAATATGGATGAAGATACAAAAACAAGAGAAATCTCGAAATAATTGTTTTCATAACATATACAGTCAACAGCACTGGAAGAAATTTCAATAGAAACCATCCTACTGACTTGGATTTCTTCGCCAACTGTTGTTGTATCTAGTTATCAGTCAAAATACTGGCCAGGTGAATGATCTTGGGCCCACATAACAATGGTCACATTGAAAAGTGGATCAGCATCATTTTTGCAAAATTGAAAGATGCTTTCTGTCAAATTTTGTCAAATTCTGTGAAGGACTTTATGAAAAGAAGCCATTTTAAGGTTTATATATGTTTTTTCACTAACCTGATGGCAGATCAGCATCATTTGTCCAAATCTGGAAGGCCTTCTTGCCAGAATTTCATTTAGTGGTTCTTGAGAAGTCATTAAAATGTTCTTCTGGTTTTAGTAATGTTGACCATATTTGATGGCAAATCAGCATCATTTGTACAAATTTGAAAGGACTTTATGCCAGGACTTTATGCCAGGATGCTTTCTGTTAAATTTATTCACATTCTTGTTAGCTATTTTTGAGAAGCCATATAAAGATTTTTCTATTTTAGTAACTGTGGCCATATTTTATGGTGCATTTTTCATCATTTTTGTGCAAAATTGAAATGTGTTCATGCTAGGATGTTATCCATTAAATTTGGTCAAATTCTGTTTAGCAGTTTATGAGAAGTTGTTCAAAGGTTTTCTATTTTTAGCAACAGTGGCCATATCTGATAATGGATGGGCATCATTTGTACAAAATTGAAGGTATTTATGCATGGATGCTTTCTGTCAGATTAGCTCATATTCTTTTCAGATTTTGAGAAGGCATTAAAATGATTTTCATATTTAGTAATGGTGGCCATATTTAATAATGGATTGCTATCATTTGTATAAAACTGAAAGGTTTTCATGCCAGAATGATTTCTGTCAAATTTGGTAAATTATGCTCTGACAGCCATTTTTAAGAAAAAGGTTTTTCTATTTGAGTAATGTGGCCATAATTTATGATAGATCAGCATCATTTGTATGAACTTCAGATATCTGTGATACCAGTATTCTTTCCGTGAAATTTAGTCATTCTGTCAAGTGGTTTAGGAGAAGGTGAAAAAGGCAAATGTTGACAGGCAGACAATACACAATGCATGTAAGACTACATACACTGGACAGAGGACCATCCCATAAGTTTTCTTAGTCTTACAGTCATTTGAGCTAGAAAACCTCATAGATTGGTATGATAATATACATTGTTTGAAATTAGCGTATATACTCACATATTAGCCGATACCAACTGCAAACTGCATAGACCCAGATCTGACATCGCATAATGCGCCAGCAGATCTGGGTCTATGCAGTTGATAAGGACTAACCAGTAGAACAAACAACATAGACCCTGATCTGCCAGCACATTATGTGACAGCAGATCAGGGTCCACATTTTTTGCATTTGGACCCAGGTTATACGCGAGTATATACGGTATCTGCTTGGTATTAGTGAATGACCTATCTGTTTTCAGGATTCATAATATTGTTTATTCTTCTGTACATTTGGAAAATATATGTTGATGCATAAAAAAATAAATAATATGATTGGCACAGTATATGCCCACCCCATATTTAATAGTCCTCTGTGTAGGCACTAGCAGGGCATGGTTGACTTCTGTTATGTATGATGTTTATATAATATTACAAATATTTTAGGAAATTATTAATGTTTCTTGTCTTTAATATTTGCTTAAACCTTAATGTTAAGTATAATGTTGACATGTTTATCTATTGTCCTTAAATTAGGTTGTTTACTTAGTATTTGAGTTCAAGGATGGTTTTGGTAAACAAGTTGTTGACTCAGATTGAGGTCAATGTTGATTTTGTTTGCAGATAAAACTAGAATTTTCCTTAGAGTTGTGTGTTAAGAGTCACATATACCATAATATTCTAGAATATTCTGTCATGTGACCTATCTAAATATATACTATGTTTAGTGGACAGCTTTTCAGTTTCGACCTTAACATCAGTCTTTAAAGAGCCATTACAGTGGTGACAAATCATTCTAAATTCAGAGAGGAAATATTGAAAATATTTATAGGATCATCAATGTGCTCATAGACTTTTGGATTTGGGATTTTGAATTGATGATTTTGGGATCTATGTGAACTTATTCAAAGATATTCTGGAGTACTTCATTTTTGGCACATCATCACATTAAAGACTACTGGCACATCAGGACATTAAAGACTATTTGCACATCAACACATTCAAGGATACAGTCATTCATTCGGAACATTCTATATTTAGGACTTGTGGTTAGGATACTTAGGATTATTGGATTATTTGGATTTTAATTCACGTTACTGTAAGTGTCTTTAGAATTTTCACTTTAATTGTCAAAAAATAAATTGTTTGTTGATTTTTACTTGAATTATTGGTTTCACTTTCTTTCTGTTACATTTTTTTTAGACCATAGAGTCATAACAATTCAAAGATCATTGACAAATGGGTCTCAATGACCTGGACCTTTATCAATGTCTTGAACTAAACTTACTGTGCAGAAACCATTGTTTTCTTATTATAATTATGTGACTGTGATCTCTGACCCTTAGACCCCCAAATCTGTAGGTTTCTTCATTACACTAAGTGCAATCCATCCACAAAGTTTGGTCAAGGAACATACTCATGGACAGAAAGTTCTTTTTGTAATATGCATATTTCATAATGTCACAATGACCTTGCCCTTTGACCTTTTGATCCCAAAATCAATAGGCCTCTTCCATAACTTGAGCACAAGTCCTCCACAAAATTTGGTCATGTAGTCTAATATACAAAAACCATTTTTCTTCTTTCAGTCACTGTTGCCTTGACCTTTGACCTTTTGATCCCAAAATCAATAGGCTACTTTTTTACCTAAGGTGTAAGTCATCCACATACTTTGGTGAAGGTACATGATCAAGAACTGACATTTTCATGCAGAAATCATTTTTCATTTTTCAGTCACCTTGACCTTTGACCTTTTTGACCCCCAAATCAATGGTCTTCTACCGTACTCCAAGTGCAACCCATCCTGAAAGTTTAGTCCAGATCTGTGATGTAGAACTACAGTTGCTGTGTGAAAATCATTTTTCATTTCAGTCACAGTGGCATTGATATTTGATGTTTTGACCCCCAAATTTATAGGCTACTTCCTTTATCTCAAGTGTAAGCCATCCACAAAGTTTGGTAACAGTACATGGTGGAGATCTCAAGTTAATATGTGGAAACAAAATAGGTAATAGATGAATGAGCAGAAAACATCATAAAATAATATGCCTTATGGCAGGTGTAGAAATTTAAATAATGGTTTTCAAGTTAAACTGAAATATTTATAATAGAAGCTTATGGCATATTGACAGTTCACTATATTAGTGGCAGCATAAAGCATGCCTTAGAAGATATATATAGTATAATCTCTGTGGCTTTAACACAGTTTGGCTTGAATGACTGGGATTGCTAAAACTGGTTTCAAGAAAGATCAGAATGTTTACAGTTACGTGTAACCTTGTTGACTCAAACCACTGTTTTCTAGACATGATTAACATGGTCCATTAGAAGACTGAGCTGTTGCAATTTCACCATATTTTGAAAACTTCCCTCTAGATTTCCATATTTATCTGATGACAAGCCTATCTTTCATGACAGACCTATCCTGATTTTCAAAAATGTTAGGCAAATTTTGATTTAAGAAAATTGTGTCCAAAAGTTAACCTATCAACTTCTTTTATATAAATTTATAAGGAGAGCTCATTCTTGGAAAAGTACTGTATCATAAAGCACTTGGATTTTTGTATAAGTTTGTATTTGAAAGAAATTTCAAAACTTGTTGTTTACTGTTTACTCGATAATAAATTGCAACAGTCTTAAAATTTTGTAGGTTGTACAAATATAGGTAAAAGTATTAATCATAATGTTAAAATTTATAATTTGCAATTGTTTTATAAGGACAAAGTTTTCTGCATTAAAATATAGAGGACAAAACTAAATTTGATTTGTTAAGGATTGATGATGTTTGAAAAATTAGAGGGTTTGAGAAATTAATAGAGTCTACCATAGAATCCTGAAGGGTTCTCTCTTTAAAAACAATAGAGTACTATAGAATCTTGAAGGGTTCTCTCCTTAAAAACAATAGAGTACTATAGAATCCTGAAGGGTTCTCTCCTTAAAAACTATAGAGTACTTTAGAAACCTGAAGGGTTCTCTCATTAAAGACAATAGAGTACTATAGAATCCTGAAGGGTTTTCTCATTAAAGACAAAAGAGTACTATAGAAACATGAAGAGTTCTCTCATTAAAGACAATAGAGTACTATAGAAACATGAAGAGTTCTCTCATTAAAGACAATAGAGTACTATAGAATCCTGAAGAGTTCTCTCATTAAATAGAGTACCATAGAATTTTGAAGGGTTCTCTAATTAAAGATAATAGAGTACTAATGAAACTGGAAGGGTTCTCTCATTAAAGATAATAGAGTTCTATAGAAACCTGAAGGGTTCTCTCATTAAAGATAATAGAGTACTATAGAAACCGGAAGGGTTAACAGAGTACCATAGAAACCTGAAGGGTTCTGTTATTGAAGATAATAGAGTACTATAGAAACCAAAAGGGTTTCTCAATGTAGGACACCTGTTGGAATCATTTACTGGATTTAACAGTATGTAAGTACATGTATCGGGAGTATCAAAGCTTGGCTCGGACTAAGACATAAAACAAGAAAGTATGAGTAGATGTAAGTTTAATGTGTAGCAATGAAAAATAAATTAGATATGCAATGAAAAATAAATTAGATATGCAATGAACACGAAAAACAAAAGTACATGTACATTGAACTAGTTTAGGATGGAAAAGCCTGGAAATAAGACACAATTAACAATTACATTTATTGACTGGGATTGGATATAATACTGTATAAAATCACTTTTTCACAAGTTTAGACATAACAAAATAACTGATTAAATGTTATTTATTCTATACATTTGTATCATCTGCAGGAGTTTGGGTATCTACCAGTGAACTTGTAACAAATTTATCATACAAACAAAATTAATCATGAAAATTTTTATTTATAAAAAAAAATCTCCAAAAATGCTTGTTCCCAGTAGGATATGTAAATATTACTAATGATTTCCAGGATTTTTAAATTTGTTTTTGGACAAAATTAAATAATTTTATCACTGCATGAAATAATGATTAGTATATTTCTGCACACAAAAGCATTTCAAATATTACAATAAAATCAATTAAGGTAACATTAACTTTGAAATATTAAATAAATGTTCTGTATATATTTAAATTATGTATCAATAAAATATAGCATTCTTTAAAGATTAATGGCAAGTGAAAATTACAGTTTATAAAATCCATGTAAAATTAATATTTACTTAGCATTTGCTATATGACATAAAAATAAAAATTGACTTCTTTCAGTAAACCATCATAATTCTAAAGTAATGTTTAAGTGATAAGCAAAATAGCTGCAATTGTATTGACATGTATTTCACTGTATGTAAAGTGAAGAAAGTGTATTTCAGTGATTAAATATGATCTATGCTTTATTAAATGTTATATGAAAACTTCTAGTCAATGTGAGCAGCTGTTCAGAAGGAATAGCAATTACACAGTTTTGAAGATGACCAGAACTGCTGCCATATTTGTATCTTTGCATATACCATATATACTTGTGTATAATCCAATACCAACTGCAAACTGCATAGACCCAGATCTGCCATTGCATAATGGGCCAGCAGATCTGGGTCTATGCAGTTTGTAAGGACTAATCAGTAGAACAAACAACAGAGACCCTGATCTGCTGGCGCATTATGTGATGGCAGCTCAGACTCTGTGTTGTTTGCATTTGGATCTGGATTATACACAAGTATATACAGTACATGTAACTCTCTTCAATTTTGGAAAACAAAGTATGCTTAGGTAACCAAAGATAGGACTGAAGCATGCCCATTATACAGTCAACGCTTAGTTTTAATGAGAAAAAAAAACTTTGTTGTTAAAAGATTTAACAATTAATACACTAAATTAAAACAGAAGCACTAAATTAAAAATAAAAGACAATGTATTCAAAGCAAAACTTTGAGAACAAATTTTCCTGAAGTTCAGTGTTTTAATCCAATGTCAACAAGACCACAACGGATATTTTACAAAGTCAGTACTGCCATGATTCAAGTCACATAGTTCACTGATTACTGAATTCCCATATTACAGAATTTGTGAAATAGAATCCCAAATGACATGAAAATCAGTATTATCTGCATGACATAATAAACAATCGCTGTGACTTGCCCTACTTTATGCATCCATCAAACTAGTGATTAGGCCAAGGGAGATAACTTTTAACACCAATTATGGTAACTGCAAAGAAGCATACAGAGGGTCATGTTGAATGTTATGTCTGCAATGTGTGTTGGTCAGTTTATTGAACATTAGGGTAATCTAATGGAAATGAAAAAATATATTATGCAACATGTAAAGAATTTAAAATGAAAAATTCATATAAAATATGTGAAACTATACCAGCTGTATTTGTGACTTTTACCATAATTAAAACTGTGAGAGTAAATATAATATAAATTTTTATTAAACAATTAAATTTTTTTTGATAAAACAAAAGCCATTTTCTAACATTTGTGGTAAGAATTAAAATATAAAAAATGAATGAACCAATAAAAGCATCATAACAAAACTGAAATGCCTTTTTCATTCACCGAATTTGATACCATGCCAATCTGAAATGTATCAAATATTAAAAATGAATTGCAAATTAAAAATTTTATATTCCCTAAATAAATTAAATATTACCAGAGAAGTACCCATTGAAAGGAAATTGTACACATGAAGCATGATATATTCATAATAAATGCCATGACAAAAACTGTTGGCAATTTGGATGACAAGAAAATTTCCTATACCTCTTTTATGAAGCACAGTCAAATGATGTTTTTGTGGATTTTTATAATATCAGGTAATGCCAACAAAACTAGAAATGTGTTCATGGAACACTGATACTCTACAACAGTGCCTGAAATTACTTAAATGCAAAACTTACCATTTATACTCACTTATAAGTCGAGTGCAAACTGCACAAACTCAGATCTGCTGTTGTATAATGCACTGGCAGATCTGAGTCTATGCAGTTTGTTAGGAGTAATCAGTAGAACAAAACAACATAGACCTTGATCTGCTGGCACATAATGCAATGGCAGATCAGGGTCTATGTTGTTTGCAGTTGGTCTCGACTTATAAGCGAGTATAGACAGTAACCAAGGTGTAATGGATGTATGGACAAGGATAACACTATATGCCCCTACTACTATTACAAGGATAACACTATATGCCCCTACTACTATTACAAGGATAACACTATATGCCCCTACTACTATTACAAGGATAACACTATATGCTCATACTACTATTACAAGGATAACACTATATGCCCCTACTACTATTGTGGTTGGTCATAAAAAATATACAATACCATATATATTTGCATATAAGCCGATACCAACTGCAAACTGCATAGACCCAGATCTGGCATCGAAATATGCCGGCAGATCTGGATTGATGCAGTTTGTAAGCTCTAATCAGTAGAACAAACAACATAGACCCTGTTCTGCCAGTGCATTATGCAATGGCAGATCAGGGTCTATGTTGTTTGCATTTGGACTTGGCTTATATGCAATTATAAATGGTAATTACTTCATTTATCAATGTAATGTGCATAAACAAGCTCCTGCAGCATATAGACATAGAGTTTCTGCTGCCCTACATGCTGGCAGATTAAGGTTTATACTGTTGACAAAGTGTCATAAAGAGAATGACAGGCATAGACCCAGATCTGTCAGCATATATTGCAATAGCAGATCTGGGTTTAAGTGGTTCTCAATTTGACACAAGTCATGCATGAGTAAGTATGGTAAAAATCTATGATATAGCATCTGAGGAAGAGAAATTTAATAGCCCAGTTGTCCAGGGCAACCAAAAATCAAAGCCGGGCAACCAAGTGACTCAAAGTTAAAGCTCAATAGGACACGCAGCTTTTGATATCTAAAGGGTTTAAAATAAATAAGTTTGCCAAGATGGCAAATCAATAATATGGGTTCTCTACATAAAATAAAAACTGAAAATGGGAACTTTGGCCCTTATATTCACATAATTTGCAAGAAATTCAATGTTAAATTCTGAATAATTTTATAATCATTGTTTTAATTGGAAATTACCACAAAGATTTTAAACAGGCAACCAGATGTATTTAATGGGCAACCAGAATTTTAGTCTGGTGGTCCAGTTGGCAACCTTTTGAAAATGTGTCTCCCCCTGATTACATCCATGTTCTATTGATACATACCCTTAAAATGTATACAAATAAGAGAAATTAGTTACAGATTCCAAAGCTTTAACATCAAATACATTAAGATCATGGTACTAATAAGATCTTCGTAAATTTAGATTACCCCATAATCCAAATATTGATATTACAAGATCCTAAAATTATCTCAGATGAAAGATACTGACTGAAAATCACCTGCATGTTATCCAAAAATAAAATACAGTAATCACAGTCTGGGAAATTTGGGTTTGGTTTGGTTTTGTGGCATTTAATGCCATTTTTCAGCACATGATAGGCTATACATGGTGGCCAGTATATTTGGCAGAGGAAGGACCACCAACCCATGGGAAGCTACTGACAAACTTTCTCACATACCCACATTGGTCGAGCCGAGACTCCAACTCATGTGGACAGAGGTGAGATGTATCAGTGACCTGTAAAGGTGAGCGCCTTAGACCACTCAACCACACAGGGCCCTGAAAATTTGGGCACTGTATATTTTCTGTCTGAGTAAAATTGGTTATCTTAGACATAAATTGTAATACAATATTGGTTTGGTTTTGTGGGTTTAACGCCATTTTTGAGCACATGATAGGCTATACATGGCAACCAGTATATTTGGTGGAGGAAGAACCTGGGAAGACCCCAGAAAGAACCACTGACCCATGGGAAGCTACTGGCAAGCTTTCTCACATACCCACATTGGCCAAGCTGAGACTCGAACCCATGCAGACAGAGGTGAGATGTGAGTGATCTGTAAAGGCAAGAACCTTAGACCCCTCAGTCAGCCGGGACCCCTAATACAATTAACCTGTCTTTGTGGAAACCTACATTCAAAATACACTTGCTTGTTAGACTATCATATATGAACAATTTTACATAATAATACTGTATGTTACTATTCAACCTCTATATAAAGAACACCTCTCCATACAGGACACAATTGTGTGGCCCCTTTAGGTCTTTAGTATCCTCATGGACAGGTTTCATTGTATTTTTATGATTGGTGATTTCATGGTGATATAATATACAGGGTATAGACTTGTTAGATTGACTTGCATTTACCAGACTTCCACTAAGGCACAAGCTTGCCATCAACATAAAAAAATTTAACTTGTTTTCGATCCTTCAGGTTAATATGACATTAGAAATGGGTATAGTTTGCATTAAATTTATCATACTACAGTGTGTAGAGAGTGTAATGACCATTTTTCAATTGCACTAGTGTACTTGTCAACTAATTACACCCAACTTCACAGTGTAACATTGACATGTTCAGGTGAAGTCAGGCCTGTGCTTCACTGTGGTGTGGGTATTAGCATGTGATAGATTTATGATAGGGTGGATTATCACCTACTATAAGGCCTTTGTAATCAAATGCACAGGTAATCCATTTACTGGCCGAATAAACCAGGTAATCCATTTACTGGCTGAATAAACCAGGTAATCCATTTACTGGCCGAATAAACCAGGTAATCCATTTACTGGCTGAATAAACCCTAATTTGGGTAAAATAATATTGAATGCAATTAACTCTCATTGAGTGAAGTTCAAGAATTGCCTCAATTACACCAGTATGTACCACTGAACTACACTCAGCATCACTCTTCACCACCATGAGTGTAACATGGTCCATCCACCTTGTCTGTATATTGTCAATAATATATTTGGTCCCAAAATAATTCCCATCCAATTCAGAGGGCATAGACCCAGATATGCCATAACATAATGTACAGGCAGATTAGAATATACCCTGTTTTCACAAAATCTTCCATAGAGCATTATGCCATCCAGAATAGATACAGTGGTCCCTCGCTTTAAAGAACCTCAGTGTAACACAATCCCTTTCCTAAGACAGATATAGTCACGGATCCATTATATTATGTACTCATAATACTGTGTAGTGTACAATGTACCCCAGTATAAGGCACCCTCACTATAACATAGTACACATTTATGGCTACCTTGAACACCAATATACCGTGAGATCACTGTACATTAGGTCATGTATTCATTTATAAGTAAGTACCATAAATAAGTAAGTAAGTTGACTTTATTACAGTGACATGTGTATTCATTAAATCAGATATACAAAATACAGACTATTTTTAAAAGTAAACACCTGGTTTTGATGGACCTACAAGTCACTTTGATAAAAAAAAAAAGTAAACTTAACTTGACACTACAGTAATAACAGTAATAATCTAAATATTATTGTACATTATATGAAAAAGTGTGATCACAAAGTAAAATAAAAGTTATAAATGGCTTTTCTTCAAACATAAAAATTCTTTAAAAGGAATTAAGCTGATAAATATAAATAAGGCATAGTTATTTCATGCAAAAATTAAAAGGCAAGAATGAAGAATGATTTATATATATATATATATATATATATATATATATATATATATATATATATATATATATATATATATATATATATATATATATATATATATATATATAATATATAGCAAATATACCATATATTGCATATCTTGGAATATGGCAAATATAACTCATTTATGAACTGATAATTTTAATTGGGGGGGGGGGGGCTGATATTGCTTGTAAATAAAATGTTTGGCCCCAAATAACTTGAAAACAATATTCTTGCTCCAATTTGTAGACAAAAAGAACTATATATATATATATATATATATATATATATATATATATATATATATATATATATATATATATATATATATATATATATATATATATATATATATATATATATATATATATATATATATATATATATATATATATATATATATATATATATATCCATTATATGTGTTGAAAAAATAAATTATCTTTAGGTAAAAGATAAAATATATCTTTTGGTTGAAAGAAAATCACTGCCCCCCACCCCCAAAAATGAAATGGTCGATCCCTTATGTGGCAAATATATCATGTATGGTATATCTTGGTACAAGGCAAATATATCTGTCACATATATGGCAAATATACCATACACTGCATACCTTGGTATACATGGTATACAGCAAATATATCTGTCACATATATGGCAAATATACCATACACTGCATACCTTGGTATAAAGCAAATATATCTGTCACATATACCATACACTGCATACCTTGGTATAAAGCAAATATATCTGTCACATATACCATACACTGCATACCTTGGTATAAAGCAAATATATCTGTCACATATACCATACACTGCATACCTTGGTATAAAGCAAATATATCCATCATAATTGTATATATATATATATATATATATATATATATATATATATATATATATATATATATATATATTATATTGCATATCTTGGTACATGGCAAGTATATCTGTCACATATACCATACACTGCATCATAATTATATATATAAATATATATATAAATATATATATATATATACATATATATAAATATATATATATATATATATATATATATATATATATATATATATATATATATATATATATATATATATATTGCATATCTTGGTTTGCAGCAAAGATATCATTTATTTATAAACCTACTATACAGTAACCAATCATAATCTTTCATTTATACCATGTACATGGCTATTATTATTGTATATTGTATAGTTTCTAAATCCAACTCACTAGAGTTGTCTATAATGGATGGCAATAATCCACAATGGATTATGAAACTGATCTTCTGGAAATCTTGTTGCTTGATTCCAATAGTTATTTCCCTTGCAAAAAAATTGTCCATTTCCACATTCATACCTGGCTATGTTCTCTACATTTTGTTCACATTTAATATTTCGTTTTTCATATTTATATAAAATAGCCCCCTCTCCAAATATCTTAGAATTTTTTTGTACATTTTTTAAAGCATATTTCTTTTTATTTTGTTTTGAAGGCAAATGGTCATATATATTCAGAGGCAAACAACATCTGTAAATTTGACAAGTATTGATAATAAAAATAAAATACAACATAGAAAATGTAAAAAAAAAATTCCACAATTTGTTCTTCTGCTTTTGGCACTAAATATAAATAAGGATAGTTGTTCTCACAATTTAAAATGTTATGGACAAATAGATGTTTTATGTATTAAAGTATCATTATGCATTGTTAGTTCATTGGAAATGATAAAAAAGGGAGGAAATAAACATGATTATAATAAGAACCTGGAATCCATAATGACAACAACAGCAACAACAACTAGTACTACCACACAACAATTAGTCAAGAAGAAAAAGAACAACAACAACAACAACAACAACAATAATAATAATAATAATAATAATAATAATATTAACATTAATAACAACAACAATGATAATAATAACAACAACAATAATAATAATAATAATAATAATAATAATAATAAAAACAACAAATCAAACAATCATCAATATCATAATCATATTGATGATCATCAGCTTATTAATTTTTTTAATGGTGTGTTGCATTTTTAAATCGACTTACATCTCAGCTTAACTTTCACATAACTTTTGAGAGATTATTGTTCTGAATCTATATTACTACTGACACATATATGTATGTGTGAGTTGTTGATTATAAATGGCAGTGACAAATTACATAAATCTCTTCCTTGGCAGATTATGAAAAATAAAGAATGTTTTGAAATATAATGAAAGCATTAGTAGAATTAGGGTTGGGTGTATAATAAAAAAGTTATTATACTGTTAACTGTCAGATATGGATATTTTATTGAACGCATCCATGTTGTGTTGAAAAACCTGTATTAGATTCAACACCACTGCCATCACTTCTGGTACAGGTTTTTCGACACAACATTGACCCGTACAATACTAAATCTATATTGTGCAGATCACTGTATATTATAACCTTTTAATATAGGGCAAATGCACCATATATTGCATATCTTGGTAAATGGCAAATAGATCTGTCATATAAATGGCAAATAGATCTGTCATATAAATGGCAAATATACTATACATTGAATATGCTAACATAGTTGAGCATGTCATCGATGAAATGTTTCAAGAGAAACATATAGACCAGAAAACCCAGGTTGACCTTGTATCTCTGGTAACGGTCATCCAACCGGGAAAAAATCTGAATATTTAGACTATTTTTATGAGGCCCCATGTCCATACACTACCCTTTTACCTTCAGGACACAACGGACTACCTCGCAAAAAGTAAAGTCAGTGAACTGTTACCACCCAACACAGTTCTTGTTTCACTAGACGTAGAATCTATATACCAATATTCCACATGATGAGGGAATACATGCATGTAACAAAGCCTGGGAAACAAGAGCTGTAAAGATGCCACCCACAGAATTCCTGATCAAACTCGTGGAGCTAGTTCTTAAACTCAACAACTTTGAGTTTAATGGCAAGAACTACCTCCAGATAAACAGAACAGCTATGGGCCGATTAGAAAGACAACTTCTGGTCTCTGTAAACTATAAACCATACCAATGGGTCCGTTTCATTCATGATGTGGAAACTAAATTGAAAGATGGGAGGGAAAAGCTAGATGAATTCATCATACAGATCCTTACTTTGCATCATTCGATCAAATTCACTGCCAAAATTTCAAACACCGATCATATATTTTTTGACACAAAAACTTAAATTGTCAATAACACACTCCATACAGACATTTATTCCAAACCGACTGAAAAACATCAATACCTTCTTCCATCCAGCTCCCACCCAAGGCACTGCATCCAAAACATCCCCTACAGTCAATCACTTAGAATAGGGAGAATTTGCTCTGATGACATAACTTTCGATGAGAGGTGCAAAGAACTCATCCAATATCTGACAAAACGGGGCTACAACAAAGATATAATAGCAGAAGCAATACACAGAACTAAGCAAACAAACCATGCTGACCTCCTAAAATACAAGGGAAAAGAAAACACAGAATGAACACCCTTCAGCTTCACGTTCAACCCAGAGAGCACACAAGCAGGTCGCATCATTCACAAACACCGGCCAACCATTGAATCATGTAAACCACCTAAATTGATCTTCCCACACAAACCAGTTGTAGCATTCAGTAGACCTCAAAATTTGAGAGACATGCTAGACAGGGCAAATTTAAAGCCACTCTAAAAAAACAAATAGACAGGAAATCGAAGCCTGGTGGTAACAAAAGATGCAAGATATACCAACACATCAAGGAAACAATTACATTTTCCAGCACAGCCACAGGTGAAAAGTTTAATATTCACAACCATACTATAACATGCAACACAGAAAATGTGATCTACCTCATCACATGATGCAAGGTACGCAGCACCTAGTATGTTGGAGAAATGCAGAAATTAAATATTGGAGTGTATCTCCACAGGTCAGACTGGCAGACCAATAAAGTGGAAACTAGGAGCCCAGTGATGGAACATTTCTCTTCTCCCAGCCATACTTTCAATGATGTAATCCTGACTGCATTCTCCCATTACTCAAAATGGAGCATAGAAAAAGGAAATCCAAATAAACTTATTGAATTCACCAGCTGCGAACACTCAAACCCAGCAGCTTAAATCAAGAAGAATCCAAACAGGTATTTGTCCGTGCATAGGTAATAAGGAATTTACAAGTTACCAAAATCACATTTTTCTGCCATTAATTAGCTTTTTTAAACCCATGGTCATAACTACCGTTTTTCTGTAAAAATGTCAAATGTAAAAAAATGTATATAAATCTGTTTAAAAGCGGTTTTTTAAGCTATTAGTTATTACCAACTCAATTATGTAATACTACTTTAGAACATAACTTCTACAAGTGTTAAGAAAAGCCAACAAAATATTACATCTGGGATATAAAAAAAATGTATTTGGACAATTGTAGATGGCGCAAAGATATCTTTGCTGGCTTACTTACTTACGTCATCGTATGTAGTCCTTTGTTCTAGCCACTTACACCTTACAAGTACTGTATCAGGATGCAGCTTAAAAAGTAGCAACATTTAACTTCATTCAACCTTGCTCGTTTTATGTTTTTCTTTCTCTTTTTCATTGTATTGACTATTTAAATATCTTCAGCAAACATCATGTAGATTATGTATAATAACTATGTTTTTGTGTTTTGTTCTTGTTTCGTTTGTGTAATCGTCTTTTGGGATTTTGTGCCCTTGAAAAAGGAATTTGTAGATTCTGAAAGTGGTTCGTCTGGTTTCACACCAGTTTTGCACTGTTGTCTGTCAGTTTTTCTTTCATATCTATTAATTCCCTGACTAACATGATTTTTTTTTATCCAGGGCTTTAGGAAAGACTTATTGACCATGTGATTTGTAAACTTATGTGTGTGTGTGTGTGTGTGTGTGTGTGTATATATATATCGAATATAATTGTATTTTGTAGTGGCATATCTGGATCTACACTGTTTTACATGAGTAAGTATGGTAAAGCAAAGGTCACACTATTACTGAGAGCCTGAAAATTAAGGGAAGGCTTTATTTAAAAGCATCAATATGGCATCAATTATTTCCCATGACACTAAATAAATATTCTGCATCAGCGGTAACACAGTAAACTCACATTCTCTTATATATATACAGTGAAACCCCGCTATAACCCGATATTTGGGGTCCATAAAATTCGATCGCGGAAAAAGCGGGGTCGCATTATTACGGGGTTTTACTATATTTTACTTTTTTTAGAGAACAACGTATACATGTCTAATGTATAGCATAAATAGGGTATCAACACAGTTTACTATCTGATATCGATCCATTTTTGTTTTCCCACATGACAACCCTTTGATTGAGCCACAAGTTTGATACAGCTGTACTTGTTCAGTGCTAAGTAACAGAGAGTGGTTATTTGAACTCCCCATGATCTTGCCGCCCAAGCTCAGTCTCTACATAAGCACCCACATATGACAATCTTTGATCTTGCCGCCCAAGCTCAGTCTCTACATAAGCACCCACATATGACAATCTTTGATCAACCACCGCATTGTCTGGTGCTTGGTTGTGTATGCAGTTAAAGAAGAAACATAAGTCGGCTATTGTTTGCGCAATGATTGTATACAGGATGAATTGAAGTCCAGTGCACGTGTTGGCTGCTTACGTTTTTTGATGTTTATTAAATCGTGAGAATCTTTTATCAACCAGCACATTGTCTATTGCTCGATTGTGTATGCAGTTAAAGAAGAAAAACATGTCGGCTTTTGTTTGAGCAATGATTGTATATATAATGAATTGAAGACAAACACAGAGAAGACTTACTGGCTTTACTCATGGATCAGTAATAAGTAACATTTCCGAAAATGTTTATTTTTTGGCATAACACTTCTAGAAATTGGTGAAATTGTTAAATTTCAGAAGCCACGCCACGATCGAATTCATACGTGATCTCTTCCCCCAAAATGATAATAAACTTATTATACACTATTTCTCGTACGTAAACAAAAAAAAAATTTTTTCCGTGTACGAGAAAAATACATGTACATGTATATAAAATTTCAGGAACCACGCCACAAACATATTATACTCGAATTCATACGCGATCTCTTCCCCAAAATGATACTGTAATATACACATTTTATACACTATTTCTCGTACTTTGCACACACAAAAAAATGTTCATGTGCGAATGAATATATGAAATTTTGGGAGCCACGCCACGATCGCGTTATATCCGAATTCACGTTATAGCGGGGTTTCACTGTATATATATATAATCAGATATTCTGTCATACTAATGACTTAGAAATGGATATAAAATGACTAGAGTCAGATACGTAAAATTATTACCTACACCTAGGGCTGTAAAACATGCATGTGCTATCTAAAGGATTTGCCAAGAATCTCCTCGTAGTCAATCTCCTGTTTGCCTATTAGTGTGATTATACCTGGTATATAACTGACTTACCAAGATGTTAGTAATTGTGGGATTTAATACTAAAATTATGTAACAGATGTCATTGAAATAGTGTAATCTGAATCGTTTTCATAACATTTTGAATCAATGATATAAAAGTGCAAACAGTTAAAACATAATATTGCTGAAGGAACATTTTTCATCATAATGGATAACAAATTATGTGCAATATTAATCATATTTAAATGTTATACATTGTCAACTTATAGGCTCGATCCCATGGATCTAACACGTAGGAACAGCCTTGTATCAATTAAATGATGTTAAAACATAATTATTATTAAAGCAGGTCTTGTATTCCATAAAATCTGATTTTGGCTCAATTTAAATCAATTTAATTGAAGGTCATATACAAATCGTGCCTTTTTAATACTGGTATTAAATAAATTAATTAAGTTTTTAATGCTTCTAAGTGCTACAACTCTGTTTTCTTATTTTTTCTATCATTACTATTTGTGTCTTTATGACAGCAATTTTTCACTTCCTCTTCTACATCGCCTTCAACAAAATCTGGAACTCTGAATGAAACATTGGTACATTCTCCTTTTATGTTATTGCAAAACAGTTTCTTTAGAGATGCAGTTTGTATGAGATTAAAACCAACTTCTCCACCAAATGTTGATGGTTTCCAATATTTTGGACTACAAATAGGATTTGACATAAGTCCTTTCACTGAAAAAGCTCCACCTATTTCAATTATTGAACTACCAAATAATGATTTAGGTCGTAATTTTTCCATCATAAGTCCAACATAAAATTCCAGTCCATCAATTTCGCCATAAAGTTCTTCAAGATCTTTGGCTGAAGTTTCATCTCCTGCAAGAAAGAGAAACAACATTTGCAAGGAATGTCCTCTTTCTGTTACATAAATTAACATTTATATTACATGGACTGTTTTGTTCATGGTAACCATAAAAGTGTATGGCATTGTAAATGAGACAACCTCATATTGAGGTACTAGTATGTTCCAATAAGTCAAAAATCATACTAGTATGTTCCAATAAGTCAAAAATCATACTAGTGCATAAAGTCAGGTAGATAAGGTATTTAATGATATGAAACTATTTTATAAATGGTTCTTATTAGCCAAGAACTAAATTTACGTGAAATAAATTTAAGTTGCAATGATATAACAAAACTGAACCTATTTTACCGGATCTTTATCTTTTATCTTGCAGGACTACATATTTACATTTATTTGGAAGGTTTTATCTTCCTTAATTTTTTTGTTATTTTTTTTTTGTTGTTGTTGCTATTTTTACATTTACATTTTTTGAACTTAACTTTTAATAAGCATTATATAGCCAGGATTGTGCTGATGTGCCATTAAACCCCATACATACATACATACATACATACATACATACATACATACATACATACATACATACATACATACATACATACATACATACATACATACATGCATGCATGCATGCATGCATGCATACATACATAACGCAATCCATGATCAAACTGCATTGTGAAAGGGGAAGTGGTAATCTGAAGGGTTTTATAGTAAGCTAGCACTGTACAAAGTACTTCAAACAGCTCAGCTGTTGACTTTAGGCAGTCATTGAAATGAAGAAAATTAATGAGAATTTAGAAGAAACCACTGACCTCAGATAAGCTGCCACTTATTCTAACACAAACTGAAATGGGGTGGGTGGGGTGTGGACCTTGGACTGTAGAAGTGCAAAACAAAGGTGTTGCTGTTTGGGGGGGAAGGGTTGGGGGGGGTTGCTAGGGTTGGAGTTGGGGTGACTTTTTATCATTTTATACACATAAGAAAATTCAAATGGAGTTGACTGAGAGTGTAACATATTGCATTGTTCAAACATCGTTTGCAATGGCTTAAATTTTCAGAAGAGACATTTTTGGGTCAATAAATAAAGTTTGTTAATTTTTAATTCAAGTAGAAAATAAATTTAATATAAATTTGGAGAAAAGTACTGGTAGTGTGTAATTCTGTGACTTTTAAATATATAAAACCTGCACGAAAGGACATTTTGATACAGTGACATCTTTTCATGAGGACATTATTTGATAGGGACAGAGTACAATTATTATCTTACAGTACCCATTATTACTTCATGGACATTTTGCTTAAGTTTAGAAATGATCAACACTGAACGTACTTTTAGAAAATGTATTGTTTTGCACCTGTTCAGTCATTTAATATTACTAAAACCTTGTATGGGGGTTTTAATGATATACTACAGGACATAAGTCTTTACACCACTAAACTTTGCTTTGAAAATGAATTATATTATTTAAAACTTATCATTTCTTTCATTGAAAATTGCTTGAGTGACACCTGTATCCCATTTCTTTACAAGTTACACTTGTATCAGATTTTAGGGGACAACATGCATGAACTTTGAAACATTTCTGCATATATTATGTCTGGGTGTATCAATATTCGGTTATCCGCTTAAATGGATGCCACCAAAGTTCCCATCATTCCAGTCCCCCCTCCCCTACCATTTTAAGATTGCAGCTGGGCCACTGCCACCACTGGCACCCAGTTGTTTGAAATATTATATCTATTTACCTGTTAGTTCAAGAAAAGACTTTATAGGAGGTAACCCAAATCTTTTCCTGTATTGGTTGAGCGACTGGAACCTCAGTTGTCGACCATGTTCAATGGTCTCCTTGGCAACATGGATTGTGAAAGGATGATGGTTGTGATGACTCATCTACAATGGGATAAAATATGCTAATAGTACGACATAAATACTTTATATCATGTTACATAAACAGGAAGTTAAAACTTTATTTATTTTAGGTCAATTATTCAAGTTCTCACACATTATAGTACATGCTCTGGAACGTGCTGAAGCCAGTGACAAAACCCAGGACCACAGCATTGAAAAACGAGTGTACTGTCACTGTGTTATCTAAGCCCCACAATATAGGGGTCATCTATCTATCTCTCTAGCACCTACCTACCAGTCTAAGTATCAATCCATCTATATATTTATTTATCTATTATATCGCCTACATACCAATCTCTCTATCAACCATAAAATCAAAAATATTTGTGCAGGATAAATGTTGTTGGGTTTTTTTTATTGTTTTTGTTTGTGGTTAACGAATATCCATGAAATGAAATCCATAACCAAAGAATACTGGTAGAATTCTAGATTGAATATTACGACAAACAGTGTGGTCCTATGAAATGTTATCCCCACTAAACTGTCCATTTACTACAAAACCATAAAATGTTATCCCCACTAAGCTGTACATTTACTACAAAACTGTAAAATGTTATCCCCACTAAACTCTCCATTTACTACAAAACCATAAAATGTTATCCCCACTAAACTGTCCATTTACTGCAAAACCATAAAATGTTATCCCCACTAAACTGTCCATTTACTACAACACCATAAAATGTTATCCCCACTAAACTGTCCATTTACTACAAAACTATAAAATGTTATCCCCATGAATATTTCTAAATTTACAGTATCTTTCAACCACCCTCGATCTATCTATTTATCTAATTGAAGTAAACACAAATATTGTTTTCTTAGCACATAAAATGTTTATAAGTATTGTAGGAACAACATGTAAATGAATATATATCCCTTAGTAGAGTGTATATTCCATTATAAACCCATACTTAGTGATAAGCTCATCCTATATCTCTACAAAACTGAGGCAAGTGTTTATATAAGAAAGCTTTTAGTGATCATAAGTCTGTCCAGCTTTTCAACAATTTACAAGGCCACCCCTCTGGGCTTATAATGGGAAAAATGCTGTTTATATGTCTGTATACACAATTACATATATGTCTATTTATATGTCTGTATACACAATTACATATATGTCTATTTATATGTCTGTATACACAATTACATATATGTCTATTTATATGTCTGTATACACAATTACATATGTGTCTTTTTATATGTCTGTATACACAATTACATATATGTCTATTTATATGTCTGTATACACAATTACATATATGGCTACACGGTTTTATAAAACATTCTCAATATTAGAAAATTGACATAGATGGATAAATCAATTATTATGTTAATAGCTGAAAACATAAATATTAATTTTGGAAAAGGACAAGGTACAAAAACATTTTTTTAAAAATGTTTCCAAAAAGTGAACTAATATTAAGAAGACTTTTAAACAAAATAAATGCTTAGAATTTTACTTACTCTTCCAGCTCTTTGTTTAATCATCCCTTCTACAAAATTGTTCATTCCATGTTTAACCACAATTTCTGGATGAAATAAAAAGTCTTTCACCGTGTACACGGTTCCACTAACGTTAAAAGCGTCAGGCATCAAAGGATGCCAGTGGTAAAGATGATTGAATTCAGCAGCTATTCTGTTCTGATACTGATGTGGTACATCAAATAACAGTTCGGGTCTAAAAGTCAGTTGAAAATTATAATTACTAAGGTGCTGCACATAATCCTCAATCACAATCTTGATTGTCTCCCCTGAAATAAAAGAAAAATAACATGCGTTCGTAATTTCTACAATTAAATGCACTTGCCCAAAAAATGAGAGAAAGTAAAGACATAAACAATTGAACATATGTAAAATTTAATTATTTTAATGTCAGAACATAAAGCAACGGTCAAGAGAAAAAATATCACAGTTTGTAATGTAAACTTTATTCTTTTTGTAAAGTAAGGCCTCTCAATGTGCAACTTCTGCACACACACTTTTTCAAGAAAGTTCGTAGTTACAACAAGCACCACTTTCCAAGGGAACACCAAAATATTATGGTATCTGAAGTATGTGCTCTGGAGAGCTGTACTTTTCAAATGTAACGGTGATCACAAGATAGGATTCCTTTATTTTAAATCAAAATCTGTGCCATAAATAGCATAATTCATGCAATAGCTGTAGGAGCTCAATTACAAAATTGTGGTAATGTATTGCCGCAGATATAATGTCTTGTAGCCTGGTGATTACAATGTAGATTGAGCATTGCGTGGTCATAAGTTCGAGTCTAAAATTGCTGTGGTACTTTCGATTTTACCATTTTTTTTTTTTTTTCATTTTTTTTTCTCCCTTTATCTTCGTTTTGTATACCTCATTTTTAGGTTTTTGAAACATCTTGTATCTGTCTTCTTTTGTATCATGTTGGATATATACTCTTGTTTGAAGGGGTTTGTCTTCCCGGGGATTTTTACCAAGTGTTTGACATTGACATTTTTGTAACTAGCTTTTTGCTCGGCACTATATAGCCAGTATTGTACTGATGTGCCGTTAAACCCGATACCTACATACCACACATACATACATCCTTCACTGTGTATGGCATTTGAGATGCATCTCTTTAATTGGCCTTGTATTACAAGCTGGATCCTAAAAATTAAGATCGATGGAGGGTGAGAAAAATAATCCAATGTTCGTTTAGCACTGGAAAGTTTTGTTTTTCAAAGACTTTGAAAGCAGATTTCAAGGACTTTTACGAGTTTTCATGTAGGATTTTTATCTTAAGGAAATTGAACTGTCTCCATAATTATGTTACTTTATCAATGTATAAGCACGTAGAAAAGCCAAAGAAAAGCAAATAACTGCGCCACTACAGCAAACAGATGCTACTCCATATGGTAACTATCGACGTTTCGTTAGATACACCCAGTTTTATCCATTTATTTGGGGGGGGGGGATACGTAAATAAAGTATTTTTAATTTGAAAAGTGATATATTTTATTCAGTTTAAACTTTTTGTATTACTCCGATAAATTCAAGGAGTTCTGTGCCAAATAATTAACTTTTCATAGATAAAACCAACATTTATGAAATTCAAGGAGGTTTCAAGGTGACCCTCAAACTCAAGGATTTTACAAAGTTGTATGAACCATGTAATATTCTCTGTGTTTGTGTGCAGGATGCGAAAATTCAACCCTCATGGATTAAGATTTGCACCAGGGACTCTGGAAAGCCTAGTCCCAAGCATAATTGTATTCCCCTGAGTTGGATTTTTTTATCCTGCCAATACACACATTGGATGTATTCTAGTAATGGAGTGGGGAAGAGGGGTAACCTGTTACTGACTGGTATCAATTCTAGAGGAAGTAATGTGCTTTCATCAGTTCACAGCATGGGAAGCCAAGGTAAGCTCTTGCCTCATGAGTGGGTCCTGGTATTTAGTCTTTGATGATGCAGTACTTTTCAAATAGATTGGTGCAGTCGAACTCGCCTTTTGAGAAAGCCCCTATTGCAAGCAAAATATAGTAGTCTCTCAAGACAGGTGGTGTAGCAATACAAGTCATAATATTATAATATCAAAAGGTTTCCATGCACTAAAAGTCCGGGCATTAAATGACGTATTCCTGCCCGAAACAGTGGTAGTTTAGGTCATTTTTTGTACTTAAATCTGATTTGACCAAAGTAATGGAGAAACTACATGCCAAATTGTAGCAGGCATGGCTGACTAAAAGCAGTGCCACTTTTCTTAAGGTGCACTGCTGCTCATATTCCCTTGTAGAGATTCAGCAGTTTACTGCAAATCTACAGTATTTCAGCTGATAAACAGCTTAATAGTCAGCGGAAGTTTTGTGGTGCACAGTACATCCACTTAACTTCCAAAGATAAGGTGTTGAATATTCAGCAGAAATGCAGCAAGCAACTTCAGACCCACTGCACCTCCATTGAACAGTTCAGCGGACGACTTCTTTTCTGATGAAATAAATTAGTTCATAAACACCTGTCCACAACAGTTTGTCCTTTTCCACTGATTTCCACTGCATTTATGCTGAAAAATATTTACATTTTGTTAGTTCTTCTTAACTTCCACTTTCACTGCAAATCCGCTGAAAACTTTTAATATTTTTCTTGGCATTGCTTTAACTTTTGATGCAAATCTGCTGAAAACTTTTAATATTTTTCTTGGCTCTGCTTTAACGTTTGCTGCAAATCTGCTGAAAAATGTTTATATTTTTCAACTTGATTTCCACTTCAAATCTGCAAAAACATCTTTATGAATAATTTTTCCTCTGATATCCACAATAAACCTGCAGAAAAAATATATTCTTCCTTAATTTGTAGTGCAAATTGGCTGACATTTGCTGTTTTTCCGCTGAACAGAGTTAGTTCCTAAAACAGTTGTAATTACTGGCATCTCATGAGACAGGAAGCTCTTCCTGCTTGAGCACTGGTCACATGAGACTATTTTATTTTCTGATTGGTTTAACTTTTGGCACAATTTTTAATACAGACTTAGTCAATTTAAGTTTGGATTTCGTTTTAACACAATATCTATAAGACTTTATATTTTAAGGGAAAATGACTTACATAGTACAAGATGGGAAAAGTACACATGATTGCATATCATTGATGGCATCTGTAAAGTGACTAATTTAATCATTGTAAGGTAGCTAAAATTTCAAACTACTTTGGTTAAATCGGGAACTGTTTATTGGAATAATAATGATACTGTTATCAATAAGTAATTATATATAATCTCTCAAATGATAGATGTTTAATTAGAAAATACAAATTTATATAAATTGGAACGAGGGGATTCGTCTCAAGTTCGAACAGGATCCAAAACTTAAAACAAATACATGTAAGCTCATTTACTCCGGTTGACATGAATTACATTATGTGGTATAAGTTGAAAAACTCCTTACAGCAATTCCGCTGCACTATCACTTCTAAACCACTGCAGTCATCTGCAGATAATTTCAGCATCAAAAGGGTTTAGCTGCACTTCCACTGCACATACACACTACAAAACCGTAGAATTCATCCAATGAAATTAAGCTTCAAAGATTAATTTAAAAGTACAATCCAAGTGTAATGCTGTTGTATTTCCACTTCAAAAACCACTGAATGTACACTTCGACTCCACTGAAAATATATTCTACACTTCCACTGAATCAATCCACTGAAATTAGGCTGAACGGCTTATTTGCATATTATTGTACACTGACGTTCCACTTACTTTTCACTGCATTTTATTCAAACTTGCATGGAAAAACTGCAAAAGATTTGCTGCGGAACAAATTTTTATTTTTGTAAACAAAAATTGTATTTGAATCTTCCACTGCAAATCTGCTCTATCTTTACTCCGCAACACACTTTTGTAATATTCTGTCACAAGACTGCTGCTTTTCTACTGCAAATGTCTTTTGGACCGGAAGTCATACTAATTACATATATTTCTTCCAAACAGTAAATCAAATAGATTGAAAAAAATTCTGATAAACTAGTGAAATAAACTGCGTCATGACATCATAACAATAGATCCAAAAAGAAGTTTTAAAATGGATGAAGATGATGAAGACAGGACTTGCCAACTTCAAGAAACATGTGATTGGAAGAGAGTGGTGTTTTACCTGATGTCCAAGAGGCGCAAATAATTAGTGAATTAAGAAACAGATGTACACAAAAGGAATAGTGTTCAGTGGCTAATTTCACTAAAATATGAAAATACAGTTTTTCTATGATGATAAATTTTGCCTACCTATGATAACAAGTTTTACTGTCTGAAACAGTTGCTCGTCATCCCACTCAGGATGTTCTTTCTTCAATACATCACAGACTCTGTTATGTTCTCTGACCCAAATTGTGGCATACATAAATAGCCCTGGCAAGAGCCCAAAATCTTTGTGTCCCAGGGCAAACTGATTTTCTTTTGGTACTGATGGTGGATAGGTCATGGGAACATCTACATCCTCAAGAAGTGGTGGCCACTCCTCTCCATTTATTTCCTGTAAGAGATGATAGTGCATGAATCCTCATTTTATATAAAATTTATTTGATAAGTTTGATAAATCTTATGTTCTTCAAACTCATTTCATATGAAATGTGTGAAATAAGTTGAACAATATTTAATACTAGCCTGTCATTGCAACTATTTAACAAATTTCATGTTAAATTTCATGTTAAATTTCATGTTAAATAAGCACAAATGTAACAACAAAATATTTAACATGATAAAATACATTTACACATTATTGTCCTATTTAATAAATTGCAAAAGGTTCAATGTTTGTGTTATATTCAGATGGCTTTGACATTATGCATGTATCTCATGTGCTGTCATGACATGATATTTACATATGTGTAATATAAAAAATATGAAATGGACTCGAGAAACGTTATTTTGACAACCTCATTATTATGATTAACTTAAACTTCTATGCTTGCCAAATGCTGCTTAAATCAGGTGTATTCCAGTTAAGGGACCACAGTGATCTTGGCTGATCAATAAATCTAATCAACTGACTAATTAAACAAAATACAGTAAAACTTCTCTTAAAGATACATGTAGCTGAATGTAATAAACGAACATTTTATAAAAATAGAGTTTAAGTATCGGCATTGTGAATCCATATAAAATTGTCTTTTATATTAAAGACAGATGTCAAATGTTGATACAGGGCTTTTAATCCCATAATTATAGCCAATACACTAACATAGGTGAGAAATTTAAAGACCTAGACACTTTTCAGTAGTATATATTCCATTTTTTTCTTATTAAGAATAGATAATCAATTTGTACAGAAGGAAAATAATTGTTGGCTTAGTACAGGATGCATCAACTAATAATATATTGGTAGTTGAACTTCTCAATTGGACCATCCCTCAAACAAGAACACTCCTTTAAAAAAAAATGATAACATTTGGTCCTTCTCATTTTTTTTTTTTAAATGTGACGAATTTGCCAACTGAAATCACAACACCTCAAATTTCAGATCACTTCTTCCCTCTGGGATCAGTAGTTTAACCTGGAAAGTTTTACTGTACTACAATGCGTATTCCATGGTGGCAGTTGTCCTGCTAGATAGAAAGAAAGGTGAGGGCTTCCACAAATCCCCTTTATGCTCCTCTTTTGCCTTCCCCTACACGTTCATCTAAATCACTCACTGAAGTACCTTATTGCAACTGTTATTTTTTATTATTTTCTTCTATTTTTGAGTTTATTTATTTAAAATATCAATGTGTTTTTGTCTGATTTTGCTACCAAAAATGAAATCCTGAACTTTGTCTTTTGTAGTACATTATTTGGTGGTTACAAAAAAATGCTCATCTTACTAAAACATATGTAAATCAGTAAGATGATCATGATGGATGGATGGATGGATGGATGGACAAGGGTAACAATATATGCACCTACAACATTCTTGATGTGGCATACATAGTCCTTGCTGGAGCACTGTAGTGGTCTCTTTTTTTTTTTTTTTTTTTTGCCTAGAAACAAAACATGTTCATGTGGTTTTCAAATGTCTTCTTAACTAGAAACAGCTCATCATGTCTAGTCACTCAAGATTCTTGCTAATATATCACATGCTTCCTCTTATCAGCTAGGGTCAGACGGGGTAAAACCTCCATCAACCAAAATACCTTTATTACCTGTATACCTAGTGAATCACTATGATGAGGTTAGAAACCAAAATGATATGACTTTATCAGTAATACCTTATTTATTTCTCTTAATGGACAGAAACATGGGACATCACTTTTGGGATTTAAGATGGTAAATATTTGTTCTCTAATCCAAGTAATGTTAATTATATCAGAAAAATTATATTTCTTTATGGTCTTCAGTGTCTAAAAAAGACAAATAACCCACCTGTATTCGTAGTTTGCCATCTTTGAAGCTCCTCAGAACATTTTCAACACCTTTATCTTTGCCATAAATATGAGATACATCCACCTGAAAGAAATAAAACAGTGATCAAAGAAATATGGACTCTGCCTGCTGTGGTACATTACAGATATATAAATGAAACCCAAATTATACTAACGAGATATTTGTTCTTATCTTGTTACGATAAAAATTTCAAAGATATACATTAAAAGCTATTTCAAGTATTATTTAGAAGGGTTGAAAATGTGTTATATGATATGTAAGTAATGCCAAAAGTAACTTAAAAATCGTGACCTATATCTTCATCCAGATATTGATAAAAATGACAGACAGACCATCAAATATAGAGCTGCAGAGGAACAGACAGACAGACAGACAGATAGAGAGAAGATAGATAGATAGATAAGTCAAATTTATTCATTATAGTATTCAAAACATTATAATGAAACAGACAGACAGACACATTTTCTCATATTTATAAAGGAGACTCTATTTAAAATAAAGTAACATCAAAGCAGCAGCATGTATGAAGCCATTTTAATAAATAAATACCCCATGTCCTCCCCACTGGAAGCCAGGGCCTCTTTTTAAATCTGTCTTGAAAAACTGATGTGTGAAATGCTGAGCAAAAAATGTGAACAAAGCATTTGAACCCCTAGGATCTGGAATAAATTTGTCTCTTCTCAGGAACTTGTTCAATATAACTTGTGCATCTGGCAGCGTCTTTTTTCCTGAGAAGAAAAGAGAAAAATGTGAGAAAGACATTTCTGGAGTTGATTGTAGGTATCAGTTATCTGTATTTATGAATTATCCATGCACCACAATAGGCTTTTCCAAGGAATAATTTTACTAAGGAACCATCTGAAACAAAAACCTGGTTTAAGGAATAACAAGATAGTTTTTAATTCCCTCCCCCTCCCCAGCTTTAAAAATGAAACGCACAGTCTATAAAGACTAATATCTAGTAAGGATATTTGATTCCCAACACATTGGATGCATTCACTTAATTAGTGTTTGCTTCAGCAATAAAATACATTACATTTATATTGACCATGTTATATGTGTCATTTCTAAAAATATTGACTGGTCATATTTGAACTATCATGCGTCGATGAATTTAAGAATACATTTTTGCACATTTTGATGTTAAATTCATTGCAAAACTGATCACTGATAACAAAGATAAAACTCATGAAAGTGCTTGTTTTGTTTGTTGTTTTGTTGTTGTTGTTGTTGTTGTTTTGTAGTTTTGAGTTTTTTAAATTTACAATTTAAAGAAAAATAATTTAAAATATTTAAAAAATTTCAGCCACTCTTGACCAGGAAAACAAATTACCATTCAAATGTTATTAATGACCAAAACTTTAAAACTTCACCTTTTTCGAGATTTTTTGTACCCACAGTACACTATATATTGCAGCGAGGGAAAGATCATATCTGCCATAAGATATGATTGAGCTGACTGTTGGCAATAAATCTAGGGTATATGTGCTGGATTATTTTATGATGCATTATGGCATCACAGAGCCTGTTGTTGGTAATATCCTGCCCTGATGCATCATCTGCATTAACAGTGGTCAATATCAGGCCTTTGTGGAAACTTACCCCAAACTCCAAGAGGTGTGGGACAGTCTAAAGGAACCGGTGGCAGTGAACGGGTGAAATACGAAAGATTAGCTGCTGCCTCCCATGTAATGTATGGGTGATCTGAAGTGTAGGTGGATGGACTGTCCACCATAGCTGACCTCACTGGAAAAAAAAGTATGACAAATTTAAAGTAGGCAGTTAAAACTGTTTAAAAGTATGGTGACCCTGATTATGTCAGAGAAAAATAGCATAAATTGTACATGAAATTGAAAGTACATCTCTTCTGGGGACTTGGTTCTATCCATCTTAAACGCATTATATGCAGTACTTTTCCAGATATCTTTACATTTTACATAAAAATGATAAAGGCCTAAAACTAAATTGATGTTGTTTTTTTTCTGGATGAAACTACAAATAAATGTGACAAAACAATGATTTAGGTTGGAAGAATTTACTTTCATTTCGTTGATTATACAAAATCCTGTTAGATGTATTATATTAAACCTAAGCATTTTTAAACATACACTTTTTAATATGTGGAATACACAAAGAAAAACAAAACCAAAATATAGTCAACAAAACTCTCTTGCTTTACCAAAAATAAAACTTAGGAAACATACAATAAAAATGTGAAACGTTTTTACTAATTGCAGATATCTGCTATCCTAAGTACACAAACTTTGCGTTGCAGTGATCAGTATTAAAATTGGGACATACTTATGAAAACAAATCTGTATATCTTATATGATTTAAAGAGAGGGGTATATTCTATATATAACCCTGCATACTTACTAATATATACTTTCTTCATTACAAAATTCCTGAGGAAAGGAAAATAGTTGACTACTGCCCAAAACCATGGATAATTAGTCAATATGCCATGCAGAGTTTCCGAACTGGGTTTTAGCCATTGTATTATCATCTTCATAAACGTCGCTGAATATAAAAAGGTACTGTAATTTGGTAAGGTTAACAACACAAATACACTGCATGGGATAAAAATAAATTAATATTGCATGAAATAACAACAACAAAGGCCATGATAATGATAAGAAGAAGAAGACGTAGAACTATACTACTACTACTAATACTACTACAAATAATAATATTAATAATAATATGAAGAATACTACTACTACTATTACTACTACTGTTACTACTACTACTACTACTAAAAATAATAATATTAATAATAATATAAAGAAGAATACTACTACTAATAATAATAATAATAAGAAGAAGAAGAAGAAAAACAAGAAGAAGAAGTAGAAGAAGAAGAACCAATAAGAAGAACCATACTAATAATAAGAAGAAAAAGATGAAGAAAAACCATACTACTACTAATGCTGCTGCTAATAATAATAAAAATAATAATAATAATAATAATAATAATAATAATAATAATAATAATAATAATAATGAGAAGAAGAAGAAGAACCATACTAATAATAATAAGAAGAAGTAGGGAAAAAAGGAAGAAGAAAGAGGAAAAACAATAAAACCAACGATAGCACAATGATCACGATGGTGGTGGTGGTGGTGGGGTTTCTTTGTTATTAGAGATACACAGTTATCATACAATTTACGTGAACAAAATTCAGTATTCACTGAAGTTTAAGAAAACATTAATATTAATGCTTGGTTTGTAGCTATTTTCAATAAACCTAAAACAAGATTGATAAATATATGATAAATTAAAATGTAGAGGATAAAGAAATTAGACCAGTTTTGTGAGGGTCCATGTTACTGTTTTGTATTTATCTTCCATTGTTTAAAATTATACTTTTTGAGCAAACATATACTGCCATGTCATGTTATACAAATAATATCAAATAACTTTAAAAATGCTACTAATACTTACGAGTTTCACAGTTCTGGCCATAAAATTCTGTACCAGTACAATCACATATGTAATTATCATACTCTTGTGTGAGACATATACCTCCATTTTGACATGGAAATGAGCAGCAAGGATTGGCTGTAAGAAAATAAATTGAAAATATTTTTAAAAATTAGTATATATATATATATATATAGTGTGTGTGTGTGTGTGTGTGTGTTCCAGCTAGGAATTTCCTGCAAAAGGATGGGGAAGAGGGAAACATTTAGCAAGAGGGTAGAAGGAAAGGGAACTTCTAAATGCAAGGGGAGAACGTCCCTCTTTTTTTGTCTAACTGGAACACTCTCTGTGTGTGTGTGTGTGTGTGTGTGTGTGTGTGTGTGTGTGTGTGTGTGTGTGTGTGTGTGTGTGTGTGTAAAACTATATATTATTTAGAACATGATATTCAAGTTACTCTGGCATAAAACATTTAAACATTATCCATCATCTGTGCGAATTTTGTTCAAATAATTAAAGAATACAATAAAAGCAGTCCATGACCTGCATACAGACGAATCTCATTTATCGGACATAAATTGTTGCCATTAAAAAAAACATTGGATAAAGATGAATGTTGGGAAAAAAATGATTCAACTTAATTAAAAGAAACAGTAAGAAATCGTTTCTATTAATGACCATGTAAAAAAAAAAAAAAACATTGTTGAATAAACAGATGCCAGATATACGAGACTTGACGGTATTGAACCACCGCTGGAACGAATCTATACAACAGACATTTACAAAACTGTTGATGATAACACAGTAGTCACTACTGTTCTGCCGCTGTTGAAACAGTAACTGCTATGTCTTTCATTTCCACGTATATGGACTCAACAAAAATTAATTGAATCACATAAATATAAAAATAAAATTAAAGATAGATAGATAAACAGAGTGCTTCAAGGGAATTAGCAAAGCACACGTTAATAGTTAGGTAACTGCATTTGGAACGCAAAAGACTAATGCAAGTCAAAATATATTACCGGTTTTATGTCCACACAACTAGGTCCCTCCTTTAACACTTGATTTATCATGTTAAATCAAGGACTCCGTACTTTATCATGTTAAATCAGGACTCCGTACTTTATCATGTTAAATCAAGGACTCCGTACTTTATCATGTTAAATCAAGGACTCAGTACTTTATCATGTTAAATCAAGGACTCAGTACTTTATCATGTTAAATCAAGGACTCCGTACTTTATCATGTTAAATCAAGGACCCAGTACTTTATCATGTTAAATCAAGGACTCCGTACTTAAACCATATTGCACTAGAAAGGTTAACAAGTCTGACAAGTATATATAAGGACAATGTCATGTCAGCTGTTCATTCAAGCTAAAAATAGCTACTATTTTAATTTTCCACATTGTGAAGTCAGGTGTTTTGACTAGGGGTTGCCTTAGTAGTAACAGTAAGTTCAGTTTTTCACAGAACAAAAGTCACTTCAAAAGAAAGAGTTAAGTAACTATGGATGTAGAAATGTTTCTACTTGGTTAAGCATAATGTCATTTTAAAAAATAAAAACTATAAAATTAAAAGACATTTGTTTTGTAGACTATAGTACATTGGTATGTGAGGTAGAATGTATTGTAGTTTATCTAATCAAGCGAAAAGTAGCGATATTATTTATTCCACCAGTCTGCTATTAGTATGTTACACCCACAGATCATATGACTCTCTAAAGAAGGGCAATAAGTTCAATTTTTATGAAGTGTAAAATTCAAAGTCTTTATTTTATAATTCATTACTTACATTATCTACTTTGCTGTTGTGGAAATGTTCTAATCTGCCAGTTTAACTTTCATTTTTGTTAGCAACATTAATTTGAAGAATTGATATGGATTAAATATGAGTTACAGATTAAGTCTTTTGAAAAACTTAAGGGTAACAATTTCAAAGCATTGAATCATAAACGTTAAAGTTGTGCATTTAAAGTTATGAAAATTTATTACACTGTTTACAGTACTTCATACTTTTATTTACAAAATTTGTATATAATATCTACATAGTATAGAGCTATGACGACATGTTCATAATTTATATATATATTGTTCTTACATGTGTGAAATACTATTTACCTACAAGAAAAATAACTGCATACGTTTCAAGAATTTTACATTTGTGCAATATTCATGCCATTGTCATAAAAAGCAGGCTGAACACACTTGCAATGTTTTCTCAAATTTTAACATATTGCACTCCGTCACTATAACGCCCTTCATTGTGAGACGGTGTTTGTTATAAGGCGAGTATGGTAATGGATCCTACTTCATTAAGTTGTAGTAAAATTATGTATTACGTACTGCATTATAATGCGGTTTCAGTATAAGGCGGTATACTCTACGGCTCCCATGGACCGTGTTATAATGAGAGACTGCTGTACATGCTGAATCCTTCTTTCCAGGAGATCAAAACCTGTGGTTTACTCGGGTCTTAAGGTGCATCTTTCCTTCAACTCTTACACGAGAAATTGTCCGGTGTTACATAACGTGTTAGTATGTGGGAACACAAACTGACAAGGTCCCTCAAAGTCGACTTACATAGAGCTATATAGTAACTTTTAACTTTAGCAACTCAAAAAAATACTGATTTGATTTAGTTAATACTTTTAAGTTAGCTTATCTGTATTGTACACATTTAGTCTGTAAAATATGAATGATTAAAATATGTCAATGAAGGTGGCTGGGACTTAGAGAATAGTGGAACTATCAAAATGTTAGATTTCAAGAAAGACAATATCACAGCGACCTCTTAGCATTGTCTTGGGCAGTAACGGCAACTCTACGAAGCGCTGGTAGTAATATTATAGAGGAATCACATGTCCCACTTTCCTATTAGTTCTTTTAAATTTAAGCTTTAGATTAGGGCGTATAATATCAATGAATATTATTAAAATTGTTCATGTTTTCAATTCAAATAAATTTTATCTCATTTTTCATGAGATTACAAGTAATTCAGTTATTTAACGGTCACCCTTACACAGTATTATGGGTAGTATTACTACAGTATTATGGGTAGTATTACTACAGTATTATGGGTAGTATTACTACAGTATTATGGGTAGTATTACTACAGTATTATGGGTAGTATTACTACAGTATTATGGGTAGTATTACTACAGTATCATGGGTAGTATTACTACAGTAGTATGGGTAGTTTGAGCTTCCTCTGACCTTTCCCAATCGGCGTTAGACATTAGGACACTGATGTTGGGGTGGGATAGATTAGAGGAAATTTGGATTATATTATGGGTTGCTCTATAAGATCGAAAAGTGGGTGGGGGTGGAGAGGATTGGAGGCGTTCTGCCTATCTCCAATAGAGAAAAAAAAGATATTTATATGAAATGGCATTTTAAAATGTATCGAGTAAACACCATTCGAGATTAATGCAAGCGCCTTCTTTTCGCTGGTCTTTGATTGACTGGAAGTATGCCTGTGGTATGCAAAGGGCGGCAAGCGGTACTCAAGCGGCCGTTAGAAACTCCCAGATATCACCTGTTCCCTTTTGCTACGCAGATTAGCGAGATTAAAGGCCTAACAAAGGTTTCCGTGCCCTTGAGCCATAAATCTCAAGTGAACTGATCTAGGTTATAGATTGTGCTTAGATGTAACATTGTTCCCATGAAAGAAACCTATTCCTTCTTCAACTTCCATTTTAATTTAAAATGTTAAATTTAAATTAAATTTATACCAAAGGAAATCAATCTCTCCTACGTTCTAATATATTTGTATTTAATTTATGATTGACAGACACCGGAATATCTTCAGTGTAAATATCTCATTTCTACCAACACGTTGTTGACGTTGATTTTGTGTTTTACTGCACAGCAACACAAGTAGGTTACTTAGTGAAGTGCCTTGCCCAAGGACATACCACGATAGACGATCCGGGCTGATCCGATGGTAGGATTCGAACCTGAACCCTTTAAGTCGCGAGTCCGGCACGCTAACCACTGTGCCACCGCGTCTTCTATACCCACATGTGAAATGTGATATCAGATTTAAATGTCTAAAACATGCTTCTTTTTTGAGAAAAAAATAGAAATGCATTTTTCAATGTGTGTAAATTCTAAGAATACAAGTTTTCATTATTATATCATCTATACAGGAGTAGGAAAGCTGTTTACAGAAAGTCATAGTATTGTTCAAAAGCAAAATTTTGTTTTAATTTATAAAATTCAACTTTCGCCTAAATTTTTAAACATATTATAAAGTTCTTTTTATATATTAATTTGCAGATTATGAGGCGGGGCCCCGGGTGGCCGAGTGGTCTAAGGTGCACGTCTTTACAGACCACTCACATTTCACCTCTGTCTGCGCGGGTATGTGAGAAAGCTTGCCAAGAGCTTCCCAAGTGTCGGTAGTTCTTCCCGGGATCTTTCAGGATTCTTCCTCAACCAAAACTATACTGGCCGCCATGTAAAGCTTATCATGTGCTGACAAATGTTGTTAAACCCCACAAAACCAAACCAAACAGGTTATGAGATAAAATGGTGCCTTTGTCTTCTATGTCAACGTTAAAATAGTGAAGCAGTGTGGCTTACAAAGTCGGTACCATAAGTCTCTCTTGACCCTAAAATCACTGATATGCCTACAGATTCCTTTATATCAGGTGATAAGTGCTCACGTTTGCATATCAAAAGGGAACGGATTATATTTTGTTGGGGCAGATAAGGAGTTTCCTATCCCTGTGTATCTTAATCTCAGAAGAAATACACCACTAACAGTACTGAAGTTAAAAAGAAAATAAAATCATTTTTTACTATATTAATAATTTTTACATATGCCTATCGCTTGCATAGAAACTGAATTTATTACTATATTAATCATTTTTACATATGCCTATCGCTTGCATAGAAACTGAATTTATTACTATATTAATCATTTTTACATATGCCTATCGCTTGCATAGAAACTGAATTTATTACTATATTAATCATTTTTACATATGCCTATCGCTTGCATAGAAACTGAATTTATTACTGTATTAATCATTTTCCCATATGCCTATCGTTTGCATAGAAACTGAATTTATTACTATATTAATCAATTTTGCATATACCTATCGTTTGCATTGTCACTTAAAAAATGACGTTATGTCCGACTAAAACGCAAGTCTCAAATCTAGACGAGAGCGCTGACTTATCACAATGAATAACGGTCTTCGTACAGTACAGCCTACCGATTTGTTATTAGAATACAAGAATATCAGTGGTACTTTAGAAAAGTACCAAATGAGAACACGCGTGAATTTACATGAGAATTGTTACTGTGTTTCCCATCCGTGAAATCAATCAAAATTAAAGATGTTTCTCTTCTTTCACGTTTATAAATATAAAAAAAATATTTAAAAAAATTGACGAGCTGTGCTAAGAATATCCCAACAGGAAATTCTGTAGAATCCTCTGTAGCACCTACTTCTTTGGTACTCTAATACCTTATCATAGCCAGTTTAGCAAAGTAGGTCACTACAACCACAATTTACTTTATATAGATGCTAACATAAGTGACGGGTGAATGCACACATCAGGTAGGCGTCAAATATCAGTCGAACTTTGACACAAAATGTTGAAAATGGAACTGGACCTAGATCTCTTTGATATTAGGCTCTATAGCAAATGAAGCTTCAATTCAAGAATTCCTTAAATCTTGTTCAGTGCAGACAATACAACAGCAAACTTCTAAGCCGAGCAAAAATATTACCCCCGACCCCCTCAACGTAGTATTGCAGGGGCATGAAGTCACTTGTTTGAGCCATGCACAATGAAGTGGTTTAAACACATGGGTATCCAAATAAAGCAGAGCAGCGGAATTGTTTAAACTAAGTGTCAGTGCCGACAATTGATATATTCATATTTTATTAGATCGAGTTTTGTCTGCCTTAAAATTCCCTTTTTTTATTAGAGATATTAGCGATGGGAGCGACGTCAAGGGCCACACTCACTAAAATTTGCCCAGCAGGGCCTAAAACAAAGGAACCTGAGTTGGGAAACCAAAGTTAGGAGAAAGGGCAATCAAGGGACATAACTCCTCAAAATGATGACGTGAAACGCCGGCAATGCATCTCATTCAAGGTTTCATCAATATAAATGTGTAGGATAAATTTGGTTGACATCAAACATTCCTAAGGAAAGTTATACTACATAAACCGAAAGAGGACGAGCAGTCAGGAGCAAAAACTTTTTCTAAATGATAATGTGGAATGCAGAAAAATGCTATTCATTCAAGGTCTCATCAGTATAAACCTGCATGCCAAAGTTGGTTGAATTCCAACAATCCTTGGTAAAGTAATGCTGCAGAAACCAAAGTCAGGATGACGGGCAATGGGGGTGGGGATGGGTGGGAGACAGGAATAACTCATATAGATGATGTCGTGGAACGTTAGAAGTCGAACTCCTTTAAGGTATCATTTGTATAAAGTTCCATACCAAATCTGTTTAAAAACCAACAAACGTTAATAAATTATGCTGTACCAACTCAGGAGGGCAGTAAATAGGCGGCATTTCGCCTGTAAATGATGTTGTACAATGCTGGAATTCGAAGACTTGAATGGTCTCATCAAAATAGAACTGCATGCCAAATAGGTTTCAAGTCCAACGATCTTTGGGACAGTTATGCTGCGGAGACAAAAATACAAGGGAGTTAAGCAATCTAGCTGCATAATTCCTCTAAACGATGACAGAGAAAGCTGGAAATCGAATTATTCCGAGATCCTGTCAATATAAAGCTGAATACCAGAGCTAATTAAAACCCAACAATGAACACAAAGTCCTTAAAAAGATATTGAGTGGAGAAAAGTTGGACGAATGAACATGGGTGATACTATATATGCCTCATCCATTGATATGGTTGGGCATAAAAATGTTCCTATCTGACCGAAGTTCAACTGAAAAAGTCCTACAATATTGTTTATTCTCTCAACTGCAATTTTTGTCAATTTGTTTTTCTAAATCTGATATGAGGAGCCTAGTTTATGAACAATATAAACTGTGTCTAAATATTAAGAGATCACTTCAAATTTATTACATCAAAGTGGGTCACGCATTCTGGAGTCGAAGATTTATTATCCTTGAGGGAGGGTATCATTATATAATAAGATAAAACACTGCATATTGTATTGTACACTGTATTATGTGCGTTCAACATGTGTCTAACGTAGACCCAGATCTTCTGTCACTAAATTCACCCACAAATCAAGTCTACTCCGTTCGTTCTACTGATTATTTCATCCTACAACATAGATCCTGATATACTGGAGAATTATGAACCGGCATATCTGGGTCTATACAGTTTTCAATTGGGTGCATGTAATACACAAGTAAAATGCGGTAGACTATTTATGATTGAAGGTTAAGGTTAGATAATGAGTTCAACTCTGCATACCTTGACCTATAAACGATATTATGAATTACAGACGTTGTGACTGCAGAACAAAGTTCTTAGACTGCAAGATTATTGACACGTTTCTCACACTTCACATCTTTGATAAAGGTAACTAACATGGCAGTTTACTGTACAAATATCCAACAGATGTAAGAGAACTTGAAACAAATGGCAAACACTGTTTCTCACTTATATATATATATATATATATATATATATATATATATATATATATATATATATATATATATATATATATATATATATATATATATATATATTCGTTTACCATCACATCAACACACGAAATGTTACAGCGTGCAGAGGCAATTGGATTAAAGTACATTGTCCGGGACACACCATGGCAGCTGATCTGGCCTGGTCTGGGCAGAACCTGAACCCTTCTGGTGGCGAGCCCAGCACGTTAATTGCTCAGCCACTAAAGATCCTTGTCAATGAAAATTAGCAAGGACCGGCAACAATTAACTAAGATAATATATATTTCTTATAGTTTGTATCAATGCTTCTGATGAAGAGATTAAAAAAGTGAAATTTTCTAACTTTAATATTGAAGAAATGCAGAGTATTATATCTTAAAAATGGGAGACTTTCTACCCATGGCATATACTTTTTTACCTTTAAGTTCCAACGAAGGACACTCAATGGCCAAAGGGGTTTCCCAAAACATATTTCCAATCTTCTTGGAATATCTATATTAGTTGAGAGTTATAAAGATTTAAAGTAAAAGTTTAATACTGAAATTCTCCAATGAAAATTTGCAAAGTTTTGTTTTATGTTATCAAATTTTGCATGCAAAACAAATTGTGCGTAAAATTCAATAATTTAGAGTGAGTTAAATTTAATTTGGTTTTGAAGTTTTGCAGATTTCATCTGGGAGGAGACTGTCAACCCCAATCTACAATAAAGAAGTGAACTTAGTAGTTGTTGACTTGAATGTCTTCGAGAAGATAACGGGATCCTTTTCTTTCAAAAGGAAGACAAATTAATTACTAAGATCAAAGTCTTCAGGTCGATCTTAACAAATCACCTGAACCTGATTTTGTAAAATGAACAAAGAAAAGTCATTTCAAATTGTTTTTGAGTTTCCAGCTCAATCAGTTTGGACTAACACGAAGAAGCTGGAAGCACCATGCAAGACTGGTGAAAGATTCCAGGTAGCTGTGGATAAAGCGCTAGGACAAGAACTGGCTGCATACCACCAACTGACGGTGACTGATCAACACTGCCGCCCCGTCATATGGAGGATGTTCCAGTATAAGAGGCGATACATCTAGTGATAGATGAACCCAGCTGATGCTCTTGATCGCGTAGCAGTGGATACACTGCATTAAAATACTGATTCTTCTGGGTAACCAGAGACTGTCAGGAAAGGCTGGATGGCAACCGATCATAGATCGGTGACGCTGAAGAGACAGTTGACAGCTGGGAAAGACTAGCTCAGGGGTATGATATGGAGGCATCCCGTCAGGCAGCCCTCATAAGGGGACGCCCACCACACTACTACACAGGAAGATAATGCACACCCCCAGAGCCTTTCGAGAAGGGGTGAGGGTGAGGATGAAAGGCTCGAGATGACTGATTAAGTTGTAACGCAAGAGCTTGTTCAACGGACCTTCACAGACGTGGTAGCAGATGCTATATGCCATTGTGCGAAGCTGTGCAAGAATGCAAGCGGTTTGAAAATCCATCGATCAAGATCGCGGTGCGGGTCTGGGAGAAGTCAGTTGCAACATACAGAGCCTATCTCTCGTGACATGGAGGAGGATATCAGCCAGATAGCACACGGTGTGGACGATCTCTGTGCAGCATAATTGTCCCAGGCAAGTGGAGGAGATGCTGACTCAGGATATTTGTGTCAGTATTGAAGATACACTGTTGAACTCATCGCAACTACCAGAGGACTTCTAGTCATCCTGAGTTACAACGCCTTGCCAGTGAATACGGAGATCAACGACAGGAAAAGCTTAGACGAGTCGATATAAGAAGAAGGGAGAGAGTGGAATGGCCAAAGATGGACAGCAAGAAGACTTTGGAAGTGTTTGACGCTGACTTGGAGAACATCCTAAATGCTGCTCTGCTGGGTAATGTCGACAAGAGGATCCAGTTCCTTTCTACCATTACTTATACTATTGTAAAGGAAGATTTAATGTCCATAAAACAAGATCCATGTCGGCATCATCTAAACCCAGTAGCCGACAAGTCGAACTAAAAATGATACGGCATGAGATTTGGTCATTGAGAAGACAGTTCAGAGACGGTACACAAGATGAGAAGGTGGTACCGCAACAGTTGCGGAAGGTCCTCAAAGAAAGGCTGCTTAAAGTTAGGAAAGCAGAACAACTTTGAGAGCGGATGAGAATGAAGTCACCCAAGGGAACAGCCTTTTTTTGCAAATCCCTACAAATGTGCTTAATCTCTTCTACGAGAAGAGCGGTCTGGTCAGCTGGAGTATAGCAGAGCGGAAGCAGAAGAGTTCCTGCCACGAAAACATTCTGATCTTCAAAGAAGGACGATCTGGGAGAGTTTTCAATGATCCTACCTGTAAAGCTACCATCATGTGTTCTAGAAACTGAAGAGCCAACCTGAAATGAAGTATGCGATGCCGTAAGGATAAAAAGATATAGCTCGGCTCCAGGGACTAGTGGTATCTCCTACAAGGTGTACAAGATTTGCCTTAGACTGCTGACACGTCTATGGGGACTGGTGCATATGGTATGGAGGAAAGAGGGGAACCCTGCTTGTTGACAGTATGATGAGGAACACTTTGTACCAAAGAATAAAGACTTCAAAGACATCAGTCAATTCTAAACGACATCGCTACTGCGTGTAGAAAGAAAGATATTTTTCTGTCTTAGCAAATATAATAACAAAGTATATGACGAACAAAGAATATATGGATACAACAGTGCAAAAAGGAGGAGTCCCAGGATTTTATGGGTACATTGAGTACACAAGTGCCATAAGTCAACGCATAAGAGAAGCCAGGATACAAGATGGCAATTTGACAATCGTATGGTTGGACCAAGCCAATGCCTATGGTTCAATACCCCACAAGTTGATTGAACTTGTTCTTGGCCATTAATATATATCTTAGAATGTGCATCTGTTAATCAGGAGGTATTTCAACAACATCCAGATACGATTCACTTTAGAGACGTTTCCCACATCATGGATTGTACTGGAAGAGGTACAGGCTGTACCATATCCATTATACTGTTTGTCATGGGGATGAACCTCATAATCAAAGCAGCAAAACTGGAGACAAGGGGGCCAAAAGAAATGTCAGGGATACACGTACCGTCCAAGAGGGGATTCATTGGTGACCTGACAGTCACCACTGACACACATGTCTAGGTCAGATGGGTGTTGACAGCACTGGATCAGACAGTATAATAAAGTTCAAGCCAGGAGCTTAGTGATAAGAAACATTCGGGTCACCTCCCAGTTTGTGATGAAGATCCAAGACGAAGACATCCAATCCATCCTGGACAATATTATCAATTGCCTTGGCAAGTAGTTTAATGCGACGCTAAAGGACGTCAACAGCATCAAACTGCTAAAGAACCAGGTAGAAGAAGGTACGAGGAAGATCGACAAATTAGGACTACCTTGGAAATTCAAAGCATGTATGTATAAAAACGGACTGCTGTCTATATTGATCTGGCAACTGATGCTGTATGGAATAGCAGTTAGACCATTCACCAGGTCTAGAATAATACAGCTACCATTGACATTAGTGGTGGAAGAGTTCAAGGTGGCCAAGACAGGGGTAATTATGACGCCGAAGTACTCCCGGGACGAGAAGAGTAGTGCTGCAGGCATTGAATCTATGTCAGGTAGGAAGTGGACAGTTTCCTGTGCAGTTAAAGCAGCAGAAAGTAGACTCCAGCACAAGGACATAGTGGAAACAATCACCGCTGGAAGACAAGTCACACCCAGCGCTGGAAGGAAGCTGACCCAGCTACGAGAAGGTCAATAATCCAAAATGAGCTACGGAAAGCAGAGGAAGATAATCAACAATCCAAGATTATCCAACTGGGAAGCCAAAGTGTATGGACCAGGTGGGCAGTACCAGAGATAAAGTTAACGTTGTCCGATATCTGGAATTAAGAGCCTCTCCGGATCCAGTTTCTGCTGAGATCAGTGTATGATCTTTTGCCATCTTCAACAAACCTGAACAGATGGGACCTCATCAAGAATTCTGCCTGTCCTCTCTTTTGTAACAGAGGTAGCATAGAGCGCATTCTATCAGCATGCCAGATTCCTCTAACACAAGGCCGCTACAGATGAAGGCATGACAGGGTCTTTGAGAGTTAGCAGCCATATTGAAGAGGGAGAGAAAAAGGAAAAGACCAATAACAAACACTAGGCCAAGATTGATAAATTATGTTAAAGAATGAGAAAACAGTAACACCTCACCATAGAGGATGGAAATTCTCAGTGAATCAGAGAGTTGGGAGATACATGTGGATATTGGGAAGAAATTGGTCTCTTCGGAAATTGTACAGACGTCTCTTCGTCTAAATTTGATGATTTGATCACAGCTGAGTTGACTGTTCCTTGGGAGGAGAGATGTGAATAGACTCATGAAAGAAAGTTGGCCAAGTATGCAGAACTGATAGAGACATGCAAGAGCAGGGGATGGATTACTTGGTTATTCCCAGTGGAGGCGGGAAGTAACGTGATTCGTGCTCAGTCGGTTTGGATGATGATCAGTGCTCTAGGAACAGTGGCGGCGCTAGGGTTCAAGGCCCCTGGGGGGGAATGTTCTTAAGTGGCGCCCCTACTTTGCCACAGAGAATAGTTTTTTTTATGTCAGTTGCCAATCTCCACTACCCTCACCCCCTCTACGCCCCGGTTACAGCTAACAAAAGAAAGCTCACGACGGCGTTCACCCTCGCCCGGCGCCCATGGGTAATTGCACCCTCCCCCACCCCCATCCGTCGCGCCGCAACTGTCTAGGGATAACACGAAAAAAACAGAAAGTGGCGGTTCAAGCCTGGGCAAGACTACTAAAAGGACATACAGCTGGCGAGGTCAACAGCTGACTGCCTACCAACAACGGGCAGTGACTGATCAAGAATGCCGTTCCGCCACCAGTAGAAATTCTACCTGACAGATAGGAACAAATCTCCCAGGAATGAATGCCTATATAAATCAAACAAAAAGAGTACACTGATTTAAGGTGGCAAGATATTTTAATATTCATGAAATTCAGAACAAGAAATGTTATTGGAACCGATATATTAAACTGTAAAAAGATAATAACAAAAATCTTCTAAAATAAGAATGGCGTCTATAATAAATTTGTGACAGAATTTTAAATTCATTTTTTCATCCGCAATCCCTTGAAAAACTAAATATTTGAGTTTCTTTGTCTCAATTAAAAGATAAGGCAATTATTGTCATTGTTCATCAATGATAACTGCAGAAACTTGGGTACAGTTACATGTGTAACAGTGATGGACAAAACATCATGTCTAATGCTTTTGCGCTGAATAAAGGTTTAGTCCACCAAGACTGGTCAGAAAGTAGTCTATTAAACCTTGAACAGAACACACATATATATGTACTTTTGTGGTCAGTGTTAAGTGCACTTTTGACAAACTAAAAATCAGAAGAAAATGTTAATATGTCATTAATCCGAAAATTTTTGAGCGGACATCTTACAATGAATACAAGGGCAATTTGACCAAACTTGTCTTCTTTGTCACTGGAAAGACCTTGGTCAAACCTGATTACATTTTACATGTTGACCAACCCATTAAAACATCAAACTGGATAGATCATCCATGTTTGCTTAATTGACGCCACACTAATCTAATTATTTGACGCTACTCATTAAAAAGACAGTAAATAAACTGGCAGAACCATTTCGAGTAGTTTTATTCCGTCATACATCCTCCTTTGAAGAGCGTGTCAGATCTATCCAATGCAATATAATATTGAAAGACACAGGCCTCATCTTTATTTAATTCATTCAATTAAACAGAAGATGGAAAGCATATACAAATTTTACATTGAAACAGGTTATGTTATTTGTATCATAAATGGGCGTGAAATGAAAGGATCACACAAGGTGACTATTTTTTGCACTGTCAGCGCCTACTAAATTTCACATGTCGGGCATTCTGTAATAAATGAAAACAGAAACATGTACCTGTGTCATTACCTTATTATACTTGGTCCCTTAGTTAATAAAATAAATACATGGAAAAAATCTTCCATTTTTGATGCAATTTCCTAAAATAAATTACAATCATATGAGAAATGGAGATTAAAGTTCATGAATATCGTAGAAATTCAATATGAGAAATGGAGATTTAAAGTTAATACAACTCTTAAACTTTACCCAGAGTAAAGTTGTATTAAATCCAAATTTTTAAACTCTGCTCAAAAACAAGGCTGTAGTAATCATTAATTTTATTTGAATGTGCCAAAAAGGCTTATCTCAGTATCTATAAACAATATTAGTGAAATAAGCGTAGATCTCTCTATAAAAGACACCGGCTCATACAGGACAACATTAATGAACTCTTCTTAATAAATGTACTTAATATTTCACCTATGTATAAAGGACAACTGTCCAAAAAGGACAACAGTATATGTCCACTTTAGTGTCCTTTATAGACAGGCTGCTCTGGATATAAGCACTATGTGTGTATGTTTATGAGTGAATTTGTGGGGGGGGGTCTGTATTTGTGTGTGTCTGAGTATGTGTGTGAATATAAATCAGAACCTGCCTAATACAGTCCCTATTTATTATGGATCCCGATCAATAGTAGCCAAACGTATCTTTAACCTTTTTAGGGAGGTTTTGATAATTGTATTCCAGCTCCCTACCCAATCACACCTATATACAATTTTTCCATTTTCAATGTCAGATTACTCAGTTCCATTGTACAATAAAAAATTTAACTTTAAGAGTTCCAATTTAAACTTACCTGTTGTGCAAACTTCAATCATCACTTCTAGAACAGCCACATATAAAAGCCAGTACATGTTTTTCACGTTTGCAATATTCTCTGTAAAGAAATGTCACGATAATTTACATTAGTTGCATTGAAAGGATGTGCTCAATAAATTGCATGACAGGAACTTAATTTAACAACTTGACAATGCACGTGTAGTTACGACGTCGATCTGTCTAAATGCATATACTGCTATTTATGTAACATATGTGTTCGTGCAAAAGTGTGCTTAACTACTAACAACATGGAAATAGATTGACCAGCTCATAATGTACTTATAGATCTGGGTCTATGTTGTTTGCTATACTTGTAATTTCAAGTAAACACAATTGATATTGATCTACCTATGTGATGGTAGCTCTGGGTCTATACTGTTTGTTATACTTATGATTTCAAGCTAGGATACTAGACCCTGATCTGTCCATGCATTAGGTGATGGTAGCTCTGGGTCTATACTGTTTGTTATGCTTATGATTTCAAGCTACTAGACCCTGATCTGTCCATGCATTAGGTGATGGTAGCTCTGGGTCTATACTGTTTGTTATACTTATGATTTCAAGTTAGAATACTTGACCCTGATCTGTCCATGCATTAGGTGATGATAACTCTGGGTATATTTTGTTTCTTATACTTGTAATTTCACGATAGGATACTAGAGATTGATCTGTCCATGCACTAATCGATGGTAGCTCTGGGTCTATTCTATTTGTTATACCTAAAATTTCATTCCAAGCAATAATATTAGACTCTGATCTGTCCATGGATTATGTGATGGTTGATCAGAGTCTATGCTAAATGCCATTCCAATTTTCGTCAAACGCTAACTTTGCACTTAAATTGTAACAGTTAACATGCGACCAATCCCTAATTTTTTGTGTCTATGTTCCCACTAGTGGTAGCTAAAATAACCTCTGGCTACAATTTTTCCCAGATGGCAATCACATTTTATGAAATTAGCTATTTTGGCTTCTGCTTTTATATTCTTTGTCCATTGTAAATCAGTTAGTGCAGGAAGATATAAATTTTCCCCACAAGGATATGGCAATAAATTGTTTGATATTCTGTTGATAACGTCCTACACACATTCATCCATTATTTAATAACTTGGCCTCAGGCTAAATGTATTCAGTAGTGTATGCTCAATGAGATGTTTCAGATACTGTGTTTAATTCTGATCACATTTTAAGATACCAATTCATAGACTTTGCATTCCCTTTTCACCATCAATTTAACAGGTTGACTCAATCATTGTTCTGTAGAACACCATAGTGTACCGATCACCTATGAACTGTGTTCTGGTAAGGCAACTTTCTGCTTAGGCAGGCGAGGTATACAATTCTAGCAAATCAAGGTACAAACTTCTAGCATATAATGTTATAATATCAGTGTTTCAGCGAAATGAGGGAGATGACATTCAAAATCTTTAACATTCAACCTTGATATGTTTTACGATGTAGCCGCCTGAAAATTAATGCCTGTCTCGCCATTCACTGGTGAGACAAACACAATATTTGATTCTCTTCTTGCCAATTGAGATTTTGATAAAAATTTGTGTCCTTTTCATCATGATCTTGACGAAACATTTTAGTATAACCAGATTTCAAAAATAGCAATTCTTTAAATTTCTTTTCATTTTAGAACAAGAAAGTCATGTATGTGAAAGGGGAATTTTTATTTTCTTGAAACAAATGAACTGTCACATCACTATAGTACGATGGCCGATAGCTGCCAATACATTAGAATACCAAAGAAACACACATTTTTGTACATCTACACATTTTTCTAAACCGTGATAATGCCGGTCTACAACTAAAAGTTGCAAAATTGTACATATGCACATTTTGCTAAAATGGGCACGTGTACAGTTTTGTTTTCGCTTTAAGTTCAGAACTGTTGACCATTATCGACTACATACTCATGACAAGTCACAGCTAAAACCAATAAGCATTCCTTTCGCAATAATAATTTAGAAAGAATAATACAACTTTAAAATAAGGATTTTTTTTTCTCTAAAAGAATAATTAATTAACTTTCAACATTCATTAGTGATTAGTAATCTCTCTATAGATGCTGAGAAATACACCAAGATGGAACTATAGATTACAAGAGAGACAAGTATAAAGGTGGATTGATAAGAACAAATGTGATAAAGTATTTACCTAGCCCCTTTTTTAAATTGGTAACATATTTTTAGTTTAATAAAAACAATAAGCATTGATCTGAAATAAGATTTTTCTATCTATCTATCTATCTATCTATCTATCTATCTATCTATCTATCTATCTATCTATCTATCTATCTATCTATCTATCTATGTGTCTGTCTGTATGTCTATCCATCTGTATGTATATCTATCTATCTATCTATCTATCTATCTGACCCTATATCTATCTGTCTGTCTGTCTGTCTATCTATCTATCTATCTATCTATCTATCTATCTATCTATCTATCTATCTATCTATCTATCTATTTATCTATCTATCTATCTGTCTGTCTATCTGTATATCTGTCTGATTATAAAACAGGTACTTACACATGCTTGTTTTTAGCTCAGATTAAATTTGAATCAGTTTCGTATGGGTCAAGGATTTACGAATGTTGGAGGTTAGGATAGTAATACAGAAGTATGTTATTAGTTTTTGAATCTGTTTACTTCTATGATTGAAGTTTCTTATTTTGCAAAATATTGGTGTACTGCGATTATCATTACATTAGATAAAAAAATATGATTAAAGACATTAAGACTAATCCTAGAGGTATTAGTTTATTGTCTGTACTAAGTAAAGCTTATACATCAATTTTAAACAAGAGAATAATGGAATAGTCTGAACAAAGCATAGTAAGTGGTGAGGGGCAAGTATGTTCTAGAAAAGATTGTAGTACTATAGATAATATATTTGTTCTGCACACGCTAATTTGGAAATATCTCAGGAAATTTAATGATAGATTTTATTTTGTATTTGTTGATTTTGAAAAAGCATTCTGCATAACGAATACAGTAGCCATATAAATAAAAAAAAATTCAAGTACTTCAAATGAGCCGCAAAATGTCAAATATGCTCAAAGTTATATATTAAGATATTAAAGCCAGTGGTATCACTCTAAATGGATTATTTGTAACTGTGCTTATGATGTACGTCAAGGTTGTATTCTTTCACCAGTACTTATTGTACTATTTTGATATGACTTACACAATGTTCTAGTCGAAGATAGTAATAGTATAGATATTTGTTTTGTTGTATGCTGATGATCTAGTCATTTTTATCTGAAAAAAAGCCATCGAAATGCAGCGATTGCTAAATAAACTTAAATCATATTGCAATGAATGGGGTTTAAAACTTAAATCATATTGCAATGAATGGAGTTTAACACTTAAATCATGTTGCAATGAATGAGCTTTAAAACTTAAATCATATTGCAATGAATGAGCTTTAAAACTTAAATCATATTGCAATGAATGAGGTTTAAAACTTAAATCATATTGCAATTAATGAGGTTTAAAACTTAAATCATATTGCAATGAATGAGCTTTAAAACTTAAATCATTTTGCAATGAATGAGCTTTAAAACTTAAATCATATTGCAATGAATGAGCTTTAAAACTTAAATCATATTGCAATTAATGAGCTTTAAAACTTAAATCATATTGCAATGAATGAGGTTTAAAACTTAAATCATATTGCAATGAATGGGGTTTAAAACTTAAATCATATTGCAATTAATGGGATTTAAACTTAAATAATATTGCAATGAATGGAGTTTAAGACTTAAATCATATTGCAATGAATGGGGTTTAAAACTGAAATCATATTTTAATAAATGTATTATTATTATTATTATTATTATTATTATTATTATTATTATTCACACATCTGTCACGATAACGACCATCAGAATACAAATTTTGTTATAGAGAAAGGCTTATCGGTCTACAATAGTATGACTGCCGTCTCCGCTTTCTTCCTTGATGTGTTCGTGTGAGCAAAACCAGACTCGCCTAATTGGTTCAGACGCACAAATAAATAACACGAAATATTAATTCTTTATCCGCAAGCTGTACTGTTCTTTCTAATTTATTATTGCCAAAGGAATGTTCATTGCTTTTATTTAGTCGAAAATTGTCGAAGGTCTAGAACTCAAATAAGAAACGTTAGTATATGTACCCATTTTAGCAAAATGTGTACATTTATACATTTTTGTTACCTTGAAATGTAAACCTGTCAAAATGTGTATACATACAATTGTTTGCAACTTTCAGTGGTAGTCCGGCATTACCAGGTTTAGAAAAATGTCTACATCTACAAATTTATGTTCCTTTGGTATTCTAATCTGTCGGCCGTTATCGACCATCGTACCATAGCCTTAATGAGCAGATCGACCATCGTACCATATTCTTAATGAGCAGATCGACCATCGTACCATAGTCTTAATGAGCAGATCGACTATCGTACCATAGTCTTAATGAGCAGATCGACAATCGTACTATGGTCTTAATGAGCAGATTGGTTCATAAAGAAATATTTAGTACTCTTCATGGTAATAAACTGTTTAATTTTGGGGCATTTTTTTGACGATGATTTGATATGTATTGCTTTTTAAAATGCCAGTGCACAATATTTGCATTTTTTTTAAAATAATTATACTGATAGATTAGATTACAACACAACATGCAGCCATTGGTAACTGTTGTCTTGCATTTCTTCAAACATCAAACCATGATGTTTTCCCTTTGAAGAGAAATATAATTCCAATTTTGCTGAAATTGTTTGATACTTGGGCTATAGTCAAGTTAGTATATATATCATATGTCTAAAAAAAATCAGGATAGTAGTTATTATAGCACACGTACTTACTGGATATAGGTTTACAAAGCTAGTTTATGTAAACACTTAAGTATATGGGACAGCCGCTTTGGTCTTAGATAAACAAAATTCAACGTATTTGCAAACTAAATATCATGTCCGTGACTAATTGTATATTGTTCAATGTATTTTCTATACGTATACCATACAGAAAGTATTACAACAGGTGTGTATTATGATGACCTTGAATCCTTGGACTAATCGATATTTGGATCCCCGGATGTGCTAAATTATCGTTTTCTTTTTATAGTGACTAAGCAAATACTCTATTAATACAATCATGGATACAAAGTATTTAAGATTCGTACAAAGGGAATTGACATACACGTTGAAGCGTCATGTATACATAATTATATTATGTTATTATAGATAGTTTTGCCTTTAAAATAAATATAATCAAACGCTAAAATAGAAATAAAATTGTGTTGACAAAATTAAGTTCATCATTTATGTTATATCCACATGTTATGCCTACTCGCATAAGAAGCTTTGTATCGTGATACATATTATATTTTAGCACTGGCATCACACTTTTCCAAAATGACACAAATAAAGTCCTAATATACAGTGGTCCCTCTAACTATAACATATTACACAGCAGCACTGGCAACACACCTCTCTAATATTACAGACATAAAGTCTTAATATACAGAATTCCATCTAACTATGACATATTACACAGCAGCACTGGCAACACACCTCTCTAATATTACAAACATAAAGTCTTAATATACAGAATTCCCTCTAACTATGACATATTATACAATAGCAATGGCAACACACGTCTCTAACATTACACACATGAGGTGCTAATATACATTGGTACCTCTAATTATAACATATTATTTAGCAGCAATGGCAACACACGTCTCTAACATTACACACAGAAAGTGCTAATATACAGTGGTCTCTCTCACTATATAGCAGCAATGGCAACACACGTCTCTAACATTACACACAGAAAGTGCTAATATACAGTGGTCTCTCTCACTATATAGAAGCAATGGCAACACACGTCACTAACATTACACACAAAAAGTGCTAATATCCAGTGGTCCCTCTCACTATATAGCAGCAATGGCAACACATGTCTCTAACATTACACACAGAAAGTGCTAATATCCAGTGGTCCCTCTCACTATATAGCAGCAATGGCAACACACGTCTCTAACATTACACACAGAAAGTGCCAATATCCAGTGGTCCCTCTCACTATATAGCAGCAATGGCAACACACGTCTCTAACATTACAAAAAATGAAGTGTTAATATGCAGTGGTCCCTCTCACTATAACAGTGGAGGATGACAACAACTGAGGATTTTTCTGGTAAATCGTGGATTTTTCACTGAGTTTACAGACTTTAGTCAGATTTGGCAATATTTCAGAGTTTTATTGTTACTTTAACAATTTCGGAATTTCTTCACACTTTACCGAATTTTCTAAGAACTGATTGCAATGAATACAAAATTGTAGATCTTGATGATTTAATATGTGTCGCTGGAGTGAGATTGGTTCATCCGCTCCTATAGCTCATGTGGTAGAGAGCCCTTCTAGAAACAGAGGTCCCGAGTTCGAGCCCTCGTGACATTTGGTGGCAGCGGTGGGATAACTCTTATGAAGACCTGACACATACTCGTCAAGAGCTTGACCTTCATTTCAGTAGATACGGCGGTGTACATATAATGGAAACACGAGGACACATCTTCAGTCAAGCCTAGACACGACCATGATTATGATATTATATTACATGTTGATAATACAAGGTCACTTATCAATTTTTTTAAGTTTAAGGAGAAGATAAACTTGCTCCACAAACCTTTTCTTTAAGAACATAGAGACTTAGCACGCTGTTTTTAGAATGTGGATTTTTGGATAAAAGTTTGTGAGTTTTTCCGGAAATTGTTGTGTCCACCCTGCCGATGCGTAGGGGAGCCATAAAATGTATTGCGTTGCAAGTAAGGGCGTCTTATGTTGAGGCATGTTCAATATTAAAACATCACAAATGGGATCCATGTCCAATACGATGTTTTATTTTATGCTAGGCAGTGAATTACTGGATTTTCCCAGTGAAATAATTGTGATATTTCAATGCAGTGAAAAAATATCAGTATACATAAGAAATTTCAAGGCTTTTGTAAGACGCTTGCGTGGTGTAAAGGTTAAGATGATCGCTTCACAGCCAGGCGAACCGGATTCAAATCCAACAATAGACAATTATATTTTTTTCTTCATTTTCTTTTGATCTGCTGTTTTACCTTGAATTGGGAAGGAGCATTATGTAACTACTGATATCTACTGATATCTTATGTGCAAATATGCACAAAACAGAGCAGAACATTAACGGTAAACCGCTGGCATTATCGCGCGGGATGCAGCAAGAAATCAGCTACTTCAGTTTGTTATACAAATTGCTAGACAATACGCTTGAGCATAAAATAAACAGAATATTTGCTTGCTTCGAGTGAATAACGGATATATTTCGTCTCGTGGGTGAAAAACTTAAGTATTTTCACTCGTGGCGAAAATACTGAGTTTTTCACCCACTCGATGAAATATATCCATTATTCACTCGTTTCAAGCAAATATCCTCTCTATATTTGGGAACGCGTTATACAAAGGCACAATATTAAAACATCACAAATGGGATCCATGTCCAATACCATGTTATATTTGGGAACGCGTTATACAAAGGCACACTATTAACAAATGCTACAGGAAAATGAGGTGTCTTGTCATTCAGCAAAGTCTAGATTATTCCCACAAAAATCTTGTCATTTTAGGCGAACGCATAGCTTAACCCAGTGGGATAAATCACCTGGTGTGATAATCTCTTGAATTACTGTCATACATAACCCAGTGGGATAAATCAGCTGGTATGATAATCTCTTGAATTACTGTCATACATAACCCAGTGGGATAAATCAGCTGGTGTGATAATCTCTTGAATTACTGTCATACATAACCCAGTGGGATAAATCAGCAGGTGTGATAATCTCTTGAATTACTGTCATACATAATTATTCCGAATTCTGATTGTCTGAACAGGCCACACGCGTTTAACAACTGTACATTGTTCAAGATATTCCTATTGGCATACCATACAGAAAGAATATAAACGTAGTGTACCGTACTTTCCTTGACCTGTTTTGACATGTCTTTATATATTGTGCTACTTAATTAGCTGTGTATAGTAAGCAACCAAATCATCATTAACATATTTATCAATGAAGCATTTATTAATGATCGTGATATCAAATAAGAATCATAATTGGAGCACATATCATATTTCACGACATCAATTAATAAAATGTACAATCCCACTCAGGTAAAAGGGGCAGACCTTTGTGAAATTACTAACTTACCAACTATTATCACAGTAAATGTACGAGCTCTTATTAGTGTATTTTCTTCATTATATTATTGAATCTTTTATTATCATACAGGTTGCTTCCATTTCTATGAAGAAATTACTTCCCCATAGTAAGTATTTTGCCAGACAATACACTGAGAAAACATGTGAAATTTGTATATACTGTTGGCTTATAATAGTAATATATTAATACACAATGTTATACCGAGTGGCGCCTATTTCAGGAAAATGATTTTAAACTTAGAAAATGCTTCTTGAACAGGTTACTGTAGAGTAGAACACCTATTATAGAGACACAATTCCTTTGCCCAAAAGGCAGGTGACTGAATCGCACCGAACTCCGAACACTAGACTCAAATATGACAGGTACATAATGTAATGGCATAGTCTACGTTGTGTGTTATATCAGTGATTTCAAGCAAGCCGCATAGGCTCTGATCTGACAGTTTAATAATGTAATGTCATAGTCTACGCTGTGTATTATACCAATGTCGAGGTCTATGTTCTGTGTTCTATCAATGATTTCAAGCAATCCACACACTCAGATGTGACAGTCACATAATGCAATGGCATAGTCTACACTGTGTGTTCTATCAAAGATTTCAAGCAAGCGATATAGACTCTGATCTGAGAGTTACATAACGCCTTGGCCATAGTCTATGTTGTGTGTTCTATCAGTGATTTCAACCAAGCTGCATAGACTCTGATCTGAGAGTTACATAATGAATTGACATAGTCTACACTGTGTGTTCTATCGAAGATTTCAAGCAAGCGTTTTAGACTCTGATCTGAGAGTTACATAACGCCTTGGCCATAGTCTATGTTGTGTGTTCTATCAGTGATTTCAAGCAAGCTGCATAGACTCTGATCTGAGAGTTACATAATGAATTGACATAGTCTACACTGTGTGTTCTATCAATAATTTTAAGCAAGCCGTATCAACTCTAATCTGACACATAATGCATTGGCATAGTCTACGCTGTGTGTTCCATCAATGATTTTAAGCAAGCCGTATCAACTCTAATCTGACGCATAATGCATTGGCATAGTCTACGCTGTGTGTTCTATCAATGATTTTAAGCAAGCCGTATCAACTCTAATCTGACACATAATGCATCGGCATAGTCTACGCTGTGTGTTCTATCAATGATTTCAAGCAAGCGGCATAGGCACAGTTTTGTCTTTGCGGTACACGAATATAAGGAGTACATTTTCTTCAAAAGCTAACACACAAATAATTTGATAATCATGCATGGTATAATTTACAGGAAAAAATGAAAGAGACTTCCTTTTTAACGATCCCGCCATTTATTTAGCTAGAAACACACACACACACACACACACACACACACACACAAACAACGAATATCTGCATATATGTGATCTAAGTGGCTCTAAGACATTTAACAATGCTGGACGGAATGAGTTCGTTGCCCATTGCCTGAGATATGCCGGAAAAATTTAAGCTTACAAACCGATGTCAACTTTAGGTCATGCCACCGATGAAACTAGTGACATCACTGACGTCAGTGTCAACTTTAGGTCATGCCACCGATGAAACTAGTGACATCACTAACGTCAGTTCTACCAATGATCTCATGGCATTAACCAAGGAAAAAATATGGCCGCCTAAAATAAGTATATAACAGGTAACTTTATTTTAAAATTTATCTCTACTTATATGAGACAGACATACAGAAGCATATATATATATATATATATATATATATATATATATATATATATATATATATATATATATATATATATATGTGTGTGTGTGTGTGTGTGTGTGTGTGTGTGTGTGTGTGTGTGTGTGTGTGTGTGTAGGTCCCGAAAAGGAGAATACTGGTACATTTCCTTCGAGACACTTAGTAATAATTAATTTAAGTGAATTTATCTTCATTCAAATTAAAATTTGTTGAATAAAATTCATGACAAAATGTGAACACAGATTGTTCAGATATTTTATATAAATAATTTCTTATAAATTGGTGATATGTTAAACCTTTATATTAGGTCATAAACCATTGTTCAAAACAATTCTGAAATAATTAATAAATTTAAATTCTAGATTTTGTATTTTTCTTTTCTTGTCAAAATAATGATGTATATTATGATTGATTATCCTTGCATTTATAACCTTTCAGAAAATGTATACATTTATATACTTATCATATAAAAGAGATTTTAAAAAGTTAATATACTTAACAGAAAAAAATGCTTCAAACCTCAGATTATCCAGCCTTCTAACATTAAACACTTTTTTATATTAGTATTTTTGTTTAAATCGAGAAAATCATAAAGATTTTCTTTTAAATGAAAGAAATTATTGTGTATGAGATTGTTATGTAGACCAATAGATGTAGATGACCACATTTTGTGGAGTTTTGCATGGCATGACATATAGCATAGATTTTTTTTACAATAATTGTTTCACGTGCGTAATATGGACCGGGGGGTGGGGGTGGCGGGATGTCTATTACATTCTTTAAGAATCTGACTGTGTCTGAGTTAAACTTAGAATTTAAGAAATTTTCTAGTCAATTTCGTTTTACAACGGGTGTTTTTTTTTTTTTTTTTTTTTTTTTTTTTTTTTTTTTTTTTTATCACGGTCTAACTTAAACAAAAATCCCACACAGTACGCATGTGTATGTCTTTCCATTCCCCCCCCCCCCCCATGTTTCTGTATTATCGTGAATTTCGCAAATCGCGCGTCCTAGAATCGATCATGTTCAACTTTAGTAATCGAACTCAAGAAAGAGATAATTCACCAAAATGTTTACAACTTTTAGAAAATGAATTTCGAGTTCATACTAAAGAATGGTCTGGTGAACATAATTGTGTATTGGTATACATTCACCTAAACATAGACATGTGCATACACTTGTAAACAGATACAGTTCAAATGCATCAAAACCTAGACTTTGCTGACATAAGTCATAAATGAAGATACATGTACTCAATGATAGAAATAATTTATAAAATCTATTTAATCAAACGTATGTATAATAATTCAACAAAATAATAACGAGATATAAATAATTACATCTATTAACGTTATATATATATATATATATATATATATATATATATATATATATATATATATATATACACACACACTCACACAGAGTGGTTTTGTCCCAGTCTATAGTATAACACATGGGTGTCAAACTCATTTGCTATGGCGGGCAAGATTTGATATAAATAATAATAAATAAATAATTATAAATAATAATAATAAATAATTAGTCTGGCAAGCCGTATGTTTGACACCCCTGGTATAACAAGTTTACCTTCTTTGAGTTCCTGTGGTGTAACACTTGTAATCGCATCACACACTCGCCTGTTGTTGAGTTTTCAAACGGCACAAGGTTAACTTGTGATGAATCACTTTGAAAGATAGTATATATACGAAGAAGTGATACTAACGCTCCCACTCATTTAGACACATGACAAATAATTCCAACAGATCTAGGGGTGGTAGTGAATGACACGTATCTCTATTTGTACCAATGATAGTACTATATCTTTTTATAGATCTCTGCAAAGAAAATATAGAGGTAACCACGTGGATTTTAGTATATTGACTTACTACTTTCATTACTACTTACATTACACTAGTCCTGTCTAAGAAATATGATCCGTTGATTTATTAATGACTCTATTCAGTGTTGTCTTCAAAGCGCAAATACGCACTCAAAGAGACTAAGGTATGCGAGACTTTCCCATTCACAGAAAGGGAACGAACGCTTCATATCTTAGAGGTATTTTACTTTGTTTTAGAAACAATTTTCCAATCAGTTACATAACTGATAGTTATAGTATGTGAACAGTTATACATACACACCCTCTTCAATTATTTGTAGAATAGTGTCTCTCAGGTAGACAGAAATATAGGGGAGTCTCTCTCAGGTAGACAGAAATAGAGGGGAGTCTCTCTCGGGTAGGCAGAAATAGAGGAGAGTCTCTCTCAGGTAGACAGAAACAGAGGGGAGTCTCTCAGGTAGACAGAAATAAGAGGGGAGTCTCTCTCTCTCAGGTAGACACAAATAGAGAAGAGTATGTCTCAGGTAGACAGAAATAAAGGGGGAATCACTCTCCTCTCCACTGTCCGCAGTGTTCATCTTCCCTCCCCAACCCCGCGCCCGACTAGACCTCTCCCATTTGCCTGTCCCCAAATCACTAAAACATAACCCAGAAACTATGTTATTTTCTATTTATTCCACTTAATTCTGTTGTTTTTTCCCCCACGCTTTTTTTAAAAGCGCCACGGATATTGTGGTCGAAACCGCCTGTCCGTCCGTCCGTCAAGCTGATTTCTTCTAGTTTTATAAAAGCATTCACGAAACCTAGTGCAATAGCTCCCCCATGAGGTAAAGTGGTGCGACACATATTTTTCTTTTAGCTCCGAACCAAATGGTGGTGGTGGTCCCTAGGTTGGGGTGGGGGTCAAAAGGTCACAATGTCAGAAAGTGCAATTACTATATATATATATATATATATATATATATATATATATATATAGTTAAACGAGTTGTCTATGTGGAACTGACAATAATGGACACAACTTTTCAGACATGAAAGACAAATTCATATATGCATCCGAAATTGGTCCTTGATCTTTTCTTACCCTTATGGACTTTGCGCCATTGTCATAACTTTGAAACTATTGATATCACCACCCTATATACATCGATACACTTATTGGTGGGCATGAAAAGACAAATTCAGATGTGCAACTAACATTGGCCCCCGGGTCTATCCATATCTGGCGGGATTGAGAGCTGGGTCGTAGCTTAGAAACTACTGAAATAGTATATACATGTACTGGGCATGAAAAGACGAATTCAGTTATGAAACCGATATTGATCCCTGTATTTAGTTTTATTCCTCTAAGAAATGAGCCCATAGACTGAGAGACTCAGTAAAATAACCATACACTGGACATTAAGGAGAATATGAGAAAATACACATGTGCAGCAACCATTAGCCCCTGGTCAATACTAACCACTCTTCTGGACTTAGCCAAGAGTCTCAATATGTGTGTGTGTGTGTGGGGGGGGGGGGTCAAAAACGGGTAAGCTTCGGAATATGTGATTTACAAACACAAACGTCTAGTTCTATTTTTAAAGCAGCATAAATATATGAATGTGCTTTTGTATGTTTCTACTTTAATAAAAGATGAAATTCTAAGTTTAATCGTTAGCATCAACTCCTTATCACAAACAAGAATTGTGTTGCATGCTGTCTCACCCGCTCGGCTGTGACATAATCAAAAACCTTTGAAAAGTCGGTACAGCGTGAAAAGTAAGTCACTGTGATCTACCCTCCAAAATTAATAAAAACATCATGTTTCCTGAGTATCAAAGTAACTGAGCTAATGCTAAACTATCAAGTAATCAATGGAGCGTGAAAAGAAGGTGAATGTGACATACTTTTTTGCCCTCCTAGATAGTACCCATTAATTTTCATCAATATGTATACAACAGTTTCAAAGAAACTGAGCTAAATGTAAAAACGTAACGTAATCGCTTGAGCTTGAAAATTAGGTCAACGTAACCTATCTCCCTTTGAGAATAGCACCCTCTGAGCTGAAAATACCCATCCAGTTTCATAACTGTACATACAATAGTGTCAGAGAAACTGAGCCAATGTAAAAACGTAATATAATCCATGGCGTGTGAAAAGTACAATAGTGTCAGAGAAACTGAGCCAATGTGAAAACGTAATATAATCCATGGCGTGTGAAAAGTAGGTGCCTGTGATCGACTTTTTTCAGTGGTGAATTGCACTCTGAAAGATAACACACATTAAGTTTGAAGGCTGTACATACAAAAGTGCCAGAGCAGTAGTTGTTGTAGGGTTTAATGGTACGTCAGCACAACACTGGTCTTATGGTGCTGATTTAAAAGAAAAGTTCTAAAAACAAAGATAAAGCCTTCCAATAAAACATTTTTAAAAATATGAAGTACTAAACGATAAAAGTCAAATGGTAACGATGTTAAAATTCTGTAAAAGGTATATGAAATTAAACTTCAAATTAAAACTTATAAAATCCTTAAGACAAAAGCGTCAAAATTTGTTATATAAACCCAATTCCCTCAAAAATTCCAGCATTTTATCTGCTGGTATTTTGTCTCTTCATTGAGTTCTTATAAACAAATTTAAACAAATTTTTTTAAAAAAACTTCTGTCTCACAAGGTGGAAGTCGACACACTCGATAAGAAAGTGTTCCACTGTACGTGGATACTGGCAGGGTATGCACTCTGGTTGAGATAAACCCTTCAGAGGATTGCACGAGTCAAGGCGATCAGCACAATACCATCGAATCTCTACGATTTCTTGTATAAGAGGGATGCCACTCTCCAATAGTGTGTTTGATGTTCTGAAGCTTGTTTGTGGAGTTTTCATTCCACATATTCCACATAAGTTTTCATTCCACATATTCCACATAACTTTTCATTCCACTTATTCCACATAAGTATGATCAACATGTTGATATATATAGTATCTGAAATCAGTATATGGAATCTTCCATTCGGAAACAGGTGACTGCAGGGCAGCTTTGGCTGCTTTGTCTGTCCTTTCATTACTCTTAATACCAATGTGACTAGGCAGTCAACAGTACAGAATACAATACTTTTCCAGATTGTATGAGCAGATCATGTTTCTCCAAGATCTGGGATATTACCGTGTTGTCAAATTTCAGGTTTTGCAAGGCTTTCAGTGTGGAAAAGGGAATCGAAAAAGAGGACAAAATTTGCTTTTTGGAGGTTTCCATGTAGATCAAAGATTCAAAATGTGGCTGTATTTTTTGCAGTAAAAACTGAGCTTTTATTCCGTAATGGGCTCGAGATGGTGCTACATTGTGTTGCAATGGCAGCTCCCGTATTTCGAACCGACTGTATACAGGGACACATAGCTGCAATAGAAGGCTCTGATTTTATTGAATTTACTCTCTGAAAAAGCAGATTTTTTGTTGAAGACTATGTAAATTCGCAAAGATCAAATATTGCTTTGGGAGATTTTGATAACCACGGTGGTGATTTTGGAATGCAGAATATTGCAATATTTGCAACATTTATTTTTGCTGCTTCTAGGTGAGGACGAAATTTGGTTTCTAAGAGTACTAGGTTTGGTATTTGGGCTTAAGGACGATATCATATGCGGTTTTCGATGGATTTGATGATAGTTTGGTAGTATATCGAAGAGCCAATTTCTGAGATAAAGTTATGGTTCATTAGCTTCAACGTATAAGCTCTCTGAAGGGAAGGTTCTAAATACTCTCAGAAAAAGTCGAAGTTTCTATGTGTGTATCGCATCAAATACTCCCAGAAAAAAATTGAAGCGTCTGTTTGTGTATCGGGTCAAGCATCTGGAGGTGAAATTTACAAGCTGATCCCTACACAATCGACTCATAGTCAATTATAGATCTTACGAAAAATCCTGCATAGTAAGAATAGGATCTTCAGGTCTGCTATCCAATCCGTGTCTGCCACGACTAGTACAAAATTCAGGGCTTTTTACATTTATCTCTGAGGTATCTAATACGGTGACGTAATGTTAGCATACGGTCAAAAAATAAGTCCAACCCTTTGGTATCTTCCACAATAGGGCTAAAAAAACCGTCAAGATAGAGTTTGGGGTCATCATGAATTCTATGTGATCGGCAAACATGAATACAAACAGTTTTACGTTTCCGAAAATTGAACCCTTTTTTTTAACCCATTTCTGAACTCTATTTAAGCATATCTGCAGCTGAAGCCCAATAGTATGCATAGTCTGTGACCAACAAGTCGTCGACATGTAATGAGCACTCATTTCCTGGTTTAAGGCATTTCACTATGTTGTTAATTTTCATGCTCATAAGCGTGACTGACAATACGCTGCCCTGAGGCACATCCGCATCCTAGTGATAGCTGTCAGAAAGAGTTGTACCTACCGTAACTCTAAAATTTCTATCTTACAAAAAATTAGTTTATGCATAGGTTGAACGGGTCATTCATTATGCCCTACGTCCATGTGGTGTCCTAAGCTTTCTCGGAGTCAAAAAAGGCGGCTGTTAAATGTTCTTTTTTAGGAAAGCTTATCTAAAAAATGCTTCAATTATAGATATATGGTCAACAGTGTAAGAGAATCTGAGGTACACGAAACAACTTCACGTGGACACGTATGACAACAACGAAGCCATCAGAAAAGTGATCATGTGCCTCGTCTATGCTTAGCAGGCAAACCAAAGTGCCCCTATTGTTAATTATGTCCTCTCAACCCTCAACTCCCCCCCCCCATAAAAAAAATATATAAAAAACAAATTCAAAAAAGCTGGATTACAAAGTACACAAATACCAGTGTAATCCCAATACATATTGGACGGACAGATATGATGACTCAGTTACTAACTCAAGCCAGATTTTTAGTGCAGTTCCCTTTGAAGTAAGGTATATCCTAGTGCAGTTCCCTTTGAAGTAAGGTATATCCTAGTGCAATTCCTGTTCAATGAAAATTACATCAGACTACTGCAACATGCTCATAGTAGAAATACTATGATTCGAAAATTAAGAACATATTTGAGAAAGGAAATGATTAAAAGATAATTCATAGAATTATTACAATTTAAACTCATGTTTAAATTTAACTAAAATAAGTAAATTCATGCCTTTCAAAAAGTAGAGATAAAAAATATTAAATTTCTGTTGTAAAAAATACAGTTTGTGCTTCTAAATTATAATGTTTTTGAAATGAAACTGTTTTGCAAATATTTCTCTCATACAAATATGCATTTGGTCCATTAATAAAAAATCCGCCTGAAATGATTATCTTCAAAGTTAATTCTTTCTCCATAAATATAACTTTTTTCGACCAAGTATTTGCACTAAAAGTTTTGAAAGTAAACATTTTTAGTTATGATTTCCTATTCAGTTGGAATATTACTTTTCAAATTTGTATGGATAACTCACTAAAGAGTGGATATTTTAACTTCATGTAGAAATAAAGCTATCCATATAATGAAATAAGGCATATTAATTAAAAAAATCAAACGTATATTAAGAAATGTGTACATGAATAAAAAAAATATGCATCGTCTTCTTCACTGCTGTAAATGTGTACTGTGGGAGGGGCATACATTTTAGCCTAATTTATATTCTAGGGAAGCTGTAATGGGACCAACAGTGATTGATTACAACTGTACATCTTAATTTCGGCATAGAGTTTGCCCACTCACAATAAATGAAGAAAAAAAAAGTGATCACACTGGGAAATTGTTTCCACCACTGTCCTTACCATCTCAATATTTTGAAAGTTGTCATACAAACAATAAATGTAAGTTTTAAAGTGAATGGATGCTACAACACAGAGACTGACAGGAAATCAATATTGAAAGCTCAGAGAATTTATATTAGTATGTTGGTCTATAGGGAATTTCACAGTGTTATTAAGCAAGTTCGAACGCTCAAATGGTATGATGACTATTTCAGATCGAGAAGTTTGCAGTTCCAGTCTTGCTCTCTGAATTTTGTTTTTTCTATATAACTGATCACACATGCACTCTGAAGTCGATTGTTTCGTTCAAGTATGACAATGGATTGGATTGCTTGGTCCCGAGTCCAGGGAGTATGGCATCATATTGGTGCCAAGGATGTGAGCTGACATTACATCAGATTACAGGTCATGTGAAACTAGGTGTAAAAAAAAATCTCTGGACAGGTTTCATATGCCCTGTAATTTGAACAAATTCAGTGACAAGTTTCGGTCTATATACTTTTCAGGGGGTGATTAACCGGTCCATAAACTGCTGTAAGGCCCTCAGAACCATCTTAACAATATAATTTTTCGTTTAAGACACCACCACCACATCCCCCCAAAATTTTTTACAAAAATGCAATGATATAATTATCTTCAAGGTAAAACAAAATGATGGTATTTGGGGTTTTAAAGGAAAAATTTATTCAATTACTAATTGGCATTTTTTAATTGAATGAATTAATCAACTACTTATTTTACTGGCCACTGTTTTTCTCGAATTTTTTATGATGTTTGTTTGTTTGTTGTTGTTGTTTTTTTCTTTCTGTTTTGCTTTTTGATGTTGCTTTGTTTTTGTTTTTGTTTATTTGTTTGTTTGTTTGCTTTTTTAATAAACGGTACTTTGAACCCATTATTGGCTATACCATGCCGAGAAAATGAGATCTACGTGCCTTTCCCAAGGATATACCGAAGAAGCCGATCCTGGCTGGTCTGGACGAGCATAGAACCCGAGACTCTTGGATTACGAATCTGATGCTCCCAACTAAAAAACATTCATATATCATTAAATAATCTTGCTTACACATTTATTTCTTTACCACAACTTGTTTATATTATTTATTTTACACAAAACAGAAATATTCCGTAATTCTGACATCATTTACTTCGGTCCAACATTCTTCAGTTTGAATTCTCCCCTATCTTAATACAAATTTATTTCATTTTAAACGTATTTCGATAATTTTCCTTAAATTAAATTTCAGTGCTTCAGTAGTTTTTTCAGCTATGAACATCTCTGTTTTTAATTAAAAAAGGCAAAGTATATTGTGTATGCATCGTATGATACATATTAATACTCTACAATTGGTTGTGAAGGTGAAATAAACTATACATAAACAACACTTACAGTATTCGTTGTACTCATTTACAAACTTCGAATGCTTCCGGAACCCATCTGTCTCTATTTGATTATGTACATTAATTGTCCGGATTCTAGCAGATAGCACTCCCTATGACATCATCTTCTAGCTATACTTCCAAACCACTTGACGCACGATTCCTTGTCGAGATGACAGTCGGAAGTTAGACAACATGAAATAGACCAGGGGTGTCAAACATACGGCCCGCCAGACTCATTATTAATAATTATTATCTAATCTGGCCCGCCATAGCAAATGAGGTTGACACCCCTGAAATAGACCATACGTACTTACCACAATAGAGATAAAACTGATGCACAATCACTGTTTTCTTTATGGTTATATTATAAAGATATACTTATTTATTTGTGCATAAAACACATCCAAATGTACCGGGTATGGACCAGATCTGGCATCACATAATGCGCTAGCAGGTTAAGAGTGAAACTATTCATTCACCTGGTATGGACCCAGGCTTGGCATCACCTAAGGTTAAGAGTAACATTATTATTCACACGGCATGGACCTAGATCTACCAACACATAATTAGCAGCAGGTTAAGGGTTACTCTATTCATTTATCCGGCATAGACCTAGATTTATTTTCACATAATGCGACAGCAGGGTAAGGGTTAAGAGCAACCACTCATTCACCCGGCATGGACCTAGATCGGTCGTCACATAATGCTCTAGCAGGTCAAGGGTAACACTATTCATTCACCCGGCATCACGTAAGGTTAAGGGTAACACTATTATTCACACGGCATGGACCTAGATCTACCATCGCATAATGCGCCAGCAGGGTAAGGGTAACACTATTCATTCACCCGGCATTTACCTAGATCTACCATCACATAATGCGTCAGGAGGTAAGGGTAACACTATTCATTCACCCGACATTTACCTAGATCTACCATCACATAATGCGCCAGCTGGGTAATGGTAACACTATTTCATTCACCCGACATTTACCTAGATCTACCATCACATAATGCGCCAGCAGGGTAATGGTAACACTATTTCATTCACCCGACATTTACCTATATCTACCATCACATAATGCGCCAGCAGGGTAAGGGTAACACTATTTCATTCACCCGGCATGGACCTAGATCTACCATCACATACTACGCCAGTAGGTTAAGGGTAACTCTAATTCATTCACTCAACATGGACCTAGATTTACCAATGCGCCAGCATGGTAAGGGTTACGCTGTTCATTTACCCGTTATGGACCTAGATCTACCAACATATAATTAGCAGCAGGTTAAGGGTTACGCTATTCATTTACCCGGTATGGACCTAGATTTTCTTTCACATAATGCGACAGCAGGGTAAGGGTTAAGAGTAAACCACTCATTCAGCCGGCATTGACCTAGATCACATAATGCGCAAGCAGATCAATGGTAAAGCTATTTATTTGAAATCATAAATAGAAAGGAACAGTATAGAAAATAATCTGCCAAAGTCGAAGTGACTCAGTGGTTAAGGCATTAGACTCGTGAAGAGAAGGGTTCAGGTTCGATTCTCACAAGCAGATCAGCCCTGAAGGGCTGCTTTGATGTGTCCTAGGGCAAGGCACTTTACCCTGTTTGCATCGACAGGATATAACCTTCAAAGTGTTGATGTGCCGTAAACACAAACACAAACAAAAACAAAACAAATCAAACCTTTTATATCCGTACATTATTAGCCGCCATATCTGGGTCTTGACAGTTTTACAGTTGAGTGCACGAGCCAATAACCGGTAAGAGTCTCTTATGATAAACTATCTGGATTACAATGACAGTCTTTTGAGAAATTCAAACAACATCAACACATTATGCCGGAGTCAATTAGGATTAACATGGAAAAGGTACAGATGTACCTAAACTAAACCTGACATAAAGTGTACTTCTTGTGCAATACATTTCATCTGGGAGTACCTCCAATTTGTATTCAAAGCTCAAATTAGTTAAGAACTAGTGCACTCCAAGTGCGCGAGGGTGTAAGCTTTAGCATAGGATCAACTGTAAGTTGTACTCATTTGTATACATTAGAATAGGTACCCATCTGTATGCATTAGAATAGGTACCCACTTATATACATTAGAATAGGTACCCATCTGTATGCATTAGAATAGTTACCCATTTGTATGCATCAGAATCGGTACTCATTTGTATGCATTAGAATAGGTACTCATTTGTATGCATTAGAATAGGTACTCATTTGTATGCATTAGAATAGGTACTCATTTGTATGCATTAGAATAGGTACTCATTTGTATGAATTAGAATAGGTACTCATTTGTATGCATTAGAATAGGTACTCATTTGTATGCATCAGAATAGGTACTCATTTGTATGCATTAGAATAGGTACCCACTTGTATACATTAGAATAGGTACCCATCTGTATGCATTCGAATAGGCGCTCATTTTTATGCATTGGAATAGGTACTCATTTGTATGCATTAGAATAGGTACTCATTTGTATGCATTAGAATAGGTACTCATTTGTATGCATTAGAATAGGTACTCATTTGTATGCATTAGAATAAACTCATTAGGATGACTGCTAAGATCCATTAACTTGATCTCAGTTTTTTTGTGGGTTTTTTTCTATGTTTTTTGCAATTTGTTATCATTACAATTATAAAACTTTTAATTGGCGCCATCAAGCCAGCACTGTGTTAACTTGTCGTTAAATCCTGTGCATACATACATACAATTAACGTGATATGCTTATTATTTTTACCATGTGTTTAATCCTACCATCACGCAAAATGACAAGTGAAAGTACTTATCCAAGAAAGCATACGACTTTTCACACCTTGTTATCACGTAATTCATAAGGTATACAAATATTAAGTGCAAAATTCGTAGCCACTCCTTCTTCAAGGGCTACAATAAACGCTGCAATTTTTAACTTGCCACATAAGACCTTAATCTGGCCTTACTTCATTCACATGTTCATCTTTATATTTGTTGAGATTTATTGTTGAATGAGGTTGAGTTTAACTCAAAAATATAATAAAATTCCGCCTTTATATGATTTTTTAATGATTTTTTTAAAAAAATAGATTTTATTGGGTCACCAGTTTTTACGAAAAATTAACATTAATGAAAAAAAAACAAATAAGGCACGGCATAAGTATTATCAGCTATTTGATTGGCTTATTTTTGACGACAGCTAGCTTACCTTGGATGAATGTGTATTTTGGAGTATACATATCAGAAACATGGTTTCATTGTATCTAAAATTACTAATCATTAGGAGAATGTGGAGTATTTTTTTCCATACTTTTAAATTCAATATTGATAAAGAGAATCTTAGGTTTCTCTTACTTGATATATTAATTTTTAGATTTTCATATATAGCTCAGAATATCTTTCTCTGTTTTATGAAGATTTTTTTCCTCCCTCCGCAGATTAAACTATGTATACAATACAATACAATACAATACAATACAATACAATACAATACAATACAATACAATACAATACAATACAATACAATACAGCACAGCACAGCACAGTACAGTACAGTACAGTACAGTACAGTACAGTACAGTACAGTACAGTACAGTACAGTACAGTACAGTACAGTACAGTACAGTACAGTACAGTACAGTACTATATAATTCAATACAATGCAGAGCAGTACAGTGCAATACAATACAATAACTTTATTTACCAACTGATGGTCCATGTTAATGAACATTAATCGATTATGAAGCGAAATGAAATAAACATAATAAGCATATAATATGAATCCAAACTAAATTGTTTCGTCTCAGGCATGCGCGGTGATGTCCGCTATTGTAACTTAACAAACATTAATATATTGAAACGGTAGCATCAAGATGATTATAAGGATTAGTCAATATATTTATTTTGTCAATATATTTATTTAGTCAATATATTTATTTTAGTCAATATATTTATTTAGTCAATACATTTATTTAGTCAATATATTTATTTAGTCACAATATTTATTTTAGTCAATATATTTATTTAGTCAATACATTTATTTAGTCAATATATTTATTTAGTCACAATATTTATTTTAGTCAATATATTTATTTAGTCAATACATTTATTTAGTCAATATATTTATTTAGTCAATTCATTTATGTTGTCTGATGTCATCACAAAAATTCATTTATTTTTTTCTGAGAAATTATGAACATTTTTACAGTCATTGTTTATAATATTGAATTGTGTCTATATTAAAGTTGCATAAAATGGAAATTGTATTAGGAAATGTCATTCATTTTCAATCAGATTATCGTTACATTGTTCACAAATTATTCTTTCTAAACGGTTAATAGGATCTGAATATCTTCCATTTACATATTTACCTTTCAGAGCGCACTCAGAATTTTGTGAGAATACGACTTTTAGAAAGACGTTGATTTACGAAAGATATTTTTTTCACTTGCAGAGAGTGACTTGAAGGAGATATATGTTTATATATATATATATATATATATATATATATATATATATATATATATATATATATATATATATATATATATATATGAGATTAAATAATTCCTTCACAATAGTATCAAGTTAATACTAGTATTAGACATGGTTCCAGACTTGATTCTTAGTTTCGGTAATATTACTAACTAACGATTATAGCTAGATACTGCTCTACAAATGGAGAAGAAAAGGAATCTACTGATATAGATACATGTGTTATCACCATTAACAATATGTGTCTCAACCAATAGGACTATATCATAGTTTGAGATGCTGGCTGTGTATAATAGCTATTCGATTTAAGACAACCAACATTAAGGGAATACATCGTAACAAGACGATTTGTGACTAGTTCCAGACGTCATCCTTTGGATTAAAAGATATTCTAGTGTTTGTTTCGGTGAGGCTGAAGTGGTTTATTATTGAATCCCAATGGTAGCACATATTGCGTACTTCATGCTTTGCAGCTAGCTTGGACAAACCGGCTTTGTTCAAGTGGTCTTTGTTGAGGAATTTATTACGTGTAATGAGGTATGGGCCATATTGCTGTTATCACATAAAATTATATTACCACTGTTGTAAACGTGTACTGGCATTTGATTGTTCCACTTTTATGTGTGTGTTTTTTTGTTTTTTTTATTACATCCAAGCGAGAAGTTTCAAGGAAGATTTTTGAGCTAAGCTTCTGTGTGTGAATAACACGAATGTTTGACGTACCTTTAATCAATACCTTGAGCTTGGAAGTTAAGTTCTTTGATTCAATGCAAGGTTCAGAATTTGACATCTGGTGTGAACAAGTGACATAAGTAACAGAATTTCATCCATTTTCTGTTCAATTGAAGTCGCAAGTTTTTGCATTTCTGTTCTAAATTTGATATTTCACTGTCGTCTTTTTAATTTGTCCTTAGGAGAACTGATTTCAGGAATTGGTATTTCAGTGATTTGGAATAAGATGTGGGTTGGATATATTAGTTTGCTTATATTTTTAGTCCGCCTTCCTTTCGAAAGCAAAACATTTGAGGAATCGGACGGCTTTTTTTCGAGTACGGTTTATTTGAAACTTGTTATGGTAAGTGACGCGTACAATTAAAGAATACACCCCATCTAACGGAATAATTTTCCTATCTTTTGTACACGGGTCATTGTTCTGAATTCTCATTACATGCACTTACAGTAAAATCTGATTTGATGTGCATATCCCTAAAGCACACAGTGTTCTTAAAACATTCCATTCCATTGCTTATTGTCATCCCAGTATTTTAGGAATGACAGGTCAAAATCTAGTCGTTGACAGGATAATTCTGGCTTTTCATGCCTTATCATCTTTTAAAAAAAGATCAATAATCAATGGTAGGTGCAGTAATCGTACAGAGGCATTAGATCAGAAATCAATACAGTCTAAGGGTGCGGCTTTGTCAAAGTTGATATAAACAGTTGTAAGGGGATGGAACCTATTCAAAAAATGGTACAGTGTAAAAAGAAAGTTACGTCACACTATTTGGGTTCAGTGTATTCGGTCAGTTTCAACCACGGAAAGTAATTGATGGTTCTGAAAGAAGTGGATTGTTATCTCAACTGTGTGCTCGAAAGACAGACAAAACCCCACATTTTGCAGACCTATCTTTGTATACTACTGTTTTCTATAATTACTTATTAAACCTACAGTACAGCACTAGTCGTCCATTGTCATGACATGCCTTGAATGGCTTTGCAATGCAATCAACCATAGTATCAATGATGTTACCATTACGTCATGACTGGCGTTCAGCTAATCCAAGGCTGCTAATCGGATTATTCTGCTCGTTTGCATAGGAAATTTACTTGGTGTTTGAATAGGAAATTTACTTGGTGTTTGCATAGGAAATTTACTTGTGTGTTTTAATAGGAAATTTACTTGGTGTTTATTCTTTTAGGTTCTTTCACATTTTTTATGATGAATTAAATCCTATAAATTAGGTGCCAATTTTATTTCATTACTTTAAAAAAATGACAATTCCAATAGCATGTTCAAATTTATTTCAATATTAATCTTGAGAAATGATATGATATTGCATTGCATTGCAGAATTTTCAGGTTGGATGAATAACAATAGCAAAATAAATCATGTCTCAAATCCAGAAGGGGTTCAGGGGAAGTGGGTTCAGTGGGGGGAGGGAGAGAGAGGGTTTCAGTTGAACCTCTCCCCTTTGTTCTGTAACTTTATAAGAGAAAACTAGAGAAAGTGTGCCATTTTAAGCCAGTCTGCTTTTGTAAATCTGTGCAGCTGGAAATGACGTTATCATTACATTATGACGTAATCGATGTGACTTCACCTTTAACCCAATTCCGAACACCCTCATCTCTTTCCGATGCAAGTCTAAAAGAGACTCGGAGGGATTTGTAGTGATATTTCCCAAACTGGTAAGTTTTTGGCAGACGGACATCCGGCTAGATGTGCGAAGAACAGGTTCTTATAAAATGATAGGTGTTGAAAAAAACACATGACGACGTTTCAACAATCATAAAATACCTGCTTTTTTAATTTTTATGTTATTCATTCAAATTTGTAATGAGAAACAAATTGAAGAAATCATTCGGTTTTCATAATCTAAAACTATTGCTTACTTTACTATTTTTGATGACATGTTATCTAGTCATTGTGACGTCAATGAAGTTATTATGACGTAATAAAAATCACTGGCTTGATGGCAGTTCGAAATTTCCATTATTTACATCCGAATTGTTTTTGGTTTTTATCTAACATGCGATGGAAAGGGCAGAGGACGTTCCGATTGATTTAACCAAAGTGTATCGTCGCGCCTAGCCTGATTGCTGGTCCTTCTGCAGCTTCCCGCAAAAGTATTACAAAGGACCAACCTATGTCGCGCTATAAACTCTGGATGAGATCGGACTTTAAATGACGTGGTGACTACTTAGGTCTATTTTCCAAAATGAAAAAGAAAAAGCTTATACAATTTTAATAATTGCATTAACTTTCCTGTAAAGAAAATGATAGAAATCAAGGAAAAATATAACGAGACCTTGGGAAAGTCGTTATCTATTTACGACCTACCTTAAATCGACCACGCGGGCTTTATGTAGCGGAAAACCGATGCAATCTCAATAATTCTTGCATACTCAAACAATTCACTCACCAACATACCGATTTATTGGGTACTTAATAAGAGGAGTGTCTGATCTTCAACCTGTACAAACTTGATGATTTTTAAAATACTTATTCAGCCATTATTGTATGGACAGTTAGTGAGAAGGCAATTTTTCCCACACTTTCTATGTAATAACCTTTCTTTATGAATAAATATTCAACTAAGACCAGCCCACGTAAATGCACATCAGGCTGTACATTTTTGTAATCTTCGATAGCTCAGACCCTTAGCTATGAATTTTTTTTTTTTTTTTTTTTTTTTTTAAATAGTCCAACATTTCAAAAGCGAAACATTTCTTTTGAGAAAACCAAACCATCGTCTTCAAAAATCAAACCCTCATACAAACAGTCCTTGATCTGCCCCTGAATCCAAATGTTTTAACAGAACAGAAACAGAGCTCTGGCTCGGTATGTAAAAAAAATTTACCTACCGAACGTCAACATAGCATATATTTGAGATAGATACTTGATACATTGTTTTATCACCTAAAACATTAGCATTTAATAGCATCATAACATTGTACCATAAAACAGCGTCAGACTATGATAATAACATCATGTCACAAAACACCAGGCCCCACAATGACGTAGCACATGCCATGAAACAACAAGTCATACGATGATAATAAATCATGTCATGAAACATCACGTCACTGTGACATGAAACCTAAAAATCACACAAAGCAACATCATTAGTGAAAGATCAGCAGTTAGGAAATAATCTCAGACTTGAATTTATTCGAAATGAAATTTATAAAACACATATAATAATTCAAAATAACCATAGATGCACATACGTTTTTTTCAATTATATCATTAAAACTGGTTACTTACATATCATAGCTAATGAAAATTCAGCTTCATATGTGGATCATAATAGATGGAGAAATTTACAATACTCTATGTCAACACTTAATATGTATGTATGTATGTATGTGTGTATATATATATATATATATATATATATATATATATATATATATATATATATATATATATATATAGATATATATATATATATATATATATATATATATATAAGTCTCATGCCTCCATATATATATATATATAAGTCTCATGCCTCCATCGTTATGGATTTGATGTCCTCGTGATCCGGCAAATGTTTGTGCAAAGTGAGCTATGTAATGATATGAACATCTTGCAGAATTCAATTCATGCAAAGAAAATCAAAGTTTGGGACGCTACTGGTGGCTACAGTCTTCGAAACAAAGGAAAAAATTCAAAATGGTATACATAAGTGTATGATCCAAAATGTAACTTTTGTGTACACTGTCAAATATACCTATAATTTACTTGTCCATTACATCCGCTATAAGCTCATTTATGTGTTACAAAAGAGCCAGCAAAATTAAAGATAAATGCTATTAATGTATTTCGTTACTTGAATCCGCTGTGATCTCAATTGTATGTTACTAAAGTGGAAACGAATTTAAAACGACAGGCAATTACCGATTTTTGTTACTTTGAATCAAACTCTACAATAAATTTGTTAATAAAGATTAGTGACGTCATCAGTTATATTGTCAGAAATTCCATACTAAAAGCAGTCAACGCCCCTTATTGAAACTTTAACTCCTAATTTTACTCTGAAATCACTTCTAATTGAACGTGCTATATTTAATCTAAATCATTTGCATATGACATTTTAAATTAATGGAAATCATGAAAAATTAAGGTCAAATGATATATGAAGTCTTCGGGTTATACTGAATAACAATATCATCATATCAGCACTGCTTTAAAACCTTTGTAGGAATATTACTTTTAAACAATTAGTCCTGTGTCTTGTGTCTTTTTAACGTTGAGCATCGTGACATCTGACATTTTGATTTAATGCAACTCATGAAGTGTAATAGAGTCAAATTAAGAAATAAATGTAAGAAATTCTTTTTATAAAACTGCATAAAAGGATGATCTGAAAATGTGCAAATTGCAACTTATAAACAGGACAATGAATCAGAAATATGCAGTTTTGACACCGAAACTTTCGGTATAAAAAAGAACATACCTAATTTAACCTGGGTTCTTTTTACATCTATGTAACAAGTTTTATCAATTAAGATAAAATATAGGACATGGTAACTCAATTATGTGTGTTAAGAAGAAAGACAATGAATTCAATAACACACACTTGTACTTATAAATTATCTACATGGCATAAGAATAATAAAATCACAATCATTAAGACAGTGATAAACAAATGTTGTATTAAGCAGTACCATAAATGAATAAACATTGAGTAATAAATAGTATTCCTGGGTGGTAAACGAAAGCAGTCAACTGAGAATGTTTGTATCTGTAACAGATATTCTGACATAAACACTTTGTCTTTACTTCAATTTCATGCTCGTTTAAAAAACATTGTTTTTTCAATGAAAAATGTTGCATTCATTACATATGAGACATTTTACATGTAACCAACAAACTAATGTCGCAGCTATAATATTTTTCCTTTGAAAAGATCACGTTATCAGCCAAATGCAATTGTCAAAAAGGGGGTGGAGGCGTATATCAGGCAAATATATCGTTAGTGCAATTTTACTAGTTTGGCAAAAACGGGGGGGGGGGGGGGGGTATGCTCAGCAAGCATTACTTTATCGTCGGATAAGTATTGGATATCTAGAATTTTAGTTTATCATAATCACTTGTGTATAATACGCAAGCTACTAGATTTGGCATAGACCCTAACCTGCCATAGCATAGACCCTGACCTGTCATAGCATAGACCCTAACCTACCATAGCATAGACTTAAACCTGCTATAGCACAGAACCAAACCTGCCATAGCATAGACCCTAACCTGCCATAGCATAGACCCTAACCTACCATAGCATAGACCCTAAACTACCATAGCATAGACCCTAACCTGCCATAGCATAGACCCTAAACTACCATAGCATAGACTCCAAACTACCATAGCATAGACCCTAACCTGCCATATCATAGACCGTAACCTACCATAGCCTAGACCCTAACCTGCCATAGCATAGACCCAAACCTGCCATAGCATAGACCCTAACCTGCTATAGCACAGAACCAAACCTGTTATAGCATAGACCCAAGCTACCATAGCATAGACCCTAACCTGCCTTGGCATAGACCCTAAACTATCATAGCATAGACCCAAACCTGCCATAGCATAGACCGTAACCTGCTATAGCACAGTACCAAACCTGTTATAGCATAGACCCAAACTGCCATACCATAGACACAAACCTGCCATAGCACAGACCCAAACCTGCCATAGCATAGACACAACCCTGCCATAGCATAGACCCAAACCTGCCATAGCATAGACACAAACCTGTCATAGCATAGACCCAACCCTGCCATAGCATAGACCCTAACCTGCTATAGCACAGATCCAAACCTGCCATAGCAAAGACTTAAACCTGCCATGGCATAGACCCTAACCTGCTATAGCACAGAACCAAACCTGCCATAGCATAGACCCTAACCTGCTATAGCACAGAACCAAACCTGCCATAGCATAGACCCTAACCTGCTATAGCACAGAAGCAAACCTGCCATAGCATGGACCCAAACCTGCCATAGCATAGACCCAAACCAGGCAAACCTGCCATAGCACACTGTGCTGTTTATTTTTAGTCATAGGTAGAAAGTATGTAATATATAAGATTATTTTTTGCAACTACTTTACGCGACTGCAGATCTGGGTTTAATCTTTTTGCAGAAAATATGTTTATATGGCTATGTACATATAGCTTTGGACTGTATTGATAAGTCTAAATTTACAAGGGTACATATGATGGTGAGTCGATTCTATACCAAAAGATCAATTCATACAAGTAACAAATCCCTTTAGAATAGGCCATTGATCTGCATCACGCCTGATAAGCTTGGATGCACAAGTTCTGGATATAATTTAAACAACGTGACTTTTATGTCACGCTGCATATTTTTAAAAAATCGCATGTAAAATGTAATATGCCATTTCAATGTCAAAGTTTCTTTGCAAGGAAATCAATTATCAAAATTGCTGCTATAATCTGCTCCTATGATTTGATAGACACTAGATTTTAAATTCATACACTTTGATCCTAATGCTTCTCATAAAGTTGTGTATCTGTCATGCATATCTGAACTGCCAATTTATGGACAGCTAGTCACTACCATATTTCATATACCTCATTCTTTTGCCATCATTCATTAAAAAGAGAGATGTTCCGTTTAATTGGACCACTAAATGTCTCAGCTGCATTGTAGGTTCCTCCCATGGCGTTATAGCATTATTACGTGCACCAGAGCGATTGGTGGCTGTGTACCAGATGGGAATACACTGTATTAAGTTACAGACTCAATCGTGTATATACACAATAAAAACTGCAATGTCCTTTCTTCATTTATGAACAGGTCACTTCAGTAAAGCACCACTGTTCTGGCAGACCACTTGCCACGTATGACCTATTTTTCATACACTGATGAAATTTGTAATATTACTGGTACATGGTGACCATTATTGTGATCACGTGCCTCAAAGACTATATATTGCTGGCAAAATGGGTGGTATGTTCTTTTTCATTATTGAAATATTCAGTCTGTCACGATAGTTATCAGCAATGAAAAGTGAAATAAAACTGGTATCGGCAAGAATGGGGAGTGTAACCTTCCCAAATTGAACATGTATGTAAGAAAAACCGTATAACAAGGGGGCTTTACATTGTCAGTGCAAGAGAAAACTTCAATAGGTATGATGCGCTACAAACTGGTAGAACAATATTTTCTTCTATGTTCATCAGTGGCGGCGCTTGGGTTCGAGGCGCCCGCGGGCAATGATCTTTAGTGGCGCCCGGGGGCAATGTTCTTTAAGCACAGTTTTTATTTCAGCTACCAACCTCCCCCCCCCCCCATCTACGCCCCTGTTACAGCCACAAAAAAAGAAAAGCTTCCGACGGCGCCCCCCTCGCCCGGCGCCCGGGTGCAATTGCCCCCCCCCCCCCGAATCCCCGACCACGTTGCGCCACTACTGATTTTCATCAAGTATTTCGTTAATGAACACTTATAATAATTCGAGAAAAACAAAAAAAACTTTGCCGTCATCTTTGTAGCCATCTGAATCTTTTGCTATTTATTTTCAATTAATTTATGTACCGGTATTAGAGCAATATTGGATGTGTGTGTGAATGGCAACCACTGTTCCTACCTAGCTAAGTATATGCTTTATCTATATATATTGAATACCAATGTTTGTATTCTAAGTGAGAATTAACATATCCATCAGTCCATCAGCAAAAGCTGATCAGAAATTCAAGTGATCTGCTGATCAAACTATATTTCAAGTCATGTCTGAATCATTGCATAATCATGATTTTCACGACATTTTGTTGTATAAGTGCCCAGAGGTAAACACGATTTTCTGAATGAATTTACGTCGTCCTTGACTGAAAGTTAATCTCTGTGTATTGAAATGTGTACAGAAATATATACGTGCAGTGAAATTTTTCACTGAGCTTCTAAAAATACCATCTCATAGTTTTGACTGCAAAGTCACAGATGTGTGAATCATCAAACATACCAATCCACTTCAGCTTAATGTGATTTGACATTTTAACTTAAATTCAAGTCTTTAAATTTAACTTTAATTTCATCATGCATATTTTTTTTATCTTGCATGTAAGTTAACATACAGATTAGTCCAAGTGACATTTTGTATTGTCTAAAATTTTGAGTATGCTCTTATTATTTGTGCACCATTAATCCATTAAATTCGTAATCGTGTTAGTAATGTATTTTGCATTAAAATTGGGCAAATATTAATAATAACTAATTAGCTTAAAATTATTATTACAATTTTCACTTACATTATTGGTACCCACCCACCCACCCAAATGTTTTAAAATACAAAATAACAAAAATAAGTGTACAAAATATTGCAGAGGATAGTGTAGTATGCACTTTAGTTTAGTTTGCATTGATCCAACTGTTACTGTAGAGCCGTTTTATAAAAGAAAGTCACATGTAACGAATTTTTAAAAAATTTATCAACGCGATGATATAATTCATAATATAACAATAATATATAAAATGATTTGCTTCTAATTTTTCGCGAGCTCTAAATTTATGAACACCATTTATCATAATGATAGTAATTTTTTTTGTCCTTTAAATTTAAGATGCAGATATTTTTCTATTCTAATAAGGATCTTACAAAATATCTGTATTTAATGAAAATTACACTAATGTTTTTTTTTTCTTATAATTGTTTCACATGCATAATTTAATGATAATAGTGTTAAAAAAACACAGACAATATGACAAACAGTATTTTTTCAATGAGTTGAAGTCATTCTTGACTGAAATTGAGTAACTATTTAGTACAATGTGGGCACATATCCACGTGAGCAATGAAATATTTCATACAGTTTTTCTATATAAAAAAAAGTAAATACCATCTCACTGCTATGACTGCAATATCATGAATGTGTGACTCAGCACGAATATTAATCCATTTCAAAATGCAGAAGATTTATTAATATTCTTCATCCCGTAATTCAAGCTTAAAGCTAATCTACTGTGAATTTATTTACATATAATTTAATATAGTCCATGGAATAATCAATGTTAGTTAGTAAAGTTTACATTGTATTGATATAGCTTTTACAGTCAAACCTGTTTTTTAAAACACTCAGATTTAAAAAATTCAGAATACACCATAGTTATGATTTAAGTCATAAAGTCAGAATGTAACAAAAAGTTAACTACTTATGTTTCTTCCAGATGAAATCTCATTGCCTGCATCCGAATGACGAAAAGAGCAATTGTAATAAGTTTTAAAAAATTTGTAATTGTTTTTTTGGGTTTTTTTTTTTTTTGTAGTTTTCCTGTTATTTTCTATGGTAATAAAATATATTTAAACTAAACCAATCTGTAACCAAACTGAACGAAAATATCAGAACTGTAGGCATATTAGAATAGTTTCATTAAAGCTGCATTACCTCGAAAATTGTAACCACTTAGATCAACACAGTGTCCAGTTTTACTTTTTAAGTCTTCGTGAAACCCCAGTTTAGATAACTAAAACAAACATTTGTTACACTCAATTACGTGAGATTTTGAAAGCAAGACTCGCCTTCTCAGGATTCTAATCATGCACCGTGTTCAGATGATTGTTTTGAGTTGTATGTGTGTCTGTTATACCTTCTAAGGTACAACTGGTTTGGTTTGGGTGCACATTGTATGATAGCGACGCTGGGACAGTGTGCTCATGTGGTCTACAATTTTTAATTAAAAACAATTCAGTTCGTTGTGGGTGGGCTGTACAATAGCATGCGGAATGCTGACCATTTCGTCCATTTGTTTATATTGTGTTACACATGCCTAACAAACAACATGCTGGAAATTACCTTAGTTAATTTTCATATCGTCTCGTTTGCCTGATGGTACAAGCAATTATTCGTCACTGCTCGAGGATCATAACTGTAGCGCGTCATCTCAGTTTACGATTTTGTTTGCAAGAAAATGCAGCTGTAATGTTTTGAATAATGCATATTATAAAAGGAACATCTCAGACAATTTGTTCATATTCCTATGTATAAGATGTTGACTAATTGGATCAAGAATTGCTAATCAATGTATTTTCCTTGAGAAAAAATATCATTGAAAGCTTATAAAGAAGTTATATAACTTCATGAGATACAACTTAATGTTATTGATTTGTACGAAGCGAGTGGAGGATGATGATGCGTTTTAAAACGATAAATCCTATATGAAAATAGTGAAAAAGTTAATATAAAAAATGTATATATAACTATTAAATTTGCAAAGTTTCAGCTTAATTTACTTCTACAATGGTTATAGAACGTTTGAACATCTTACGTCAATTTTCTCAACCAGAAAACCCAAATAAAAACAACCAACCTTAGTTGGACAAGGCAATAACTCCTACATATTCCATCTTCACTTATACATTCCATCTTTGGAGACCAAACCTAGGAGTGCAAGGTTGCAAAGCCACCGTGTTACTACTGTGGCTATCCAGTCCCCCTATTTTTACCTGCTTAGCATGCACTCACATTTGTCTTGTGTGCAAGGACAATACTATTTTGTGCAAGATAATCAACGATAAACAATACCTCTGCAAAACTACATGACTGCGAATCATATTAGTGCATCCCAATTTGCATTATGGGAAAGGGGTAGCAGGATTCCAATTTAACTTGCACATCTCAAACAACAAGAAAGCTAAAATATTTCCTAACTTCCTATACACCTCTGTATACTAAAACATCATTAAGTACAGACGTTATTGCTGTAAGACAGAGTAGCGGCACAGAAAACTGTATTAGTGAGATTCAACAGTACTGTGAAATATGTCTATGAAAGACAATTAAATATTTTTGATGAAGAAGAATTATGATCACAGATACCGAGTGGAAACAAGTACCAATATTTATTTGACTTAATAGATTTTAAAAATATAGTGCATTTTGGCTGAAATTGTGATGTTAAAATATGGATCTTACTCTTATATACGTTGGTTTTACAAGTTTAATAAACTTTCCGATTTAAAAGTGTTATCCTACACTGCAGTATTCCTATTAACTTTCGCAATACTGATAGTATCAAAATAAATCCACTTAGAGCCACAATCTCAGTGAACTGCACAAAAACATTCATGGTATGAAGATCTGTACATATTGGATTGGGTGTGACCCTTTTGGAATCAAGATGCGCTTCATCCGCATTCAATGTTTTTCAATGAACTGAAAATCTAAGTGCAGATAAATTTTGGTCAAAAAGATACATAGTAATCTAACTTCCACGAACTACTTATTATGTATTTGATTTTTCATACCATCTGTTTACCAAATGCAGGGAAAAAGTTTTGGGTGTGGTTGCATGTGATGCACCATCGCTATGTGCATGATTTATGAATTGACCATACTGTAATGACTAATCCAGAGGCTTATATTTACACACTTGGATCCACCCAAGTGTACCTTGTATGTTTTGTTTCAATTTAATTAAAACATTTGATTTATGTATTCAAAGATTAACGTACATAAAGATATGTATTACATAAGGGAGTCATCTAATTTAGCAAAGTTCAGGTTCTTAAACAAGAGCATGTTTTAAATTTTCAAATTACATTTTCATGCAAATAATATATTAATATATAATACTAAGTATTTAACAATGTTACATGTTACAATTATTCCTTTCAAAGAAGATACATTCTTCAGTGGGTGAGTATGTTCTGATTCTAATAATAATATAAAAAAAACACTTAAAAATTCTGATTCAAGGAGTGAAATGAAATATCTATACAGTTTTCTTCTTGTTTAAGTTTTAAACAATTTTATAATTTTTTATTTATTTATTTATTTATTTATTTTATGTTGATATATATGTAGCATCTAGTATTGTGTGAGTGTCAGGTACTGAAGGTATCTTTGGTTTTTTGGAAGTGTCACGTTGTTGGAGTTCTGCATGGTAAAAGTGGTGAAGATTGATAAGATTGCACTAAGTGCTTTTTTTTATCCAACTAAAGAAGGACAAAACTTACAAAATCGTTGTGATCTAGGAATTTTATGATTTTTTGTACCTTCTGACTTCAATATTCAAACAGTGAGAACTCGTTTTTGTTTAGGTATATTCAGATCAAGATAATTGGAAATTTGGAACGTCATCTACACTGGACACAATAAAGTGAGTTTGTTATCATTTGTATTACTTAGTTTTTCAATATTATCTGATTTTGTTAACTATAAATGTCTCTTTGTCTGCCTATGAATATATATATATATATATATATATATATATATATATATATATATATATATATATATATATATATACACACACACCAGTATTATTTGTTTTGTTTGTTGTTAAATATGAGTTCGTTGTTTCAAGTAACTTTTCCAAAGGGATACTTATAGTTAAAGGTAGAAGTCATAAAGTCAGAGAACCATATTTCATTTTATATATATCATAATTAGCATATTAATGGTATCAATTAGTTTTGGCTGGGTTTTTACTGACAAGTTTTCGACATATTTCAGTTTACTCCTACTTCTAGTGATTTGCAGCATTTATTAAATTGTCTGCTTACCGCATATACTCGCGTATAATTCTAGTACAAATACAAACAACATAGACCCTGATCTGCCGGCGTATAATGCGCCGGCAGCTTAGGGTCTATGTTGTTTGTTCTACTGATTAGTCCTTACAAACTGCATAGACCCAGATCTGCCGGCGCAGTATGCGACGGCAGATCTGGGTCTATGCAGTTTGCCGTTTGTATTGACTTTACGCGAGTATAGACGGTAAGTTAGGTTTATGCCAAGGTATTAGTAAGTATCAACAATTTCTACTTGATTATTGACTATAAAGAAATAAGTTTTGTATTCCAATTTTCTTTCACTGAATATTATAAGTTTAGTTTTATTCAAGTTGATATTGATTTTAAATTTAATTTACTACAATACTTTTATAAAGCATCTAAAAAGACGGGAGACCTTTTGCACTCTCAGATAACATTAACAAGGGATCGGGGTATAAGAGAAACGCGATTTTAAGATCATTGATTGATAAAGGATTACAATATTCTTCATTGCAACCTTCTTGAATATCATTTATGAATATATCGAACAACAGGTGGCTAATGCCGCCATCCTGTTTTAGACCAAAGGTGAAATATTGATGTATTCTGTATTGTGTGTTGAGTACACACTGTTAATGATAGGGGTGAAACGATACACCTGTGCCGCGTATCGATACGATTCACGATACATAGCCTACGATACGATACATTATCGATACACATATAAACTTGATGGTCTTTTCATCTTTAGAAGGTCTGTCAGTGGTAGGGTTGTGCTGTTTTATATGTGTTGACATATTGGTTGTATTTCTAGCATGCAGATTACAGACCGACATAGATTTGGCATCTGTTCATATGCTATTTTCATCCTTGACAAGATACAAAAAGTACATCCAGACAGACTACATATTAGTTGTTAGTGATTTTAATTCAATCATTTAGGCCATTTGAGGCTATTCCATTTGATCGGATCCAGGACTCATCTTGGTAAACACACCCTTTGTTATGCACTGCATGAATGCTTATAAAACATCTTATTATCAATTTCATGTCTTCACTTAAATTTGAAAGACATGACGGTGTTATCTTCAAAACAGAAGAAATAGTGCATCCACCTGCAAGGAAAATCTTATCTAGAGCAAGTCCACATGTGGGAGTGGAGATGACTAACAACCAAAATCTATCACATTGTACTTCCTGCAGACGTAAAACAACTGCCGCTGCCACAGGCACTTGTTTCAAGTCAAAAGGAAAACTATTGACAATGCCCAGTCCCCTTCTATACAAAAATAAATAAATTAACACAAGGTGACAAACCTGCATGATTTGAAATCTGCCTCTGTGCTGATTCTGTGCTAATTTTATTTATCTTGTTGGCACGTATAGTCACTGATTACCTATATCAACGTAAAAGGAAACATTCCAAACTTGTTCTCTGTGTACGACTTTAGTAATTTACAGACCATTTTGAACCAAGTTTTTCTGTTGCTTTGTATCTATCTGGATCGAGTTTGGATGCTTAATACGTCCGGTGTGTCACTCAGTGAATAAGCTGTACTCAATTCTGATTGGTGGTTATTGTTTACCCTGGACTGCAATAAACAAAAACCACCAATCAGAATTTAATGTAACATATTTCACCGAGTGACACACCGGGTATAGACAAGATACGAAGCAACAAAGAAACTTCGCGTAAAAGTGGTTATTAAATGATCAGTAAAGCACTTTAATTATACATGGGGAACACATTTGGAAAGTCTCCTTTACGTTGATATATATATTATCAATGGCTGAACATGCTGATGGGATAAACTAATTAGCATGTAATCGGCAAAAGGGGGGGGGGGATACCCATTTCGAACCACGTAACCTTGTGTTAAGTTGTAAAGGTGAGTGGGTGTTTTCAACCGTTTTTTTTTTTTTTTTTTTTTTACTGACACACATTAGTGCCTGTGATTGCGACGGCTGTCTCAGATAAAATCTCAGTTTACAGAATAAAAAGCCAAACGACTAATACTTATTTATGACAGTTAAAGATTAAAGCAACTTCTGTAGGGTAAGTATCATTTTGTATCGTTCTTCACCTCTTGTATCGATACGTGTATCGATATGGCAAAAGTATCGATGCGTCGATATATCGATGAATCGTTTCACCCCTAGTTAATGAGTTACTACAACATACCACCACTGCCAACCTTTACTATAAAATAGTTGCACCCCTGTCTCTATACTGTTTTGACTTGGTTATAAACGTCCACAAGCAGCAATAAAGTTTTTTTTCGGGGGGGGGGGGGGGGGGGGGCTCTGTAAGTAATGATCCATCATGATCTTTTCTTGCAAAAAAGTGGTCAGTTGTGTGTTACTCTGGTCTGAACCCAGCTTGATATTCAGTAACAGAGATGATAAAATTCAGACAATTATGTAATATAGTTTATAAAATAAACGTAAATAATTTACTAAGACAGGCTTACAATGGCTATACCTCTGTATCAGCAGCCATCGGAGTTAGTTTTGAAACATTCCAAGTTTTGATACATGCCTGCTTTTGTGACCATACGTCCCTGTTTAAATACAGCTCGAACAACACCCCATGATACCTGCTGGAGCCGGTTTAAAACAAATAGCTACCGAACATACTCGCGTATAACGAAATGCAAGCAACATAGACCCTTATCTGCCGTCGCATAATGCGCCGGCAGATCAGGGTCTGTGTTGTTTGTTCTACTGGTTAGTCCTTACGCATAATGCGCCGGCAGATCTGGGTCTATGCAGTTTGCAGTTGGTATCGAATTATACGCGAGTATAGACGGTGAACTCATATCGCTGAATTACATCGAAACCTCTATCTTTAAAATAGGAATTTTTCATTTCATTTTGGATTCCCTAATCAACACTAAAAGCACTGCAAAACCTTAAAATTTGACAGACCCTTAAAATCACAAATCTTACAGAAGCATGATTTCCTCATAAAAGATCTGGAAAAGTATTCTATACTGCTGACTGCCTAGTCACATTAGAATTAAGGCTAATTAAAGGACAGATAAAGCAGCTGCACTGCAGGAACCAATTTCTGAAAGAAGGGTCCATATACTGACTTCAAATATTCTTTACATCGGTATGTTCTATATATCTGACAAAGTATGTAACACGAGAACATTACAAACAAAATTTGGAGCATGAAACTCATCATTGGAGAGTAGCATCCCTCAAACAGAGCAAATACCTGACCCATGGATACCTCACATATAATAAAAGCCTGACACATGAGCCGCTACCAAAGTGCACACCTTGCCAGAGTCCACTGAGATCAGAACACACTCTTGTCGAGTGTATGAACAATATCGACTACCACACTTTGAGACAGTTTACTGATGTGAACTAAATTAAGCAACCTTTTGATGATATACCCACGAGAAAAAAGAAAATAACTGGACTTTTGAAAAGAATGCGGTTTATATAGCAAAATTTGACTCTAAAGATTTGATATGCTTTAGCTTTTATTTTATATACATTTTAAAGAACTTTTAGCATCTTTACCTTTTGTATTTGACATTGCATTTTCAAGATTTAAAATTTTTGGCGTCATAATTTGTTTTATATAACTTTTAAAATATTTGAACATTTTTACCTTGTACCTTTTGAGGAGTATATGTTTTCGTTTATTTGGAGGATTTATCTTCCTGAATATTTAGCAATGTGTACCTTTACATTTTGAGAACTTTATTTTTAATGGAACTATATCGGCAGGATTGTGTTAACGTGCCGTTAATATATATACACACACACACACACACACAACCCGCACATTAATCGATAAAAGTTCTCTTCACACATCACACATATACATAACTACCTACTGACATATATACATGCCCCACTGGCATTATTATATGAGAGAATACTGTATTACAAACAGTACAAACTGTGACAGTACTCATAACTCATATATAGCTCTTTCAAGAGCAAGATAATAAACATAGTAAAATGTAGTCGACCATATGCAGCATATGGTCAACTCTACAGTTAGTAGATCTGAATAAATATTAAAATTATGAATTAATTTACTAACAAGAAGCCAAGCAACAATACAAGTAAACAAACTTACCTGTGTAGCCCTCCCTGACCCAATATTCCGTATCTGTGTGTATATTTGTATCGTCTCTCTTGTTAACAGGCGACAGAACTGAACTCTGGATCAATGTCAGTGTATTAAAACTACCTGTATAAAGATATCAAAATCTTCCATGTCACATCTGAAGTAACCTTTGCAATCTGACATAAATTGTTTGAAATTCACTTGTCCAAAAATGCACATGAACCTTACCACAAATCTAAGTCACGCTTGATTACTCAGTATTACAATATTCACAATTCAAATCTCACTTTGAAATGCGTAGACGAAAGCTGACAACAGACGAATCACTTTATACATATGACTAAGTAAAATGTTAATGTCCAAAGTAAAAGCAAAAAATAATATGAGATTGATATCTCCACTGATACAATACAATTTGTTTACAAGATTATGTAACTTGTGATATTTACCTCAAACTGAATCTGATTATATATATATATATATATATATATATATATATATATATATATATATATATATATATATATACAGAGAGAGAGAGAGAGAGAGAGAGAGAGAGAGAGAGAGAGAAAAGAAGGATATCTACGTTTTTCGTTTTTGAGTAGATGTCAAGATAAAAGGAAATATTTCACGAGTGACAATACAAAATATTTACACTTCACGAGTGAAATATTTTATTATGTCTACTATAAAAATGGTCGATTTTCTTTTTAAGATATATTTTAAAGGCAAAAATAGTAGATTTGCATGGATTTATTTTTATATGTGCCAATACGATGAACGGCTGAAGTATTACATCGATAACAAGAAATTCCGAAATTTTGCAATAATTTTAGGACAGCAACTTTTACAAATTTAGCTCGTACATATAATGTTAAAAATTTTCATATGCAAATGTAAAGACTTTGTTTTCGTAAACACATTGCTTTTCAGTGAACATTGTTAGGGTGTTATATTGCAGAAACATCACAACAGCGGTCGTGTCTGACTGACTTCAGACCGTAACATCTTTAAACAAAAAATTTAATGAATGTGAGTTTACCTAGCAGATTTGCAGATTTTGGTTCTTTATTTATTTTATTTTTTTGGGTGTTTTTTGTGTTTTTTTCTCTCTCTCTCCATTCAAAAGTGAATTATGTAAGATTGCAATCTAGTTCGGTAACAGACACTGCACACAAATTCCGATTGTTACCTAATTTCGGTTTGCAATCAGCACTCATCTCTTTCCACGATTTCTCCACCTTTTTCAAACATGATTATGATTGTGATGAGGTTAAAATCGCCAGTTAAACAACGGTATTACTATATTTAATCAATAGTTATTCCTTTCCCTAAAAACTTGTACCGTGTGTCGTGGAGTGTAACAAGTATACGATACTGTATTGGCGACACAGAATACCAAATAGCAATAGGTTATGTAAGTTCAGTCACCGATAATTTGTACGATTCATGCGGAAAACTGCTTTAAAAAGTTAATAATTGAAGCCTACTTTTTGTTGTTTGGAGTTCGTTTTTAGATAGTTTTTTTTATGGCACCTTCTCAATGATTATATACATGTATATTAGAGTGTATACAGTCTTGATATATTTTAAGATCTGATTATCCTGAGAGAGAGAGAGAGAGAGAGAGAGAGAGAGAGAGAGAGAGAGAGAGAGAATGGGGAACGGAGGAAGGAACAGAAGAAATAACTGAAATAGGCCTAAGTATGAAATGCAAGTTTGAATAACATACATAAGGGCAGATAACTGAGAAAATAAAGTAGTTTCAAAAGTGATATCGCCACTGTGGCTCCACAAATTTTCTCCCACTGACACATTTCAATATCTCATTATAAAATATATAATAAAATACAATTTCAACATTACACGGGGTTGATACAAAAGCTAAGAGTTTAATACACACAGGAATACCCTATTTTAAATTGAACCTGGGATGTGTAGTACAAGTTTGTGAAAAATATATAAAGCTTGACTCCCTCCGTTCATAAGTCCGTTGAAGATACAGACTTGCATCATCACCGCCTTTACTTCGTTATGATGAATGTTTACTGAGGGTAGAAATGTGGAGAAAACACCAATACTACTACAGAGTTCTATATAAGATTTTAATGCATTCTGCATGTTGCTACCCAGTTTGGAGCTCATTTGGTTTTAGCTCACCTGGAAGTAAGGGAACGTGAGAATATGACCCTGTGTCAGTTGTCCGTCCGTCCGTCAACAGCTGCTTGTAATCGCTCTAGAGGCCATATTTCTGATCCTATTTTGATCAAACTTGGAACATAAACTTTTATCATCAAGATCTCAGACTATTTCGATAATGAGCAAGATCCAGTCATATTAATGAGGTGATCTTGCATTTGATTGGCCGACCTTGTTGCCACTCTGAAGGCAGGATTGCTGTTCCGACTTTAATCAAACTTGGAATAGACCATCAAGGCCTTGGAGGAGTTCAATAATGAGCAAGGTCGACGCTAATTAGTGAGGTGATCCTTACATCAGATTGGTTGATATTGTGACGACTCTGGAAACCATATTTCTGATCCGATTTTGATCAAATGTGGAATTTGTGCTTATATCATCAAAGAGTAAGATCCACCATATTAATGAGGCGAGCTTATATCTGATTGGTGAGTTTGTCAACACTCTATCGATTCTATAATATTTTATTTTTTTGTGGTTTTTTTGTTATCTGGTTTTGATCAAACTTGGATTATGGTCTTACATCATCAAGGTCTCAGATAAGTTTGATAATGAGTCAGATTCACGCATATTAATGAGGTGATCTTGCATCTGAGCTTGTTACCATTCTGGAGGCCATATTGCTGGTTCGATTTTAATCAAACTTGGAATATGGGCTTATATCATCAAGATCTAAGAGGAGTTCAATAATGAGCTAGATCCACGCTTATTAATGAGAAGGTTTTGAATCTGATTGGTTTTTGAGCTTGTCACCATACCGGAGACCACGTCTATGGCCTAATTTTGGTCAGATTTGGAATATGGGTTAATATCATCAATATCTCAAAAGATTTTTTTATAATGAGCGAGATGCACGCATGTTAATGAGGTTATATTTCGTCTGATCGGTTGAGATTCTTAGCAAACTGGAGGCCATATTTCTGATCCGATCTTGATCAAGCATAGAATATGGATTTATATCGTCATGATCTGTAACACGTTTGATAACGAGATAGATCAGGTGATCTTGCATCTGACTGGTTGAGCTCTGCAACACTCTAGCGACTTTATTATCAGATTTTGATCAAAGTTGTTGGATGAGTTTGATTATGAAGTAGTCTTGTTTCTGATTGGCTGAGTTTGAGATGGAATTTAAGATCAGGTTTTGCTCAGACTTTGCAAATATGCTTATATCATCATGGTCTTAAACAGGTTGTATAACAAGTGAGATCCGCCCATATTAATGAGGTGATTTTGCATCTGATCGGTTGAGCTTGTTACCTTTTTACATACTATTTCTCATCCAATTTCGATAACACTTGTAAAATAGGTTGCCACCATCAAGATCTTTGATGATTTCATTTATCAGATGGACCTATGCGTACTAACTATACCTATACCTTTGGAAATACTTTTTGTCGAGTCCAAGTTGGTGTAAATCGCGATATAGCAGTCATCGTTCTGGCTGCGGCAGTGGCGGCGTCAACAAGCTATTTTGGTTAAAGTTTTTATTTAATATATATTTCCTAAACCCCTCAATAAATCGGCATCATCCTTGATATGAATCATTATGATACTAAGGCAATTCATTATATGATACACTCGCTTGCTCCTTTGACCAAACATTTGGGTCAAGGTCACAGTTTTATAAACATTACGTTAAGATTTTGGTTAAAGTTATTTCATTTGCTTATGTTTCCTCAGCCCTTGATGCATTGCTTCATAAACATAAATTGAATGAATTATTATGAAGCTAAGTCAATTCATTCTGCTGTGACACACTAGCTCGCCCCTTCGACTTTGGCATCGGTGTCGTTGTCATAGAAAAATTTCGTTTAGGTTTTAATTAAAGTTGGTTCAATTGCTTATATTTTTCTTAACCCTTTGATTGCGTTTCTTCATAATTTGGACGAATCATTATGAAACTTAGTCAATTCATTCTGCGACATGCTCCCTCATCCTTGTAACCTTGCGGTAAATATCACATGTTTTACAGAAATGTTTCAATTGTTGTTGGGTCGACATTCAGGCGCTGTATTTTTTGTTTTCAGACTGTAGTAAACTAGGTAAAATTAACATATATTAAGGTTGGGAGATAGTTTACGTAGGGTCGTGTTCTTACAATATAATAGAAGTCTGCGTACGGAAAGAGCAAGCCGGGTTAGCAGTATCAGGTCCACTTAGACCTATTCTTTTGAAATTTCAGTAGGTTATTTTGTGAACACCGTACATAACTTAAGAGATCAGAGTCTGGATCATCAAGATGTTTATCGTGCCTTTGAAAATGTTTCAAACAGTTTAAGTGACCAAGACAAATTGCGAGTGTACTTGATTACATGTATATTTTTCTAGTTGATGAAAGATAATGATCAAGTTCTATCATTTCAAGCGTTCATATGCATGGATCATTCTGAACTTGTGCAGATGAAATAGTTTATATCAATAAAATGCAAAAATAATATATTGACTGCTTACAGCAGGGGAAATATGCTGGCAACTTTTGACTCAAATCTTGAACTGGTTGTTGTACTTGAATGCATTAAAAAATTATTGATATATTTGAGTAAATTTGTTTGCAGAGAATACACAATGCCGCAGTTTATCTAGAGCTCTGATTTGATTACACATGAAATTGCACATACATATTCCTTTTATCAAGTTTACACAAATGCACTGAAATATAATCCACCAAATTTTATTTCTGAAATATAGGAAACAAAAACTGCTTAGTATTTCATGACTCTCGTGATGAAATGTATCAAGAATCTGTTACCATATTTCTTTACATATATTCTTTCTCTAAACGAAGTTCTGCTTTCTCTTTTTCAGTCATCCCAAGAGACTGATGAGCAATTATCTGAAGAGACTGATGAGCAATTATCCCAAGAGACTGATGAGCAATTATCCCAAGAGACTGATGAGCAATTATCCCAAGAGACTGATGAGCAATAATCCCAAGAGACTGATGAGCACTTAATTATCTCAAGAGACTTCGTGTCACACAGGAGTGATACCCGGTTCCCGTACATTATCACCCTCTCAATTTAGCTCCTCTATTGAGATGTTGAGTGGTGCTTATTTAGTTCTCTTCTCTGCCATATCAAAAAAGCCTATCAGCGAGCTTGGACAGAGCACTGTGCGATATTTGAAAAGAAAAGAAGAGGAAAGAATAATTAATGTTTTGGAAGGAATAGCTCAAGGTTAGAAACAAGAATTACTGAAGTTATTCAATATATGTCAAGAAAACAGGACCAATGGTAGTTCTGAAAATGATCTTACCGAGACAATTACAGATGTCTATATTGATGCTGAAGACAGTCAAGTTAGATGTCAACTTTTATCACTTACAGCATCAAACTGACCAAGGCATCGCACATCATTTTAGGTCTCAAAAAGTGGAACAAAGACCCGGCTCGCTTCCATGCAGCTCTGTATGGGCCTGGTGGTTTAAACAGTGATAAAGCAGAACAATTGCATCGACAGCGAATGTTTCAAGTTAAAATGAAACATGTATTGGGATTCTCCAGTGATTCTAATTTCCAGCAAATGTGTCTCTATGGGAACAAGACATTTACAACTCGATTTTGGAGAGAAATTCCGTTATGTTGTTAGAACCATATGTCATTCATCTCTAAAGGGCCAAATAGATAAAAGGGTTGGATAACATTAGTACAGATTGTGGAAGGATGATCTGATGAAAATAGAAAATAGCAGATAAATTAGGGGAAAGAGGTATGTTAGTTGTTCATATGAAGAGCACAAAGCAAATATATCTTCAAGTAAGATATATATATATATATATATATATATATATATATATATATATATATATGAAAGCTGATTACAAGTTGCACATTGAAAGATAATATTGTTCTGCAGATCACTGCAGCCAATATGCTTTGAGAGATCCGAGTACGCCATGATACTGAACAGAGTGTCACACTTGCATGAAACTGTATGTGATAGATGCAATCTTACACATCTGTTGAATCAGAGATACGGAAGCATATTAACCAAATATGCTTAGTTGAAGTAAAAACGGAATTTGAGAAGGAGCAGTCAAACAAAGATATATGAATGGAAGGCCCACATTGCGAGACACCTGTTGATGTGATATTCTGGAGCAGCTGCACTCAAACCAAGTCCTCCTAGTTATGGATTGGGCCATGAAGTACTTGCCACTCATACACAGAAAAAGCAATCAGACTGGTTTCCCAGATTGTATGAATTGGCATGCAACAGTCTTCAATATACAAGAACCAGGATGGAGATCTGAAGGTTTGTATAATCAATCGCTAACCAGGGACAAGAAAATTGAGGCCTTTATCACACACAGGTTTGAATAATGATGTCTAATTCTTGTATGCCCTCACAATATGCTATCAAAGAGAATGATGTGTTAACTATGTCCGTCTATCGTACTGGTCCATTTATTCTGGTTTTATTGTCTGTGCTTTGCACTGGTGTGAGATTTGTTTTATTAACGCACTATTTATTTATTTTGACCTTGCTTGTAGGACACCTGTAGAAATCATGCCCATCTGTTCGCTCCTCATCACTTTTATTTCTGAATAATAACTATTTCTACTTTTCTTTTAATTCTAGTTTTATAATTGCACGATCTTTTTACATTTTGATTGGTGCAGTTATAATCCTTGATTCCAAAACCATGAATTATAACTTTGTAGACCTATCTTTACAGGACATCTTATTGTATGGGATTATATCTTTGTCCATCCATCTATCTGTGCAACCGTTAGCTCTTCCTTGTTTGGCCTATAACGGTAAAAACCCCACCCTGGTTGAGATTTTAAAATAAAATTTAATTAGATTTTCATAATTATTAGAGTGTTGGCTTCAATAGTCAGGTCTTTCGGTTAGAGGTCAAGGTTATAACAAGGGAAAATGTAAATTTGTCACCGATTTGCGTAGATGGAATGTAACTTTTTTTTCGTGATATTTTATGAGACAACGTGTTATTAAACATATTTAAGTCCCCAGATCTGAGATAAGGTTACAACAAGGGAAAATGTAACTATGTATATGTCTTTCAGTGTGACCTGTTTCTCATGTCTGGTCTGATACTTTTAAACTATTGTACAGTAATCAAAATTAATGGTCTGTGTATGTTTTACATATATTGCTCATCGTAAAACATACAACAATAGTCCTGTGTGTGTACATATGTTCTTTTCTTCGCATCGCACCTATAGCCATATGATGCAAAGTGTGAAGAAAGACTGGTTTGCCGAAGCCAGCATCCTTGAACACATTCTGACCACAATGAAACAGCAGTTACTCTCTGTGGAAACATCATTTGTTTGGTCTGATAATGGCAGTTGTTATCCCACTGCAAACATCTGGCTATCCGTCAATGTCATCAGCTCTTGAACAGGTAACACCCATCTTTATAGTGTTATGGCATTGTTTATATGTCCATAAGTAAATATTTGATGTATGCTCAATAATTGTTGAAAAACTGGATATATTTGCATGCATCAAACTTTGTGGATATATATATATATATATATATATATATATATATATATATATATATATATATATATATATATATATATATATATATAATCCTTGTGCGAGGTAACTTTATGTCCTGATTCCATTTCCTTGCTGTAAGTTTTGGACTACTGTGTATTTTTGTACCAGTTTGAAGTGTCTTAATGTAAATATGCCATCTGACAAATTTGGACCAATTCTGATGAGCTCTTTTGTGAGGAGAAAGAAAAGTCAATTAAAGATTGTTTTTATTTTTAGTAACTGAGCCCATATCGGATTGGGGATCAGCATCATTTTGTAAAAACTGGAAGGCATTCATGCCACGATGCTATCTTCTTTCTGCCAAATTGGGTTGAGATTAATCCAGTGGTTTTTGAGAAGTTTCAAAAGCAAATGTGAACGGACAGCAGATGACACACAATACATGACAGACACAGATGGGGCAAACCATACGCTGACTTGGCCCTATGGCCAAGTGAGCTAATGTTAATATAAGAAAACATTAAACATGACAAAATGATGACCTATATGTATCTGAAATGACAACTTAATTAGGTGTATTGATAAATTCTTTGTCCCAAATGCATAGTTCGCATTAGATGTCAGCACAACGTTTATTTAGTGCTAGATCTCATTCCTTTTTTAAAATGTACAATTGTACCCCTCACATACAGGATAAAGATTTTCAAAGACAATTGTTGAAAATATATGTATACTTTGCATTTGTTTCTTTGACTGGTGAGTTAAAAGATGTGTCTATTTTACATAGGAAATCTTGCATTTGATATGCCCATTGAGTACATACTGAAATACTGATGTACTTGAAGCTATGCTTGGAAGCAATTTAGAACAAAGTTCTAGGTAACTCTCATGTTTTGTGCAGACTAAGTTAGTGACAGTTGGTAGGCTGTCCATTCAGAAGGTTTGGGCCAGCCAAGCCCAATGTGTAACTTCAGCCCCTGTGAGAAAAAGCTGTATGATCTTACCCAGTGAGTTTTTCTCGAGCCGGCCTTGGCAGAAGCTCGAAATATCTATCACAATGGTGTACTTGTGCTGGTCTGCACTTCTGCCCACACCCTAGATTTCGGTAAATGTTAAAGTGATGAAATGTTAAAGATTTTACTTTCTAGCTAAATAAAACGCGGGCTGGACAAAATCGAAGTCTTTTGAATAAATTATTTAAATAATTGTTTTCTCTCTTTTTTTTTAGGTACTCACATTAAAGAGCACAGTTTCGGTGACGTCTCTGTAGGGACATCTGACTTCGAGGCTATATTTACTCAAATGCGTTGTAGAAAGAGGTGGTATGTAACATCTGGTAAAAACATCACAACTCCTCATAATATAAAGATGGCGATTTATTCAGAAAGTGTGAAAGGAGTATCCAGCATTGCAAATACTGAGTTTGTTTCAGATAGAATACTTGTGTGGAAAGTTTACAAAATTCGGAAAGGACACATTTTGACCAATTCAACACGAGAAAGAACTGCAAAACAGGTGTAAAGAAATACCATACCAACTGCACTGGAGGATTAAGAGAGCTCGTGAAAGGTGAGGCCACCATAAACAATAAAAAACAACAACACCCAAGTCAACAGAAGAAATCCCAGTCGCCAACAAAACAGGTCAAGAACAAGAATCTTCAATCGATGACAAGGATTTAAATGTGTTGTATTTTTGTTGTTGTTGTTGTTTGTTTTTGTTATTGTTGTTTGTATATTGTTTTTTATTGTTTTTTTATTTCTCTTTCTTTATTTTAGTTGTGTTCTTTTTTACTGCCCTGAACCAGGATGCATCGAGGTATACCAGAGATCTAGTGCTCTGGAAAAAATAAAAAAACATAAGTGGGCTAAGTACATGCATATCACCTTGAATATAATTCAACCTTGGACACTTTCAGACTGAAGTTGGCTGAGACCTGTAATAATGCAAAACTGATTAAATTATAAACAGATTCATCAAATAAGAAGAGTGATGGTTATCATATTCATGTACAAATGGGTTGGGCTTTAAGAAATGAGAATGTGTTTTCAAGAGGGAGAGGCAACTTGAAGAAGAGCTAATGCAAGAGATGAATCACATGAATTGACGAATTTTCGCTAACATAATGGAGAACGTAAATTTTCATCTAATGAATGGCTGCAGCCATCTAAAATTGTATCATATTTTTCAAGATTGTCAATGATTTATAAGATTAAAAGGTGATTTGATTGCTGCCTTGATTTTCTTTGAAGATGTGGAGATTAGGAGACAATTAGAGTTAGTTCAAATTCAGCTTTGTCTACAGAACACATACACCTGCCAATGACCTTGGCTTCAATGTCATATACTTGGAAATTTGGGCATGACATTCTAATTTGCTAATATATTCTCAATCCCTTTATTATGTAGATATTTGGACTCTGATTCTGTGGGTAAATATCAATTTACACTTCAACACTGATAAAAACATGATATACTTAAGGATTTTGTTTATACTTTTGCTTAATTCGTTTTTCTTTAATGTCCTGAACTCCTTTTGTGATTGGCCATAATAAGCCCTCTTTTTGTTAAAACTTCCATAAAGACGCCACTTTTAACACACATGTCTCAATCTTAGCATCCTCCTAAGGATGAAGGCCGCTGCCAAACTCAACCTAGAGCATGATGATTATGTCAGAACCTACCACCATGCAAACCTGTTGTGATGTTACCACTTAACTTTACGTGGGTTGAATCAGTCTTAAAAAAAGATTTTACATGTTACTTATCATTTTTGTATGTTAATTAATCTGCGAAGTCAGTTGAGGCATCCAAAATTTGCTTTAATTTCTACTTAATATTTGATTTGATTCAATCTATATTGGAAAACTATTGCTGGATATACTTGCAATGGACATTATCTATAAACGCTTCCTTTGGTTTTCTGTAATTTTGTGAGACCCACATAATTACCTGTAAATTCAGATGAAGCAGATTTTTCAATATGGTTTGTAGGTATATCATGAGGATCAGATTTTTCAATATGGTTTGTAGGTATATCATGAGGATCAGAATACCAATCTACACAAAGACAAATTCTGTGATATATATTTTTGTGCTCTGGTGACTACTGTTATTCGTAGTTGCAAGTCACTATCGTGGAGACTATTGTATTATAAATTCTTCCAAGGAACACTACATGATGAAGGTACAAGTTGTGCCGCATATACATGTATGCACATTTTTTGCATTTCACACTGCATTTACTCAGTTAAAAATGTCACAGACATACAAAAGTCATTTGACCGGGATGGAACATTAGGATTTTCTTTTACCTAATTTATTTGCTGTACAGTGGAAAATGGAATGTTTCGATATAGCATCCATCATGTGTTTAATCTGCATTGTATTTGCTTTTAATTGCTGTAAATACAAAATTGTGTTCAATCGCAACCTTTAAGTTAATTTAAGGTCTATTTAAGCTATTTGCAAAAAAAGTTTTCGCTAAAAATGTTTTCAATCACAACATTTAAGTTAATTTAAGATCTATTTAAGCTATTGCTAAAAATGTGTTAATAAGCTTCAGTTACTCGCTAAAATGTTATCTCGCATACATTCTGAGTTCACTGTATTAGTGTGTATTTAATAATGCTAAAATATTTGCTCGTGATTTCCAGCATATACTATGTTGAATCATGGACAGATATTTTGAAGCTTCCATGTTGGACCCCAAAAAGAAAAAAAATGATACTTTTTTGTCAGACAAAGCTGATGTTAAATTTTGTGATGAGTTATAATCAAAATATTAGACCAAGTAAAGTATAGAAGAGTTAACCACCGACTCCGACAAACGGGACTGACCACACGGCCATCTAAGTGCCAAATAGGGTTGGGCACAACAACCTATTTAAACGTATTGGTCCCATGGACCTAGTAGGTCCGAAAAAGAAGGCGTCAGAGAGCGGTAATCGTTATATACTAACGATACCACCAATATATGAGTATTTACTATTTCCTGGAAATGCAATGAATCCTGTTGAAAATAGGTCACTCAATTAATCAAAATGGCGTCCTTTTTGTACAGAACTGCTTTATAAAGAAGTGGCATATGTAAGTAAACAGTGGAAGAGTTAATGATTGTACAGCGTTTTCCTTTATCAGTAGGTGTGCACAATGGCTGGTTTCACTACCCCTATCTGAGTCATTTTGTTATTTATTTTCTTTTGTTTGTTTTCATGTATAGTTGATTCAGTACTTGTGATAAAACTTAATATCTCTACGTATTAAACAAGAGCTACTTTCATTACTTGACATTGTTAATCTTATGTTTCCTATCCTCTTCCCCACCGATCCTAACCCCGACTGCCCTCCGTTTTTTTAACCGTGACCCGGGGATTCTAACCCCCAAACCCATTAAATATCTTATGTGTTCTTCTGCTACAAAAGCTTGTGTCGAGTTTGGTCCAAAATAATAAAAAATATCACTGTAATTGCAATTTTGTCGTTTAGCCCTTCCCAACGGAGCCCATGCAAAACTCATACCCCTTGAACAGATGGCTATGCCATGGCAACCTATATACATAGTTTGGTGAATGTCCACTCATAAGTTGAGGTGATACTCGCGGCCAGGCAGACGACGTGTTTTAAAAAGCGTGTCAATAATTACCAAATTAGATCAAACTTTGTGATATCAGAAAAGTTGATCCACTGATAAGACCACCTTCTGTTTTTCTGAAACATAGTCATGCAGACCCTATGGACCTTATCATAGAAGGAATTCTGTACTCGGGAGCAATTGCTTTGATGAAAGTTTTTTTTCCTTTTGTACATAGATAATTCCTATATTCCTTTTCTGTTCTGAACGCTCATCCTACTTCCAAACTTATTCACACCCCTCCACAGCAACTTCAAAATTTGCATAAAAAGGATTAGAGATCAAGTTACAGGCTAGACCATTTACTACATACTTTTGGTTTCGAATTCAAATATTAGAAAACTATGTTCACTTACAGGCATGACAATGTTATAAAGTATAAGAAAGGCCGAAGAAGTATTTTTTTTACAAGGGTTCGATTTTGAGATGGTGATTTTGATGTGAAGGGTCAGCTATATCTTTTTTTTTAATTTGAAAAGTGTACTTTTTAAAACTGGAAGGAGGAGCGGCGTTTTCGACTGGAAACCTTGAAAACCCTGTAGGTCATCCGCGGTATAAGTACACCGTACCGTAAGTACTGTATATATCTGATGATTATCCCATACTTGATCACAATCCAACCGCTCAGTTTTATACAAGTTTGGCCAATACTTACTAAGGATAAGTTGTCTGTGTTAATAAGACCCGGTGGCGTAACTTCAAATTGTGGGACCCCCCCCCCCCCCAAACATTTAGAGTGGGCCCTATCAAATTAATGAAAAGTGGGATTTTGGTCCCACTCCTTGCGCGGACCCCCCGCATTGCGAGAGCTGCGGGGGCGGCAGTTACTCCACTGATAAGACCACTCCCGGCTCTTTGAAAAAATGGATTCTGCTGCCCCCCTTTGCTCCTCTGGTATCTTGAGTCCAACAAAATACTATCTTGAGTCCAACAAAATACTGTCAGAAGTTCAATGTGGATTCAGGCGCCAGTGAAGCACAATTAACCATCTGTTTACTTAAAACATTTATGAGAAGCTTTCATAAAGAAAGAGCATTCAGTAGCCATCTCCCCCCTGGACATTTCCCCCCCCCCCCCGACATATCCCCCCGGACATCTCCCCCTTGGACTTTCCCCCCCCCCATCAAATAGGACTTTTCCCCCCCGTCATTTCCCCCCCCCCCCCATTATCTTTATACTACTTTATTTATATATAGTAACATTTAGCTTTGATGTATACTCGCACCTCGCATCACCGTTAGTGCATAGGTATGACTGTTGTCACCTGAAATAAATGCATTATCAAATGTAAAATATCTACTTTCCTGACCTCTCTCTCTCTCTCTCTCTCTCTCTCTCTCTCTCTCTCTCTCTCTCTCTCTCTCTCTCTCTCTCTCACACACACATACAATCATGCTTTTACTCACTGTAGAACAGGAGGTTTCTTTGAAGTATGAAGAGGCTTCAGTCTAACCTTTATTTATTGTGCATATTTGGTATATTTAAGATAAACAACAGAAGGATTAGCCATCGTTCAATTAATTGTAGTTGTTTCAGTACAGTACTCAGGCCAGATGTCAACATAAGCGGATTATGATGTAACAATGCACTGTAAAGATGGGTTTGTCAATACGAACAAAGGATTTGTTTATGTAACATATAAATTCCAGTGCATTGTGTTGCCAAGTTTGTGGCTTCCTTTCGTGGTTCCTTCGAATTTCTCCACTCCAGATCCATGATTGTATGTACAAATTAAAAAGCCAAAAAGGCTGTCGCCAAAACAATTGCCAGATGAGCGAAGCCCAGGACGATCCCTGATACTCGCTTTATTTATTCATTGTATCGTTGAGCTTTGATGTATACTCAATCAGTTTTAATGTTTACTTGTTCTGTATCTATATAAACTCCAAACAATTTAAACCAATACATTTTTTGAAAAACCCATGAGATGGAGTTGGAAACTGTTGCGAGTATTTGAGAAAAAAAATAAAGTTGTGTTAAATGGTTTTGTTTATGTTAAACAAAAAAGCTTAGCAAACAATGTTATAAGTTATGAGTGTGAGCGTCGTCGAGGTGCAGGAAAAAATACAAGTGAATGTAGGGCAAAAGTTAAATTAAATGAAGATCTGTCAGTAGTTAGTTACCTGCATGAGCACACTCATACTGCTGATTCGGTTCATTGTGAGGTTTTGACGGTCCGGGCAAGTATCAAACGAAAAGCAGAGGAAACTGAAGAAACACCGCAACAAATTCTGGGTCAAGAATTGCAGCAACTAAGCCAGCAAGCTGCTGTTCAGATGGTGCCAATTCGACATCTACGGAGAAACATCAGAAGAGTTAAACAGAAGAAGAATGCAACTACATTGGTCGTCTCCGTCGTAATCGCCGTGCAGTAGCTGTGTTCGATAAAAGCATTTCGAGTGTGCATTCACGTGTTGCCAACAGTTTGCCCAGAACAAACAATGCTGTGGAAGGTTGGCATAGAAAGATGCAGTCCGCAGTTTCCTGTCATCATCCAAATATCTGGAGCTTCCTTCGGATTCTTAAACGTGAACAGAGCTTAAATAATGTCAACCTAAATCAGATCTTCGGTGGACATTTGCCTGAACAACCAAAGAAGAAGTACAAAGACTGTTCTTCGAGAATTGCAAACATAGTCGCCGACTTCGACAATCGTGACATCATAGAATACTTAAAAGCAATTGCTTACAACATTAACTTTTAAACAATACATTTTTTAAATATGTGAAAATGTTAACTTTCTTTAACACTTACTACTTACTGCGTGTGCAGTGCTGTGCTGTGCTGTGCGTGTGTGTGTATTTTCGAGGTGAAGAGATATCTTGAGATATCTGCTTTGTTGATATCAGTTCACTATTTTGAATGAATGAAATGTCAGTTCACTATTTTGAGTGAGTAAACTATCAATTCGCTATTTTGAGTGAAAACATCATTTGTTTTGCTATTGTGAAAATCGTATTTTCATTTTGTGATATACCATGAATCGTTCGTTTTTTTTTTTTGTCCTGGTACCGTATATGACAATGTGTTTGCATTTGTATTTGTTGCATTAGTAGGATCGTGCTAATTATGTGAATTCGTCCAATATTTGGACCCATACACGCACGTATCAGTCATACTTATTTCCTTATTTTCATATATCATTAAATATTGTATTTGCATTACCATCAATAGTGTTTTGTTGTTAATCCGGAAATCCCAAACTCGGTTTTCTTGTTACAAATCTTGTTATCTTTATTTCAAATAACCTTTTTCTTTTAACATAACTTAATATAAGTTTTTATAATTAAATATTGAATGAATTAAGTTTTAAGATAATGGGGGGGAAATGACTGGGGGGGAAAAGTCCTATTTGATGGGGGGGGGGGAAAGTCCAGGGGGGGGGAAATGTCCGGGGGGGATATGTCGAGGGGGGGGAAGTCTGGGGGGGGGAAATGTCCGGGGGGAGATGTCCTAGACTCCTTTTCAGACTTGGAGAACGCTCACGCTTAACTACACGGAATACGACATTGTAAACTATTCAGTCTATAGCTAAGGGAATGCCTGCCTATCTAAATATGTAATTATTTTGAAAGAAAGAAATTTCAAAATTAAGGTAGATACCACCCTTTATAAAAGCTATCAACGAAATATGAGTGTACCTCAATGCAGCATATTGTCTATCACCCTTTCCAACATTAAAACGAACAATACAGTGAAATGCCTTAATCCAGGAACTGACTTCTCATTATCCGTCGACGACCCTTTGATTTGCTGTAGCTGAAAAACTATGAATACTATTTAACGTCAACTACAGGTAGGATTAAATAGAGTTCGGAAAGGATCAGGAAAAAAACATTCATATTCTAGAAACCTAAAAATGTATGCACTTCTGCGGATTACATAGAATTCATGTTGACTTAGAATTATATCTTGACGGCTGTTTGATCTCTGTTGTGGGGGAGATAAAATGTTTAGGACTTATGTTTTTTTTTACCGTTAAATAACTTTTCTTCCCCATATTAGATACCTCAAGGACAAATTTCAAGCGGCTATAGATTTAATACGATTTGTGGTCTTACTGCGATTATACTTTAGGACTTTAGCTGCATCTAAAGTTGACTATGGCTCGATTGAATATTAATCAGCTCGCAAATCTTACATCCGATACACAGTCAGTGACTTAGATTTTGTCTGGGAGCATATAGAACATGTCTTTCAGACGTTTCTAAGCTGAGGCAAAGAACCATTACTTTATCTTAGCCGAAGTAAATTGATTCCTTACTACCAAACTATCCTTTAATTCATCTAATCCCGCATTCGATTTCTCTTTTAGGCCCAAATATCTAAACTTGTACGCTCATAAACCAAATTTGATTCCTTCTTTTGACATACGAATTAGTAATCATCAAGATTCATCAGAAAGCAATCTGGTCAATACTGCAAAATGCTACATGGTTATTTGATCCTTGCAAATTCAAAAGGTCATTTAACCAAGCATCTCGTTTTTCAGAGTAAGTTCAATAAAATCAGAGCCTCCTATCGTTGCCATACGTCCCCGTATACAGACAGTTCGAAAGATGGAGAAAAGGATGCGGACAGCGTTGCAGCACCCCACGGTATCATCTGAAGCCGGTTACCTGATAAAGTCTTCGCTTTTACCGAAACCTTTTAAAAATTCAGCACCTTTTCGGATTCCCTTTCCAAACTGACAGCCTTACAAAAACTTTCATTTGACAACCCGTTAATATTCCAGATCTTACAGAAACATGATTTCCTCATACAATTTTTGAAAGCTTTTCTGAACTGTCAGCTGCCTAGTCACGCTGGTATTAGGGGAAATGAAAGGGTAAATAAAGCAACCAAAGATGCTCTGCAGTCAACCGTTTCTGAATGGAAATTTCCCTATCCTGACTTCAAATGCTAAATATATTTGGCAAAATATGTGAAATGAAACTCCACAAACAAGATTTGGAAAATCTAACCCATCATTGGAGAGTGGCCAGTGGCGTACTAAGGGTAAGTGGCGCTCGGAGCGACGATGATGGCCCAAAGGACCAGAATACGAGGCCCGAATTTTTATCAGCTGTTTTGGCGCCCCAAGACTTCTGGCGCCCGGGGCAACCGCCCCGTCCGCCCCCCCCCCCCCCCCACGTTAGTACGCTACAGAGAGTGCCTCCTTTACACAGAACAAATCACAGATATGAGGTGGTAATCTTCCGCTCGCGATTAGGACACACATACTTGACCGTTGCATACCTCCTGAAGGGTGAATCGCGACCAGATTGTATACCTTGCCAGTGTATACTGACAGTGCAACACATTCTTGTCGCGTGTATAGACCTACAAGACAGAATTATTTTAATGCGAACTCAAAAACGAAGCTTTTTGTTCATGGGTCAACAGCGAAAATCGTGAACTTTTTAAAAGAATGCGATTTATATAACAAATTTGCCTCTGTATTTTATTTTTATTTTTTATCTTTAAAGTTTATCTTTTATTTTTCATATCTTTTAAAAATTGTAACATTGTTACATTATGTCTTTCACCATATATTCTCAAGATTTTATATTGCAGTTTATGTAACGAAATTTGACCATATCATAGGAGAAACATTGTATTTTAAAAAAAAAAGAAAACAGTTTTTCTCGTCAAACATTACAGCTCTTTTAAAGACAAAATAGTAAACATAGTCAACAGTAGTGGACTATATTAAACACATGGACAACTCTACGGTTAATGGATCAGAATACGTATTAAAATTATGAATGAATTTACTAAAAGGAATTTAAATTCCAATACAAGTAAACAAACTCATCTGTGTAGCCTTTTCTAACCCCGGCTCAGTATTGTCTCTCTGTGCGTGTATATTTTTCTACGTTTCTCTTGTAAAAAGGTGACAAAAGTGAACTCAAGATCAATGACAGTGTCTTCAAACTTCATATATCAACACATACAAAGCTCGCGAGTCACATCTATAGTAATAAAACATTTTGACAACAAAAAATTTCTTTAACATTCACTAGACCAAAAATTCACATGGATCTTACCACAAATATATGCCACGGTTGATTACTCAGTATTATAATATATGCCACGCTTGATTACTCAGTATTATAATAATCACAAATATATGCCACGGTTGATTACTCAGTAGTATAATAATCACAAATATATGCCACGGTTGATTACTCAGTATTATAATAATCACAACTCAAATGTCACTTTGAAACGCGTAAACAAAATCTGACTTAAGATAAATCATTGTATATCTGTGTATATATATATATATATATATATATATATATATATATATATATATATATATTGGAATATACACATTTTATTGTCACTCAAATAAGTGTTACTGTCGAAAAGTAAAAGCGAATAAAAATATAACAATCAAAACTCAGATGATACATTAGATACAAAATACAATAATATCTCAGATGATACATTAGATACAGAATCCAATCATAGCTCAGATGATATATTAGATATAAAATATAATCATATCTCAGATGATACATTAGATACAAAATACAATTATAGCATAGATGATGCATTATATACAGAATACAATTATAGCTTAGATGATGCATTAGATATAGAATCCAGTCATAGCTCAGATGATACATTAGATACAGAATACAATCATAGATTAGATGATACATTAGATACAGAATACATAGCTTAGATTTTACAATATATACAGATTACATGACTCAGATGATGCATTAGATACAGAATACAATCATAGCTTAGATGATACATTAGATACAGAATACAATCTGAACATAAAATGGGTTTATATAATAAGGTTAGTGTTTAATAATGGCGTAAATGTTACTCTCATTTTGCTATTAAGGAAATAAAGCATCGTGGTATTTCATCTCGGCTGCGCCGATCCATAAGAAACATAAATCAACACATGGCAACACTAAAATATGTACAAGATCTGCAATGTACGGTGGCTGCATATTGGATGACGTCATGGAAATATTTTGCGTAGTGTCACTTGCGCGATCTTCGCCTGTACCAAGAAAGTGTTTCTACGTTGCGGGTAATATTAATTTCTTCGATGAATATTGAATATATATTTCAATTCAGGAATTTATATGAGGAAATTATTGTTTTATTTGCTTTTTATTGTATTGTTCTGAATTTCGCAATCTATCCTAAAGTACTCGGATGGACCAAATCATGTTAGAAACCGGAAATAGAAAATCGGCAACGAAGGTTTTTCAATTTGACCCTTGTACAGATGATACTCGTTGTTATTAGAGCTTGCTTTGAGAGTCGAGCTAAACAGACAGACAAATTTGATTGACAATCATATAAAATTATAAACAGAGGTTGTACATTTCAGATTACATGCATTTCGCTGTGTATATTCGAATCTATATACATGTACTAGGAAACTAACGCATCCTCACATATTAGCTATGGTATGTTGCCTATCTCGTCAAGATGAATATCATTGTAGTAAAGTCAGCTACTAGCTAGCCCAGTAGGCATACCAATATGTACCTGTAACACTGAGCTACTGATATATTACTATAACCCCTTGATGTCATACAGAGAGTCTTGCTTGTAGCCTACAAATAGGTAACACATGATACTTTTTTACGTAGGGTATTCTGGATGGGCAAATGTGAAAGACACTCTCACTGACAGTTGTCTCGAATTACTGACTTTATTATTATATTCAGTCAAGTTCAGAAAACAAAAACAAAAATAAAAAAAAATAAAAATAAAAAAAATAAAACACTTTTAAGCTCCAAATTATAAGAGACGTCTTCAGAGTAAAAAATTCAGGTAGTCATGGTAATCTAGCTTCAAATTAAGTATCCGAGATAATGCACTTTAATATCAAAATATAAGCTGGAACAAAATCTCCTTTTTCTTGTTATGTGTAATCTGTATTCTACTTTGTAGGGTATTTTATAATTATTCTTGAAAGAAAAATAAAGCAATGACCATTGGGTCAGTGGGCTACCTTAATCTCACATATAAAAAACAAAAGCAAAAAAAAAAAAAAAAAAAAAAAAAAAAAAAAAAAAAACACCAACAAAAACAGCATTTTGAGAGCTCCAGGTCTCTCAGCTTAAGATTTGTTCCACCCTACCGCTTCAATATTGTGAAGTCTTGATATATGAAATTAAGCTTATACGGAACTTAAGTGCGTCTGTGGCTTCTAGCCTTTTAATATAAAATCTAAGCGTATATGAGTGAGTGTTTGTACAAAGAAATCAGTCCCTAACATTGGTTCTTATGACCAATATCCTGTTTCAAATCATATAATTAGCGGGATTATTGTGCTAAAACCTTATTTCGTCATTTTTATTTAATTTCCTGATATATTTCCGTTCTTTGATCAATCATTGTTATGTCATGTGCTGACAAATCCGGTACATAAACATAATTATTATACCTCATAAAAGTAACAGTCTCAATGATTGGCGCACAGTAGATCACATGTCAGAGAACAAAACATCGTTTCTCGCTCACGCGATCTTGTCTCCCTCACGCGATCGTATTTCCCTGTCTTGTTTGATTCGGTGTAATAAACAATTTATTGCCCTGTTTTCTGGAGATATGAAAATTTGTTAACCCTCGCCCTGGTGGAACATGGCTTGCCTGGGGCGAACTTATCTTCATATTTTCTCATAATAGGGACAATCAATGTATAAATTATCGAAACCTTTAGAAAGTTGTATTGATATGCGTTTCACTGTTGATAAGCAAATATAAAAAAAATCCTGTGTAGCCTTCACTAATGTCAACAATAAACATGTACGCTTATTGTTCAGTTGTTACAATGTGACAGTTTTTATCTGTAAAAAATATTATCCAAATCATTGAGATAAAATACCGCTTTAAATACCCCAGATGTATGTACATGCAGTATGTGTCTTGTCATGAGGCTGGTAAATGTGGGTCTATGCAGTTTGTTAGGAGTAATCAGTAGAACAAACATCGTAGACCCTGATCTGCTGGCGCATTATCCGACGGTAAATCAGGATTTATGTTGTTTGTAGTTGGACTCGACTTATACGCGAGTATAGACGATATGAAAGGAACACTCCGAGTGAAATAAGAAAAAAAAAGATAACCAATAGTATTACAGCATCCTGTATGGTACAAGTACTTGTAACTTGCTGACCTTCATGATCATTAAGGATGGTGCCCTGTGAGTACAGTGTCAAAAGATATGTTATTGTTTTCTACAAACATAGCAGTCCTTATTTTCGACGTAAATGGCCGATTGGCCGCACACGTCGTTAATCCAACAAACGAACGAACGAAGTCCTTATTTGTAACCTTGAAACCAGTTGCGTAACTTCAATTTGTGCCCCACCTCCACGCAAACATTTAGAGTAGGCCCCTATCAACTTAATCTAAAGCGGTTTTATCGGTCCCCTCCTTGCGCCCCCCTCTCCCCCCCCCCCCCCCCCCCCCCCCCGAATTGCGGGAGCTGCGGGAGCGGTAGTTACATCACTGATTGAAACTCACAAATGTCTACCATTTGCTCTCTACAACAAAGTGGGACTGACACTATGTTGTAATTTACCACATTCATTCTAAATAAACTCTCTAATTCTTTATAAAGCTAGTATCTTTTTAATTTTCAAATGACATTGAACAACCGACAACAGGGTTGGGTTGGGTTTGTATGGTGTATAGTATGCTTTGAAATACTTCAAATAGGTATTTGCATGATACAGTGTAATGCTTTAATCACAAAACTTTTCAAGCATGAAAGTTGAACAAATGTAAGAAGAGATTTTATACTTATAAGTGTTTTTTCGTGCAAATAGCGATGAAGTTATACAAAATGCATAGATCCAAGGAGAAATAGTGAAGATTTTAACTATTTTTGTTTTTTGCGTACTCCCACCATAGAGAGAAAAAATATTTTTTTTTGTTTTGAAAAGATGTACTGAAAAGAGTTTTGTTAATATAGAAAACGTTTTGCAATTATGACAAATGTTTTTGATATAACCAAAATAAATTTGGTGAGTTCGAAAACAGGTGTCTTTGTTGGAGCCAAAACCCTTTCTGTTGTTTAATGTTCCACTCTTTGTTATAAATTAAAACCTTTCGGTTATTGCAAAAAATATATTCCTGCAAGTGAGAAAATATTTTTGGTAATTTGGAAAGCTTTGTTTGGCTATTCCCAGAAAATCTTTTCGAAATAAAAAAGACAACAACTTTTCATTAATTCAAACTTTTTTATAAATTGCACAATTTTTTTTTTTTTTTGAAAGGCTGTTTTTAAAATAATGAAAAGATAAAATATGTTTTTGAATTCCGGAAAATACTATAGGAATGTGTTTTTAAATAACAAAAGACTGCTACTTTCCCGTTTACAATACTACTGTATTTGATCATGTGAACAACATATATCCAGATCTCATAATGTGCTGGCAGGTCAGGGTCCATGCTGTTATGTTTATGCATCACTGACCCAGTTAATGTAATGGCAGATCTAGGTCCGTGCACTGTGTTCTACTAACCATTTCAATCGAGCAGAATAGACCATGAATGTAATGGCAGATCTGGGTATATGCTGTTTGCTCTACTAACTATTTCATGCGAGCAGCATATATGCAGATATTGTAATGGCAGATCTGGTTCCATACGGTTCTAGTTACCATTTTCATGTCAGCAGCATCAATTCAGATAATGTAATGGCAGATTTTGGTCTACACTGCTTGTATTTGGAATGCTATACTGCAAAGCACTTATTTTCTCTATTCACCCGTAATACACTCCACTAATGTTTAATATTTTTTTTTAAAAATCCTTCAACTTTTGTCCTCGTATTTTCATGTAGGTATGGTGTGATAGAGATGATGTAACATACCGTATTGATCCGAATACATAGACAAATGGTATACTTCCAGACAACTTTGTCTGGTGTGCAATAAAGCACTGTTTGAATCGAGATGTCAAATGTCATAAAGGTGAAACCCATCCTTTCAGACACCTAACAGAAAAAGTTGCATGTCCATAAATTTTATAAAATATACTTTCAGGAATTCCAAACAGAAATCTTTTAGTTTTCCTGTATGGAAGACATTCATTTCCTTGTCTCAGATGTGCTTTCTCGCTGAATATATGAAACAATGCATCTTTATTTAATTGATACTTGTAAACTTTCTTGCAAACGATTGTTGGATAAATACGTTTTCTTAAATCTTGTCTTGTTTTCTTAGGATTAATTGAATCATTTCATTTAAGAGATTTCTTTGTGTCCACTGGTTGCAGTGAGGGCACTGGGGGCGAATCGCCCGGGCGGCACTTCTGTAGGAGCGGCAAAAAAGGGAAAAAACAAAAAAGGAAAGAGAAAAAAAGAAAGGAAAAGAAAAGGAAAGAGAGGGGGGGGGTAAAGGAGGATACTATTTTGAAAATTTGATGATGCCGCCTGATGGCGGTGCTGGTGCGGCCCTCGACGGCTTGACTTCTGTGAGCTGTGTTCACAGAGATGAAGTCACTGATATGCTTGGGTGGCTTTAGTGCTAAAGAAAAATTCGACAGTCATGTGTACTTTAGCCAAATACAATAGTTGATACGGACCATTGACAATTATGGCTTATTAAAGACGTGGGTAATTTCGGGTGCAGTGATTATTAACATTAAAAATATTTTAATTGAACTAGTTATTTACGAAAATAATCTAATTAATCGGATTATTCGGATACTAACTTTTCAATCTGCGACATTAACCGTGTTACAACGGTCACATCATGAGCAAGCGGCAGAAACTAAGTGGGGCAGAATATGGAAGCGCAGAGAAAATCGCAAAAAAAAAACCAACAAAAAAAGAAAAAACAGAGTAGGTGGCGCTGCAGCTATTCGTCGATATTTTGTTCCGAATGCACCTACAAATGAAGCTGCTGACAATCAGCCTGACACTGCTGAGCTGAATAACTTTAATGATGATCCTGTTCTGGCTGTTCAGGTTCAAGCAACAACATCAGCAACGCCGGACCTGGAGTATTTAGTAGACAACAATGATGACATTTGTGGTAGCACTATTATGAATGCCAATGAAGCTGAAGATGAACTAAGTCGGAATGAAACAATACCAAATGATGGCTCAGCTGACGGCCCCACAGCCATGCCGATGACGTCAACAGCAAACCTTTCTGCACTGCAATATCAGCAAGCTACATAGCAACATTTAAATGAAGAAATAAATGTAAATCAGGACTCTACCAATGCCAATTTGGTTGTTTTCAGTAATGCTGGCCATTTGCCCGAAACTATAACGGATCAGCTTAGAACCGAGCTCGATTTGAGAGGCTCTGAAAATCTCCAGAATACGGATGGACCATTTGCCATAGTTAAACGCGAGTTTTGTGAAGGCAAACATGAGAACAGATCATTGTCAAAAGACTGGTTCTTCAAAAAGCTAGGAAATGGAGAGAATATTTTGAGGTCATGGATGGTGTACTCCCGCTCAGAGGGAGCCCTCTACTGCTTTTGCTGTCGACTTTTTAATTCAAATCAGAATGCGTTTGGCAAAATCCAAGGATTCAGTGCTTGGAGAAAACTCAGTCCAAAAGTTGGAGAACATGAGATAAGCCGATATCATATGACTGCCTTCAACAACTGTGAGGGAAACGTCATCGTACATATTTATGAGACTAATTATATGCATGTGCAGAGAAAGCATTCTTTATTTTTACAAGGGTCAGTTGTTGGGAGCATATGAAAAGTTACCGATATAAATGAAAGTTTCCCATTGGACTCAGTTAGTTACTGAATATGAATTAAACTGTCAACTATATATTGTTGTATTATGTGGTATATCACACCATAAGAAGTGAAATATACTCAGATTGAACTATTTCCGACGACTTGTGAATAGTTGTTATACTTTGTGCACCGCAGAGGATTAAAAAAAATTGTTTTTTTATAAGTAGTACGTTGTATATGTAATTTATGATGCAATCACATTGTCGAGACTGATTTATTTCAAGTTTGCAATATTAGTATGATCGGATTAGATTATTTGGGGGGTTGTGTGTGTGTGTGTGTGTGTGTGTGTGTGTGTGTGTGTGTGTGTGTTTATCTGAACACTCACCACAATTATGAAATAAACATATTGCATTACAGGTACTAAATACATATCATTTAGATTAGCGTATTTCTCCTAACTGATGTTTTAGAGATCTATAGGATTATGAAATATTTCCTGTCATAAGAGGAAGTACAACTTTAATTGCAAATTGCCAGGGTAGGGTATATACCTGCCTTGTCTCGTGTAGCCACCGATTAGGATTTGACTTAAATCTCACTAATATAGGACTTAAAGATGGATTTCTTCCCCAAATCGACTTCTAACTAATTTTACAAGTGTGTCCATTACAAAGCCTAACAATATAATACTGTGGTCTTATTTCCAAAATCCAACCAGATCCTTCGGTTTGGCTTGTTTAATTTTCAGAAACCCACGAGTTGTGGATAAAAATAGTATTATTCACATTCAGTGACGTTGAGGTTTTTATAACGAAGCTAGTTTTGCAAAAATTTTAAATATGCAATGTGTTCAGCTGTTTGCATGGAATTTTGATTGGGTCTATTACACTTTTATAATAGGTCGACCATTTTATAGGTCAGGCACAAATCGTCGTATAGCGACACTTGAACGGTGGAAGCACATGCTTCTTACCCTCTCTACACTATACTTTGCCAACCCTCGACTTAATTATGACTTGGCTGTGTACAGTTGTATGTGCTTGGTGACCGTTTCGTCGTTATTTTACATCGTGATACGAGTAAATACCGAAAATCGTATGTTACTTTTAAAGGAAGTTTCCTTTCTCCGTAATAAAGACTCTCAATTTTACGTAAATTGTTATACTAGAAAATAGACGGAGATACCTCTCTCCGTCGATCCATTAATTGTCCTTTACATGTGGCCTGTAGTGGCTGCTCGAATACCTAGGGTAGCTCGAACGCTTTTTTAGTACCCGGCAGAATGCTGACAGTTATATTTAACTCCTTTTACTCTGAATTGCTGTTTTCTAAAACTTGTCCATATGGTATCTTGGCGGTTTGAGCTATTTCGATTCCTTTGTATTTACACCCTGCATACCAAATCGTTTAAAAAAGTCAACACAGGAGGGTGAACCAATGTGATTTTTGCAATACACGATACTACAGGTTTTCTCAAGCTGCGGTTAACCCACCGGCAATACAATTTAAGCGATTTGGTATGTAGGGTGCGGTATTTTGAAAACGTCTCTTAATTTCATACAAAAGAATATCCCATATTTATCTTACGATAAGTTAACCCTTGGTGATTTCCCCTTCCTGACATTAATAAAAAAAAATCGGAAATTTTTTATTAATAAACCTTTGTCCAGTAACAAGCCCATAAACCTCGTTTGTAAACATCTACAAAAATTCAATATGGATGAAGTACTGTATATGGTTTGTAATCTCGTGTAAATGTTGTCTTTAAAAGACATTGAAACAATTGTTGTTTACTGTATTGTCTGTAACTTCTGTACACTTCTTTAAAAAACAAAAAACTTTGTAAGTTTGTATGAACAATTATAGGTAAAATATTCATTATAAGTTTCTAAACAACTTAAAATTTACACATTTTAAATGAGGAAAACAGTTAGTTGTGATATAAATTACAGGAAAAAACTAATCTTGATTTTTTGTGGATTGATGGTGTATGTAAATTAAAGGGTATGAAAACTTCAAGACATTAGAGTACTATATTAAGCTATGGGTTCTATAAACCTTAGAGATCATTTACAGGGTTCGACTAATAGAATCCTTCATTTGCATCGGTGTAGGATAGGAAAACTCCACCTGATGTTAAGCATTTTACATCAGACACGAGGCTTTGCTTAGTGTCTGATGCAAAATTTTGATCCCGAGGGTAGAATTTTTCTATCCTACACTAAAGCATAATGAAGGATTCTTTTTCTCACATTTCTGAACGAAACATGAGGATCGAAATCAAAATGGCGTATTGTGAATACTGACGTAACTCTCAAACAGCAAAAACACCCATTGAAAATTTCCTGACCTTAAGATAGAGCGTAAAAAGTTATGATTACACTCAAATATTAAGTGTACACTTTAAATGACGTTTAAACACATTTTAGCTTTCAAAGGACAATGGTTGAAACGGCTATGGTAATGGCACTACACAGCTTCCGAATTGTATATTGCAGATAACTTGCGCAATAATACAAATGTGAACAGGTTAAAAAAAAAAGTCCATACTTATCCATACGATTAATCGAAAAAGACAAAAATATATTGAAATAGTCTTCGATCCAACTTTGGTCTAGAATTGATTTACCCTTCAGAAATAATAATGAGAATATGAATTTTTAAAAAAATAACAGTTACAACAACGGCTTTTTCGACTCGAAATTGGATTAAAGATGATGTACATGTAGCTAGGTCTATCAGTGCGAAACGGCCTGTTTGCGGGACACTTAACTTGTGAAAGAATGTGCAAGTGATGACGAAAATTCGGGAAGTTTTCTGCGACTTTGTGTGCACTATGCTCGCGGTAGAAGATCAAAATATTGCGCGAGTCAGGATAAAGGTCACGTGTGAGGTAGGATAGAGCTATCCTGCACCGGCGTTTCACACTGGAAAACAGGATCATACACATACAGGAATGTGAGAAAGTATCTGTCTGTAGGTGGAGAAGTATTGTGTCCAATGCATGCCTCACACTAGGAAATAAAACAAGACTTTTTAATAAATACAAATTTTAATGAAAAATAAATAAGCTATGGAATAAACACAAATAACAGAAAGGTGTATTCATCACGTTGGGATGGAAAATCATATGATATAAATGATATAAAAACAAAAACAAAAAAAAAACAAAAAAAAACAAAAAAAAAATACATTTTGACTGGGATAGAATATAATGAATATAATACTGTTAGAAATCATTTATTTTCAGAGGTCGGGACATAAGAAAATCAGTTACAGACAAGTATGTACTACTTACATTATTATCATCTTCAGGAGTTGAGGGATCTACAAGTAACTTGTCTGACAAAGAGTCAAAAATTTACCTAACAATAAAATTTAATCATTTAAAGTAAAGGTTAGAAAACATTCCTCCATAAAGATACATTGTTTCGTATATTCAGAAAACATTTGACGTATCGCATGAAAAAATATGTATTTGAATTAATAAAGCATTATGAGTGGTAAAGTTGCATTTCAGTGATAAGAAAAACACAGCTGCAATTGTATTGACTTGTATTTTTTGTCTATAGTTTGGAACAAAATAATAATTTATTTTAACAGTTAAATCAGTATAAAATATATTTGTTTATGAAACCACCAAGTCAATATGACCAGATCATTAGGATGAGTATAGGGATTGCACAATTTTACAGATGACCTAGACAACGATATAGATTTCCAGTTGAATGCTATTTATACAATGTACTTGGCAGACTCTTTATAGAACACACCGGTAATGCAATGGAAATGAAGGGAAAAAAATGGAACAAAATGTTAAGGTAATTAAAAGACAAAGTCATGCGAAAGATGCACAATTACACAACTGTATTTGTGAATATTAATTAAAACTGTTCTAGAGGATACATTATTATATTTCTGAAACAATTATGAGCAATGTTCTTTTCTTCATAAATGCAAAAGCCGTTTTTTTCAATTGTGATAATATCAAAATGGGCAAAATTCGATCTTATGCCAAGTTCAAGTATTACAAAAATACCACACATCAAATATTACCAGGTATGTACCCTTAAAAAGGAGGCTGGTTTCACAAACCATTACCATGGTATATATTTAATTTCTTTTAAAAAGAAAATCTAATGGTGATTTAGTTTTAACAATAACTAACGATGATTTAGATGACTTGAAATATGTCCTATGCTATACACAGCTTGTTTTAATGATGCTTTCAGAAATTCTTCCTATAATGTCAAAAATGATAAAAAGATAAAAACTTTAAACAATAACCTCTATTTTCTCTTGGCATATACCTATAACGTTATAAGAAAAAGTGAAATTCTTTGCAGATTCAAAAAATTTACATCAGATCATACAAGACAGAAGTTCTTGCTTTGGAAAATTTTCTTTTTTCTCTAAATTAATATTGACATGACGAAATCCAAAGTTTCCACTAAAAAATCTTGGTTAAAAGGTTTTGGTTGATAACATGACCAAAATGACAAAATACATGCAAAGGAATTTTTAGTATGCCATAAAAGAAAATATTGCATGTTTTTTCTCAGTTTGAAATTTATCTTACTTTTGGTTAAAGTAATTCAATGTATTTTAAATAAATAATTAACGTTAATTAGCATGGGCATGGTTAATATTTAGCTTCTAACAGGTCTATAGGCATGGTTTGGATTGCATTTTTTTCACTAGTCTGTATAATGTCAAAAATACTCATGGGTAATGTGCCCCTAGCTGCAAAAAAGTAGACTTAATATATATTGTTATATAATGGCGATGTTGCCACAGAATCATTGCTAAAACAAACATTTCGATCCTGATCTACTGCTGCATTATGCAACACAATGGACTTTGGGGCAGAAGCACTAAGAAGAGAAGAGGAGCACGTGTTGATATTGAATTCCTAATATGAAGTTAATTGGGTAATGGGTTACAGAGACATAAATGATGGGGAAAACTTTAATCTAATATGTCCACACACACAGACACACACACACACACACACACACACAACAGTTGATGCCCCCCGTCTCTGGAGCATAATAAAAAGTAAATGATATTGTTACGGAATTATGTATTATTTCATTTTTAAATAATGGTATAGGTTCATGATCTCTGCATACTAGTCTAACAGCTGTCGTCTTACAGAAAGTACATATACGGTATTTCAATGTGACTCAGTACATTAGGTCGTGGGAAGAATTGTCGCTTGTAACATTAGTATATCACGTGATTTAGATCCTGAGGGTATGAACTTCTGACCTAGATTCCATGATTCTTCAGAGTCAAAACGTTATCGACTGTTATTAAAACGTTATTGTAAAAGTACTTAGCGATGTCACGCATAACCTAATTTCTGACTGGTTTGGGGAAGGTCGTTTCCTAGAAGGATTAAATTGTTTTTAAGTCGCAATAAAGTTAAATTGGTTCTTCCTTATTCTGTTTTGCGCAGTAAGAAGCTATATAATATAGCAGCATTCTAGCATTCTTCATAGCTACACTGGATTGAGAGGTCATACACGAATTTGGTTCTTTTTGTGTGGGGATATTCTACTTTTGTGATAAATATCAGACTGATGTATGCAAGGCTCCAAACCAGTATCGCCCTTGATACATGACCCTGACCTTGACTTCCTATTAACTAGAGCATTTAGAACTGCTCTATTAGAGCAGTTTTAATATTCCGCAAAAGTGACCTCATTAAAAGCCTGACTCAAAAAGGTGTCCGCTAAAGGAAATACATCCTGTTCAACAACATCATTCTCAAGAGCACTCTTTACCCTAGCTCTAGTAACTGCACAAGCCGGATATAAACCAGGGATTTCTACTTCAATAGGATCAACTCTTTGATCCATGCTAGGCTTGTCAGTTACAAGTGGACTAACCACTACCTTATCTCCTGCTAGGTCATTACCTAGTAATAAATGGATGCCCTTTATAGGAAAAGAAGTCACAGCTCCTATGGTCACAGGTCCCGAAACTAACTCTGATGACAAATTAACATAATGAAGAGGGACATTAACATATCCACATTCTACCCCCTGTATTAGTACACTTTCACTAGTAGAAGTCTTCTCAGAAAACGGCAAAGTACTATCTAACAATAGACTCTGAGAAGCTCCTGTGTCTCATGTATAACACACACCCAAAAGCAAAAACCAGACCCATTGGAGATCCATGAAAAATAGTGAATTCACGCTATGTGAAGATTTTAGTGTTTATGAATACTACAAATCTGTTTTCTTATTGTTGCTATTGTTACTACTTCTGTCATTTTGACAACAGTTTCCCACAACCTCTTCTACATCTCCTTCGACAAAATCTGGAACTCTAAATGAAACATTGGGACAGTCTCCTTTCATATTCTGGCAAAATAGTTTCATTAGAGATGTATTTTTTATGATATTAAAGCCCATTTCTCCACCAAATGTTGATGGTTTCCAATATTTTGGACTACAAATAGGATTTGACATAAGTCCTTTCACTGAAAAAGGTCCACCTATTTCAATTATTGAACTGCCAAATATTGATTTGGGTCGTAATTTTTCCATCAGAAGTCCGACATAGAATTCAAGTCCATCTATATCACCATAGAGTTCTTCAAGATCATTGGCTAAAGTTTCATCTCCTGTAAGAAAGAGAAACAACTTTGAGAGAAACTGCATATTTTTGTTATGTATATATATATATATATATATATATATATATATATATATATATATATATATATATATATATTTGATAATGAGATATTGAAATACATCACTAAGGGAAATATTTATATCGCCCGTGAATGTTGTATCGACATTGTAGAGATATCGTTACTGCGACTAATTTCTGTTCCTGTTTAGGAAAACAATCTGCCCTTAAATAAGATATATTCTCATATATCATTATTTTTTTCTTCATTCTCACCGCACCCCCAACCCCTACTAAGTGTGAACTTAATGAATAGACCAGAAATAACACGTGCTTAGTTTTTACGAATGGGGTTAAGAAATGTGGGGTTGTCAGTCAAAAGATGTTTAAAAACAACCACCAAAGCCCCACTAACAGATTTCATGTAGCAATTATTTCAAATAATTGTCCACATGAATTATGCAAATTTTCACAGACCGGACTTGTCATAACCTGTATATATTTGATATTTCTTCAGCATCACTTATTGTCAAAATACACTCCGAATGATATAAAATTATAAATTCCGTGACTTCTTTCCATCGAATTAGCAATTCAGCTTGCATGTCTATAGTGTTATCTGCATTTGTATAGAATAGGCACATTAATGCAAAATAAACATATTCCATTATCAAACATATAGTAAATCGAAAATACACGTTTTTATATTTTAGTAGGCATCCGAAAATATTTCACTTGTGAAGTGTACATATTTCGTACTGTTACACTTGACTTCGCCACTAGTGACAATAAAATGTTTCCACTTCGTTTATTAAATATTTTCTTATATATTACATGGACTGTACTGGTAATAGGAGAAACGAAGTGTAGAATTATGTGACTTTTAAATATAATAAATCTGAAAGGATGCCTTAATACAATAACATCTTTTAATAATGTCATCTCTTTGATATGGAAAGAGCAGACTTATTTATGTAAATGTCAATTATCGCTGCATAAAAAGACATTATGCTACTTTTCAAAAATGACAAACACTGAACCTACTCATATAAAATGTTTATTTTGCATCTGTTTTAGAGTATTCAATCCTTATATGTGGGATTTAATGTATTATTACATGACATTCATTTTTTATAATACTTAATATCACTCTGATATTCAAATTCTATATGTATTATCTACAGTTTATGATTTCTTTCATTGAAGTAAATACGTTGGCTAGTGACGCATCTATCGGGGGCGGAGGGGGGTGGGGCTGCTTTGAAACACTTTTGCACATATTTATGTCTGCATGTACCCATATTCAATTATTTCCTTAAATGAAAGATTGCAGCTAGGCCATTGTCTCCGCTGACACCCAATGTTTTTTGGGGTTTTTTTTACGTTATATGTCTTTACCTGTTAGTTCAAGAAAGGACTTTATAGGAGGCATCCCAAATCTTTTCCTGTATTGGTTGAGTGACTGGAACCTCAATTGTCGCCCATGTTCGATGGTCTCCTTGGCAACATTGAGTGTGTAATGATGATGGTTGTGATGACTCATCTATAATTGCAAGTAGTATGACATTAATACTTTATCATGTGACATAAACAGGCATTGAAATTCTCCCAGACGTCGACGTGTGCACTGTTTGTTCTGTTTTAATGGATGAACCCAGAGAACTTAGAGACAACCTCAAACCTGCCACTTTACCTATTAACGTGCCAGAGCTATGATCAAATCCAACACCACATACATTGAGAAGCGAGTGTACAATCACTGTTATCTAAGATCCATTAATAAAAATACATCGACCTATAGGTGTCAGATATTGGTCTATCTATCAATTACCTACATACCAATCTAGCTATCTACCCATCTATCCATTTATTTCTCTGTCTTTCAAGTACCTACCTAGTTATGTATTATTCTATCTATCTATCCATCTATCTATTATACAATCAGAAATATGCGTAGAGAATTTAATCTTTTTCTTTTGTATGAAACAATTATCCACAAAATTAAATTCATGACCCCAAACTACTAACTATTGTTGATTGAAATGTAAGAAAAACATAAAACTGTATCGCCACAAAATTATGAATTTACTAAAAAAGCAATGAACTTGTTATCCCCATGAATATTTCTAATTTTACAGGATCCATCTATCATCCACTCTACCTACCAATCGATATATACATCTTAGAGAAGTAAAAACAATATGAGGAATATTTCTTAGATTGTTTGTTGTATTTAATCATCAAATGTATGTAAACACTGCATGTACCACATATAAACCATAATATAACTGTATGTACTCCAGTAGAGTATTTATTCCATTATAAACCCAAGTTTGATGATAGGCGGAAACTTTCAGCAAGGGTTTATGTAAGAAAGCTATTAGTAAAGATTAGCCCATCCCAACATTTCAACAATTTACAAGGCCATTCAACAATTTACAAGGCCAGCCCTTTGGATTTATCATGCATGGGAGAATACTGTCTATATATGTTGGTATGTACTTATGGTCATATGGCTTGATAACATATTCTCAATATTGCAAAATGGACATAAGTGGATACATCAATTATAAGGTTAATAACTGGACAAAATATTACTAATTTTACAAATTACCACATTTTGAATTAGGAGAAGGGACAATATAAAATGTTTTCAAGAAGTGAACCCATATTTTAAAAAATGTTTTGAATAAATATATGGATAGAAATATACTTACTCTTCCAGCTCTTTGTTTAATCATCCCCTCTACAAAATTGTTCATTCCATGTTTAACCACAATTTCTGGATGAAATAAAAAGTCTTTCACCGTGTACACAGTTCCACTAACGTTAAAAGTGTCAGGCATCAAGGGATGCCAATGGTAAAGATGATTGAATTCAGCAGCTATTCTGTTCTGATATTGATGTGGTACATCAAATAACAGTTCTGGTTTAAAGGTAAGTTTCAAATTATAATTACTAAGGTGCTGTACATAATCCTCAATCACAATCTTGATTGTCTCCCCTGAAATAAGAGAAAAGAAAAGGGTTCTGATACTGATGCTGCCGTCAAATAACAGTTCCATTTAAAAGTCAGTTGAATATCATAATTACTAGGGTGATGCACACAAGCCTCTTTCGCAGATTCACAATCTTGACTGTCACTCGTAAAATAAGAGAAAAGAACAGGGATTCATCATTCTACAATTATCAGCACTTGTCAACAAACAAAAGAAAATTAAAGGCATACAACTTTACAGATGCAAAAAGTTGATTATTTTCATGTCAGAACATACGGCAACAGTCGAGGGAAAAATATACTCCATTTTTATTGTAAACCTTTTTGGTAAATTTAAAGCCTCTAAACTTGCATTTTTATATACACAGTTTTTCAAGAAAGTTCCAAGTTATAACAAGGACCACATTCGAAGGGAAAATCAAACTATTATTGTCTGTCTGTACCATGTGTTTTGGAGATCTGTACTTTAAAATTGAAATGGTGAGAAAAAGACAAGACTCTTGTATGTTTTATCTTTTTCATTTTTAATTGCAGGATTTCAAAAGAATCTAGTGTCAGAGTATTGAATAATTTTTATTCTAAATCGAAATCTGTTTCATAAATAGTATCATTATTTCCCAGCTGTAGCAGCTGACTATTATATGAACAGTACTGGGGCGTTGTATTGCCACAGATGTGATGCCTTGTTGTCTGGTGGTTACACTGCAGATTTAAGACTGAGAGATCACGTGGTTGAGTATCTTGCTCAAAACTACAATTGGAGTTTAGACGTAATGGCTCAGTCCTTACATGTCCACTACAATTGTACTTTTGAGCAAGACACCGTACCCTACTTGCTCTTTTGGAATGTAGACTCATATCTCTGAGCTGTACACGAAGACTCTATTGATCTTTGGTGGAGGGAGGATGGAGGTAGGTAACCTGTTATTGGCTGGCATACATTCTAGAGTAGTATGTACTGACAGCAGTTCACGGAGTGGGATCTTTTTGCCAACATGACGGGGAGTCTTGCAAAAGCAGTCATACTAATACATGACACAAAGTTTCCAACCACTAAGAATCTGGTCATTAAATGACAGGAGGTCTCCCAAAACAAAGGTCTTTCTGGTCAATTTTCTTGGAACTAAAATCTAAGTTCACCAAAGTAATTGAGCAACCCCAGGCCAAAGTACAGAACAGCTGACTCAAAGCAGCGCCGCTGTTGTTTGGCTGCACTGCTACTGCTATTCCACCGGTGAGTCCAAGAAGATTCAACGGTCCACTGCAAATCATCAGCTCTTCTGTTGATAAGCAGCCGAATAGTCAGCGGAAGTTATGTGGTCGGCTGCAGATCCACTGTACTTCCACTGACAAGCCGCTGAATAATCAGCGGAATGGCATCAAGCTACTTCAAGTCCGTGGTACCTCCACTGAACAGTCCTGTGTACCGTTGCTTCTCCGCTATACAAACACCCGTCAGCAACAGCTGATTTTGACTGCATTTTGGCTACAAATCTGCTGTCTTTTGGGCTATGAGTCTTTCGTATTACATTTATTTCTTCCAAACAAAGCAAGTTAAATAGATTGAAAACAATTTAAGCGCTAATAACATAAATTACGCCTTGACATCACAACAATATATCCAAAAAGAAGTTTCAAAATGGATGCGAATGATGAAGAAAGATTGTCACAACTTTAAGAAAAATGTGATTGGAAGAGAGTGGTTATTGTACGTATTGAAGGAGAGATGTTATAAAAGCACAAAATTATGAGTGAACTGACAAATAGATCGTTAAAAAGGGTATTGTGTTTAGTTGTTACATTTACTTACCTATTTTAATACATTTTGAGTATATCTGATAATAAGTTTTGTTTACCTATGATAATAAGTTTTGTCGTCTGAAACAGTTGCTCATCACCCCATTCAGGATGTTCTTTCTTCAATACATCACAGACTCTGTTATGTTCTCTGACCCAAATTGTGGCATACATAAATAGCCCCGGCAAGAGCCCATAACCTGAGTGCCCAAGTGCAAACTGACTTTCTTTTGGTACTGATGGTGGGTAGGTCATGGGAACATTTGCATTCTCAAGGAATGGTGGCCAGTCCTCTCCGTTTATTTCCTGTAAGAAAAATTCATGGACGATTCTACACGAATGCTCATTTTATATGAAATTTATGAAATAAGTATGATAAATCTTATGTTCTTTTAACTCATTTTATACGAAATTTATGAAATAATTATGATAAATCTTATGTTCTTTTAACTCATTTTATACGAAATTTATGAAATAAGTATGATAAATCGTATGTTCCTAAAATGATAACACTTACTTAAGAAAGTAATAACGTTTGGCCTTTCTCGTTTTGTTTTTAAATACAACAAATGTTTTTATCAAATTTATTCCACTAGTTCCCTATTTGATCAGTAGCTTAATCTGGAGAGTTTTGCTGCACTATGTCTTCCATGGTGGCAGTTCTGTGGCTAGATCGAAAAAGAGGTGATGGCTTCTACTTATACCCCTATGCCGTCCTTTCTGACCTTATTGACCTCTCCTACACCTCTCACTAAATCACTAAATGATCTAATTAAAACAATGATTTTATATTAATATATTATATTTTTATGCCTACTTATGTAAGATATAAATATGCTTTTTGTCTGAATTTACTATGAAATAAAGGAAATCCTCAACTTTGTTTAAAATAGTACATTGTTTGGTTGTAACAAATGCCCATTTGAAAATATTGTTCATATCACAAACGGTGCCCATCTTGCCAAAACCTCAGTAAAATAGATATATGTTCATGAAAGTCGGATGATGGATGGATTTACGTATGTAGGGATGGACAAGATTAATAATACATGCCTATACAACATTCTTAACGCGATATAGAGATTCCTAGTAAAAGAACTGTAGTGGCAGTATTTATGTTGAATACAAACAATACACACTCATGTGGGTGTCTAAGGGATCTCTTCCTATCTAGAAACAGCTCATTATGTCCTGTTTTTCAAGAGACTTGCTAATTAACCGTCTGATTTCCCTTATCAGCTAGGTTCAGACTTAAAACCTGCATTAATAAAATACCGGTATAACCTGGGTACCTAATGATACCATACGAAGAGCTTACAAATTAAATAACATATTACTTTGAAAGTTTGTTTATATCTCTTCAGTGACAGAAACATCGAAAATCACTTTTAAATAACATTAATTACATCAAACAATTTATACTTCTTTACGAGTCTTCAATTTATGTACGGGAAAAATAACCCACCTGTACTCGCAGTTTGCCATTTTGGAAACTCCGCAGAACATTTTCAACACCTTTATCTTTGCCATAAATATGAGATACATCGACCTGAAAGAAAGAAAATTAGTGATCAAAGAAATGTGAAATGTGCTTGCTGTGGTACATGGTGAGATATAAATGAAACCGAAACGATATTGAAATATATGTTCATTTTCTGTTACGACTAAACAAATTCAAAGACACGTGTGAAGAACCATTTAATATAGTATTTAGATAAAAATTAAACTTCATGCCATGAAATATAACTAGTGACTAAAGTAACTAAAGATGCTGACATATATCTTCATCCAATCTAGATAAGAAACAACCTACAGAGTAACCATCATATAGGCAGAATAAAGAAGTTGGCAGGGGAACAAACAAGAAAGCCGGCAAAGGAATAGGCAGATAGATAGATGAGACTGGTAGACATCACATGTTCTCATATCTATTAAAATAAAGTAACATAGAAAGAAACAAGACTTTAATCAATACATACCCCATGTCCACCATATTGAAAGCCAGGGCCTCTTTTGAAATCTGTCTTGAAAAACTGATGTGTGAAATGCTGAGCAAAAAATGTGAACAAAGCATTTGAACCCCTAGGATCTGGAATAAATTTGTCTCTTCTCAGGAACTTGTTCACTATAACTTGTGCATCTGGCAGTGTCTTTTTCCCTGACAAAAAAAAAAGAGAGAGAGAATAAAGTAAGAAAGACATATTTGCAGGTGACTTTACTTATCATTTTTCTGTATTTAATAATTATCCATTTTTTACAATAAGCTCTTCTAAGCAATAATGGTACTAAGCAACTATGTAACTGAAGCAAAAACCTGTTTTAAGTAATAAACAGAAGGTTAAAAAACAGAACGACAAAGAAAAAATAACCAGTCTCTAGGTGCGTGTCGGCATAATATCTAATAAAGATGTTTGATTCTCCTGGATGCAAAACTCCTGGATGCATTAACTGTTTTGATTCTGCTGTAGCAATAACAAAAAATTCCACTTACATTGACCATGTCATATGTGAAATTTCTAAACTACTGAATAGTCATATTTTAAATAATTTGTGTAAAGCGAACTGAAGAATATTTTTCTTCCCATTTTGATCTTGAAAACACCGCAAAAGTAATCACTGATAACAAAAATAAAGTTTTCATGATTTTTGTTTTAAATAAGACGCAAACCCGAAAATATTGCAACAATTTCAATCATTCTAGACCATGGTAAAAAAAACTATCATGAGCATGATATTTAAAGTGACCAAAACTCTGAAACTGCTATTTATTTCCAGGCTTGTATTACCCATAGTACACTATATATTGCAATGAGGGAAAGATCCTATCTCCAGTAAGATATCATTGAGCTCACTTTTGGCGATGCTTCTAGAGAATAGTTGGTGGATAATTTGTGATCCATTATATCATCAATAGGCCGATTGTTAGTGATGTCCATCTATCTTACGATGGGTTAATATGAGACTTTTGTAGAAACTTACCCCAAACTCCTAAAGGTGTTGGGCAATCCAAGGGGACTGGTGGAAGTGAACGGGTGTAATAAGAAAGATTAGCTGCTGCCTCCCACGTAATGTATGGGTGATCTGAAGTGTAGGTAGGTGGACTGTCCACCATAGCTGACCTCACTGGAAAAACATATGACATATTTAATATTATGCAATTGAAATTATCTGAAAGTATGTTGACCCTGTTGAGGTCATGGACAAATAGCGTAATTTACACTTGGAATTTAAAGTACATCTCGCATTTCGATTATTTCTGTCTGAAATGGTGTACTTGTCCAAGCTTCTTTATAGTTTACATAAAACGAAAAAGGTTGAAACTAGAGTGATGTTTTGTTCTGGAATAAAAGTACAAATAAATGTGATGAAACAATGATTTTTAATCGAATATTTAGTTTTACTTTGTTGATAAAACAAAACTGATATATGCACCGCATTGTTCTGACATAAACTTTTTAACGTGAGAAACACAAAAATGCAAATATAATCAAAAGTGTTTTGCATTGCCAAAACAGACCTTACTTGACATAAAATACAAATGCTAAAACATGTTTTACTACCGGCAGATATTTGCAAAAGTCAGCTCACAAAATTTGAGTTGCTGAGGTCAGTATTAAAAATAGTGACATTCGAATAACAAGTCTGTGCATAATATTGGCTTTAGAGAAAGGATTATATTTTTGTATATCACCCTGCATACTTACTAGTATATACTCTTTTCATTACAAAGTTGCTGAGTGAAGGAAAATAATTCACTGATGCCCAAAACCATGGATAATTGGTCAATATGCCATTCAAAGTTTCTGGACTAGGCTTTAGCCATAGTTTAATCTTCTTCATAAGTGTCGCTGAAAAAAAAAAGGCACCGTAATTGATAAATATGGTTTTAATAACAGAAACATTTCACTGACAATACAATTAAATCGTAATGCCTGGTATAGCAAAGACAAAAACAAGAAGAAGAACAATAATAACAAGGACAATAATGCCAACAACAATAAAATTAACGATAACATAATGATGATGATGATGATTTTTCTTCATTATGTGCAATGCACAACCAAAACATCTATGGTAAATATAACTGCATTTCCATAAAATTTATGTGAGCAAAATTCGACATTCACAGGAACTTAAGAAAACTGGTCACTGATGGGACCTAATATTCACATTAGGCTTGTGGGCATTTCAGTAAGCATATAAAAGACTGATAGATTTGGGAACAGTTCAAAATGTAGAGTATAAAGAATTGAGACCAGTTTGATGTAGAGTATAAAGAATTGAGACCAGTTTGGTGTAGAGTATGTAGAGTATAAAGAATTGAGACCAGTTTGGTGTAGAGTATGTAGAGTATAAAGAATTGAGACCAGTTTGGTGTAGAGTATGTAGAGTATAAAGAATTGAGACCAGTTTGGTGTAGAGTATGTAGAGTATAAAGAATTGAGACCAGTTTGGTGTAGAGTATGTAGAGTATAAAGGATTGAGACCAGTTTGGTGTAGAGTATAAAGAATTGAGACCAGTTTGGTGTAGAGTATAAAGAATTAAGACCAGTTTGGTGTAAAGTATAAAGAATTGAGACCAGTTTGGTGTAGAGTATGTAGAGTATAAAGGATTGAGACCAGTTTGGTGTAGAGTATAAAGAATTGAGACCAGTTTGATGTAGAGTATAAAGAATTGAGACCAGTTTGGTGTAGAGTATGTAGAGTATAAAGAATTGAGACCAGTTTGGTGTAGAGTATGTAGAGTATAAAGAATTGAGACCAGTTTGGTGTAGAGTATGTAGAGTATAAAGAATTGAGACCAGTTTGGTGTAGAGTATGTAGAGTATAAAGAATTGAGACCAGTTTGGTGTAGAGTATGTAGAGTATAAAGGATTGAGACCAGTTTGGTGTAGAGTATAAAGAATTGAGACCAGTTTGGTGTAGAGTATAAAGAATTAAGACCAGTTTGGTGTAAAGTATAAAGAATTAAGACCAGTTTGGTGTAGAGTATAAAGAATTGAGACCAGTTTGGTGTAGAGTATAAAGAATTGAGACCAGTTTGGTGTAGAGTATAAAGGATTGAGACCAGTTTGGTGTAGAGTATAAAGAATTGAGACCAGTTTGGTGTAGAGTATAAAGAATTAAGACCAGTTTGGTGTAGAGTATAAAGAATTGAGACCAGTTTGGTGTAGAGTATAAAGAATTAAGACCAGTTTGGTGTGAGTATAAAGAATTAAGAACAGTTTGGTGTGAGTATAAAGAATTAAGACCAGTTTGGTGTAGAGTATAGAGAATTAAGACCAGTTTGGTGTAGAGTATAAAGAATTGAGACCAGTTTGGTGTAGAGTATAAAGAATTAAGACCAGTTTGGTGTGAGTATAAAGAATTAAGACCAGTTTGGTGTGAGTATAAAGAATTAAGACCAGTTTGGTGTAGAGTATAAACAATTAAGACCAGTTTGGTGTAGAGTATAAAGAATTAAGACCAGTTTGGTGTAGAGCATAAAGAATTAAGACCAGTTTGGTGAGGGTCCTGTTGGACCATCTTGTATTTTACTCTTTTTTTTGTTTTCTTTTTTTTTTTTTTTGGTTTAAAATAAACTATTTTTGTAAACTTTATATTAATCCATGTCATTTTATGCAAATAATTTCAAACAAATGTTAAAATGCTACTGATACTTACGAGTTTCACAGTTCTGGCCATAAAAATCTGTGCCAGTACAATCACACATGTAATTATTATACCCTTGTGTTAGACATACACCTCCATTTTGACATGGAAATGAGCAGCAAGGATTGGCTGTAAGAAATTAAATTGAAAATATTTTTAAAAATAAGTTACAATTGTTTGTATGTACAAAACTATAAATTATTTAGAACATGATAATCTATATACACTGGCATACAACACTGGGCATATATCATCTGTCCAAATAATTAAGGAATTATTAACAAAATGTACATGGCCTGTATACAGTCTAATATCATTTGCTTAACGCAAAACGTGCTTGAAAACGTTGGATAAATGTATTTATTTGATAAACGGATTCAATTTATGAATAACTATGAAGAAATCGATCCCCTTCATGTCGTTGCTATTGTCGGATAAACAGATGACTGATTGACGAGAAGATAAGACTGTTTTGAATCAACTCTCAAAGGAAACATTTTCACCAAAAGTTTTACAAAACTGGTGATGAATGCACAGCAGCCACTGCTGCTGCTGTTGCTACTGTTGGAAAAGTAACTGCTGCTATGACGTGCATTTCCACTAACATGGACTCAACAAAAATGAAATAAATTAATATCGAACCAAAGCCAAGCATATATAGATAGAAAGGTAGATATGCATAGATAAGTAGATAGATAGAGAGCTAGGTAAACAGCGTACGTCAAAAGAATTAACAAAGCACAAGGTAATAGGTAGGTAACTTCATTTGGAATACAAACATCAAATGCATGTGAAAATAAATTACTGGTTTTATGTCCACACAACCAGGTATCTCCTTTTACACTTGATTAATCATGTTAAATCAAGGACCCAGTACTTCAACCAGATTGCACTACAAGAGGTTAACAGATCTGACAAGTATATGAAAGGATAAGTATATGAAAGGACAATGTCATGTCAGCTGTTTATTTAAGCTGAAAAATACCTATGATAATTTTTCACATTGTGAAGTCAGGTATTTTGATTAAGGATTGCTCTAATAGTAACAGTGAGTTTAGTTGTTCACAGAATAAAATTAATTTTTAAAAATAAGTAAGGAAACTATGGATGTATACAAGTTTATACTTGATTAAACATAAAATAGTTTGAAGAACCAGAAAATTAGAAAACACTTATGTACACGACATATTACATTGGCATGTGATGTAGACCGTATTGTCTTTTACCTAATCAATCTGACAAGAGCTATTGTATATTCATATATTGTATATTCTTTGGTAGAAATGTTTCACCTACAGATCACACAGCTCTCATTAAAAAGTTACTCAGTTCGATATGTATGAAGTTGTAAAATATACAGGGGGGTCATGATTAGTTTCCTTATATTCTAAATGCTACCTCTAGCGTTTGAAGGTATAAGCTCAAAGCATTCTGCAGAAATAAAGTTAATTCACAGTGATGCAGAAATACGGAAGTGTTTACATTCTCGGGTCTGGCTGGCACACACACACACACACACACACACACACATATATATATATATATATATATATATATATATATATATATATATATATATATATATATATATATATACACGTGGGTGTATGTATGAATAGAAGGGAAAGGTACATTAAAGGTGGAAATCGAATTTGACCTAGATGTCTTTGATTATAGGCCTCATAGCGAATTTGGCCTGAAAAGTATTATTGAGTGCAGACAATGGTACAACAAAGTTCTAAGCTGAACAGTAGCCAAACCTCAATCAAATGCTGATGGAAAGAAAGAAATGTAAACTTAATCTAGATCTTTTTTTGTATTAATCTTCAAATGTGCTTTCAATCCATGAAGTTTTTTAACTGCTAATTATTTAGGAGAAAAAAAACTTTGGATAACACTATATGACCTCTCTTCACAAAGCATTGCAGGGGCATAAAGTCACTGTTTTGAGGCATTTTAATTGAAGTTTAAATATCTGGGCCATCTAAATAAAGAGAGAAGCAGAATTTTCTGAAATAAGTGGCGCGTGGCGTTGGCAGGGATTGATATTTATTCAGTTTTGTTAGATCGAGTTTCCTCTGTCATAAAATGCACATTTTCTTGTTGGGGCTATTTATGTGTGGAATTTTAAATTAAATTAAACTAGAGGTATTAGCGATGGGTGCATCGCAAAGGGCCCCACCCACTATAATTTGCACAGCTGGACCGTTAGAAGAGGAACTTATGTTGAGAAACCAAAGTTAGCAGAATTTGTTAATCAGGGAACATATATCCTTGAATAATGATGAAATTCAGCCTTCCTTTGTAAAGTTATGCTGCAGAAACTGAAGGAGGAGGGGCAATCAGGAGCAATAAGTCTTCTACATGATAAATGTGGAATGCTGAAAATGACACTCATTGAAGGTCTAATCAGTGTAAAGCTGCGTGCCAAATTTGGTTTAAATTGAACAAACGTAGTGAAAGTAATCTTGAGGAAAGCGAAGTCAGGAGGATGTGCCTTCAGATAGCATAATTCCTGTAAATGATGTCGTGGAGAACTGGAAATCAAAATCGTGTGCAAAGCCTCATTAATATAAAGCCCCGTGCAAAATTAGTTACAATCCAACAAACTTTAATAAAGTTATTCTGTCGAAACCCAAGTCTGAGGACAGAGAAGGATGGAAATCACTCTTCTGATGTCTCATCAGTATCAATCCGAATATCAAATTTATTTAAAATCCAGCATTTCGCTGTAAAGTTATCATGCAGAAACCAAATTGTTGACGAGTCGATGGACTGACTTACGGACAGACATGATTGTTATAGGACTCCGCCACTTCGTCGAATTGCTCCTAATTAAAAATGGGCACCTATATAGCCACATAACAAAACCGATTTTCTTTTTTTTTTCAAACAGAAGAAACTTTTGTCAAACATTAAAAAAGTGATGTACCCATGGCTGCGCTAGTTAACCATGGACCTCATATACTCTTTAAATTAAAATCATTATTAAACAACTGTATTGTTAGTAGATATATTTTCAGCAGAAAGGACTACATGGAAACTGTGGATAATGCATATATTAAATGTCGTTGATTTATGATGTCAACAATGTCAATAATACAATCCACCTCTCACATTATCTTGAAATGAGAATTTACGTAAATAGGAAATGTCAGTGATTTGATCACCATGTACCTGATGTATCCTGTTTTCTTTTGAATGTTAAATATAGGATTGCGCTGAGAGTAGGTCATGTGAATGCGGTCTTTTCATTTATTCAGTCACAGTTTTTGGCTACAATTCACAACTTTGTAGCTTTTGTTCAGTCAAAGCGGACATAATTGACCAAATTTGTATTTTTCCGGTTCAGTTTTGATTGACAGAAGTTCTGTATTGTACTGTAATACCGCTATATGTTTCTCATGCATATCCATGTTAAATAAACCATTCTTTTTTTATAACAAAAGTGTAATGAAGATAATGAACTATGAATTTCTCCATACAAAGCAAGTTTAGCCCCTTCCCTCCAATACAATGCAAGCGAAGGACCAAGTGCCAATTCAAACAGTTGATGGAATAAAAATATAATGTTTCAAACTAATTTTGTTTCAATCCATTAAGTCCTTCAATAGTTATTGCGTACAAATATATCTGTGACTGATGTAACGGAACGGATGGACATGAGCAACATTATATGTTCCATCCATAAATATGGCGGAATTTTAACATATGCCGTACTGACCAAAGTTAAATTGAAAATGTCCTAAGAACTTCTTTGTATTCTTAATTGCCCTATTACATGAACAATAAAACCCTTTGTATATATTTGCCAGTCATACGGTAGACTTCTTATGACTGCAGGTTCATGTTACACAGTTATTTTAACTTTGCATGTCTTAACCTATAAAACGATAGTATAAATTACAAGTCGTGACATTGTTACGAATATGTTGACTTAGAATATTAGTATTTAGGTTGCAAGATTAATTTCACATTTCTCACATTTTTGCAGCTCTGATAAAGTTTACTAACATGTGAGTTTACTGTAGAAATATCCCATAGATTTAAGAGGGATTAAAATAATTTGCAAACATGGTTTCTCACTATGTGTTGTGGCATTTAACGGCACATTAAAAGACCCTAAAAGAAATATTGTGCCCAGGCAACCTGTTGCTTTTATTTCATTAAATTTTGCATAAAAAACAAATATGAATTAAATTTTAAAATGTATAATAAGATGAAATAAATATGTTTTAGAAGTTTTACAGATTTCGTGTGGGAGGAGTCGACCAACCCCAATCCGTAAGGAAATTAGGATCGTAGTTGCTGACTTTAACGTCTGGAAGAAGATAAAAAGATCATTTCTCATCCCAAGGGAAGACAAACTAATTACAGCTGAGATCAAAGTGTTAAAGTCAACCTCCATAAATCACCTGTCCCTATTCTGTTTAAATGAATAAAGTATGGTTATGTGAATTCCTTTTGAGTTTCTATTTTCTTTCTAGACGGAGACATAACCACACATGTAATATATCCTTAATCATAATGAAAACTACCTCATTCAGACTCAAAACTTTTGAAAAAAATAAAGATAAAGAGTCAAGTAAAACGACAATCTCACCAATTTTATTATGAAAATTAATGTATTGAAAAATCTCTCAGGGAAAATTAGGAACAAATCTCCCAGGGATAAATATTAGTGTAAAGAAAACAATGGCGTACGCCAATTTAAAGTGGCAATTAATATTCATGAAATTCAATGCAATAAATGTTATTAGCAGGTGTATCATAAACTGTTAAAACCAATAATTTAAATCTTCTAAAATAATAATAAAAATGTTCAATAACTAAAGTGAGCAAACAGCTCACAGGGAAAAAGGCAATAACTGATCATTTGGTTGACTGATTGACTGGTTGAGTGATTGACTGATAAATTACCTCTATAAAGTTGGTTCTCTTTAGTAATTATTGTCATTAATAGATAGGGCAGATGTATCATGGTCATATAATAAAACACTGAACCTAAGTGGAAAATTGTTGCCTGGGGGTGTGGAGGAAAGAATTCATGTAAAGAAAAAATAACATATGTTGGCACTAATTGGACTTTTTGGCCTCAATTTAAAAAAAAGAAACTATTATCAATGTACAAAATGCTAACAACAGAAGATTTGGTACCTTTATGCTCCTGTCAAGGATCAACCCCAATACCTTCTGGTGGTAAAGAAACGTTTTAGCATACCTAGACTGGTGACTAAGCAGCCCACTAACCAACCTCAAATGCCTTAGGCTTTGACAAATTAAACATGGGAAGCAAAAATGTCAATATGTAACTAATTCGAACAATTTTGAGCGGAATCTTACTATGAATACAAGGGCAATTTGACCAAACTTGTCCTCTTTGTCACTGGAAAGACTTTGGTCAAACCTAATTACATTTTACATGTTGACCAACCCATTCAAACATCAGACTGGATAGATCATCAATGTTTGCTGACTTGACGCCACACTAATCTAATTGTTTGAAGCTACTCATACAAAAGACTTAGTAAATAAACTGGCAGAACCATTTCGAGTAGTTTTACTCCGTCATACATCCTCCTTTGAAGATCTATGCAATACAATGTAAATTTTGAAGATAAGCACCCCTTGTGTATTCAATTCATTCAATCCAAGCAGATAATGGAAAGTAATAGTAAATGTCACAGGGGCACTGGTACTGTTACCTATACCTGGGCATGACACGACAAGATGATAAATTGTACAATACTTGTGCTTTACACCCTGCTAATTTTCACTAACTTTAACATGTCTAGCTCTTTTGTACAAACTAAAAACAAACATATATGTGTGTAATTATCAATTATTACTTGGTCCCTTCATTTATTAAAAACTTCCATATACAAAAAGATTTGAATCATCTATTTCTAATTCTGTTTTGTACAATACTACGCAAGGAAATATATATCATCATACGGTTAATATTATTTCACCTGTCTCAAAATTCTCCAAATTTGTGAGTCAGACTCAATGTATTCATACTCTGCCTCAAAACCTAGAACTTAAAGATCCTGCCCAGACTTTACGAATATCTTTGAGTTTCAATATGATAAAGGGAAGATACTTCAATTCCAATATATACAAAGAGTAATGTTGCATCATGTGCAACTTTTCAAACTTTGAGTCTATTCTTCGACGTTTTTGTGACAGTATACCCTTTTAAAATGTGTCAAAAACGCTTAACTCTGCATCTAAAAGCAATATTGAAGACAAACCATAGAATACCTCCATATAAAAAACATGCTCATAGAAAACAACATTAATAAACTCTCCTAAAGTTTAATTAAGCATGTTTCGCTCTCTATAGAAGACAACTGTCCACAAATGACAAAATTATCTGGTCACTTGAATACCCATTTTAGACGGGTTTCTCTGTATATAAACATTGTGTGTTTGTATCTGTGTGTGCGTGTTTGTGCATTTGCATATTTGTGTGTGCGAATATAAAACAGAACCTGGACATTTCAGCCCTTAAAAACTTTTTATCCATGTCGATATTGACAAAACAATTTACTCTGTATTAGCCTCTTTAGGAGAACAACCGTGGCTCATTGGTTAGCATGTCTGACTCGCAACCGAAAGCGTGCGGGTTAGAATCCTACTGTTGGAACAGCCCGGGTCGGATACTTTGTTTGTCCCTGGGCAAGGCACTTTACTCAAATTTCCTCGGCACTAAATAATCCTCATGTGTTGCTGTGCCTTAAAACACCAAATTAAATCAATCAAACTTAATCTTTGAGAGTTAAAATTTAAACTTACCTGTTTTGCAAACTGCAATCATCGCTCCTAGAGCAGCCACATAGAAGATCAAGTTCATATTTTTCATGCTTTCAATATTCTCTGCAAAGTAATATTACAATAATTTATAGAAGCTGCATTCAGATGATATACTAAAAACCTGCATGACAGGTACCCGGTGTAACCACTTGGCAATGCTAGTGTCTTTACAGTTTAAAGCCTTAACGTCGTATCTACTTATCTAAAGACAAATGCAATCTAAATACCTGTACTGACATCTATGTAAGATTTCACATTCATTGATGTAAAACGAGTGAACAACTGAAAACAGCATAAAACTAGATTTATCAACGCATATGCGCCGTTTGATCGAGATCTATGATGCTTGTTGTCATTCTGTTTTCAAGCTAAAATACAAGACCCTGATTCGTCCATGCATTATATGATGGTAGATCTGGACCTATGCCGTTGATTATACTTGTGTTTTCAAGCTAAAATACTAGACCCTAATTCATCCATGCATTATGTGAGGGTAGATCTGGACCTATGCTGTTGATTATACTTGTGTTTTCAATCTAGGATACTAGACCCTGATTCGTCTATGCATTATGTGATTGTAGATCTGGACCTATGCCGTTGATTATAATTGCATTTTCAAGCTAGAATACTAGACCCTGATCAACACATGCATTATAGTACCGTAGGTCAGGGCCTATATTGTTTGTTACACTTTTATTTTCAAGCTTTGAGACTAGAACCTGATCTGTCCATGCATTATGTGATGTTAAATCTGGGTCTATGATGTTTGAATGGATGCTTAATGATATAGAGTAAATATTGAATTTACACCTCTATATTACCCTCCTAATATGCAACTATTGTATTTACACCTCTATATTACCCTCCTAATATGCAACTATTGTATTTACACCTCTATATTACCCTCCTAATATGCAACTATTGTATTTAAACCCCTATATTACCCTCATAATATGCAACTATTGTATAGTATCTCTATATTACCCTCCTAATATGCAAATATTATATTTATATCTCTATATTACCCTCCTAATATGCAAATATTGTATTTACATCTCTATATTACCCTCCTAATATGCAAATATTATATTTATACCTGTATATTACCCTCCTAATATGCAAATATTGTATTTATATCTCTATATTACCCTCCTAATATGCAACTATTGTATAGTATCTCTATATTACCCTCCTAATATGCAAAACTCCGTTATTTTACCAGAAAATGCATAGCTAGCTTTGCTGAAAAATTATGAACTCCAAAACTCATCATGCATCGTATATCCTCAAAACTCACGATGTATCCTCAAAATTCACAAGGTATCCTCAACATTCACGATGTATCCTCAAAATCTCATGATGTATCATATAATCTGAAAAACTCAAAAACCTCACTGTGGTATGTGTGTAGTTACAGAATATAGACTGAGAAACATATTAAGACCCATGGTTGCAAACTAATTGAACTAATTCGCAAACTAAATAGTATTGATTTGCCTAACTGTACATTGTTCAAAATATTTTCCATAGGTAAACCATACAGAAAGAATTAAGACAGTTCGGTATTATGACGATCATCAAGCCTAAATTTAATTTGGACTGACCTATATTTGAGTCTCAAGATGTGCCAACATATCGTTGTCTGTTTATGACAACTACTGTAAAACTCTAATAATATGCGTATGGATACAACCTATTTAGGATAAGTAAAAATTGAATTGACGTACATGTTGAAGCATTATATATACATACTAACATGGATGTAACAAAAATTATGGATTTAACGAAGTCATTTTATGACACCTCAAAAAGGCTCGCGATAAACATGTTTTACCTTACACACCTTGGCCTGTGTTGACATGTCTTTATACGTTGTGCTACTTAATTCTTTTAATACAATATGATAATAAATGATCATTAACAGCTTTATTCATGAAGTAATTCATCATTTATTGACGATCTTGACAATTTAGGATGAAAATAGGATATACATTATCGTATTTCAAAACATCAATGAATGAGATGGGCGTTCCCATTCAGGCAAAAAAAGCAGTAGGCCTTTTTTGATGAAACGACTACTTTATCAAGCATATCGCGGTAAATTTAATAGCTGTTATTACCGTAGGTTCTCTAATATAAAACTGACTCTTGTGCTCCATTTCTATCAAGGAATTGTCTCCTCATAATAGGTACTTTGCTCAAAAACTGCATTTCTTAAAAATTATTTTCAGCAGTGTATCGTTTAATTAAAATACCTACAACGTGGAGACAAATCCCTTGACGTAAAGGGACATAACCTATTCAATAAAATTTAGGGCATCGCAGCTAACTGCAAACAGTGGACGCTCAGAAATGACAGTTACATAATGCAATGACATAGTCTACGCTGTGTGTTCTATCAACGATTTCAAGCAAGCTGTGTAGACTTTTATCTGACCGTTACATAATGCAATGACATAGTATGCGCTGTGTGTTCTATCAATGAGTTCAAGCACGTGACATAGACTATTATCTGACAGTTTCATAAGGCAACGGTGTAGTCTACTGTGTGTCTTCTATCAATGATTTCAAGCACGTGACATAGACTATGATCTGACAGTTACATAATGCAACGGTGTAATCTACTGTGTGTGTTCTATCAATGAGTTCAATCACGTGACATAGACTATGATCTGACAGTTTCATAAGGCAACGTTATAGTCATACTTTGTGTGTTATATCCAGTATTTCAAACAAACTGAATAGATTCCGATCTGACAGTTACATAATGCAGTGACACAGTACGCTGTGTGTTCTATCAATGATTTCAAACAAGCTGTGTAGACTCTGAGCTGACAGTTACATAATGCAACGGTTTAGTCTACTCTGTGTGTTCTATCAATGATTTCAAACAAGCTGTGTAGACTCTTATCTGATAGTTACATAATGCGACGGCATAGTCAACGCGGTGTGTTCTATCACTGATTTCAAGCAAGCCGAATAGACTCTGATCTGACAGTTACATAATGCAACGGTGTAGTCTACTGTGTGTGTTCTATCAATGATTTCAAGCAAGCTGTGTAGACTGAGATCTGACAGTTACATAATGCAGCGGCATAGTCTACGCTGTGTGTTTTATCAATGATTTCAATCAAGCTGCATAGACTCTGATCTGACAGTTACATAATGCAGTGACATAGTCTACGCAGTGTGTTATACCAATGATTTCAATGAGCCGCATAGGCACAGTTGGGTGTATGCAATACATGAATATATAGAGTATATTTGCTTAAAGGCTACGCACACTAACACAAACCACGTGATTAAAGTTTGCTCACATTTGTATAATTTAGACGACAAAGGGAATGATAAATTATAAAATTACGAAACTTCTAACATGTGGTACATGGTATACAGCCCTTGAATAACTTCAATTTATTTGATTTTTGTGACTAAGTTATCAGATAAAATGTTTTGTTTTGCAGCCACGAGCAACATAACATGACCTAATGCCCCATTCCCTCAGGATAACAAGACTTAATGTCCCATTCCCTCAGGATAACAAGACTTAATGTCCCATTCCCTCAGGATAACAAGACTTAATGTCCCATTCCTTCAACCTTATCTGTCTTAACATGAACCTGAAGATATTTTTTCATGCAGAGAACATCTGTTTATCGTTGATGTATGTGGCCCTAAGACATCTTACAATGCTGAAAGGGACTGATGATAGTGTTTTAGATATGCTGGGAAACTCAAGTTTACACACTTGTATCAACTTTCGGTAAGTCAACCTGATGACAACACTGACGTCAATATCACTGTATAAACCAGGGCTAAAGTATGGGCACCTAAGATAGGAAAGTCATTGTATGTACGTATCTTTATTTTCAAATTTCTCTTCACCTACAATAGACAGACTTATACAGATATACATATGTTATGTAGGTCCTGAAAAAATAAAATGTATTTCAACTGAGAGAATGAGTAATAATTACTTTGACGAGACATTTTTCTTATCAAAATTTAAATTCCTTCAAATAATTCGTGCAATGTTTGAATATCGATAGTTTAAATACTGAAAGGGACATTTTCTTCTACATTTTTGATATTTTTTACTTATAAGGTTTACTGAATCATGTCAGGAATTTATTTTTCCTTTAAGGCGTAGATCTTAAATTAGAAGGCTCTAAATAATAATGTTTGGTGACAATACAAAATGTTTTAATTTCACGAGTGAAATATTACCTTATATCTACTCAAAAGAACGTATTTTGAAAGGGATAAAACTGTCGATTTGCGTGGATTTTTTTTATTACTATTATTATTTTCTCCATTCTGTGTCATTGTGACTAACGCATGTCTTACTACATCGATACAAAAGTTCGTAAATTTTGCAATAATTGTAGGAGTGAGTTTTTAGAAATTGTGGTGTATTTTGTCAAATTAATGGCTGTCTTCATATATAATGAAGTTTGTTTTTTGTTTGTTTGTTTTTTTTTTGTTTTTTCGTTAACACATATCTAACGCGGATTAATGCAGTTAACAATGTTGGTGTGGGGGTACGGTAGAAACATCACAGAGCGGTTGTAACCGACAGGCTTCAGGTCGTAGCATCTTTAAAAAAAGATTTTAATGATAGTGATTTGACGTATAAGGGTTTTGGTTCTTTTTGTTGTTTATTTCTGCTTTCAAACGTGAATTGTGTAACCTTGGCAAGTTTGCAGTGTAGTTCGGTAAAAGACGCTGCATCCAAATTTTGATTGTCACTTACCGACTATATACGCGTATAAGTAGAGTAAAAATGCAAACAACATAGACCCTGATATGCCGTCGCATAATGCGCCGACAGATCAGGATCAATCTTGTTTGTTCTACTGATTAGTACTTACAAACTTCATAGACCCAGATCTGCCGGCGCATTATGCGACGGCAGATCTGGGTCTATGCAGTTTGCAGTTGGTATCGTCTTATACACGAGTATGACGGTATTTTCGGTTTGCAATCAACACTCTTCTATCCACTATTTCCCCATCGTTTTCAAACCTGATTATGATTGTGATGAGAGTTCAGATCGATACTTAAACAATTTTATTACTGTATCTACTTAAGAGTTTTTCTCTAAAAACTTGTACCATTTGTCGTAGAGTGCAATAGGTATTGTATGTGTGACACTGAATATCGAACACAAACAGGTTATACGAGTTCAGTTGCTGATAATTTGCACAATTTATGCGGAAAATTATTTTTACAGACAACACCACGAATCACGCGACCAATATAAATCAAATTATACCAATGATCTTCCAGTGCAGGAGAATAATTTCTGCATCAATTGAACAATTTTAAATTAAATTCAATAACAATAGGAGACAACTGGGGTGGGGTGGAGAAGGGGGCATTCTCGCCCTCAATTGTATACAAGGGATCTCCTCTGTTTTGTCTTTTATATAAAATATCGAATCAAAGTAGATTGGGGCATTACACAGAAATGATCACTAATCAATTGTAGTAACCAATTTTAGCTAGAAGAAAGAATTCGTCAAAATTCGTACAACTTTTAGACGATGAATTTGGAGTATATACTAAAGAATACAGTTGTAAACATAATTGTGTATTGGTATGACATTCACCTACACATATACATGTGCAAACATGTGTAAACAGATACAATGCAAATGCATCAAATCCTAGACTTTGCTGCCGTAATAAATGCAGGTACATATTTAATTACGCGTATGTATAACAACTCATCAAAAAATTATAGCTACTCGTATTCATTGGAGATATTTGTCTATCTCATACCAGTGTATTTTATTTAAAGTTGAATATTAGATCCCACAACGATATTATCTCTGTTAAATCTGAAAAGACACACATTGTTTAATCTATGATTAAATCTATGAAAACGATTGAAAAAATATATAAAATGGCAAATTACAATTCATAATATTTCCACAAATGAATAATATATTATTATCAACCTGTCCAATACTATTGTACAATCCTATAGTATAATAAGTTTACCTTCGATAAATTCCTGTTGTGTAATGCTTGTAACCGCAACTAACTATCGCCTGTTGTTGAGTTCTCAAAAAGACACAAGGTTGGTTTGTGGTAAATGCCTCTGAAAGAGTGTATATATACAAAAAAAGGCAGTGATGCGTACCGCGCCCACACTTGCGTACATTAAGGTGAGTCTCACAGTACAAGTGTGCAAGTGAATTGTGATTACCTGTATTTGTAGCCACAATTGTACACTATCTTTAGAAATATATCTGATAAGAAAAAATAGGAGTAAACAGGTAGATTTTAGTGCATACCTCTACTACTTCCGTTACTATGTAATCAACTGGTCCTGTCTATACATTATGATCGATTTATTAATGGCTGCACACAGTCTATCCTCAAAGCTTAAATATGCTCACAAATGGACTATGGTTTGCAAGACTTTCCCATTCACGGAAATTAAATAAGCACTTCTCTCCTCCCGTTGTTTCAAAAATAATTATGCAATTAATTAACTAACAACTATTGTATATGAATTGCCAAACATCATAATTTTGCAGCAGGATATAGTGATCCAACTAGACAGATATAGAGAGGAGCTACCTCTTATACCCTCAGTGCCCTTCTAGAGCCCTCCCATATGCCTATCACTAGAATACCCGCTTCAAACTGTATTAGTTTCTATTTATGCCACTTAATTTCTGGGTTGTTTTATTAGATAAACACATGAAAGTACTTTTGTCTGTCCCAACTTCAAGAAAATATTAAATTCTACATTTCAATATTGGCACCAATTATTCTTTATCAAAACAAGGGTGCTATGTCTTGTCCTCTGTGCTGTGGCATAATCCAAAACTCAGAACAATCGCTAGAACGTGAAAAGTAGTTTACTGACTGTACTTAAAACAGTGCCAGAGAAACTGCGCTTAAAGCAAATGCATAATGTAATCAATGCAGCCTGAAAGTAGATCATTTGCCCATGGAGAGTTGTACGCTTGAAGCTGAAGATACCTATTAAGTTTCATAGTGTCAGAGAAACTGAGCTAAATTTACAACTTAACATATTAACTGGAGTGTAAAAAGTAGGTCACAGTAACCTAGTTGCTCGTGGTGACTAATACCCTACAAGATGAACACATACAAGTTTCGTGATTATACATTCAACAGTGTCAGAGAAACTGAGCTAAGTGCAAAACTGAACGTGAAAGATAAAATAAGTAACTTCGTGCCTTTCAAAAAGTACAGATTAAAGCTATTAAATTTCTATTGTATAAATACAGAGTTTGTTTTTGTAAATTATAACGTTCTTGAAATGAAACTTTGTTTTACAATTATTTCTCTCACAGCAATATGTTTTGTGTCCATTATTTTAAACAAGCTTAAAATTTATATTTGTAAAGGGAATTATGTTTCCACAGAATACAGCTTTATTCGACCAAATTGCCCCAGACAATTAACGGTGCCAATGTTTGGGAGCCTTTAACTCGCCGTTTAAAAAAAAAATGTATATTGACAATAACTTCTATCTTGTATGTTGTAAATCATAAACATGAATTGTAATTCGTCAATTGTACTTCAACTATACTCTGAAATCTAAATAATGCAACAAAAAGAAAGAAAAGAAAAAAATTTCAGCGAAAAAAAAAAAACAGAAAAAGTTAAGATTATGTAGTGTTTATTTAAAATAATATTACACGCACAAAAACAATAATTATATATTTAGAAGTTAACTAATGATGTATGCAAATAAATGCATCTTTTTCTCTTTTGTACGTACATACAAACAAACATACATACAAACATATACGTTTGTAGTTACATGATCCATCAATCTATCCTCTATCTCTGTCTCTCCATCCATCATCTTTCCATAAATATTTTCATACAGGACAGACATATACTAAATTTAAAGGCCTTTACTACAACATTCATTTTTGTTTTTTATTCATCAAAATATTCCGCGTTGCTATTGACATAAACATATACGCATAGCACATTTCTGATAGAAAAATGAAATTGAATTCATTCTTAAAATGAGAAACATTAGGTAGTTCAATAACGAATCTGCATCTATAAATATATTGTTTTAGTGAAAAATAAATAAATTGACAATATCATCTGATTTTCTTTTCAGGGACGATTACAAGTAAAATTTGATTTGCAAGGGTAAAATTACATAAATGCTAACACTCATTCTTAATCCAATGTAAAGCAACGTGTACTTGTTTTAGAATAACTCCAAAATACAATCAACAGTTTCCAATCCATTTTTCTTTAAAGACAACTTAAATTGCTTGTAACTTTTCAGATCTTATTAACAAAATAAAACTTTTTTTGTGACCAAAATTCTATTCAAAAGTTTAAACTGAAACCATCTTACTTTTGTGACCAGTTGTAGAATATCAATATTTAGAATACGTTATATATTTATACACACAAGATGCTTTGTCTTTTATAATAAGGAAAAGATATACTAAAAACTGAAATTATTTTGATGGACCTGAGATTTGTTTTACGTTAGATGACTGAAATACTTTTGTACTGAAGTAACCTTGTATCAAGATAGGGAAGAATATTGAAGCATATTAGCTCCTAGTAAATGACATGAAATTTATTTTTATGAGAAAGAAATAATATAAACAATTGATGGCAAGATATGAATTGATTTCCAAGATTATTTAGTGATATATGGATGAATTTTCATCAAAAGATCCAAGAATAGCATCAGTCACCTCAATAAGTAATTGATTATTCATTTCCTTTAAAACAATAAATATTATCATTTTTTTAAAATATTATCATTTTTTTAACCTGGAGGTGAATAATATCACTGCATTTCTTTAAAGTTTTTTTTTCTTTCTGAGGGGTCCCAAAGAAAAAAATTATATAGTCTAAAATTATATCATACTATTTCTTTCATGTTTCATGGTTAATTGAATCATCTTCAGTGAAATAATATTAGAAAATGGTTTATAATTTATAAAAAAAAAACCACAAACAATGCATATTTTGCGAAAAGGATACACCATGTATGCGTCATTACAAAATATGTACCACTTTCTGAACTTTTCTGGCCCCATCAACAAATCGATCTTATGATCTCACATTGCACTGCGAACCTCGTTTGCATAAAAAGACAAATACGAGAATTTTTATACATATTTACAAGTTTCGAATGATTCCGGAACCCACCTGTCTCGTTTCGAATGATTCCGGAACCCACCTGTCTCCAGTAAATTATTACATCTAATGTGTCTTGATTGGTTCTAGCAGACGGCACTCCATATGACATCATCTTCTAGCCCTACTTATTGAACTAACTTAAGTCTCCACGAATTCTTGTGGAGTAAGTCATAACACATGCAGTGCACATCCGTAACAAGAACAGGAAGTCTGCAGCGAGAACCACTGCTAACATACACACGCTGGGAACCAATTCAAGAGTTATTTCCCTTTACTGTCAATTATTGCGTATTTGTAAAAAGAATAAACAAAAATCAAATAATAAATGTGTTACGTCTCTCTCGCCAAGTAAAGACTAATATTAAAGTTTCTTTGTGCACCGAAAATTGCGATTTAAGGCATTTTTTCTTTTCTTCTTACGGCTAAAACGAAGGCAGTTATATGAAAACACGTCTCTCTCTCTCTCTCTCTCTCTCTCTCTCTCTCTCTCTCTCTCTCTCTCTCTCTCTCTCTCTCTCTCTCATTCAAATGCATACGCACTGGGAATCAAATCATCACATGAGTTACCGCATCCTATACGGTACATTTGTTTGCACACAATTAAGGTGGAATTAGCTACGATTTTTTTTGGAATCCACGATCGATATAGAAGAAAAGCGATATCCTACTCACAACTCCGTGTAACTGTCGACGTAAGTGTATTTGGTATTGCTAGTTTAGCCAACTATTGAATTAAATTAAACGTTATAGTATCGAACTTGAAAGAGAGTCTTATCAGTACTGGATATAACTCTAAAAAGTATTATCAAATAAAGGTTACGTTGCTATTTTAAATTAATATATAAAATAAGCAGTTAGAATTCCATTTTTAAAAAAAACAACAACAAAAACAAAAAAACAAATGGACAATACACGACAACGTTGAAGACATGATTACTATAAGTGATTGTTGCAAAACACATACAATACCGCCATGGTATCCATGTCTACAAATCTTTAGAAAATAATTCTTTCACTATGGTTAATATAAGCACCACACACCCCACTACCACCATTATCATCGTCAGTAGTAGTAGTAGTAGTAATGCCATGGTATATTTTCTTTTGGGATTCAAGTGAAAGAAATACTAATTTAAATCCATGTACACCTTTTCTCCTACCCACCCACCACCACCACCATCATCATCGTCAGTAGTAGTAGTATTAGTAGCAATGTCATGGTATATTTTCTTTTGGGATTCAATTGAAAGAAATACCAATTTAAATCCATGTACACCTTTTCTCCTACCAGGATAAAATACCTTCTCCACAATCTGAAGCAAACATCAGCATCTGTTTTACATGTACTAGTCTGGCCTATAATTTTTAACTTTTTAAAGGAAGATCTTTTATTTATTTCTTCACACGTCAATCACTAAACTCAAAGAAAATTCTGAGTAAAACAAGTGGAATACTGTCCTTAATGGTTACAATCTACATTCATTCCTTAACTATTTAAATGAGGAGAAGATTATGGATAATATATTCCTATTCATTTTTATATTAAAATTCATACCCATATCAAAGACATTTAAATATTTTTATAATTAAAATTCCTTGAAACTTATTTACATATTTTAGATGTAGGGTAACGAAACATGTTGAACGTCTACGTCCCTTAATAATAATAATAATAATAATAATAATAATAATAATAATAATAATAATAATATGCATGTATGTATGTATTTGTGAATGTATTTAGGTACGTAAGAAGATGTATATACGACATGTTTTTAAGTCAATAGTTGGTTAAAAAAGTGATTAGATATGCATGTACACATTACTACAGGACGACTACACAATACTAAGAATCTATTATCCAATAAAATAAATTTTACACAATATTGCGAATATCGTATAATCAAAACTGAGAATAAAAAAGTACAACACACACACACACACACACACACACACACGCGCGCGCGCAATGTGTTCCAATTCACCTTATATTATATAGGATTGCTCTATTTTTCACGCTGTCCATGTTGTGTGAATGTGTAGTCGCAAACACAAGATATTCTTTACACTACATTATATAATCTACAGACAAGCCTAGTAACTAAATGAAGGTCCAACAGCAACTGAACATAAAGTGGGAGAGTATAACATGAATGATGTACAGCACATGTATTCTGTAACTAACTGGACTCTAATTAGACTGACCCATGGTCTTACTCAGGGCTTTCGTAAGGGGTGGGCGGAACGGGCAATCGCCCAGGGCGCCAAGTCGGGGGGGGGGGGCATTTCGCGGAGCTTACGGTATTTTTTCCGAGTGGAGGGCTCCCAACTTGCGACGGCCCTGGTCTTAGTGACTTTAAGTCTGTCAACCTTTATCTGTGTCTCAAACTCCAATTACACATGGATGCACCTCGTTAATTGATACTAGTCATCTCATTACCTGATATTTCAGTCCACACCAATTCTCTAATGTTGCTGATGCTGGTCTTGAACTTTTTGACTTGACGTATTTGTCGATTTGACACTTCATATTGCTATGTTTCTACTTGTCAAACTGCTATTGTCGAACTAATCGAAATGGAAGCAAATGTAACTCATTGCTTTTCTTCGCTTGATCATTTGGAAAATTTACTTAGAAGGCGTAATAAGTGTTCCAAAGGTGACTGCAAATCCTATCATTGTACACTGTGCCCAGCTTACAAGTTGAAGCCAGGCAAATTAGTTAACGTTAAGAGCTCTCTTAAAGTTTATTAGAAGACAAGAGTTGCTGCACCAAATGGCGCATATATATATATATATATATATATATATATATATATATATATATATATATATATATATATATATATATATATATATATATATGATACGGTATTTAATTATTTTTATGAGGTTATTGGACAAATTGGAGAAGGAATAAATAAGGAACTTGTGTACAGCTCTTCAGATCCTAAGTAAGTATTTTCATATGGCTAATATAAAGTGCTCCCAGTATAATATTGGTAACTTTGTGCAGTCAATTTGACATTAAAGATATGATCCCCAATTTGGTGGGCAACACACGTAATGATTACTGTTTAGGTATACCAAGTTGTATCCCATAGTTTCAAACATCTATACTGTTATAGAACAGAAGTTAAAGTGTGCTAGAAAACTCAAAATATCAAGATCTGACCTGGAGCTTGACAATATTATCCTAACATTTGGAAGGCAACATACTTTCTAATGATGATGTATAAATAAACCAAGTGTCATCCCCTCATCTCAAACAGCTCTAAAGTTATCGAGTGTAATGGGGAGTGTAATGGAAAATTTAAAATACCGATCCGTGAACTGGACTTTGAAGGTAGGGTCCCAGAGTGGTATTAATATACCAAGTTTCATCCCTTAATCTCAGTTGGCTTGGAAGCTATAGAAAGGAAAGGAAATTGTGAGGAAAACGTACAATATTGAGACGTGGCCTTGGTCTTGAAGATATTACTTCCAATTTGGTACGCGACACACATTGTAATGATAATGTATTAGTATACCAAGTTTCATTTCTTAATCTCAAATAGCTAACGCTTTATAGAACGAAAAGAAAGACTGATAGAAAATTGAAAATATTGAGCTATGACCTTGATTTTCAAGATAGGTCCACCAATAAGGTACGCGCAATGAGTACGAGTAAACGAAAGTTTCATTCCTTAATCTCGAATGGATTTAAAGCTATAGAGCGGACGAACGGACGGATACGCGTATGATATGTCCCCCACATTTCGGCGAAGTACAATGAATTGTTTGTTCTATGGCAGTTTGTTAAATATTATTACCTATTAGCAATTACTATAACGTAATATAGGTACAACACACTGTTAGAATTAATTATAATGTATAGTTTTTGCTTAGCTCATTTGAAGACATATGGTCAAAATACTTCGTGTTATGACTAAAGAGTGGACATAAACCTTAAATTCTATCTCTAAAAGTAGCTGACATTTTTTAAACCTATATCATCTCAAAGTTTTGCCATTATTCATATTATAATGGCTAATAGGTGAAACAATCAGTTTTATCTAAACATGCTTTTCCATCTTGCAATTGCATCGAGGAAAAGCATAATGACTCAGTAAAACTGTCTAAACAAATTGTCTTTCATTTAATCTGAAAAGAAAGTCAGCTTTGACATAAAGTACGCATCAGTTGTGAACTCTATGTTCTGCTTAGTTATGGTGTCTGACATTTTTTTGTTAGCAAGTAAAGACGAAAAGGACGTTTTTTTTTTGTTTTTTTTTTCACAAACTGCAGTTCGTTCAAAAAAGAATTAGTGGATTTGTGACATAATTGGCAATATGTGGATTTGGCCACCATTGTTATATTTCTCTCCATTTTAGAGTTGTTTCACAGAGTGCCTTTTCAATGATAACAAAACAAATAGCATCTTTTTTTAATAAGTTCAAACGATATGGGCATGATAAATAAACTTACTTTAATTCTTAGGTACCATGTGCCGATAAACGTCCTTGCACATAAGGCACCAATCATTATATCTTAGTGGTGGTGGGGGTGCGGGGGTGGGTGGGGGGGTGGGGGTGGGTGGAGGGATTTATTGTTTTTTAACCATATTACTCTTTTTCAAATTTGCTTCCAAAAAAGTTTTTATTAGTCTAGATGGACAGACCTCCCCTACCCAACAAGATGATACGGTCGGTGTCCAAGCAAGAGCAAAACCTGCACACTGCTGATGTTCCCGTATGTTAAATGATAGTCATATGCTTGAAAGTTTATAAGTTTCGAACTTACTAACTGCGTGGATGTTTTGGTGGAATTTCTGTGAAGAATTTGCGTTCAAGGCAAATTTTAAGTTTTAAATTTGCATATGTTATTTCTTTAACCAACAAGAAGTTGTTACTGTAGTTGAAAGGCTTTATTATATTTTTTTTTAAAAATATTTATGTATACTTTGAATTTTCGTATATATCGCCTCTTTGATATTAGCACATTTAAATTTTTTTATCAGCAATGCTATTCAGGCTCTGTTTTATTCCAGGAGGCCATATTCTTGTACTCGCCAAATCAAAATACTGCCAAATGGTACACTGAGGAGACTTTTCCACGAATATAGATTGTATGTATTACTCTAGTCTGCCTATCATATATGATTTTGGGGTCCGTTTAAACCATTTTAAATTATTTCTTTTTTGCTTTAAACAAAAATATTGCCCACTTTACACATGTATGTTGTCTTGATCAGTAACTTACAGACTCTATACGTCCTTTGTGGTTTTGTACATGACATAAATGATTCATGGAAGCATATTTGAGTTTGTTTTGTAGGAATGGAACAAAGTTTACATTGATGTAAACAATATTTATTAGCCATCAACATCATATAGTTCATCAATAATAAACTCTGTACTCGGTAAAAACTAACTTGTACACAGATTTGTACAGATCGACTGACATAAAATATTAACATTAATTTAATAAGTATGAAAGAAAAACCTTAGTATCATAAGCAACCGAAATGTTTTAATTTAAAACTACGGGGCAGTGTTTTTGTAAATTCATGCAATCACAATCATCAATACATGTATTTATTAAAATATTAACACTTGGAAAAATGTGATCGGTCCAAATTAAAATTTTCAAATGCCATAATGTATCTAATTTCAGGCTTGCTGATAGTTACGTCCTGTATGTAGCGCTGAAGAAAGCCATGGTATGGATATCATGTGAATACCTCCAATGTCCATATGAACTCGCAAATAAACAATGTACTACGACTGAATTCAGCTAACGAAGCCATGTAGGAGCATCATAAGTGATCACAAAATCTCTCTTTGTGTTTGTTAGCTTATAGATGCAAGAGAGCAGTGAGGTTGGACGATACGTTTGAGTGACGAACTTATAATTTTGCCTTTGTATATATAGGACGTTAAATAGGAATTCAAAATAACGACTTAACACGCGCATGTGAAACATAATTTTAGTTGACAGTGTTTGTGGTTTAAACAGAAATTACTTTATCCAGAATTTATTTTTTTAATGATTTTGATATTATTTATCTGGAAGATTTAAAAAGATTATCAGAGTGTTAGAGTTCTAGAGACCAAACTACATGAGAGAAATATATGAAAACGATACATTAATATTGAAATAACAATTGGAATGTATCGGATTGGTCAAGTTTATAGAGCTTGTTTAATCTATTCAAGAGCATTGTAAAGAAAGTAAGAGCTTTTCCAAATGGGTTGACCTTTTTAATCTGCAAAGGTGAATAAAATAGTGTCTTCTGTAGAGGAAGGTTGACAAATTAATGGGAGAAAATTTGATCATATACATGAATCCGCGACAATACACACGCGTTGGTATTTCGTGAGTACGGCGGTTTTTCTTGGCGATTTCATCTCGCATCTGTTTTCAACTTCGATTATTTTTTCGCGTCGGTAATTTTGAGGGTCCATCAAGTTCTTCTATTAATAATGTCATCTCGGAGTATAATTGCTCGACGGTCGGACCTTGTCCAGATACATCGCGGGTGGGTGCAAGACGCGTACGCACTTCCAACTAAGCATTTTTCTTCACTGGTACAACTGTCATGCAATCGTAGAAAATATTTTCCCGGGTAATATTTATGTTTCAATTGATTGTGCGTTCTGGGGACTTGGCACCTAAAACTACCTAGATTACGCCCTGGCTTTGTGTTTCCAACGGTTCTCGTTTTCGTCCTCGAACTGTTACACTGACAAGCGCGTATTTGGTGAATATCAGTCGAGGTCTTTCTTTTCCTGGCCGAGTCAATGTTGGTGGTTCGATATAATTGATGGATGATTTTATCCCGGAGGATGTGTCGGTGAATTCCACTTCGTCGTTGTAGAAACAATCCCTGGGTGTTTTCATGTCCGACGGCGACGTATTCGGCGGCGACGCGTTTTCGCGTGCCCGTACGATGATTCCAAGCTCTCCTCGAGTTGGTATTGGTACATCAGGATAATTCCAACCGTCGATTTCTATTTGGCATTCGCGTAGATTATATTTGAGCGTATACGAGATTTGGTTAACGCCACCCTGACGCAGATATTCATTGACAAGTAGTACAAAATCACCATCGATGTTGGCATCCCCTGTCAGCCGATCCAACACCCCGTTGGTAGATTCCGCAACATCGTCATCACGTGTTCAGGATTGATCACGAGTATGTAATGGTAAATCATAAACACAAACGCCAGAGACGGTTACAAAGCCAGATAGATAGATGTTAAATGCTTCGAACTGAATTTTATCTCCAGCGACCAACGACAATGACATCGTGTATATGAAAACGTTTACCTTGATGTCTTTGTTGCCAGTTGCTAGAAATGATCCATGATATTGGATATTATTTACCAATAATGCCATTCCAGCCCAACAGCTGGTTAATACTCCTTTGATTCTTCCCGATGAACTTACTACGTGTATCGGTGAGGGTTGGGCGGATAGCATATTGTTTCGTTGCAGCATCGGAACCTTCGACGTAATTTTAAATAAATTCCACCGACACGTCAGAGTAGCTGATTCCCCCAGCTGCGTTAAACTCGGCCATGTTTTTTTTTTTTTTGAGGGGGGGGGGGGGATTCCGGCTTCAGAACAACATCGTTGATGTTCACGTTGGACGCTTTAAGTTTTCCAGTTTTATTTGAAAAATCACAAGCTCGCCCGGGTCTACGTCAACAACAACCCGGTTGCTCAACTCCACCAAATCGGCTTATTTGGCAAACCTGGTCAGATCCACATCGGCGTAGCGTTGGGTCGTCCATACATGTCAATCGTATATTCTAAGTGACTTTGTCTTCGACAACACAAAATCGACAAGCGCGTGTTGGGTCAATGAACGAGTTTTGCTTCCGGCGAGTGCACGCAGTGCTTCAGCGACGAGATGTCCACATATCGGGCCGTCTGTTTGAGTTTGCAACGGCAGCGTTGAACAATGCAGTGGTTGAGAAGCGCCACTTCCAGAAACGTTTTAATAATCAACAAGCCCGTACGAGTCAAAATACAAAAGATGTTGAGGTGTCACCGCGTATGCGACACAGTGCTTTCTATGTCCTGTTGACGAATCCAAGTTGATGATGCCGGTTTCCCATGGGCGGGGAATCATCGATGCAAGTTCATCCCGCATGAAATGCTTGATTGATTTTGTCATCGCGAGTAAATCAAAATTCGTCAAACGACGCACTGCATTCATCAACGGTGAGGCCACAGCCAAAAACCTCTTCTGCTCCGAGTCCGTCCGGGGAATCGAAGACCTTATCTTTTTTTTTCAAGAACCAAAGGTTCCATATTCGCCGATCGCCTTTTGCCGAGCCATCCCGGGTGTGACGACCCATAACGCAGCCCCTTTTGCAACGGCGAGAGCCGCAGCCACCAACAGTGCTGGAATCGCCGCGAGGAATGGAAATATTCCACCGCTCTTTTACATTTGCGTCTCCTCCGACTTTGACAACTTTAATGTTGGCCGCCTTGAGTTAATCAAGTTGCGTTTGGGTTAATAACACGGGGACATTTAAGTTTCATTGTAACCCTCACACTTATTTCTTATTGCTCTCTTTATATTCGCAAGCTGGTTTTGGCTAAGACTAACCTTAACTTCATGAAATGACATTATTTTATTTAACTGTGCTGTTCAATTACAAGTTTTAGAAAACATTACGAGTTTTCCACAGGCGCGTCAATGATCCTTATCCGACCATCGATCCTTCCAAAAAGAGAGTCTTGTCAGAGAGTATTACATCAAAACATTTGTAAGCGTAGAGTAGGGTGCTGAGTTGCACGTGCATTAAAGCACACGTCGACCACGGACTGCCTGAACAGGCCCAGGTGTTCCAACGGAAAGTAATAAATCGGGTACAACGCAGCGAGGTCTTTTGGGGAAAATCTGCAGATCTGTGTCAATGTTTCGATCCCGGCCCATGTACGACCACAATTTGTGGTATGCACGTGCGACTTGATAGGTTTCCCAGTCGAGGAGAATTTCTTCCGAGGGTTCCTGATAACCGGATCACCGCAGAGAAACTTCAGACACTCCTAAGTTGTCAAATATCCTCCTACTACGGGCCTGTGCGCCATTTACCCGATCCTTGTTTGAAGCTAGTTACTTGACATGAAAACTGCTGAACGTTTGTTTCTGTCGAGTCTTTGGTGAACGCGAGAAACGACAACGTTGACGCGTCTTCAGACCCCATAAACAACAACAAGCGCATTTCTGCAGTCACCGAAGGGGTTATCACAGGCATCCATAATGTTAATGAAGTTAATTCAACTTTGCCATCAGAGAAACCATCGCCATGCCAAATTGCATCGTTGTCGTTGCCCTTCCGGAAGAACATGAATGTGCGTTTGGCTCCGAAAATAACCTTGCGAACATCTCTGCAAAATCCAAATATATGACCGAGATGAATCGCACACGAAAACTCTAATTTGTATCCACGAAGTTGCACTCGGCGTGCCGCAAATCCAAGGTTGAAATTCGGGTTTGAACTTTGTATATTGGTGCCGCCAGCACCCTGTCTGGCAGGCATACCAGTAGATTGTGGGTTCACGAAGGCAGCCTGCATACGTTGATGTCTGATACTAGTATAAGGGATATGATCTGCATGTTCGTTTGAGTCCTTGTAAAGAATCACTGACGGGGCAGCGGATCTCGCGTAATCGTCGCTATATCTTTCGAGTATGATAATCGTCGTGGCAACGTTGTTGCTGTCCAAACATGATTCTATTTTCCTTTCCGTCGATGAGATATCGTGCACTGTTGAACAACGCCATGATGCCATTGTTGACAAATCCAACCTTGCCGCCGTTGGCGTAATTGGCCTTGTTGGACTGTATAAGTCTTCACACGGGAGAAATATCTGGACATTTAATGCACTTGTAATTCTCTATTCGATTCATGAATTTAAATTAGAACGCTAATTTAAATTTGACAAATGAAATTTTATGATAAAGAGATGGTAACCTTATGTTACTGATTTTCACTTGAAGGTCTGAACGCAAAAGCTTGATAAGTTTCCAATCGGCCCGTATCTTAATTTTAATTTATTTCCTGTCTTTGTTTTTTTAATGCTGAATGAAATAAACTTTAGAAAATGTGATCTTATTTAATCAAACGAGCCAAGTATAAATGCAGAGGACGACAATTCCAATTTTGGCTCACTAGTCCAACACGAAAGATGCAGGAAAAATGCCAAATTCAAATGTGGGTTCTTTATATTGGCTAACAGTTGGGCTACTTACATTAAACTTTACTTGCAAAACAATGATCTGCACAAAGTCATAACACCTGTATACAAAAATAGAGAGTCTGTTCTTGCATGTATAGTTTTGGAAATGGTCTTTCCATTGGGATAAATTCATTTTTGGAAATAATTATTCCGTTCAAAAGGACAAAGCTGAAATGTTTATTGGGAATACGTTCATTTGAAAATAAAAGTGATATGCACTATTTCTTGAATGATAATATTTTACAATTTATCTTCAGGACAAAATACCAAAGCTATTCAATTTTCTCGCTATATAATTTAGAAGTAACATTGATTTTTTTTTCAAATGTGATTTTTTTTTAACTGAAAAGTTATGCTGGGGCAATATATACTACTAAAACTACAAGTAGCGCATTTAAAAAGTTGAGGGTGAGGAGATGGTCAGTAGAAACGTTTCTCCCTCTTATCAGCTGGAAATAGCACAATTTGGAATTAAATATTTTACTGTTACAAGCATAAAGATCAAACAATTCTCGAAACTGAACCCCACGAATAGAGTCCGGAATCAGCCCCTGACAAGTACAGCTACTTCTACTACTGCTACAAGTACAGCTACTTCTACTACTGCTACAAGTACAGCTACTTCTACTACTGCTACAAATACAGCTACTTCTACTACTGCTACAAGTACAGCTACTTCTACTACTGCTACAAGTACAGCTACTTCTACTACTGCTACAAGTACAGCTACTTCTACTACTGCTACAAATACAGCTACTTCTACTACTGCTACAAGTACAGCTACTTCTACTACTGCTACAAATACAGCTACTTCTACTACTGCTACAAATACAGCTACTTCTACTACTGCTACAAGTACAGCTGCTGCTGCTGATGATGATGATATATATCATTTGCTATAGTTTTCTCCCAATATTTGGCTTTTTTTCAATTGTTTAGACAGTCAATACTCTTGTTATTAAAGTAATGCAGTAAACACTTTCACATAATTTGTTGTTTTGACAGATATGTATATAAACACTATACTTAAAACTATTTTTAAAAAAATGTAATAAACATATAGAGACCAAAATTAGAAAATTCAATAAACATACAGAGAGACCAAAATTAGAAAATGTAATAAACATATAGAGACCAAAATTAGAAAATGTAATAAACATATAGAGAGACCAAAATTAGAAAATGTAATAAACATATAGAGAGACCAAAATTAGAAAGTGTAATAAACATATAGAGACCAAAATTAGAAAATGTAATAAACATATAGAGGGACCAAAATTAGAAAATGTAATAAACATATAGAGAGACCAAAATTAGAAAGTGTAATAAACATATAGAGAGACCAAATTTGGAAAATGTAATAAACATATAGAGAGACCAAAATTAGAAAATGTAATAAACATATAGAGAGACCAAAATTAGAAAGTGTAATAAACATACAGAGAGATCAAAATTAGAAAATGTAATATATAAAGGCCCACCCTCGCACAAATCTTGAGAAGGATTTATATGGAGATTAATAAAGAAATTAAATATACAAGGGGGCACAACATGCAGGAATAATCGACTACCACATCGGTTGTTGTTGCTGTTGATGATGATGATGATGAAGTTGATTATAATCTCAGTCCGCTATATTGCAAAAATAAGGAGAGAAAAAACAGTACATTTAGAAGTAACGCAAAAAGAAAACATGATAGATCTATACGGTTGTCTTCATTATGAATTGAATCATATACTCACTTCCCTATACGGTTGTCTTCATTATGAATTGAATCATATACTCACTTCCCTATACGGTTGTCTTCATTATGAATTGAATCATATACTCACTTCCCAATGAGGTTATTAGTAGAAGATTTTTTGTCAATTTTACCTAGATTTTGAAACTAATGACAGTTGGTCCTATGTAAGTTCACCAAACAATTTTCAGTTTCATTAAGGCAAAATCAGTAAACAAATAACGAATATATTCTTCAATATTAAATATTATATTCTTAAAATATTATGAAAAGGGCCCAAACGGAAGAACAAAATAAAAAAAAAAACTCCTAATAATTTAGCAACGATAATATATTCAACTTAATTATCAGCGTGGTTAACAACAACAACAACAACAACAACAACAACTACTACTACTACTACTACTACTACAACAACAACAAGAACAACAAGAACAACAACAATAAAAAATAATCATAATAATAATCATAATAATAAATATGTACGTACGTTCCGGAATTGTGTTATCCGTATCGGTCTCACTAATGCTTCGACGCGTGCATTATGTATGGCTATTGCTTCCTAGCACCGATGTTATGTGGTTCCGAGCACATATATTTTGGTACCCAGCTCAGATCTACGCTGCTCAACCGTACTCTGACGAGTTGAAAATTGGAAATAAACAGAGTCTGTCTCATGGTTGTAGTTGTGGATTGTGGAACTATAATTTGCAACTACTCTTGGATAAACAAATAAAAAAAATTCGCTCTATGTGGGCGAAAGCCCATGACTGCCGGGTTGAGAGCTAGCTTATACCTACAATCTATATCACTTGGCAGACCAGAACAGTACAGTACTTTATTGCCAACTCAGGTCTAACTATAGTGATGATATAGCAGATAGAGAAATGTAGAACATAGCAGAGTATAAAGAGATATATTTTGATCAATACTTTGGATAAACATAACACAGAAGGAAGAAAAAAATATAATAGACATAACTATTTTGAGTTTTCATGGGAACAGACTGATTTAAATATTAGTTCTCTAAATTTACTTCATCTAAAAGAGTACCCTAACATTTCGGTTCAAAATTAAAAGTTTTTTTTTTTAATATCCGATAAATTCTACTTTCTGAGGAATCGAAAACACTAGAATGCCAAGTTGGTATATATTGATCATTTAGTCCCATTTTGCAAAAACAGTCACAATGAGACTGATAGATCAGTATATACAAACTTTAGCCAATCTACAGAGGGAAATGACTGAGATAACTACGAATTATTCAGACATAACTCACACAGAATGTGTTTGATAAAGGAAAGCCATTTAAAATTGTATATACCAACAGCAGCATCGTGTAACATTAGGTCGTATAATAATTTTGAAATTTGAATCATTCTTCCAAAGTATCACAGGTGTAATTTGAATAAAAATGATGGCAGGAAACCAAATGGTTTCTCCATACATCATATACACTGGAGTACTTTTCTTAAAATAAAACTGTTTCGTAAGAAATCAGTGTATGCATCTTCAATAACACTTATCACTAGAATATCAGAGGGAGCCGCGGTAACTCAGTTGGTAGAGCGTCGGACTCGTAATCCAAGGGTAGTGGGTCCGATACACGCCCATGCCATCTCGGGTTGGCTGCTTCGGCGTGTCCTTGGGAAAGGAACTTAGCTCCAAAGCATGATATAGCCAAAACTGTGTTAAAAGTGCTGTTAAAACCCACAAAAACCTGAACCCCAGATCTCACATCCATACAGTATTATAAAAAAGTTTGAATTGTACATTCAACGGTAAAAACAAATTTCTGGTGTTTTTGTATAGGACAAATAAGGCTTTTATATTTTGTGGAGTTATTCTCTTTTTTGCCGAATAAAATGAGCCGTTGTTTTGAAAAGCATCCCTTAATGCATATACTGATCAACTATTTCCAATGATATGTTACCAAGTACAAAAGAGAAATGGTTAGTTTGCCACGGAAGCTTACACTACTAAAGGGGGAAGTACTGTGTTTTATTCTAGCTGCAGTTGCTGCACATATTTCCCATTTTATTTTTTGTTTACTTCTCACTATTATCCATTTATTACCAAACAAAATAACTAATGCATACAAAGCATACAGCTTCCAAAACTCTTCTCATATATAGGTCACTGGACCATGTTTTCACTATTTCTCTTTTTCTCCAAAATTCTCATCAAATTGAAATTTTACGTTATCTTCCCTGTGATAATTCTGGCAATTCAGTTATTTTTGCAGAAAGAAAGAAAAATTACTTGCTAGCATTAAAATTTTACACTTTAGAATCTCTTTATTTCTGAAAAAATACTTGAACAAATCTCTCAATGTGGAGGTAATCATCACATTTTCTTCCGAGATTAAAAAATACACTCTTATTCAGAATTTAAGATGTTATGACCGTATTATAATCCCAGATGCATGTTTTGTGTTCTGCGAAAATTGTATCGTTGTCAACTGAGTAATAAAACAGATTTGTAAATATCTCAAATTTAGGAAGAATATTTGACGTGCTTGGTGAAACTAAGGTCTGGTCATTGATAACTAACTTGTCATGTCCCTTAACTGTCCTTTCACTGTACAATACTAGTATACAATTTAAATTCTCTCTTTCCTTGCTGCTTTTCTGCAGATAAAATTAAATAATTCAGCTCAGCCCTGAAAGATAGTGAAATGTTTGAGAGAGAGAGAGAGATTTGATTTTGACCTTATACATCTTAGATCGTACCCTTCGTGCAAAATCGAACACTTTTAAATTGTGTATTAAAACATAAAGGATAATACATTATCCCATTATTACTATTTCATTACTGTATAAATTGATGATACTATGTAAATATTGTACAGCACGTGATTCATGCTGAATTTTACGTACCAATATGACCTCTCTAAATATAGATAAAGGATTGATTGATAACAATAATTGCTAGGAAATTTGTTAATTTGTTTTGCTTTAGACACGTTCCCCTAAAAATCCTCAGGTGTCTTTTGGTGCACTGACCAAAGGTGTCTGTACGAAACAGGAATGGCTGATCCAAAAGCTTGTTCCTTTTCTCATGTGAAAACGGCTGTTCGCCTTTACAGATCACTCACACATCTCACCTCTGTCCGCGTGAATTCGAGTCTCGGCTCGACCAACGTGGGTATGTGAGAAAACTTGCCAGTAGCTTTTCGTGGGTCGTTGGTTCTTGCCGGGTTCTTCCTACATCAAAATATACTGGCCGCCGTGTATAGCATATCATGAGCTGAAAAATGGCGTTAAATCCCACAAAACCAAACCAAACATGTGAAAACAAGCAATATGGAGCAAAGATGGCAACCTCCCTTCCGCCATCTTGCTTAAGTACACAAATTACAGCTAAATACGGTTTATGACATGGTTATTGTCATGGATACCATTAAATTGGTTCAAGTTTGTTTTATAAGTGCTACTTTACTTATTTCACTTTAATTTAGTTATTGCGTAATGGGACCCAACCTTAATGTAGTTTTACTTCATTAAAAACCATATTTTTGTGTTTGTATGCACTGTTAATGACATATCCTTCTTGTAACATACATCACTATAAGACTTCCTCGCTTATAAAGCAGTTCGCCTTTATGACCCACATGAACAGTGATAAACCTAGACTGCTATTTGGTCAAACTAATGATGTCACATGACCATTGCAAACCAATATTGCCAAAACGCTGGAACAAAGACTAAACTGAAACGTGTTACACATAACTGGCAACATATTTGGACTGAATCTACTCCGAATCCAAATGTTGCTATCGCTTCCGTTTTGTTTATTAACTGATGGATGTTGAACGTAAGCAGGAATTTTATCTCGTAAAATACTCTCTGTTGACACTATATTTGCAAAGTTGGCAATTGCACACGGATTTCTAATATAATGTTATGCAATATGTTGGAAAACAAAAAATGCTTAAATGTGAAACGGTTTGTCGTTTTAACACCTTGTTTGAGCTATCGAAAAATTGTATAGTTCTGTTCATTCTATACGTGCATGTAAGAAATATATTTGATAAAATGTGCTCTGTCTCTTACAATATCATATTGGTTTCATGGCATTCTTTTCTGTATTCATTCATTTTTCAATGCCTACTACACGATGTTAGTGTACGGGTTGATAGCTGTCATTTTTCAATGCCTACTACACGATGTTAGTGTACGGTTTGATAACTGTCATTTTCTAACCCCTACAGATATTTTAATGAAACTTTACCCAGGTCCACACCGTTGATACAACTGTTAAGTCATTAGCTAAAAGGTCAAGGTCATTAGTAGGGAAAAGTTCACAAGAGGGGAGCATATCTTGTGCCGTTTGATTGTATTTCTTGGTTCAATAGATAGGAATGTGTTTCCACCAACTTTCTGTTGAACCTTTTAAGATTTACGCAGTTTTCAAATAGGGGATAGTTTAGTTGATTCTCATAGTTATCCGCTCGCACAAAAAGCTGTGATATATAGCTTCTTCTTTTTTTGCTACCAACATTTTCGTTTCATAATGAGTCATTGAGATTCAATCATCTCATATCTTCAACAATGCCAATCCCAAACTGGTCGCTAGGTGGCGTTCTTGCTTCTGTCGAAACGCCACTGACACCAAAGGTGTAAATTCTGCAGGAATCTTGTAAAAACACCTAATCATATTTTACTTCATTTTCCAGGAGAATAGCAAACAGATATACAAAGATATATACATGTTTGAGCTAGCTGATTTGGCACTACAGTTATTAATGTATCAACGTTTCTCATCAAAATTTAATTTAAAAAAGGATTTAATGACAAATCAAAACGAGGCTGACCTTGCGGTTGAATGGTTCGTGTTGTATTTTGGTTCTGTGACCAGAAAATGTATTCACCGTAATTGTTTGGGTGTTTCTGTTCATGTTTCTGTTCCTCTGTGTTTGAACGGTACAGGACCCCTCCGAGTAGTGCACGGTGGGTGAGTATCAAGGTTGTTATAATCTACAGTGGTTCTCAAAAAGAAAGAGTGTTGAAATTGATCAGTATCATATTGCTCTGTATAAAATGCTCTGCCTCTGCCGAATACTGATTTTTCTACAAAATATCTACTTTTAAAATCTCTCAATTGTTATGATCTAATAATACATTTTTCTTGTAAATGTTTTAGAAAATCAAAATATTTTCTATCCGGTAACAAGCCCGTAACCACCTGGTGGAAGGATATAAGTCTATTTACGCGGCGTGTACTTTGCAAAGAAGGCACTTCTAGATTCTCAAGCATCCCAGTTACACAGCGTACATCTCTCTAGATTTATAACTGACACTGACGAACCTAGCTTCTTGACACTGTACCTTTTCTCGATCTACATCACAGGCTGGTATAGGTCCCAAAAAATAGACCTATATACTAGTCCTGACCACATAAATACCAAAATATTCTGATTTACTGCAATTGTGAGATAAATATTTAGGTTTCTTTTCAAGAAAGCTGTTTGATATCAGTTTTGTTTGGCGATTTTAGTGATGTATGAACCCCACCCACATCATGTCCTGAGGCATTGTTAAGCCTAGACAAGTGTACTCTTGGACGTTTGAAAGAGTATGATCTCCTAAAACATATAGGTGGGATGACATGCTACGTATGGTCATCGCATCGCATTTTTTAAGCATTGAATCCCATCCACCACGTTCTTTACACTCAAGGATTTTAGGACATTTTGTTGGATGAAATGGACGGTTTGAGCGGGATTTTTCCATAGAACAGACAATTATCTGCGAAAAGAATGTAAACTTACTTAACTCTGAAACAGGAAAGAACATTTTACGGTGGTATAAAGTATATAAATGAATGCACTTAAGTTTGACGAAACGATGCATCTTGGACTTGTGTAATTTATTTATAGCAGCACGCATGTCCGGAAATAAATAAATAAAAGTACCTAAAGAATTATTCTTATCCACAAGATACCTTCGGTCTAAGGTGACCAAAAGTGAACTTGGTAACTGCATAACTTATAAGTGGCGTAGAATATTATATTTTCCAGAAATTACATGTACTGTACACTAAATCAGACACACAAGTCAGACCAAACAGGAGAGTCACAAAACCAAACCGTAGGCCAGCATCATGCATTAGGTACTTGAAAGTGAATGAAAAGAGAAAAGAATTCGCAGTTATTAGCATGATGTTAAGTTGATATCGAAGGAGACTGATTCAAATATATATATAATTACAAATATACACCAAACAGAGTGGAAAGTGCTATCCCTGGATTCTAAAAGAGAATGCTTGATAACATTAACATAATTTTTAAATACGAATAAATAATATTATCATACAGGTTAGAGAATATAATTCGTACTCTATGGAGATTCGAGCCCGGATCCGCGAGTTACGGCACCCATCACCTTACCTGTAAGCACCAACCCCCCCTATACCATGTCGACCATGCACACATCACCAAAAAATAATGCTACAAAGTCGGTGGTATAGGCATTCCTACTACAGAAATCATGGTACAGGTAAGGCGATGGGTCCCGTAATAACTCCTATATACCTAGATTTATGTTGTAGGAATCCAGAGGGTCTGTGTACTTAGATGAGAATTAATTACTAGGTCGACATGAGGGTATGTCTGATACGCACTCGCAGATCCGGGTTCGAATTTCCGTAGAATACGAATTAAATTCTTTAACTTGTATGATAATAATAATAATAATAATATTATTATTATTATTATTATTATTATTATTATTATTATTATATATATATATATATATATATATATATATATATATATATATATATATATATATATATATATATATATATATAACGCATAAGAATGAAATTAACTAAACAATGTATTTATAAAAACCTGAACAAGGTTGTTGGAGCAAGAAACCATGCTGAAAAATGTGCCTTTTCTCAACATATTGCGTAACAGAGAACTGTTCAGTATTCAAAATGCGAGTGTAATCGTCAGCTATGCATACAAAGTTTCAACAGATGACGAAAAAGAGGATTTTACCAGGTAAAATCAGTCCTTACTGTCATCATCCACCAGTTAACGCACGGAAACGGAAGCGACACCAAGCATCCGGAGTCGGAAGAGATTCAATGCAGTGAAAATGCAAAGTAAATAGCAAGATGCCAAATTGGACATGAGAGCAATGACGTGGCATAAGATACATAAATGTTGTACTTTCAGAGTACCATACCGTGAGATTTGACCAAATAGTATGTGAGATTTTAATAAATTCCGAGAGAGGTCATCCATGTGCATTGAAACAAAATACTAACAAAGCTGTAAATTGTGTTCACTTTTAACCTATGAATATGGACACAATGACTAAAATGGAATATGGACACAATGACTCAAATGGAATATGGACACAGTGACTAAAATGTAATATCGACACAATGACTAAAATGTAATATCGACACAATGACTAAAATGTAATATCGACACAATGACTACAATATAATATCGACACAATGACTAAAATATAATATCGACACAGTGACTAAAATGTAATATCGACACAGTGACTAAAATGTAATATCGACACAGTGACTAAAATGTAATATCGACACAATGACTAAAATGTAATATCGACACAATGACTAAAATGTAATATCGACACAGTGACTAAAATGGAATATCGACACAATGACTAAAATGTAATATCGACACAGTGACTAAAATGTAATATCGACACAATGACTAAAATGTAATATCGACACAGTGACTAAAATGTAATATCGACACAGTGACTAAAATGGAATATGGACACAGTGACTAAAATGTAATATGGACACAGTGACTAAAATGTAATATGGACACAGTGACTCTAATGTAACATGGACACAGTGACTAAAATGTAATATGGACACAGTGACTAAAATGTAATATGGACACAGTGACTCTAATGGAATATGGACACAATGACTAAAATGGAATATGGAGACAGTGACTAAAATGGAATATGGACACAGTGACTAAAATGGAATATGCACACAGTGACTAAAATGAAATATGGACACAGTGACTAAAATGGAATATGGACACAGTGACTAAAATGTAATATGGACACAGTGACTAAAATGTAATATGGACACAGTGACTAAAATGTAATATGGACACAGTGACTAAAATGGAATATGGACACAGTGACTAAAATGAAATATGGACACAGTGACTAAAATGGAATATGGACACAGTGACTAAAATGAAATATGGACACAGTGACTAAAATGTAATATGGACACAGTGACTAAAATGGAATATGGACACTGTGACTAAAATGGAATGACACAATGACTGAAATGGAATATGGACACAGTGACTAATATGGAATATCGACACAATGACTAAAATGGAATATCGACACAATGACTAAAATGGAATATGGACACAGTGACTAAAAGGGAATATGGACACAGTGACTAAAATGGAATATGGACACAGTGACTAAAATGGAATATGGACACAGTGACTAAAATGGAATATGGACACAATGACTAAAATGTAATATCGACACAATGACTAAAATAGAACATGGACACAATGACTAAAATGGAATATGGTCACAGTGACTAAAATGGAATATGGACATAGTGACTAAAATGGAATATGGACACAGTGACTAAATGGAATATGGACACAATGACTAAAATGTAATATGAACACAATGACTAAAATGAAATATGGACACAATGACTAAAATGGAACATGGACACAATGACAAAAATGGAATATGGACACAATGACTAAAATGGAACATGTACACAGTGACTAAAATGGAATATCGACACAGTGACTAAAATGGAATATTGACACAGTGACTAAAATGGAAGATGGACACAGTGACTAAAATGGAACATGGACACAGTGACTAAAATGGAATATGGACACAGTGACTAAAATGGAATATGGACACAGTGACAAAAATGGAAGATGGACACAATGACTAAAATGGAATATGTATACAATGACTAAAATGGAAGATGGACACAGTGACTAAAATGGAATATGGACACAATGACTAAAATGGAATATGGACACAATGACTAAAATGGAATATGGACACAGTGACTAAAATGGAATATGGACACAGTGACTAAAATGGAATATGGACACAGTGACTAAAATGGAATATGGACACAATTACTAAAATGACCCTTAGGTAATTTTCTCTATAAGTTTACTCAAAGATGAAATATATTATGAGAGCTCATACAAGGTATGGCCTTTTGCTTCCAAGTATCACCAGCACAGAAGCATACTAAACATATTTAGCACAAGACTACTGTGTTTTTACGTTCATATACCTATATCGAAATGTGTATGTATGTAAAACGTGTAATAACTCTTCATGGCGTCACAAATAACGTTATCATTTCATGCAAAGGAAAGGTTTAATTACCGAGGTATTCGAATGTATTTCAATCTCGTTTCGCTACATTATTCGGATAATCACATCAGTATTTTTTTATTTTTGTCATGCGATAAAAAAAAACTTACATTTGTGCTCATTTTAAATGAAATTTAATGAACTCGTCAAATAATTTCAGCCTCTTTGCTCACAAAGGCTCGCAAAAAATATAAATCATTTGACTCGTGTCATAAATTTCATCTGAAATGAGGGTACATGTAAGATCCTTTAGAGAAATGATTTCAGTGTAAGCAATTGAGATGGTCCCAATTCCTGTGAATTTTTCCTCACACTGTGTGAAATCACACGTATGTAGTAGAGGTGCTCGTTATTTCCGGTATACCGATTTACCGCGGTATTTATTTCCGGTGGTACATAACATAGAACTTTGTCACTGCACCGTTACTTCTGTAGTTTCCGTCAGTAAGGAATGTACGGACATTCTAGAGTAAAATCTTGTTTCGAATTTAATGATATTAACAGCGTGTTTTCATTTTTCATGATAAAATAATTCAAAATCTTTTTTTTTTTTTTTTTTTTTTTTAGAAAACAGTTGTATTTGTCACAAATTAATTTGGAATATTAGAAAATATAATTGTATTTATGATCTTTTATTCACATGTTTGACACGTTTCACGTATGCCAACGTGGTGGCCAAATGGGATGTTGCAAAAGATATTTGGGCCATATCCAATTTTTCGAAACATTACATCTTAAAAACAAAAGTCTTTTTTTTTTTTTTTTTGTTATTTGCTATCGTATGTTAACGTGTTAAGCACATATGTTCCTTTGTAAGACCGCAAATCATCCTAAGGTTTTCAGGAGAGCAGTTCTTTTCTGTTTGAATTTTACGTAATTTCTCAAGTCCATTAAATATTTTCTCGTTTGTTGAGTCAGTGTGTTTATGTTTACTGGCCCTCTCTCATAAATATCTTGCCCGGGTGTTGACATCCCACTCGAAGTTTCCCTACCTGTATTGCCAATAGTGAAGCTCATAAATTGTAGTTTTCAGTGTCAATACTTTTTATCAACAAGCTCTCGTATGTAGATACTACCGTTAACCGTAAAATACTTTTTCGTATTCTTATTATTAAATTATATCTAAACTTTCTTGTTTTCTTGAATTGTTGTCTCAATAAGATGATCTACTGGGTTTGAACGAAACCCTATTCAATAATAAACTGGTGTGTGTTTGTGGATTTGTGACCAGAAATATGAATAGACCCAACATACACTCTGGTATTTTGTTGACCCAAGTTCAGCAGATTTTCAAATATGAATAAGTTTCATTTTATAATAACCAATGTCCAAAACACACCCAGACAACGATCAAATGCTGAATCAATTTTTTGGTCACAGCAACTAAAAACACCTCAGAATATGTCACCCATGCTGTGTACATTGTCTCATCTATTCGTGCCGAGTAATCCCAAAAAGACAACAACTTTTTCGGGTTATTCAGGATTTTCCATATCGCTCTTCACAAGAAAGGCTAGATTTATGTTTTATAGGGCTTCTGTCATTGTTTAACATTACACAATCCCAATGTCCAATGTCCAAAACACACCCAGACAACGATCAAATGCTGAATCAATTTTTTGGTCACAGCAACTAAAAACACCTCAGAATATGTCACCCATGCTGTGTACATTGTCTCATCTATTCGTGCCGAGTAATCCCAAAAAGACAACAACTTTTTCGGGTTATTCAGGATTTTCCATATCGCTCTTCACAAGAAAGGCTAGATTTATGTTTTATAGGGCTTCTGTCATTGTTTAACATTACACAATCCCAGGTAGTGTATACATAGCGGGGCACACACAAGGTCCTGACTGTAATATATTACAAAATAGAAATTGACATTGAAAGTACTTTTTGTCATTTAAATCGAAATATGCTATAAGGGGTCATACAAATTCCTCTTTTCAGTGAAATTTTGCTTTAAAAAAATACGAACGGCTTCCTATTAAAAAGGTAGAAAAAATGTCTATGCACATCGGATTCATCTCATCAAATTAAGGTTGCGCTACGAAAATAGTTCCAATATTAATCACTATCTTTCAATTCATGTCACTAAAAAAACTAATTATTTTGACAATTATTTTGCAAAAATGTGTGTTTAAAGTTATCTTTTACCCTAATTAGCACAGTTTATTCTTCGATGTTGCATACCGTAAATTACCACGTGTATTGGTACGCCATTTCGCATGCCAAAGTCGTTCGTCAGATTTATAAATTAGATAGCAAAACAATTTTAGGTAGGTCTGCTATGAAGTTTTCATTCAATAATAAACCTCAGAGTCAACAATAGGAATTGCGCTATCTAGGCGAACTGGTATTTCGATTCGATTCGTAAAGATCGATAAGTTGTCTTTTCCTAACTTATCGCTGAGACCCTCTCAACCAATGAGATCTCTGCTACTATCGCTTTAATTCACGGAGCAAAATAAGGGGTTATTATGTTGTACTTGCATGCTTTGTAGTCAACACTGTTGCTGATTATGTTGTCATATCTGTTTGACATTGTGATTTGATCTACTATATTTTTCAAGGAATTTGCATATTGACTTCTGTGAAATGATCTCCATACCCCGGGCTAGTAAACGGTGTTTTTGTATCCCTAAAATGAGCATATCTTTCAATAAACCTTTTTATGTTGAGTGTTAGTTGTGATATCAAAAATCTATTTATTAATTGATCTTTTATAAGGTACAGGAGAGTGTTGGCATGACGACTATCAGTCGTCAATTTCCGTAGATATTTATCTTCCAGGTTGACGTCTTCATGATACAATTGAAGAAAAGTTTAAAATAACTTTGCAGATTCGGAATAAAGAAAAGTACAATTTTCTTACAGTCTAGTTAGTATTTATGCTGTTTGAACTCTTCTAAATTTTGATCTTCGTTACTTAAATGAGTACTCATACAAATTCGGAAGGATTCAAGAGTTGACACAATTGTCACAACAACAACAACATGTACCCACAACAATGTACTGTAAAGTCGTTATTTATTATTATTATTATTATTATTATTATTATTATTATTATTATTATTATTAGTTTCATTCATTGAAAATTCTTTATATAAAGTAAACAACACCAACAAGCAAAATTAATAAATATCGTGATTTTTTTTAATTGTTTACATTTTTGCTTTGTTGAGACCTCATAAAGTTTTCTTAACTGAAATTAGTTTCATACATTTCATTCGAAACTGGTAACCCACGTGAAATAATAGTAACAATAATAATTATTAAAGATTATTATTATTATTATTATTATTATTATTATTATTATTATTATTACTGAGTAGTAGGAGTAGTAAAATGCTACATTATACCTGTTTTGTGAAGAAAATGGTCCCTGTCTGTAACATGATAGAGTTTAGGTGGGTGGTTCAAGAGATTCGAATAGGAAGATTCAAATAATATTTAATAATCAAAAGCAGGTGTGATACCTGGCTAACTGATGGATTGGGAAAGTTTTACAGAGATGAGACTTGTACACGTCATGATCTATTTGAACGAATTATTTTCACTTAAAAGTCAAGTTTTGTCCAAGAGACTGGGAAAGATTTTTTCCAATTTTTTTAATATATTTAACAGGTCAAAATTCACTTACCACAGCTCATTGAAACTATATAAACGAAAGCATAAAAGGTCATTTTATAAATGCGATTTAATATTATTTTGACCAGAAAGTTGCAGGTTAAAAAGTGTATTTGTCGATTGAAACAATTCAGTGCTACGTGCACACCGGACAATGCTGACCTACGTATTAGCAATTACAGACCGCAGTAAAATATTGCCTTTTGGCACACGTTCAGCAGGCCGGAATTAAAAGAAAATTACCGATTCAGCCGTTAGTAAAGTACTGTGTAAAAAGCATGTTCTATTAGCTCTATCGTTCGATGAATCACGCTATATCATGAAAAACTACAATATTTACAGTCCAAAGAATTCATATAATATCGGTTGTATATACACGTTTCTTCACCATTAACATCACTGGCATCAATAATTGACCATCTGGATATGATAATGTTAAAAACAAAAATACAAACAAACAAACAAGAAAAACTTGTATCTAATGTCTGGGATGTGGATGGGTGAAAAGTTTGGATAATTGTTGGCCGAATCATCAACGTTACGGTATTACTTTACATTATTCTCTTGTATAGATTCATACAATTTTTGTTTTTTTTGTAGGGATTGGCCTTAGTAAGCATTGGCATAATGTCTAAACAATCAGTTGGCATAGTTGTATCTAATAAAAACATTCCTAAATATTACAGCAACCATATCATTCATGGAGATATTAACTTTGAATGTGCATCTGGACTGGACAACCTTCACTGATACACAATCAGCAATTACCGTATATACTCGCGTAAATCCTATACCAACTGCAAGCTGCATAGACCAAGATCATGCATAATGCGACGGCAGATCTGTGTCTATACAGTTTGTAAGGACTAATCAGTAGAACAAACAACATAGATCCTGATCTGCCGGCGCATTATGCGACGGCGGATCAGGGTCTTTGTTGTTTGCATTTGGACCTAGCTTATACGCGAGTATATATATATATATATATATATATATATATATATATATATATATATATATATATATATATATATATATGAAGATATAGCGTAGTTATCTAGGTATAACACCTATCCAAAAATGTACCGGCCATGAACCAAGATCTAATCTATAATCACTTAATGCGCCAGCAGAGCAAGGGTGACACTATTAATTCATCCAGCATGCACCCAGATCTGACATCACATAATGCGACAGCAGGTTAAGGGCAGTAATATTTATTAACCCGACATGAACCCAAATCTGTAATCACTTAATGCCCCAGGTGGCCAAGGGTTACGTTATTCATTCACCCAAGATGCACCCAGATCTGGCATCTAATAATGCGCCAGCAGGTTAAATGTAACGTTATTCATTCACCCGGCATGGACCTAGATCTGGCATCACGTAATGTGCCTGCGAGAATAAGGGCTACACCATTCATTCACCTGGTATGGACCTAGATCTGGCATCACATAATGCGCCAGCATGGTAAGGGTAACGCCATTGTTTACTCGGCATCGCCCTAGATCTGTCATCACACAATGTTCCAGCGAGGTTAAGGGCTACACTATTCATACACAAAGTATAGACCTATATATTTTAAATTGTTAGAACTTTACTTTCAATTGGCACCATATAGCCATTATTGTGCTGAGATGCCGTTAAACGCTAATACATACATATAAATGTCATCACATAATGCGTTATCGAGAATAAGGGCAACACTATTCATTAACCCGATATGGACCTAGATCTGTCATCACATAATGCGCCAGCAGGTTAAGGGCAACGGTATTCATTTGAAAATATGGACCTTAATATATATCTTTATCCGAATTGAGACGGAATGCGCAAGTGCATAAAATAAAGGAGACAGTGAAAGAAAAAGTAAGCTAAACGTACACAGCGAGCAATGAGGGGAAAGGAAAAAAGGTGAGTCGAGTCCTCATATCAGAGTAAAGATAACAATATAAGAAAGAAAGAAGATAGTGTATCCAATTGTATTTTCAACCATCCCTACAAAACAATCGGGCTTCCGTGAAGGTACTAGGAAACAGGATAGCTGCTGACATAACGTTATACATTTATTGTGCCTACTTTGCAGCGATTGGAACATCTCTAGGCTATTTCCGTCAGGTCGTGAAGTAACCTCGGAAGTGGTTGTAGGAATACAGACCAGTTTGATGTGTTTGGTGATTCACCTCAGGAGGAGTGCACCATATATGTTACGACAGCAAAGGCAGACAATGTTCCAGTTGTGACTTTGTCTCCTTCCGCCGCCATATTGTTCCATGTCAACAAAAGTAGTTCAGAATATAATTCTCAATGATGACGAATTATATCCGCAGTTTCTTTCTTGACTTGATTGTAAAAGCCGAGAAGCTGGAGCACTTGCTTAGTATGAGACAGATGGCAGTTGACTCTTGACAGTTACTTGCTTAGTATGAGACAGATGGCAGTTGACTCTTGACAGTTACTTGCTTAGTATGAGACAGATGGCAGTTGACTCTTGACAGTTACCAAGAGGCCTCAGCATCTTTGGCTAAAAGTGAGTTTCACACGAGTACTTTCCTGGGGGAAGAAATGTACCTGAAACAATTATTCTGCCGTCACATAATGCACCAGAAAATATAATGAACAGTATAGAACCTAATATGACAGAGCCGCTAATGAGAACGGTGACCTACATCACGGAGTTTTTTTGTATCCTCAAAGCGGTGTATACATACATTAGGATATCAACATCTTACCAGCACCATTAACATAATATATTAAATGATTATCTTCAGACTGACAAACAGTTGGCAAACTTAAGAATTCTTGTTCCGTTGTAGATGTAAATGCATAACTCATACACACACCAGGGCCGAGTTAACCGCTAGCTAAACTTTTTTTTTTTTTTTTTTTTTTTTTTTGGGGGGGGGGCGGCAAAAAACTGAATGAATAAAATAAAGAAAGAGAAATAACGTAAAATAGAATATAATAGGCGTCTAAATTGGAAAGAGGAAAACAGAAGAAAATAATAAATGTACAATATTCATTTTCGAAAGTTAATTGTCGTGGAGGGGGGGGGGGCGCAATGCTTAAGGTTAGCCTATGGCGCCAAATGCCCTTGCGCCAGCCCTACCCCACAAACACACTTTCTATACCTCAGCTCCCGTTTTATTTCGATAGTACTAAATTAATCTGGTTCTAGCAACATTTTGCACATTCTCCATCATTTTTTTCCTTGTTTTTAATAGCAAACCTATGTTTCACCATCTTTGCATAAGTAATGATAACTTGACGTGACGTTTTCCATGGGACCGCCATTATTTTGTACGCTTAAGCGGTTCCCGAATGTATAGTGTGCGATGTCACTTCATCTTTTCTGATAACTCACGTGGGGAACAGGTGATATTTGGTGGGCTAGACAGTGAGTTTTCGTTCCTCCTATATCTTTCGAAAGTCTGAAATTAAACTACTTTTTCAGGATTACACTCTATTCAGAAATGCAAACATAATAAACACATTATGCTGGAGTCAATGAGAACAAACATAAAAAGGATGATTTAACCTGTGGTGCAAGTAAACCGGTGCAGTCACGTAAGCCGTACCAGTAAGACATTTATTGCCGATACGGCCGTACCGGAAAGACGCGGTCGTACCCGTCAAGAGTTAAAATCTACTCACTCACTAGTTTTAACCATTCGCATAAGAACATAGTCATTAGGATGGCAACAGAGATCCAGTAACTTGATCTGCTTTAATTTTATTTACCTTTCCTTTGGATCACACGAAGGACAAGTCAAATTACTTATGTAACAAGATATTCGGCTTTGCACACCTTAATCAGGTATAAGAACAGTAAGTGCAACATTACAAACCACTCCTACAAGAGCTAAAAAGAAATGTTGCAATTGACCTTACTTCCTACTTCATTAGCATATTAATTTTAAAATAATAATGAATTTTTCAAGTATAATAGTGTCCATGACATTGAGTTCACGCAATAAATTTCATAAAATTCGGCCCTTGATTTTTAAACAATATTTATATTTAAAGTTATTACATAATTCAACTCAAAGACCGTCAGTTCTAAGTGCACATTAAACTGACGAATCCCTAAGCTCCACCTACCTACGACCAACTATCAGTCAAGCGTTGTTTATTTAGTATCCCGTTGGACTGATGCTCCACTATCAAGCCCTGATCTAAATGGTTTCGTATGTAATAATATCTGGAATGCTGAGCTTGAAAGAGAGACTATAGAGGACACACGTTCTAATTATATGGAAAATAGTTTAGAAATAGATTAACCTAATATAGAGTATAGACTGGTTTGGAGGGCAATAATTGGTTCATAATAAATAAACAAATTACAGTAAAATATAATCTTATGAGAGTTCGTACTATTTGTAACTGAAAAAATATAGATACATTATTCTATTACTGCAATTTCAGTCTTTTTACAGACTTTACTCAGAAACACACAATACTGAAAGTAGCACCTGATTCTTTAGGTACTGAATAGGTAACAACTTTCATGTACATATAAGTAGTAATATGTGCCTGCATAGCCTCAAATATGCCCTTTAGCCTCATGGAGAAATTGACATGGAGGGGGCTCTATGGCCTCAAAAGTGTTTATAGCCTCAAATGGGGCTCTATATATATGGCCTCAAAAGTGTTTATAGCCTCAAAAGTGTTTATAGCCTCAGAAGTGTTTATAGCCTCAAAAAGGTTTATAGCCTCAAAAGTGTTTATGGGGCAGAAGTATTTTATAGGGCAGAATAGACACATAGTCAAACAAACATATACTATTCAGCAACCGCTTTTGATTACTATCCAACACACCACATATACTATCCAGCAACCGCTTTTTGATTACAATCCAGCACTTATAGGGTCTACGAGAATTTATCATGGGGAAAAAAAGAGTCGAAAGTGTATAGCTTCAAAGGGTCGAACGTTTATGGGGGTTTACGTGAATTTAACATGGGAATAGTTATCTACTATCCAATGCTTAGTTATCTACTATCCAATACTTAGTTATCTATTATCCAATACTTAGTTATCTACTACTCAATGACTTAGCTATCTACTTTCAATACCCCATACACACTATCCCAAACGTCTTGTGTGGTGTCTAAAAACCCCACACCTACCATCAGACGAAAAGGGTATGATGTGAAAGAAGGGGATGAAATCACACAAACATATTATCCAACACTCACTCTTTTATATACTATCCAAAATCCACTTTTATTACTATCAAACACCCACTTTTTATTACTATCCAACACCCACCTTTTGATTACCATCCAACACGCTGTGGTAGTGACCAAGAGCCCCTGCACGTACTAACCGACGAAAAGAGTAGAAGTGCTTTACACACATTATACTTACATACACACAAACCTACTATCACATAAGAGTGGTAGGATGTAAAAGAAGGAAGATGAAATATACACAGTTTCATATACAAGCAAGGGTGTTTGGCAAATCTGGCGAACGCACCGCTTTATATACTTAAAGCACGGACATGAAGGAAAACATTCCTCACACCAGAAATACAACACACACACATAACAAACACAAACACCAAGTGCGCGGACCTAAAGGAAACACTTTTTAATTTTTTAACATAGAAAGTTAAGGGATTGCTGATAGACACGCTCTCTACAAACATACACCAAACATACAAACATTTTTTAGAAGGGAAAGGGATTTTTAAAAAAAAAGACAGACAGACACAAACATATAATTAACATTTAACATAGGAAGGGGAAGGGAGTGTTGATAGACACACTCTATACAAACACACACCAAACACACAAGGGAAAGGGACTTGTTTTTGGTTTTGGGGGAAAAAGACAAAGACAGACACAAACATACACTCAACATACACCAATTTTTTTAGGCAATCAAAGAGTAATCTTTTCTAGAGATCTGGGTGGCCCTGAAAAGGACCGTTGGGGGTGTTTGGTGAGAAGTTTAACTTCTGGTAGGACGGTCACGTTTCACCACAGGTCTCACCGCCGCAGGACAAGGACGCTTTCTTGTGAAGGAGAAGGCAAACTCCTCACAGTCCATCTTACAGGACACTTCTCCTTCTTGTTGTTGCAGCTGCTGCAAGAGTTGTTGTTGCTGTTGTAGCTGTTGTTGTTGTTGCTGCTGCCTTTGCTGCTGCTGCAGTCTGTGTTTCTCCTCCCATTCCGCTCTGTCCCTGATGATCTCTTCTCGCAAAACTTCTTCCACCAGATCTTGAGCCATTTGCAGGAAGATCATCGTCTTCATCTCTGGGTTCTTCTGAATCAGGTTATGTCTAACCCGCTGCATGTTCACCATCGCTTCATTTAGTTTACTAATCTTCGCAGCCATCTTGAGGTGTTGATGAGTCAACGAAGGTGACCCGACTGACTTGACTTGATTTGGAGTATCCTCGTGTGCGGCCCTACGGCCATGTACGAGTAATTAAGGTGCGCACGGCGCACTATTTAATTTGCCCCCAAACTAGTGCGGTAGCACTAGCTTGGGGTTCGTCAGGTGATTTGCAATTGCAAATTCACCTGCGCATTAATTATTACACACCACTCCATCGCTGCATGGTTGCCAAACTATGGGGGATCATTGTAGGCGCGATATAGGAAGGTGTGTAAATGTACTTTCAACCTGTACATAGGATTAGAAACTCAACGTTTTCAGGTTTCAATGCAATGCATGCACAGCATGCTATTATTCAGTGTCAGGAGCGAGGCAGGCGGCTTGGGCTCGGCAAGGGAGACACGAAGCGAAACGGAAGAACTGAAACGCCAGGATCGTACAAGGTCAAATTCTGCCCAGTTAACTAAGTCGGGCTGTCCCTAATACCAATAAAGTGTTAGCCACTTGTTCAATTATGACAATGCTTCAAGTTACACAGAATTTTTTTTATTTAACGCGCTTATTCCAGTTTTTGTGAAAATTTTGTGTACAAAGTTTTCATGTTATTTTCCAAAAGCAATACCAATCTTTGAGTAAGAATTACTCATCTCATTTTCGTATCACGCACACTTCAATTTTGAGTAATAATTTTTAGACGGTGGTTCGAAATTGATCAAATTTGTGTTTTAAAAGAGTATAATCAAAAGGGGTTTTCGAAAATACCAAATTGAAAACCCCATTGATTCAGGCAATGTGATAGCCCTTAGAAGGACTGTTTAGCCCTTAGAAGGACTATTGTTAACAGCAGGTGGTCCCCGGTAGAGAAGCTCTGTCTGTTTGCTTTTTCCAGCTCTCTCTTTAACGCAGCGCCCCCTTGGTAGCTCGCTATGCTTAACATGCTGCTCCATGTGGTCGGCTGTTGGCGGGAGGGGTAGGTCGACGACATTTTGTCAATTGGCCAGCACAGCAGCTTGGCCCCATACTTCCAAACTTCTTCTAGTTGTAGTTGGGTGTTCCATAGCTGCTGCTAGGCTGACCAAGACTGCCTCCTCCCCTCCTCGTCCACTGCGTCTCCCTCTACCGGTTAGCTCGTCTGCCACACGTCTGCTCTGCTCCACCTGCTGCTGCCTGAATAACGGAATCTGAATGCACTGATGATGATGATTTGGATTACCCTCGTGTGCGGCCCTACGGCCATGTACGAGTAATTAAGGTGCGCACGGCGCACTATTTAATTTGCCCCCAAACTAGTGCGGTAGCACCAGCTTGGGGTTCGTCGGGTGATTTGCAATTGCAAATTCACCTGCGCATTAATTATTACACACCACTCCATCGCTGCATGGTTGCCAAACTATGGGGGATCATTGTAGGCGCGTTATGGGAGGGTGTGTAAATGTACTTTCAACCTGTACATAGGATTAGAAACTCAATGTTTGCAGGTTTCAATGCAAAGCATGCACAGCATGCTATTATTCAGTGTCAGGAGCGAGGCAGGCGGCTTGGGCTCGGCAAGGAAGACACGCAGCGAAACGGAAGAACTGAAACGCCAGGATCGTACAAGGTCAAATTATCCCCAGTTAACTAAGTCGGGCTGTCCCTAATACCAATAAAGTGTTAGCCACTTGTTCAATTATGACAATGCTTCAAGTTACAAAGAATTTTTTTATTTAACGCGCTTATTCCAGTTTTGTGAAAAATTTTGTGTACAAAGTGTACATGTTATTTTCCAAAAACAATACCAATCTTTGAGTAAGAATTACTCATATCATTTTCGTATCACGCACACTTCAATTTTGAGTAATAATTTTTAAACGGTGGTTCGAAATTGATCAAATTTGTGTTTTAAAAGAGTATAATCAAAAGGGGTTTTCGAAAATACCAAATTGAAAACCCCATTGATTCAGGCAATTACTTTAGCCCTTAAAAGGACTGTTTTCAGCATTCTTCATACAGCAGCCCCGGTGGTCTTCTTCCCGTCTGCTGTATACCTCCAACCGCTGTGCCTTGCTGGATATGTGTTGGTCCCCGGTGGTGGTAGGTGGCGGAGTAACCACTCCCGCTCCTTTCCCTCTACGCCTTGCCTTACACTTCCAGCTCCGGATTTCAGGTTGGCGTCGCCTTTGTCTTTGTTGTTGTTGTTGTTGCTTTTCATGGGGGGTTAGGTTGGCTGCTATAGCAGTGCGTCGAAATAGATGGTCCCCTGACTTCCGTTGTACGTAGTAGAGTGATCCTATCTGTCGTCGTTACTGCACAGCCCCCTACCCTCCTCATCTCTTGAAGCTGCATAGACTACTTGTTTTTCTGCGGAAAATACTTCGTCTCTTTCAGAATACTTGTTTTTCTGCGGAAAATCCTAGTTATTCTGCGATGTGAAGGTTTTCTTTACAGATGGTCCCCTGACTTCCATTGTAGTAGAGTGATCCTATCTGCATAACTCTCCACGTGTTGTTATACAAAGGCATGCGCCCGCCACAGCGGCTCCGGTCTGATCTTCTCTCGTCGAATGCTGGCGCCTGAATGTGACCGAATAGAATGTGAATGCACTGTTCGTTCGTTCGTTTGATTAACGACGTGTGCGGCCATTCAGCCATTTACGTCGAGTTAATGGGCGCAAAGCGCCCTACTTAATTAGTCGTCAATGGGTTACCGAGCTGCAACCCATTGAACGCTTTAATGTGTGCAAGGCACACTACTTAATTATTCATGTCTTGTGTCTGGAGGTGGCAAAGGCGGAGTCAGGGACGGCATAGGAGGAGCGTAGCGTCACCGGATGGCTCCATCGATCTAGGATTTATTTTAAGCCAAAAATTTTGTTGACGTCTTGCACGTTGTTCTATAATTTTGAATCAAGAACTCTTTACTTTGTGGCGTTTTTCGGGTTAGTCAAGGGTAAGAATAGAGTTTGGTTCTGTCCAAGGAGTGTTCTATATTTTTCTTTCATTCCTAAGTCATATGCACCATTTGTGTTTGTTTCGAGTTTTATTTGTGTCTGATCGTTGCCCTTTGTGCGGCTAGTCCTGATGGTTTGTGTTGTCGACCATCTTTAGTTTTTGGTTTGTTGTTGGGATGAGTTTCAGCTTCCAATCTCGTGGTGCATATGCTTCTTTGTATATTTGGATACTTTTGGTTGGGTGATGTTCGTAGTTTATTGTTACCACATTGTGTGGAGGGCCCCTGATGGTCTGGACATGGGACCACCTTATACTCTTAAATGGGATTTTTGGTGATGATTAACTTTTCAGAATTTTTGTTCCGCTTTGTGCGAAGGGCCCCTGATGGTCTGGACTTGGGACCACCTTATAATCTTAATAGAGTTGTTTTGGTGACCTTATGTTCTGGAGGTGTTAAAACTTTATTGTGTTTTGTGGCTTGGGCCTGATTGGGACCACCTTATATCAGCTAAGTGGTTTTTAGGGACAGGTAATATATTGTTGTTGCTCCTTGGACAATTCACCTAGTACCATCACCGAGTTTGAGAAGAAAGGAAAAGAAAGAAGGAAAAAAGAAATAATAAAAAATAATAAATAATAAAAAAATAAAATAAAAATAAAAATAAAAAATAAAAAATTCAAAAATTTAAAAATCTATAAATTTAAAATTGTTTAAAAATTTAAAATTTTAAAAACTAAAAAAAAATTTAAAAAAATTTTTTTTCTTCCCTCCTTTTTTTTTTTTGTTTGTTTGTTTTTTACGGGATGGAATGTATATAGGTTTGTAACTTTTAATTTTTTGGATACTTCTTGCAGTGCGAGGGACCAGGTTCGCTTGACACGTACCCTCCACCGTAAGGGTTGGGGATATACTTGGTTTCCTCCCTGCTTTTCTATTCCTTGGTTTTAGCACTTGTAGTGGGAGGGACCAGGTTCGCTTGAACGTACCCCCTCCGTAAGGGTAGAGGGCATACCTGGTTTCCTCCCTGCTCGTGCAATCTACGCTACTTGTTTGTTTTATGTTAGCGGTATTGATTTGAACTTTCCGGACGGATGATGATTTATTAACCGGGGTTTATATCTTACCATCACTTTCCGATGTCTGATATATATGCCAGGATGTTTTTGTATACCGAACTGATGTTGTTTTTTTTTCAGAAGTTAGGTGTTATGTATGATGTTTATATAATATTATAAATATTTTAGGAAATTATAAATGTTTCTTCACTTTAATATTTGCTTAAATCTTAATGTTATCAGGAAAAACATGTTTAACTAGTGTCCTTGAATTAGGTTGTTTTGATCAATATGTTTTCTCAATTTGAAGGTCAAGGTTGATTGTTGTTTACAAGTAAAAATTCCATTAAGATGACTCATGTTCTAGAACATTCTGTCATGTGACCAATCTTTATATATGCCATGTTTGGTGGACATTTTTTCAGTTTTGACATTACCATCAGTCTTGTAAAGAGCTATTACAGTTGTGAAAATTCATTCCAAATTCTAAGAGAGGAATTATTTTAAATATTCATTGGATTATAACAGTGCTCATAAACTTTTGGATTTTGGATTTTTAATTAATGATTTTGGAATTTAACTGAACTTATTCAGAGATTTTGGAATACTTCATTTTGACATCAGCACATCAAGATTTCTAGTACATCAGGACTTTGGAGACCATTAGCACATCATAACATTCAAGGACACAACCGTGAATTCGGAACATTCTATATTTAGGACTTGTGATTAGAACAATCATTCTTATTGGATTATTAGGATTTCAAAACACATTACTGTAAGTGACTTTTTGATTTTTCATTTTAATTATCTAGTAATAAATTGCTTGTTGATTTTTACTTGATTTGTTGGTTTCACTTTCTTTCTGTTACATTTTTCTTAGACCATAGAGTCGTAACAGAAATTGGGGGCTCGTCCGGGATTGAATTTCTTTAAAGCATATTAGAGATATTAAATTTATCTTTGAAATTCATATTGATTTTGTCTCTGAATTTTTTTGTCTTTGGCAAAGATTTTATATAGAGAAATTTTTTTTGTGTGAAACCAACAAGCATTTACAATGGCATCTAATGTTCAGAATTTCATTTCAAAACCTATCCAGGAGGGGATAGAGTGCATGAGAAAGTTAATTGAAGAGTTCAAGAGGTGCATCCATAGTGATGTTAAAACCTATCTTGACGAGCAGAATGTGGAAACTTTGGAAAATGCTGCTCGTATGGCTGATGATTATTCCTTGACTTACAAAATTTCATTTGGCAGTAAGTCGTCCTCTCAGCAGTTTTCTGGTAAAAAACCATTTCAATCTCATTCGAGTACTTCCAAATTTCACAACAGCACAACTGTTAGGAATCAAACATCTGATAAGACTGATCAGAAATCCTTATCTCTTCCTACGTGCACTTATTGTAAAACGAAAGGGCACGTTATTTCTGATTGCTTCAAGTTGAAAAATAAGCAACAGAGAAAAGACAGAGCTTTTCCAAATGCTCTTATTTCTACGAGGTCAAGGTCACGGTCTTGTATTGAAAGCAATACATTTGTTGGGTCAAACAAACCCCAGTCTGATTCTATTTTGGAGGCTTATGAACCATTCATGTCAGAAGGTTCTATATCACTTATTGGTGATTCTGCCAAAAATATCCCAATTAAAATATTAAGGGACACTGGAGCTTCTCAGAGTCTTTTATTATCAGGTACTTTGCCTTTGTCTGAGGAGTCTTCTTCAAGTGAAAGTGTTCTTGTTCAGGGAGTAGAGTGCGGCTTTGTAAATGTTCCTCTCCATTGTGTAAATTTGGCATCAGACTTAGTTTCTGGACCTGTGATTATTGGGGCAGTGACTTCTTTACCCATAGAGGGTGTTCATTTATTACTAGGCAATGACCTAGCTGGAGATAAGGTTGTGGCTAATCCACTTGTAACTGACAAGCCTTGTTTGGATCAGAAAGTTGATCCTGTCGAAACTGAAATCCCTGATTTGTACCCTGCTTGTGCAGTTACTAGAGCTATGGCAAAAAGAGCTCTTGAGAGTGATGTTGATCAGGATATTATTCCTTTAGCTGACACATGTATTGGTCAGTTTTTTGATGAGGTCACTTTTTCCTCAGGTATTGATCAATCAAACGGTATTGATCACAGTGATCCTCTTTTGGCAACTCATTCTCTTTGTTCTAATCAGGATGACAAACGACAATCCCTTGTCGTTGAACAGGAGCAAGATCCCGAGATATCTTGTTTGTTTCAGAGGGCTATTAGTGAAACTGAAGCCACACAAGTTCCAGTGTGTTACTTTGTGAAAAATGGGGTCCTTATGAGGAAACGGAGACCACCTGATGTACCCGCTGGTGACGAGTGGTCAGTGAGCTATCAAATTGTTGTTCCTAAGTCATATCGACAGGAAATTCTTAATTTAGCCCATGAAACTCCTTTGGCTGGTCATTTAGGAGTCCGTAAGACTTATCACAAGATCTTGAATCATTTTTATTGGCCGAAACTCAAAAGTGATGTTTCTAAATACTGCAGATCTTGTCACACTTGTCAAATGGTAGGAAAACCCAATCAGAAGATACCTAAGGCTCATCTGCAACCTATTCCTGCATTTGATGAACCATTTAGTAGAATAATGGTAGACTGTGTTGGTCCTTTACCTAAAACCAAGTCAGGCAACCAATACTTGTTGACCATCATGCGTACATCTACAAGATTTCCAGAGGCAATTCCTCTGAGAAATATAAAAACTAAAACTATTGTGAAAGCTTTGATGAAGTTTTTTACACTTGTTGGCCTTCCCAAATCTGTCCAGTCAGATCAAGGGTCAAATTTTACGTCTGGAATTTTCCAGCAAGTTATGCATGAATTAGGCATCCAACAGTTTAAATCTACTGCCTATCACCCTGAAAGTCAAGGTGCTTTGGAAAGATTTCATCAAACTTTGAAGAATATGATTCGATCATATTGCTTTGATACAGAAAAGGATTGGGATGAGGGTGTTCATTTGTTGTTGTTTGCTGTTAGGGAATCAGTTCAAGAGTCATTGGGTTTTAGTCCCTTTGAACTAGTTTTGGTCATACTGTCCGTGGACCATTGAAATTATTGAAAGAGAAACTTCTTTCAAATGAAGATTCAAAGATTAATCTTCTTGATTATGTCTCTGATTTCAAATACAAGTTGTCAAAGGCCTGTGAAGTAGCAAGAACTAATCTTCACACTACCCAGTCAAAAATGAAATTAAGGTATGACAGAAATTCACAGGAAAGGAGTTTTAAACCTGGTGACAAAGTTCTGGCTCTCTTTCCCATACCTCAGAATCCTCTTCAGGCTAAATTGTTTGGTCCTTATACCGTTGAAAAGAAAGTAAATGACTTAAATTATATCATTAACACTCCTGGGAGACGGAAACAGAAACAACTTTGTCATATAAATATGTTAAAGGAATATTTTGACAGAGATAGCTCAGCTAATTATTCAGTTAATTTAGTTGTACCTGTCCCACACAGTGAAGATATCAACGATGGAATACAATCAGACTATAGTGACTCTGGTATAACCAATCTTCGGAATTCAGAAATATTGAACAACCTAGACCAGAAACTTTCACATCTACAACAACAGGAAAGAAATGAACTAAAACAGCTATTACATGACTATGAGCACTTGTTTCCTGATGTTCCAACACGAACAAGTAAAATTTATCATGACGTTGACATTGTAGATTCTGCGCCTGTGAAACAGCATCCTTATAGGATGAATCCTCTCAAACAGAACTGTCTGAAGAAAGAAATTCAGTATTTACTGGAGAATGATTTCATAGAACCAAGTAAAAGTAACTGGAGTTCACCATGTATTCTTGTTCCCAAGCCAGATAATACATTCCGTATGTGTACTGACTATAGAAAAGTCAACAGTGTCACCAAAACTGATTCATTTCCAATCCCAAGAATGGACGATTGCATTGATAAAATTGGAAATGCGGAATATGTCACCAAGTTTGACCTTTTAAAAGGATTCTGGCAAATTCCACTGACGGAAAGGGCAAAAGAAATTTCAGCATTTGTAACTCCAGATGAACTTTATCAATATAAAGTTATGCCGTTTGGAATGAAAAATTCGCCTGCAACGTTTCAACGTCTGATGAACATGATAACATTTGGTCTTGATAATTGTGACGCTTATATCGATGACGTCATTATCTACAACAACACCTGGGAAGATCATTTGGAAACCATTCGAAAATTCTTTGATCGACTCAGTGATGCGAATCTGACAATTAATTTGAGCAAAAGTGAGTTTTGCCATGCTTGTGTCACATTTTTAGGACATATTGTGGGACAAGGTCAAGTTAAACCTATAGAAGCTAAGGTCAAAGCTATCTCTGACTTTCAAATTCCAATTTTTAAAAAGCAACTGATGTGATTTCTAGGTATGGCTGGATATTATCGGAAATTTTGTTCCAATTTTTCCAAAATTGCTGAACCTTTGACAAGTTTATTGAGTAAGAAAACCAAATTTCATTGGTCTGACAAGTGTCAGGAATCTTTTGACAAGTTAAAGGCCATGCTTAAGAATGCACCAGTTCTTTCTGCACCAATTTTTAGCCAATCATTTAAATTATCTGTTGATGCAAGTGATGTAGGGGTTGGTGGAGTATTGATTCAGGAAGACAAAAGTGGTGTGGATCACCCTGTGTGTTATTTTTCTAAAAAACTAAACAAGCACCAGAAAAATTATTCCACAATTGAGAAGGAATGTTTGGCTTTGATATTGGCTTTACAGCATTTTGAAGTGTATGTCACCTCAGCTCTTTCTCCAATTATTGTGTACAGTGATCACAATCCCCTTACTTTCATCAACAAAATGAAAGATAAAAATCGGAGATTGTTGAGATGGAGTTTGATATTGCAGGAATATAACATTGACATCAAACACATCAGGGGAAAAGACAATGTGATTACAGATGCACTCTCTCGTGCATAGAAATCTAATATTGCTTGATGTAATTAAGTCCAGTATCATAAAACATGTTCTTATTTAATTTTGGTTATTGTAGTATTAGATGTATATTCAAAAGAAAGCTTTATTATATAAATCTTTCTTTTTATTTATGAGGGGAGGTGTTATGTATGATGTTTATATAATATTATAAATATTTTAGGAAATTATAAATGTTTCTTCACTTTAATATTTGCTTAAATCTTAATGTTATCAGGAAAAACATGTTTAACTAGTGTCCTTGAATTAGGTTGTTTTGATCAATATGTTTTCTCAATTTGAAGGTCAAGGTTGATTGTTGTTTACAAGTAAAAATTCCATTAAGATGACTCATGTTCTAGAACATTCTGTCATGTGACCAATCTTTATATATGCCATGTTTGGTGGACATTTTTTCAGTTTTGACATTACCATCAGTCTTGTAAAGAGCTATTACAGTTGTGAAAATTCATTCCAAATTCTAAGAGAGGAATTATTTTAAATATTCATTGGATTATAACAGTGCTCATAAACTTTTGGATTTTGGATTTTTAATTAATGATTTTGGAATTTAACTGAACTTATTCAGAGATTTTGGAATACTTCATTTTGACATCAGCACATCAAGATTTCTAGTACATCAGGACTTTGGAGACCATTAGCACATCATAACATTCAAGGACACAGCCGTGAATTCGGAACATTCTATATTTAGGACTTGTGATTAGAACAATCATTCTTATTGGATTATTAGGATTTCAAAACACATTACTGTAAGTGACTTTTTGATTTTTCATTTTAATTATCTAGTAATAAATTGCTTGTTGATTTTTACTTGATTTGTTGGTTTCACTTTCTTTCTGTTACATTTTTCTTAGACCATAGAGTCGTAACATAGGAAATTCGGGTATTGGCCTGGGGCTTTTAGTTGTTTTTGATTTTCTTGGAACTTTTTCCGGTGTTGACTGTAGGAGGGGCATTCATTGAATATGTGGCCTAATGTTTCTGGGGTTGCGCAGTGAAGGCAATTAATTCCTGCCTCTTTTATGTCAGGTAGAAACCTACCAAAACTGCTGGCTAGTAGGGTGTTTCCAGTTTTAAGTCTAGTTATGACGTTGGAGTCGTGTGGGTTTGTTAGGTTAGGGACGCTAACGTTTCTGCTAACTAGCTTGAGCAGGTTGAAGAGTTTTCTCCCTTTCTTTGCGTTATTCCATTCCCGCTGCCATTTCATATCTATTTTCAGCCTAATCATACTGTATATTTCAAGGACGCTGTAATCCAACTGGTGTACTTCGGATTCGCTTAGTTTGTTTTTAGCTTCTTTGTCGGCCCTTTCGTTTCCGGGTATGTTAGTGTGGGAGGGTACCCACATAAATTCTACAGTACGGTTATTTTGTTCCAAGATTTTGAGTCTTAAGTAGACTTCCCTTAACAAATTTTCTCTGCTGGAGGAGTTGCCTGTTTCCAGAGTTTGCAGCACGCTGAGGGAGTCGCTAATTATCACTGCTTTTGTTGCTTGTGTGTCCTGAATCCATTTGATGGCTTCGTTAATAGCCCAAAATTCTACCGTGTAAATTGAGCAGTGATCGGGCAGCCTCGCCCCCAGCGTGATGTTTTCACCCGGGATCACGACTGCTGCTGCAGTGCGTCCCGGGTCTGGGGATTTGGACCCATCTGTGTAAATTTGGGTGTATCCCTCATACCTGCTCTCTATTTCTATTAGTACTTTTGCCCTTATTTCTATGGGTTGTTGTTGTTTATCGCCATAGTTTAGCGCATTTACATTTATTACAGGGGGTTTACAGGTCCAAGGGGCGGTGTCCGGATATTTAGTGACTTCCGCTTGGAGGTTTTTGAGGTCTAATTCCTTTTTCAGATTGTGGATTCCCCCCCCCCCCCCCGTAAATATTTGAGGAGTTTATGCCTAAAGGGCTTGTTGCATTTTTCAATGATGTTTTGAGTAGGGTGCGAGTTGGTATGGATGGAGATCCTTGTTGCATATCTTAAGAGTAACTCCTCCCTTCTAAGTTTTAGGGGGAGTTCCCCGGTTAATATTCCGAGCTCTTCTCTAGAAGTGTTACCGAGAGCACCGGTGCAGATAAGCAGAGCCTGGCGTTGTATTCGATCTAGTTGTTTAAGAAGGTTGGGGTTTGCCGAAGCATACGCTTGGCACCCATAGTCAATTTTTGATCGAATAAGAGTCCTATATAGTGTAAGAAGAGTGGCTTGGTCCGCCCCCCAATCGGTCCCTTTAAGGTTACTCAAGAGGTTTAGATCTTGACTACATTTTCTTACTAGCTCTGTTATGTGTCTGCCCCATGTAAGGTGCTCGTCGAATAACATTCCCAGGAAGCGTGCTACTTTTTCAAATTTGATTTCGGTTCCGTTCAGGAAAAGTTTAGGTGGATCCCTACGCGTGTTAGTTTTAATGGTAAACAGTGCGCCGACCGTTTTTCCTGGGGATATTTTGAAGCCCCACCTATCGGCCCATTGACCAGTCTTATCTAGCCCCGTCTGTATGCGGCTAACGACAGCTTCGCTGGCGGGATTTCCCGCTCTCCAGATTCCGCTGTCGTCAGCAAATTGGGATAGGTCCAGATAAGTCTGATCAACTGCCCTGTCGAGGTCGTTTATCATGATGTTAAAAAGCGTGGGGCTTAGTACACTGCCCTGAGGGGTCCCATTTTCTAGTGCGTGTGTTTGAGAGTATTGATTGCCCACTCTTGTTTGGATATTTCGACCTGTCAAGAAGTTAGATATCCATTTATGTATTCGGCCAGTTATTCCGTAGTGATTTAATTTAGCAATTAATCCTTTGGTCCAGATTAGATCATATGCTTTTTCCAGGTCGAGGAATACGGCGATTAAGTTACGATCGCATTTCCTATTTGCATTAAATGCCAATCTTATGTTTGCTTCCAGGCGAAGCAATTGATCTAATGTGGATCGTTTGTTGCGGAATCCGCTTTGATTGTTGAATATCAACTTCTTGCTTTCTAGGTGGTATTTTAGCCTATTGTTAATCATAGTCTCCATGACTTTACATATGTTGTTGGTGAGTGAAATCGGTCTGTACGAATTTATATCTGCTGTATCTTTTCCGGGTTTCGGGATAGGTATGACTATTGCCTGTTTCCAGCGTTTTGGAATTTCTCGCGATCGCCAGATCAAATTCAGCAGACCCAAAATCGCCAGTTCTGTTTTTTCGGAGAGATTTTTGTAGATTTCATACCCCAGCATGTCTTCACCTGGTGAGGTGGTTTTTTTCTTTGTGAGTACTTTTCGCCACTCATGGATAGTGAAATCTACGTTTAAGGGGCTTGTGTGGTTCCCCTATCTATGAACAATTCCGGGTGTTCTCTTTCTATTTCGTTCCGGTGGTTTTGGAATTTTATTGAGTGGTTGGCATTACTGCTCATGCCGGCAAAGTGTGAGGCTAGTTTTTCGGCTTTTTCCGCATCGGTTGTAAGCCCGGAGAGTTTTGGGGTCGAAAAGGACGTTTTCCCCCTAATTTTCTTAATTTTATCCCATATTTGTTTAGAGTTTGCCTTGTAGTTTAGGGTTGAGCAGTACTCCTTCCACGAGTTTTGTTTGGCCGTGAATACTGTGTTTTTCACATGGCGTTCTTTCTCTTTGTACACAAGGAAATCCTGAGAATTTGTAGTGTGCCTAAACCGATTTAGGGCCTTTTTTTTCTCTTGTATGGCTTGTTTACATTCTTCATTCCACCAGGGAACGGCATGTTTAATGCTCCGCCCTCCTGTTCTGGGTATGCTCCGCTCCGCTGCCGACGACAACGCCTTAACGATATTTTCGTTATAGATTTCGACGTTGTCGTCATACAAGAGAGCGTCATCAAACCCCTCACACAGGGCACGGAACATTTCCCAGTCCGCTTTATCGAATTTCCATTTGGGGGGAGGGGAGATGTTATTTCTGTGCACTTTAAGGTTGACAGAGGTTAATATCGGAAAGTGGTCACTGCCTAGTGTGCTGGATTGTTCTACTTCCCAATCGGCTATTTCCGCAATTTTGGGTGAGCATAGTGTTAAATCAATCGCTGACATGGCCCCGTTTTCGGGGTTAATTCTGGTGTGTGCACCGTTATTCAGCACTACTAGGTTTGATAGGGTGATCCACCTTTCGATATTTCCGCCCCTCCTATCCAGGTGGTTCCCTCCCCATTGTTCACTATGGGTGTTCAGGTCCCCACATATAATTATATACTCTCCGAGGCCACCCACAATAGAGTGGTATGTTTCGGGTTTTATTATTAATGTCCCGCCTGGGTCGTACATGTTTATTATGGTTATCGGCTTAGCGCCGTTGTTAATTTTAATAATTTGGTGTTCTGGTTTATGATCGCTGTTTATGGTTTGTTGTGTGCCCTCTATAGACTCACTCGAGAGGGTATTGCTGATAAATGTCGCCAGTCCACCGCCCTTCTGCCCATTGGGTCTGTTTTTGAAGTAGCAAGTGGAGTAACCAGGTATTTTTGGCGTGTTTTGCAGTTGTCCGCTCAAGTGAGTTTCTTGAAGGCACACGATATCCGGTTTATTGGGGTTGTTTTGTATCCGGAGTATTAATTCGGGTAAATTTTTTCTTATCCCTCTACAGTTCCATTGAAGTATTTGTATTACTGTTTTGTATTCCATGATGGATTCCCCCTATTTACTGGTGTTGCTTTTGATGGTTCCGTGTGAACCCTGCGTTTAATCCTCAGATTGATGAGGTTTATATTTGGGTAAATACGGTTTCGGCGGGGATGAGGTTGTCCTGACTGAGATTGAGTATCCCGTCGATTATATCCCGGATAAGTTCTAGAATGTGTGTTACCGGGATGAAGGTATTGTCTGTTTGCTTTGTATTATCTGAATTTTTGTTTGTTTTTTGTACCTTTTCGGTGCTAGCGCTGGTCGGTTTATCTTTCGTTGTGTTTGGTGTTGGCGTTTTTTTGGTTGTGTTTGCGTGTTTTTCTTTGTTTTCGCTGTTTTGTTTTTCCTTTAGACGTGGGACTTTGGTGGGTCCCTTAACCGGGTTGGTTGATTTTGGTTGTTCCAAATTTTGAGCGGATGATTGTGTGCTTTTGGGGTTTTTATTTGGGTTTTTGACGCATTCCTTGTCGTGTTGATTACTTTTTTCCTGGTTTTGGGTAGGGGGGTTTACGCTTAGGGGTTTTTGGGTTTTAACTTGAGTCGCAGCAACTGTGTATGATACATGATTTGTTTCCCTGTATTTAATTATTTTGTCTTCTTGGATCGCATATGTGCAATCTCCTGATCTTGGGGTGTGGGGTTTGCGGCAGTTCGCGCATTTTTGTCTCTCATATTTGCATTCCCCCTCATGGGGGCCTCCACATTTATTGCATCGTGCGGGGAATCTGCATATTGTTTTGTAGTGTCCCCACCTTTTACATTTGATGCAGAATCTGGGTTTATTTATGTACTCTCGTACCTGGCAGTATCGGCCGTACGGTCCTAAGCGGATCTGTGATGGTGGCGCTGTAACAAATTATAGAAGTACGGCGGTCGAGTTTTCTCCTTGCTTGTTTTTTAACCTTACTACTTTTTGAATTTCCTGTCCTTGTTTTCGTAGTTCGGTGGCGATGCTTTGAGTGTCATGTTTTGCATTTGCATGAATTATTTTGTTGTAGATCGGTTTGGTGTATTTTGCGGTGGGTTGGGTCTGTGGTGCGCTTGATGTGTGTCGAGTAATGGTTACTCTGTACGGGCCAATGGTTTGTATTTCAAGAAATTTAGCTACCTGTTTTGCGGTAGCGCACCGAACCACTATATAATCAGTTTTTGTGTGAATGATGTGGAATATTCACCCCTGCTTCATAGTGAGCTCGTTGGCAATGGTTCGGTCGCTTAAATTATTAATATTTATTCCCCTACTTTTGATGTAAATTGTCAGATCAGGAGAGTGGTAGGCATACTTATGTTTTTGGGGTGCCCGACTGTGTGATTTATCCGGTACCGTATTGCCTGTGTTAGAGGGCCGGATGGAGTTATTTTCCACGGTTTGTTTGGTTTTTTAAATTTTTGGTGGTCCTTTCAACGGCCCTTTTCCTTTGCCTTGTACTATTGGGTTTTTCTGTGTGGTTTGTGGTTTGAGTTTTTTTTCCTGTAATTTTACCGGTGTTGTTTGCCTAGGTTTTGAGGGTCTTACAGTTTGACTGCTATGTGTCCTTTCGTTGTTTATTTTGGAGTTGTTTGTTTCGGGAGTTTGAAGGAGCATATACATTCCATTTTTTTTCAAATAAATAAACAACACAACACCATTTTTTTCTCAAAAATCAACATTTTTTAATCAACAAGATGAAGCTTCTCTTACACAAAATGCAAACACGCAAACATTTTTAAACATGAACGTATTTACAGGGTTGACAACGTTGTGAAGTCAAACTGGACTTCCACTGTTCTAAGTCATTTGACCCTCGATGCACACTATGTTTCTGAGCTAAAGACAAGAGATAACCATAATGTTCACAAAACCATCTTTCTACTTTTGCATCGTTTCTAGCGTACTCCGTATCATAACAAGTCACTAAATGTTCTAATGGAAATCCGTTGATGAAGAAAATATACACAATATTGTCCACACACCATGGAATCTGATCCTTGTAATCTCACGTTATTGAATCGAGTGGAGACAGCATTTCTTCTCATAAAGCCAAAGGAGGTAATCCATAAGAATCAAAATATTCCACACTGTGATCGTTAGGAAAGTACACTGCCACCCAATGGGTTCCTGGTCGATGACTGTTATCGGTATTGATGACATAGGCTTGAACGTCTTTAGGTTTGCGATGTGGAAGTTCATCTTTAGCACACATCACAGGATTCCAAGAAGCGGTGTACGAACTGCGAGTCAACAGGTAATGAAGTTCCCAAGTATCCATTTCTTTTTTCACAGGTAACGATAAGTCATCAATTGACACCTGACTTTTTCCTTGAATATGTCTGTCAAGTAAGTCGATGAACCACGGGTAGTCTCTGTACTCTGTTGCAAGAGAGCTTCGATGCGTCGGGTCTCCAGAGAAGTGAGTGGAGGTCAGGAACGACATGCAAGTCTTTATACCACTTTCTCAACACCTTTTCTTCTGAGATCAGAGACCATGCTCATTCAGATACTCTTCATATTTTTCTTCTGCACTCATCATCAAACATTTGTCCTTTTCTTTCTGACTAGGATGATTGATTTGACATCCATAACAATGTTCTCAAGCCAGATCTGTAGATCTTCAAATGGAAGACGGTGCTACTGCGATTCAGTCTCAGGCGTACAGCCACTCCGTTTAATAAATACTTGTCTTGCAGCCACATGTCCATATGCACATGATTTATTCTTTCACTAATATATGTATTTTCCTATGAAATATTAACCGTCGTGGTGCTAGAATATGAAAGTTTGGTTTTTATATCACGTCCTTTATGTATGCAATTAAACTTCATTGCTCTTCTTGGGGTCACACTTAAGAACGTTTTTCAATATTCGAAATTTCGGTATATTTGCAGTTTCCCATATATACTCTTCAACATTTTGACTGTATTGTACGTTCTAAATTGTGCTCCTTGTCCTATATCACTAACGCCAATTAACAGATGGCACTCCTCCCATTGATAAAACCTATTCTGAAATTCTATGTAATGTCTGACATAAACGGTCAAAAGCACAGTACAAACTATTCTCCAAAAGAAGAAGAATCGTCGAAATTAAATTGTTTCTTGTCACTACAACGGCTATTTTTCAGACAGGTAAGTTTCGTCTGAATTATTTTGTGGACATTGGATTTAACTGAATTTCTGCGCAAGTTCATTTCGCAACTCAATTGTTTTTGTTCTATTATACATATATATATTAAAATTTTGAAATTCTTGCATTAAATGTCGCCCTTATCTGTTTGGATAGATGACTGTTTCGTTTATTTGTATGTACAGATCATTCATATCATAACGATTATTCTTTTTTAACTTTGTCTCTTATTTACTAATCTCTATTCAGAATAGCTTTGTTCTCCGTTTTGGTGTATTGATGCATTCGTAATTTGCCCGTGGACTAACACAAGACCTGCATAGTTATCATAACACTCAAGCATTGCGAAAGTTGTTAAAGGATATTTGAAAATATTAAGTCATTTTGAAATCAATAGCGCTGAAAACAATAGGGAATATATATCTACCGGCCCATACCAGCGTGAACATGGGATTCAAATGCATTGTTAGCTCGGCTATTTGAAGAATAAGCCGGAGAGCTTATGTACTCACCCCGGGTATTGGCGTCTCCGCCAGTGTCTGCGTCTGTGTCCAACCTTGGTAGAGTTTTATTGTAAGTTTGCTGTTTGTGGTTTTAACTCGCGTATTTTTAATCTTTGATGGATAGGTTTTGGTAGTACTATTGTTTATTATCAGTATAGCAAAGTTCCAGCCCCCCCCCCCCCCCCCCCCCCCCCGAAATGTATTACATCTTTACATAAGTTTAGGTTCTAGGGTATTAAATGTATACACTGTATTAAATGTATACACTGAGACTTACTTTCAGGTTAAAGTTTAGGGCAAGTTCTTTATCATACTTCTGGGATCTTTATTTGCATCACATCACAAAGTCATGATATTTGTTTCTTTTAGTGCTGTTACATAGTAATTAAATTTAATAACGTTACCACAGAATCTGTTTAACATTTGCAGCTGGGGCAGAGGTAATAAACTAGGACACGAGTGAAATGGGAGGGGGGGGGGGCAAGTTTTCACATTTGACATCAGTTCATGTTATGGGGACCTTTTATCCAATGCTCATGAAACTTGATACATGTACGTATCTGGAGAAGTATTACACTACCATATTAAAATTACGTTACATTGACATATTAGTCATGCTCTAGAGATTGTTTAATGTATATCTTAACTATTAGTTCTACATTCATTAAATGCATCCTTTGTGGGTACGTTCCTTACCAGCAGATTAATTATTAGTCCTCTTTTTGTAGATTTAGCCACCACTTTTAGAATTTTGTTCTCGTTCCTGTGGGTGTGACAAAGGGGGGGGGGGGGGGAGAGAATGTAGGGGAAATTTAACACAAATTTCAAATAGCTCCTGGCTCCTTGTTTGTTTTTCTCACATGTCTAAGAATTGGCATGTGTGATTAATGACCCAAATATCAACATTTTTCAGACTCTTTGTCCTTGTTCATGTCCAGAGGTCTTTGGAGTCTTTCCCTACGAACCTTCCCCACTCCCTCCGTGGACTGAGCTATAAGATCACAACATAAAACTATTAAGACCCCCACACTATAGCCAAATATAGATTTAATGGGTATGAAAATACAAATGTATGCCGTATGTACTCGCGTATAAATCGATACCAACAGCAAACTGCATAGACCCAGATCTGCCGTTGCATACTGCGGCAGATCTGGGTCTATGCAGTTTGTAAGGACTATTGTTATTATTATAGCTGTTGTTGGTTCTTTCTGATTCATTCACTTTCTGCTCATTCTTAATTTTGTTTATGTTCCTAAAACAACAGAGCTTGTTTTTTCTAACATGCTTGTATACATAGTCATGAGAATACCTGTTTCAATAACTGTAGAAAAACTCAGACAAAGGATTATCTGAAATTGCATGATCATTTAAACCAAATCGCATAAAGATCCCAATCCAAGTGCCTTGAAATTTAACATCATGTGAAATAAAGACGAAATAAGAGTTCATGTCCTGTTTTCAAAATTTTATAAATGATAAAAACAAATAACTGTGTTTCATTTCTTTGCGAACACGTAATTGGATCACTTTGTGTAGGATCTAACATTTAAGGGAAACAGTACTATGGTTTACATCATAGAACAGTTTTTCTGTGGTTTTTGTTGGTTTTTTTTACCCCCCCCCCCCCAAAAAAAAAAAAAAAAAAAAAAAAAGATTTATTCATCTAGTATTCAGTTGATGAAAATATTTTCCCATATTGCATTATGTAATGTAAATAAATGTCCATCAATTTTTTTCAGTATTATTGGCTATTAGATAAATAACAGCCAGGTACCGCATATACTCGCTTATAAGTTGAGTCCAAAACTGCAACATCGTGTAACTAACACAAGCCTCCTAATCATAAACAATCTCCGAGATAAAAAAATAAAAATAATAATCTGATTGCAGTCCCGAAAGAATCGATAGTGACAGAGACAAATTTTGTCTAGAAATGAAGCACATAATAAATATTTAAGTAGGGAAAAGATGCCCGGCCAGGCATGTTCATGGTAATGTGCACTTGCCTGGCAAGTATTTCTACTTGTCCCTGGTGTATGCGCAATGGATTTTTACAGCACTGTCCAGTGATCACGTACACTGTTTACGTTTAGGTCAGTTTTGGGGGACACCATTGCTTTTACAGTCATGAAACTTTACATGTACATATATCCTGATGAAGGAAACTGCGATAGCTCATTTGGTAGAGCGTCGGAGTTGTGATCCAAGGATCGTGGGTTGGATACCCACCCAGGTCAGCCCGAGTCAGCTGCCTCGGCGTGTCCTTGGGAAAGGCACTGAACTCCCACTTTGTCGGCATGATATAGTCAATAATGTGTTAAACGTGCCTTGAAAACCAACAAAAGCAAAACAAACCATCTTGAGTAGTACTACACCATGATAAAAATGTAGATCACAATGGTCTACTTTTCACGATCCAGAGATCATGTACTCTCTTTACGTTTAGATGAGTTTATTAGACGCCATTGCTTGTACAGCAATAAAAATGGATATATGCATGCATCTTGAAGAGCACTGCGTCACCATCCAAAAAGATTACTGTGACCCACTGTCACGCTCCTGTGAGCATGTATGTTTTTCATATTTTGGCTAATTTCTTCAATACTGCTGCTTGTAAAGTCATGATACCGGCTATATGCATGTGTCCTAAGGAGTATTTGCCTACGATATAAAAAATAAGTCACAGTGACATACTTTTACACCTCAGATTATGTACACCTTTGATGTTTAGGTGACTTGTTGTACCCTGGTGCTTGTTCATTCATTAAAATGAACATGAGCATACATTCTGAGAAGTACAATATTGCCATATCAAAAAAAAAGTAGCTGTGACCTACATCAACCAGTTGTTTTGTTTTCATTATCAGTACATGCATATACATAGTATATTGTGGTGGTGGGAGTCCGTCTAGGTCGCATGCGAAAATCACCGATTGTTATTGTCATCGTGCGTTACGTGTACTCTGTGTGATGTGCAGCTTTGAGTCTCAGGAAAGAGTTGAAATGACATGAACGTTACAGACCTACTGTAAGTATCCAATGATACCCATGCTACAGTATATTCAGAAGGGGTTTTTGTTCTTTATCCCCAGTGGTGCAAGTAAGCCGATACGGTCAGGTACGCCATACCAGAAAGATATTTATTGCCGGTGCGGGGGTTTAGTACCGTACCGGTAAGAGTTAAAATCTCCTTACGCCACTGTTTATCCCCTACACAATTTGCGAATTTCTTATGATAGTCAAAACTGTATACTTAACGTTAAAGCTTCTATCATACATAGTTCTCTCTTCCCCCTCCTTCCTATTCTCCACATTCCTTTGCGAATACCTTCGAGATCTGAAAAATTGAAAACTATATTACTTTTATGAACCGTAAGGAAGAAAATTTCGTTGGTGTTAATTGTGCTGGACAAAGTGTAGAGGATATCAATCTATATGTTCTGATCCTTTTGTTTTTGAGATCGACGTGAAAATAATTACTGCTTTGTTTCTCAACGTGCATAAAGACTTTCCTTTTATTTAATTTTTTCTACTCCGCAACCCTTTGCCAGTACCATCTGGATGTGAAACATTGAAAACTACATTTCCTTTTCAAACACTTTGCCAGTACCATCTGGATGTGAAACATTGAAAACTACATTTCCTTTTCAAACCCTTTGCCAGTACCATCTGGATGTGAAACATTGAAAACTACATTTCCTTTTCAAACACTTTGCCAGTACCATCTGGATGTGAAACATTGAAAACTACATTTCCTTTGCAAAACTGAAGGAAGAACATTTCGTTGTTAATGGTGAATGTGGCATGTGTCAATGTGTGTGTGTGTTGGGGCGCGAGTGCAAAGGATATAATCTACACGTAGCTATTGTTTACTTTACTTTGTTTTAAGCCGATGTGATTAAATCAAATCTGATTTTAAGAACTTAAAAAGGGAATTACTCTACTAAAACCTATAGAACTAGTTCAGGTTCATCCTTGATGGTTTCATTTAGCCAATTTCTTCTTTGGGGCTGTCACCAACTTGAAAGGAACATTCATCACAAGAAGTTTTTGTTGGATTTGTATGTGCTTACTGTATAGTATTACTTATTGGATTATGTATAGTATTACTTATTGGATTATGTATAGTATTACTTATTGGATTATGTATAGTATTACTTATTGGATTATGTATAGTATTACTTATTGGATTATGTATAGTATTACTTATTGGATTATGTATAGTATTACTTATTGGATTATGTATAGTATTACTTATTGGATTATGTATAGTATTACTTATTGGATTATGTATAGTATTACTTATTGGATTATGTATAGTATTACTTATTGGATTATGTATTGTATTACTTATTGGATTATGTATAGTATTACTTATTGGATTATGTATAGTATTACTTATTGGATTATGTATAGTATTACTTATTGGATTGATTATGTATAGTATTACTTATTGGATTTTGTATAGTATTACTTATTGGATTATGTATAGTATTACTTATTGGATTATGTATACTTAACTAAATGGTAAGTATTCCTATCGGTTGTAGAAACATTTAAACTTTTAGTTGCTACTTTGAATGTAATTTCAGAGAGAGCGAATGGGGGGGGGGGGGAGAGGAGGAGGGAAGCAGCAAAATGTCAAGGAAAACGGCAAACAAATACATCTAGAATCGCGATAAGATGCGGTGTGGCGGGAGGTTATTCAGTTAAATAAACATTGGCTATTATGCTGAATTATTAAACAAGAGAAGCAGCTTCCAGACGAGTCAGACATACGTCTGATTTAGACCCCAAAAACATTATCATGTGAGTCTCAATATTTATTCTGAAACTGGGATTATTTTTTTTAAAAGGAATGTTCTATATTCTGGCCTTCCCCCGCTTTCTCTGGACAATTTAAAAGAAGGTTAAATAGGTATAAAGACTCGGTCAATGTCCTCGTTTCACTACGTATGGAATGACCCATTAACCATTGACCTATACCTCATGACCTCAAGTTTAACGTTCCATTTACTGCATCAATAAATCAGAAAATGTTCACAAGAATAGAAGTTTCGCGAAGTTAACGAAGAGACTGAAATTGCGAACTTTTTCACAAGAAAGACTAAAATGCAGTATACTATTAGTAATTAATTCGCAAAACTTTAGCATTGTAAATGCCCTGTATGTGATAGATTTCCTGAAATTTTATGAGTATTATATGATATGAATAAATTATTCTTTGATTTTTGTTAGCTACTTTAAAAAGAAATTCAACTTCTCCTATGCAAGTGCATGCGAGAAATGAAGGGGAAACATATACAAAGAAAACTTTTCAGGAAAAAAGGAGAAGCAGTTTTTATTATTATTATTATTATTATTATTATTATTATTATTATTATTATTATTATTATTATAGAAACTAAATTTCTGGAGAGGAGTCATTGGAACTATAAGACACTTGGTGGAAATGCGCAAGAAACCGACTTCGTTTTAAATATAATCATGAAAAGGCATCGGGTCTGTTTTCTTTGTGAAATATAAATAAATCAGTCTTTCTTGAACTACCACAATAGTTCTTGGGGTTTTGTTTTTGTTTTGTTTTTTTTTTGTTTTTTGTTTTTTTTTTCTAAAACGGACGATTGAAAGGATTTCATTGGAAATAAGTAATCCCGTTTGCCACGTTTAGGTAAACAGTAAAATATCAAGAACACGATGATGGGAGGGAGAAATGCAATTTTTGAAAAATCAACTACACTGCAGCAATATCTTTAATTATCTTAGAATTTAGTTTAGTGATCCAAAATAAAACATTCAAATAGCGATAACAACGTAGCTTCTGTCAGCAAAATGCCACCATCTTACTATTTTTGTACATATATGGCACCCCTGTTTACGGGCCTCCAATTCTTTAACTCTAATTTGGATTATTTCATGGATGGCAGGAAAATTTACTTCATCGTCTGCGCAAATGAATCCATCTTTACTATGGGCCCTTTCCTTCTCAATCGTACACAACCTTCGGTCTTCGAAAGTATTTACCTGGGCCAGTTACTATCTAACTGAGGATTATTGAATCCCTTTATACCTTACAAAATTTCAAACCAAACCTTGTTTCGTCTGTGCAAACTTTTTTTAATTTTGAAAAATAAATATGTTAACGGCGAGAGCAATGTTAAAGAAATGTTATTTATAGTACAAGCACTGCCTAATACACGTCGTAAGGTGCATGGTTGCGACGCGGATCCTCGCACAGGTAAAACTAAAAGTCGGTACATTTATACTGTATAAAACATGCACAATCCCATCCGCTATAATCAGTCAAATTAAAATAAAGGCTACGAAACTACAGTGAAAAAAATTATCTGAATCATAAAAATGTAATGTAAGTAGAATATAGACTTTATCATTTTTTTGTTAATTATATGCCAAACATTCCAAAATAATACAATCTGAATAAAAATGGCATTATAATATTTGTGTAAAATCCATAATTAAGTACATTGAAAATAGCAAGTAATTTAGACATTATTATTATTACAGAAGACAAAAAAAAAACCAAACAAAAACATATACACATGCATGCAGAATAAGTATTAATTAAAAAAATAATTAAAATATTCAGATGACTACTTTTTGTCAGATCAAATATGAATACAAATAAAAATAGAAATAATACTGTATAATAATGCTGATATTTTTTATCACAATTTTAAAATTAAGAAATTGAATCAGATTGTAAAATAAATAATCTTAGTAATAATGATTTATATGTTTATCAGACATTTACACTTATATTTAGGAATTATTTGAATTTTGAACAACATCAATAATAATAATTATAATTATAATGTCTCGATTACATGCTTTTTTAAAAATGTTAATCAAATTGCTGGCATGCTAAATGCGATGTACATATGAATTAAATATATTTAGATGGTGAAGACACTTATGTTCATACTGCATTTTTGTGGAATGTTTAACATTTGATATAAAAATGATACTAATCTATAATCTAATTATCTGACATATTTATGACTTAGAGAATGACATATGATTTAGAGAATTTTGTTAATGTTGTTTTGTATCCATTTATTATAGTCATAGTTGTTAGGCCAAAAGAAAAAATATGATTGGTTCAGGTTAACCGACTGACCCTAGTGTTTAACCTCCGACCCTACCATTTTTTTTCGCTAAAACAAACAACAAAACTTTTGTCGAGTCACCAACCCCGTCTGTGACAATGACGATTTGTACTGAATTAGACCATACCAAAGAAACAATCGGAATACTCGGTTTTATTCGCTCAGTGATGAACAATAAACAACATGGCGTGTGGAAGAAGCGTCCCTTCTACTCTAATCGCTGTTAAGCTTAATAACTGCTGTCACGGCAACAGTGGCAATTATTTATTGTCAGTGAATCATGATTGGACATTCATGGACCCGTTTCAATCAAAACACCCAGTCTTCAGCCTGAAAGAAGACCGGATGCTCTGTTCAGTTTCGCCGACAGCTGCAGACAAGGACGGATACGAAGTTACAAATGTCTCTAGTATAAATCAAATCTGACAGACATGTAGATGGCATTAAGCAAACTAAATTCACTATGCTCATTTTCAGACAGAGATTTGTTTTTCCATGCTAAATGTATACATTAAAACAAATAGCCAGCAAATTAAAATGTATGAAACAGATAATGGTGTTGTTTGTGACTCGCAAACAATGTGAGTCGTCACCAAAAACTCCAGGGGTCCAAATCCACCTGAGCCTATTTGTGAGAAAATTGCCATTTGTTTGCAGAAGGTTCATGGTTCTACTCTTGAAAATGGCCTGAAGAGCACCTGGGGTCTTCTTCCAACAAAACTTGCTGCCAAGGGTACATAAAGACGTGTCTTAAGGCAGAACGGTTTACTCGTGGTGAACCTTACTTATAATACATATACATGTATTCATGTATTTTTTTAAAAAATGAAATAAATTAAGCCTATCGACCTACCCTACTTTTTTGACCTGAACCACACACATAATTATTTTTGTCCTTAAAGTAGTAGGCATCTTGCATGGTTATACAGTATAGATCCACATCACAACCATGCACATTACAATAAAAGTATCAACTATTTGATTTTACATTTCTATCTTTATTTGTATTCATCACTGATTTGGTAAAAAAGTGTAACAAATATTGTCATCTGAATATTTTAATTATTACTTTAAATGTAGTCTAAGCACTAACATTTTAAATGCTACTTTATTATGAATGTTACAAAAATCTTATAAAGCCATTTTTATTTTGAAATGTGTGGCATATAATTAAGAACAAAATGTAAAATCTGTATTCTACTTAACATTACATTTTTATGATTCAGATAATTTTTTTCACTGTAGTTTTTTAGCCTTTATTTTAATTTTACTGATTATAGCAGATGGTATTTGCTCGCACCATTAACCACTTTATTTTTCCAAATTAAAAAGGTCTGCACAGATGGAACAAGGTTTGGTTTGAAGTTTTGTAAGGTATGAAGAGATTAAATAATCCTCAGCTGGATAATAACTGGCCCAGGTAAATACTTTCGAAGACCGAAGGTGGTATACAATTCAGAATAGAACGGGCCCATACTATAGCTTTCCTTTTAAACCATATGGCCCTGAGAAAAGTTTCTTGAAAAATCAAGAAACTGTGTGGATTGGGGATGGTTTCCAACAGGAGAGGTTTTATTTACGTAAATAAATATAATGTGTGGAGAATTTTTTTATGACTTTCCTTCGTTTTGTGGGAATAGAGTTGTATTTTAGGTGGCGCTCTACATATATTACGTACAGAGAGAGTGACGTGTGTAAGGTGAAGTTGTTTGTATTTACAACATGCACAATGGAGAGAATGTTGATATACTTCTATGCTACTTTCATGTACCAGAGCCTGAAATTTCTTTACATACTGTACTTGTGGAAATTGTACATGATCTAAGCACACAGCTAACTAAAATGGCTGCTCCCCATGTGCTCGAAAAATCCGCCTGAACTAGTCCAAAGTACACTCATTTTAGCAGTTATTAAAATAGGGAAAATAAATTTTGCTAGAGTAGGCAATAGCAGCTTATGAAAGTGCAATGAAGGAATCACAAAATATATCAAAAGTAAAAAATGTTATTGGCCTTTTTTTTTCTTCATATTTTATTTTTGAAGTCAAGGAAGTGAAAATGACCAAGCGGAGGTAGAAGTTTTTTTTTATAGGTGCACATCTGAAGTAAGGCTAAGCTACTCCATAACACAAATTACACCCATCAATCATACACCAAAAAAAGGAATTAATAGTTCTTTTAACAATATCTAAGATATACAAGGTCCATCAATCATACACCAAACAAAGGGAATTCAAAGTTTTTTTGAACGATACCTAAGATATACAAATTCTCTTTTTAAATAGACAGGATAACCTGTGAGGAAAACCAGGGAAATTCTTTTTTTTAAAACTCTAACTCTGTGCAAAATATGAAACTGGAGCACCACCTTAAAACAAGTATGGTAACTTGTGTAATTTCTTTTCTTATTTTCATAATCATGTATGATTTTCTGAACAAAACGGTACATTAACATTGATGTTATGCATGAAAATAAGCTAATTATGCCTATTTTGCTCTTGCTTACACAATATGCATTGAGGCAGTGATGTGTGCCCAATGACCTTAATTATGGGGAAATTAGAAGTCTTAGAACACAGGAATAAAGTCAACTTAAATTTAAAACTTGTATTAAGTGAAAGAAAAATACAGCAACAATGTTTTATCTTCATTCATTTGTAATAAGATTAAGGAGAAAATGATGACAAAGCAGATTCACTTTCTTCTATATACTAGTATTAGAAGAATAAGCAAACATTTTACCCTTTTACCTCTGTGAACCTGATCTCTTCCATCCCTTTTCAAACTGTAAAATTTATTAGTGACATCTCGGGAATAATTGTGGCAAGAGTCATGTTCCTGTCTTTTAGCATAACATTGGTTGCTATGTTGAGAAAATGCAATGTGCATCTTTAAAACAGTTCACTTTTCATCAGGGGCTTGGGGGGGGGGAGGGGCTTAATGTGTGTGGGACTTTGCTACTAATGAATACTGCTATGTGGAAGAATTATTCAAAAGAGCTGTTTAGATGCTTGCGACTTGAATCTTTCAGCTATACAACCAAAATTAAATCATACTAAATAATATCTATATGGTATTTATAACAAATATGAAAATTTGTGCAGTTTCTTTTCTTATTTTCATAATCATGTATGATTTTCTCAACAAACTCAGTACATTGACATTGATGTTATGCATGAAAATAAGCTAATTATGCCTATTTTGCTCTTGCTTACACAATATGCATTATGGCAGTATTGTGTGTGCAATGACCTTAATTATGGGGAAATTAGAAGTCTTAGAACACAGAAGTAAAGTCAACATATATTAAAAACTGTTGTATTAAGTGAAAGAAGAATATCAAAAAAATGTTTCTTTTCATTCATTTGTAATAAAAGTAAGGAAAAAATGATGACAAAGCAGATTTGCTTTTTTCAATATACTAGTGTTAGAAGAATAAGCAAACATTTTCCCTTTGACCTCTATTAACCTTATCTGTTCCATCCCTGTTCAAACTGTAAAATGTATTAGTAACAGCTCAGGAATAATTGTGGCAAGTTTCATGTTCCTGAGTTTTAGCATAACATTGTTTGCAATGTTGAGAAAATGCAACGAGCATTTTTAACATAGTTCATTCTTCATCTAGGGGTGGGGCTGGACATGTGTGGAACTTTGCTATTAATGAATACTGTTCATAGACTTTTTTGTATTTGAATTCTGGTTGTTGTTGTGGGTTTAACGCCATTTATAAGCACATGATAGACTATACATGGCAGCTACAGTAGTATAACTGGTGGAGGAAGAACCCGAGAAAACCCTGTCAAGAACCACCAACCACAGGAAGCTACTGGAAAACTTTCTCACATGCCCACATTGGTTAGGGTTACCATATTTGAACTTTCAAAAAAGAGGAGATATATATACCATAAACCATAATATATATGAGACAAAGAGGAGATTTAAGGACCGAAAAGGATAACATTGGTTGAGCTCGAGACTCAAACCCATGCAGACAGAGGTGAGATGACAGTGATCAGTAAAGGCAAGCATTTTAGACCACCTGGCCACCTGGGAGCCCTGAATTCTGGTACTGATTCACTTGAAATTCACCCATTTGTGATTAAAACCTAAACCAGTTGCAGATAAAGTTTAGTAAAGAAAATAACATGCATTTTTCTTAGTTCATTGTTCTAATGTTATATAATATGTACTTTATCAAATGCAGGTCCTGTGACAGTACAAAATACAATATGTAATAATTATTTTCTGTGTCCCAACACTTACAAACACAAAATTCAGAGACATAATCTGCAAGATTGCCCCACATCACAAATCAGCAACCAGCTCTTGTTCAATAACTATGTCACTACACTGTCATACACTTCTATGATTACTTTTATATTATTTTTATGAGCATATTTTGTTATCTCTCCAAAATGAAATTAAAGCAAAGGTAATTAAAGACTTTTTTTCATACTTCTTGGTCCGCTTAACACTTAATGTGAAACCTAAAATAGTGTGAGCAGAATTTTGCTTTATTCATCTTTATTACCATATCTCATTTATCCAGATCACATTTTAGCCATATGTCCATTGCTATTTTATTTACCTTGTTTCATGTGCTCATGAGGTACATTTAAATTGATGTAAGCGATAGTACAAAGTGATGTAATCCATGTAAAAAAAAAAGTTACGAATGCTCAATCAGTATATATAAATATATTTAGCACATAACCACCATATATTCACATAACTGCCTGATACATGTATTTATTAAAGAATTAACACAATATAGGATAAAATGCTTTTTAGTCTTTGATAAAAAAATTTTTTAAAAATAGGCTGTTCTATGTGTAGGTGAGATAAAATGGAAAGACTGACCCAACAATGATTTTGGCAGAAACACTTGTTAAGATAATAAGCAACACCTATGAACAACATCAAAAGTTTAAAGAGAAACTGTATAAAGCAAGAGATGCTTCAGATGCTGATGAACATAGCACTGCTGATCCAACGAGTAGGGAGTGATTGGATAATGATTGAAGTCAACTTAATATGATTTTGTTTATTTCTTTTCATATTTAAAGTACAGCAACTGCAATGTTGTGTGACAAATAATATTAAAAGATAATAGGACTCTTTTGGGCACATGAAATTTGAGTCCAGGATTTTGAATTTGAGTTAGGGCTTGTGATTTTTATTTCTAAGTCACCTGCTCAGGGCCTGTGTCTGAAAAAAATGTTCTTTGAGCACTGCCTCAGTATGGCCACCATGGTGGTCATCTTGAAAATATTATCCCTACTCCTCAAAATGGATGGCCGTATCAACATGGGGTTTTCACCAATAGACTTCTTTTGATACCTAAGTTGGTCCTAAATGAAAATGGTGCCAAACATAGATCCAATATAACTGCATGATCACCACTTGAAAATTTTGTTGTCACTACTCCCACTGAATGGATGGTCATATTGACATGAGGTTTCCACCAAAAGACTTCTGATTATGTCTAGTTGGTACTAAATGATAATGGTGTTAATCTGACATCCAATATGGTCACCAAAGCAGGTAATTTGAAAATCTTGATATCTCTCAAGAATATATATTTTCAACATGCAGGAGTTAAAAGAAAGAAATGATTTTATCTTGAATTCATGGAAATTTCTTTTGTCTAGTTGAGCATCAGTCCCTTCAAGGGACTCTTATTTCTTTATTGTTATTTACCATGTACAATTAAAATTAGTGAAAAATTGTTGAAAGTTTGAAAAAAAGGTAATTGAAAGAAGCAGTAGTAGTCATTAAAATCAGATAATAAAATGTACCTTAATAACAAACTAATAATAAGTACAGTGAGACTTTGCTAATCCAGAATTAATAAATCCAAAATGTCTTGGTATTTCAATGTGAATTTCAGGAATAGATTCCCTGTTTTTTCATCCATAGTGGTTTGCATATCGGTTACCCCACGTTTCATTTATCATGTTAAGTAATATACAGACTCAACATGAAAGTTTCAATTGTATTGTGACACAAAACACCCATTTATTTCTCCATGTTATCAACAATAGCTTACGTCATTCTAAATGTTATTTACCATCTTACTACTGTGGCCCATATTTTATGCTTCACTGACTTTGCTTAAATTTACTAACCAATCAAAACACAAAGTATTATTTACTGGTGATATATTCATGTGCTAGTCACTGATTATAGCATGAAACATGACTGATGAGCAAAACTAATGTGATTATTCACTCGAGTCACAAATGATGTGTGTGTGTGTGTGTATGCTTAACGTTGGCACTTGTGTATTTTGATATATAAATTGATCAGTTGGATGCATGTTTGTTAGTACTACACCCTTACAATCAAACAAGGTCACCATGACCTACATTTTCTGCTTTACTAACATGGGTTAAGTATCAATGTTTATGACCACATAGATTCTTCTATGTTATGTACATCCTAGCCTATGCGAAAGGTCCCTTCTGACACAGTTGGATGTTGGAATAAATATATTTATTCAGTTGTAAACTTTCCATATTATTGGCTATACATTGTGTATTGTGATTTGTTACCTTCAAGAGGTTAATTGTGTATTTTACATGCGAATAAGTATAGGAATTACGCAGTAAACTGCATGTTTTTGTGTGAGGCCTCCTCTGTAATAGTTAATTAAGCTAATTCTTGATGCATGCACTATGCTTCTACTGCTGGCTCAAACTCCAGAGTTACACACACCTTGTGACTTTGATGCAGTAAAATCTGTCTGCTAGGGGTGGACAGTGATAACATCTTCTTAATAAGATTTTAAGAATAATGAATTTTAAAAAAAAACATACAAAAACAAGAATAATTTCTGGTTTTTATCAACTTGTTATAATGCCTCTACTTTGATATCATAGCAAAGAATGTTCTTTTTTTTTTGTCTTTAATGCTTTCTCATGGTAGGTAGGTGGTTTAATAGTATGTCAGTACAATACTGACTAGAAAGTTCCAATTAAAAATGAAAAATTATAATTTTTAAAAAGATTAAGAGCTCGAATGTAATGGGAAAAATTGCTGCAAAAAAAGCTTTTGTTTGCAAATGGGCCAACATTTCATTATCAAGATCACTTTAGTGTGGACTTATGTTCTGGTAATTCATGTTTACAGTACCTACTGGAGGCAACTTGAAACTTCGTAGATGTGGGATAACTAGTCATTGAGTACACTGGTTGTAATTATGCATAGTTCTGTATCATCATCATGATCAAAGATTCACATTATGAAAATGGTAAATTGTACACACATGCATGTTTCAGGTTCTGATTGACAACAGATATGAAGTTGGAGTGCCCTCAGAAATTTTGTTTGGAAAGGTCAATACCACTTTCGCACTTAGAGGAAGTTATGAATTGCATGAAAGGGCTCGCAGATCAGGAGCAAAACATCCATCACGCATAACCTCGACTGATCTGAGAATGCAGTTGGCAACACTTTGTCAAGTCTCAGATTTAAGCTTAAGTAGCCAGGACATTCTAGCAAAATTTCTTTGTCATGATATAAGAATTCACAGAGAATTCTACAGATTGCCTGACAACACTCTAGAACTTGCAAAGGTCATGACAGTACTTAATGCCTTAAACACAGGCAATATTGCCCAGATCAAAGGATGAGATTGAATTTCATGCATCAGGTGAGTACTTTAGTCTCTAGTGATATTTGAATTTTGTTTCTATTTTAGCTCACCTGGTCATAAGGCCAAGTGAGCTTATGGTATGGCCCTGTATATGTTGGTCATCATATGTCCATTAGCAGATGCAATCTTTTCAAAATCCCAGGTACTAATGTAAACCAAACTTGGCATAGAGCATCATGGCAGAAGGCATTGTAAATTTGCAAATGATCAAAAGAATATTTACTTGATGCATGGCAGAACACATAGTCATTTCTGCTGTGGCACTCGCTGTACCTCATGAAGCACAGGGTCTTGGCAGGTACTCAACACTATAAACAAATCAATGAACAATGAAAGGAAATGGCATCTGATGTTTTGTTACATCTGACACAAATCCACTTGTTAACTTATGATAGCGAACAGTGAAAATTTTTACTGTTCCAACAAATATATGAGGTCTAAAGTTTTAGAGATCCATTGGCAAATTGACTGATCAAGTCTCTGATTAGTGGACTAGTGTTAATTTTGAGCCCTGTGTGTGTGTGTGTGTGTATATATATATATATATATATATATATATATATATATATATATATATATATATATATATATATATATATATATATATAAATATACTGTTCAGCATTTGCTTACAAGATCTGGCTACAGGCTGTTGTGCTGAAAATACTTACAAACTAGACAGGATTTGTTTGTTTGTTTGCCAGCAAAGATGCATAGCTCATACTCAGTCTCTCCATACCAATGGAATATCACCAAGACATTGAAAATTGGCTAAAAAACTAAACTGTTTTTGAGACTCCCCTCCCCGGCCTGCCTATGAGGCATCTGCATATCAAAGTCTGTTTAGTTTGCTCAAACCAAATTCAGAGAAGTAGGTAAGGATTTAATAAACTGGATATTTTACCCCCTGGATTGAAATTAATTGCATTCATAGAAATTTGGGTATTTTGTCAACATTGCAAAACATAACTTAATATAGCAAACTCAGCCTTAATCATCAAAACTTTAATAATGCCTTTCCGAATGCATCAGATGTCTTATTGATCAAGACTAATTTAAGGTGCATTCAATTATACAGCTCTGTTTGAGTGAGTGTTCACATTTTTTGCTCAATGTGTACTACGATTTCAAACATGCACAAGCATCCACAATATGTACCAATCGCACGGTTTATATTTATCAAACACACCATTACAAAACATTATGCTTACGGCAGGAAAAATACATGCCCAAAACTTTGGACTAGATGCTTAAATTTCAGTTGTTTGCTTAATTTGAGCGCATTAAAAATGTCTTAATCTATTTTCAGTAAATTTGTGTAAATGTGCAAATACACTGATTATCATCATATTGAAGATTATCGTGCTGAAATTTTTACATGCCCTTCACTAAACACAAAGTATGACCCTGTGGCCTAATGTAAATTAGGTTACAAGTTACCAATACTTAAATAGGTCTTGGGATCTCCAAATCTAAATATCTAATTTTGCTCAGTCTCTTTCCTTTCACTTTGTGGTGATCATGTACCAGTAATGAAGCAAAGAGGGAAGTGGATTGTGACAAATTTTCCACTAGCATTATTTCATCTGTTTCATATTGCCCCCTCCATCTGTACTGCTTCATATATTGAAGTCCTAATTTCTTTCACTTCATTACTGGTATGTGATCACCACTTTTGAACGTGAAAGGAAAGAGACTGAGCATTGATGATTCTCTTTGACAGAGACTGAATTGTGTGTGAGGCAGGTGTTTCTATTGATGCAAAATCGGAAAGAGCAAGTGACATCTGGACTTGGACCAATATGTATCAAATGGAAGAAAACGCTAATCTTAATTGGATGAATTGTTTCTGGTGGAATACGGTGATGAATTCTACAACTTTTAATATTAACTTTTTTTACATCATGAGTTGAATGTGGTAATTCCCGTAAAAAGAAATGACAAAAATCACTAGCTAATGGCTTCTATTGAAACCCCTGCATTCATCCTAAAGTCTAGTTGGTCCTTAATGAAAACAATGCCTGTCTGACATCCAATATTACCATCACAATAGTCATCTTGAAAATCTTATTATTGCTACTACTCCTGAATGGATGGTCATTTCAGCATTGGGTTTTCACTAAAAGACTTCTTATGATATCTAGTTGGTCCTAAATAAAAGTGATGACGGTCTGACATCAAGTGTGGCCAACACAGTGGTCATGTTAAAATCTTGATATTGCTACTCCTGAATGGATGGTTATATTGACATGGTGTTTTCACTGAAAGACTTCTTATCAGGTCTGGTTGGTCAGAATGTAAGACAGGTTCTTTCAGAAAAAAAGTTTAAAGTGTTTAGTCTGCACAAGTTTTGATTTATTTTCAGAGACAATTGAACCAGAGAATCAGAATGACATTGATGATGATGCTTCAGATGATTCATAGGATGATTTTCAAGAAGACCAGGATGTTAGTCCTCAAATAGCATCGAAGAAACATAGAATAGGCAGAGATCTCGGAAACGCTTAATTACGCATATTTGGACGCAAACTTTTGGTCCGGGATGCAGAAAATCGCCCATGCACGAGTCCTCCGTACTCACGTTTTTTTTTTTTTTTTTTCTGTGAAAAATGAGGCAATGCTTTTATTTGAGGTGTTTTTTGCTGACTTTTTTTGAGCAAAGGTCATCAGCTTACTTTGATGATGGTTCGTTTGTTATTGAAGGCGCCGCTAAAGGCTCCAGTTGAAGGGTCAAACAAATACCTGTTTGTTATTGCTGCGGCAACTTCAGATAATTGTAGAACATTGAAACAGATTTGTTTTATTTGTTTAGTATATATCAGTGCTTCAAAGGTAATCAGTTCTCTTTGAAGTGTCAGCAAACGTATTTTTTCTTCTTCCATCTGGTATTTGTTTTTAAATTAGTGTCATCTGCTTGACTGTACTCATTTTACGTTTCCGCCTTCTGCAGATTCGGATTTTAACTAGTCAGTTGCATAAAGTAATAAGGCCAGATATCATCATTAGCGGATTATGATATAACAGTGCACTGTTAGGGTGGTTTGTCAGTATGAGACAAGGACTTGTTATTTTAACAATATATTCCAGTACATTGTTTCCTGTCATGGTGCCTTTGATTTTCTCTACTCCAAACGCAAGACTGTATATACGGTTTTTATCAGCCAAAATTGGTGTCGCCACACATATATCACCAGATGGTATATTTTGTCACCAAAACGGAAAACAGAATCGCAGTTTGCTACATCAGCGAAGCCCCGTGATCCTGTAATTGATTTCATTTCCGATTGTAGCTGTATAAATATTGCATGCGAACTCGAAACCAAGACACATCGAGACTTGAACAAAATGCCATTTGCAAATCTAGACAAGTATTTTGGGGTTAAACGAAAAAATGATGAAGATTTAAATGAGATTCAGAACTGTGCTAAAGTTGCTAGAACTGATAGTTCGGATGCGACACTATCCAAGTGTAAGAAAGTACGTGATGCCTGGCTTAGTGTTTGGAGTCAAAACTTTCCTTGGATTGACAAAATTGATTATGATGGACAAACAAGAGCTATATGTCATTGGTGTAAAGAATGTGGGAAAGTAAACTCTATGGCAACAACCGGTTCTTCAAATTTGCAAAGTTCAACATTTTCTAGGCATGAGACATCTAGAGACCACCTACTTGCTGCTGAGGCTCATCATGCAAAACAACGCAAAGCAACTGTTCAACATGTAAGTAATATTTTTGTCTCTATCTGTCGAGCTTTCCTAACTATTACAAGTATTAAAACTACTGTTATTTAAGGGGTATATGTGTGCATTTGCATTTTAAACCGCACCATGACTAATGCCCTCCGACTTCATTGAAATGTAAGTAATAATTGCTGGATCTTGTAATATGTCAAGTCAGTCATTAATTCATTTTTTTGACTACTTTTATTCATTACAATTAATTTTTAAAAAACTTAAAATTATGCAAATATTATATACTAAATAATTAATGTAATAGGCAAAATTATTTTTCAAAAAATTAATATTCTTAGGAACATCATGTTGTAATGAGCATACTATATTTTTTTAAAATATTGGTTCCAATAAAATATTTATATTAATTGTTAAAAAAAATAATTACATAATTTAATATTTATGATTTTAGCTTGTTGAAGATCAGAAGCAACAGAAGTTAGAAGGTGATTGTGACAGCACAAAAGAGGCACAATTCAACACCTTTTATTACATTGTGAAAGAGGGTCAGCCACTGAATCAGTACAACAAAGTGATCGCTCTCCAAATCAAGAACAAATGTCCAGACCTTCAAGAGCACAAGAAATTGTACACAAGTGAAGAAATAAAGATGGACATGTTGGAGGCCATAAACTCTACTTTAGAAGAAGTAGTAGACACCAACATGAATAATTCAGAATTTTTGGGACTTATTATTGATGAAAGTACAGATGTGACTGTCCATAAAAAGCTCAATGTTTATGTGAAGTGTCTGAGTAGTAATAATACGTCGGTGATTCATTTTGTGGATTGTATCAGTGTTATAGATGGAAAAGCTGCAACAATCGTTTCTGAAGTAGTGAAGTTGTTTGAGAGAAAGAAAATCCCTCTCAACAAGCTGATGACATTAGCTAGTGATGGTGCAGCTGTTATGACTGGTAGACTCAATGGTGTTGGTGCTATACTAAAAAAGTATCACTCCAAGCATCTAATGCAGATACACTGTGTTGTTCATAAGCTTGCACTTGCTGCAGGCCATGCATGTAGGGACATTACACTGTTTAACGAATACCAGCACACTCTGAAGATGGTGTATAGGTACTTCAGCAATTCTGCAGTACGATATAATGAACTGAGAGCCATGGTGGAAATTATGGAGAATGAAAACATAAAATATGTAACTTTGAAAGAACCAGCAAGTTTCCGATGGCTTTCTCTAGAAGCAGCAGTGAGAGCAATAGTGGACTGTTACCCAGCGCTGTATTCTACGCTTGAACATGATGCTGCAAAGGGTGTTTCTGAGGCAAAGGGACTTTTAAATAGAGTCAAATGTGTGACATTTGTGCTGGTTTCTGGATTCTTTAAAGACGTTCTTGGAGTAGTAGGAAAGGTATCTCAAGTATTTCAACGAGACAATGTGGACATTGAGACTGTGAACATTTTGGTAGAATCTACTCGAATGAAAATCACCCAGTTCAAAACCAAGAATGGGATAGAATTGGCTAAAGTGTATGATGAACTCACAAAATCAAAGTCATTATATCATGGGGTGAAGGTAACAGACAGAGAACAACTCAGATTGCAGTTTCAGATTGATGCAAACAACTATCTGGACAAACTTGTTGAAAACTTAGATGAGAGGTTTGATGAACAATCAATGAAAAACCTTCAGCTTCTGAACACTGTGCTAAATCCATCCAAAGTCCCCAAAAATGCCAACAGTCTTGATGATCATGGAGAAAATGAACTAAAGGAATTGATCAATATTTATGGTGGTGACGGTGGAGTTATTGATGGTGAAAGAGCCCAAGCTGATTTCTACCAAGTGAAGGTAGTAATAAAATCATTGAACTGCACACTGACAGAAGCCTGTACAACTCTACTGCAAGAGTACAGAGATGTATTTCCAGATTTTGCAGTCCTAGCTGCAATTGTGTTGGTGTCACCAGTGACATCTGTGGCATGTGAGAGAGGCTTCAGTGTGCAGAACAAAATCAAGACAAAGGGAAGGTCCAGATTAAAACACGAGACCTTAACAAAATTGATGCGAGTCAAAGAAGAGGGACCTAGTGTGGAGGAATATGATCCAAAGCCAAGCATCAGAAAATTTTGCGAAACGCGACATAGACGAAAGTGAACTATATTGTAGTTCAGAATATATTTGTACATGATATAGATTTTAATACATACTGTTTTAAAGAATAATAAATAATTGCAAAGAAATACATGTAAAACTGATAAAAGTTTTGTATTTGTTTATTCCAGGCATTTTAATGGCCATTTAGTCGCTTCAGAATGTTTCTGGGCACTGCAACTTTTGCTGGTGGGACTGCAACTTTTGCTGGTGGGACTGCAACTTTTGCAGGTGGGACTCCTATTTTTACCAAATTAGGAGTCCTGGACTCCTAGTTTTAAAATCCTAGTGAGAACTCTGATAGGTGAGAGATTTAATATAGCGGTGGTCTGAACGGACATTCTAACTTCCCCCAGGCAAATTTCCTATATAAATGACATGTCTATAACAGTCACCTGCTTTCCAACGTCAGCAACCAGGTCTTTCCTCATTAAAAAATGTTTTCTCACTGCTTTAAGTGGTCACTGTAGTGTATTGACAGTGACCGCTCAGTGTATGTGAACTAAACATTTGCTTTGTGAGGAAGGCATTGTTTAGGTAAAGACATATCATGTGAATCAATGTGCAAACATTTCTTATCTCAACGTACTCACTATAATGTCGATATGTGAAATTTGCAAGCAAGTTTCTTTTTATCATTATGGACCAACCATTTAATTTTCGGTGATGGTTGGGGGTGGGGATAATGGATATAATAGGTCCGTTTCTTATAAATCAGAGCAACAATATTTTTTAAGCTATTTGAGGGCTGGAATTTTTTTTTCAAAATATCCCAGGCACTCACACATGCAAAAATTAAATGGTCAGTCTCATAGGGTACAGGGTTAAAGCTACTTGTTTGCTGGATGGTGGGACATATAGTCATGTTATCACAGCAGAAATGGAAGTCATATTTTGCGAGTGTGACAGGTATAGTTTGATATCTTCATTTATTTGCCTGCAAATTAAAGATAGCTCAGATGCAAAAAGCTCATCTTGAGGAGAGGTATGGGTTACATCCCTTTTTATTAGGGTCAGGGGTCATTCAATATTTAAAGACTTGTCCGTAAAATCAGGCAAAGTTTTGTTTCATGTGTTACTAACAATAGCCAAATAAAATTTCTTTTTATTCCCAATTCATCATGGGCCCCTCACGTAAGTCGACTGTATTTTTATCCTGGTGACTTGAGCAACTGGTTAATCCAGATATTGTTTGAGCTGTCAACAGTCATTTCTAAGCCTAATTTATACAAGTTGGCTGACAAAAGAGTGTCCTCAGTTTCACGCTCCTATTTGACCTGTCAATTAGTAGTGAACCCAACAAGTCTGTCCTCTGTTTCACAGTCCTATGTAAGCTGTCATTTAGTACTGAAATTAGTATTTTGTCATGATGCACAAAACAAACTTAAGATCAGTGGGGTTTTTAAGTGTCGGTAATGATTTAATTTTTATTAAATGGATTAACGTAAGTAGGATACAGTAATTTTGTGTGAAACATAAGTTTGGGAAAGAACAATATATATGCATATTTTTCTATTTTGCTGAATAGTGCACATAACAAATTTTGTTAATGTAACAATAATAATAATAATAATAATAATGATGATGCATAGTATTTGTTAAAAAAACAATTTTTAAAGGTGAACTTGCACACAGAGGTGACCTGTTAATTGTAGGTCTTATGAACTTACCTTTAAATTACGGACTTACTGAATAATAGCAAAAGTTATGAAATACCGTCTTATCCATATTTGATCCAGATCTGGGTTTCATATTAGAAGGGAAAAAAAAACCTGAAGGATTCGGTCAAGTTGAGAGATAGCAAGATGTCATCAAGCTCCATGGGGTTCGGAACTGCAGTTTCTGAAACTGTTCTGGAGGTTATTAAGGTCTAATTGTACTCTACAAGCTTTTTAGTTGAATGCAATGTTTGTGTTCACTGCATCAGTCTCGGATCACACTTCTGAACTTTTGTAATGCCTGTTTTCCAATTTGACATTATAGCACTACATGATATTTTGTTATACCTTACTGAAAATTGGTCTAAATTACAGAAAATTATCAACTACCTTACTAAAAAGGTTTTATTAGGGTTGGCAGATCTGTAAAACTTATGCTTTCCATCTGTTCTTAGTATCATGGTTGGCACTCTTTATTAACTAGGCATGAAAGTTTTCAGCCATATTTCAGATTTGAGGTATACAGGTTTGGAACAAAGTAGATCTTATTAGAGTTCTACAGTTCACATTTTCCAGGTTTAAATGATACAGCATTGGACCCTTCTCAACATTAATTGTGCCAATTTTATTTTGTTAATACACTTATGTTGGATATATTTCAACCAAACTTCGTCTGCACTTTGTTGTACAATGACTTTTGTTTAACATTAGACCAGTGGTTGTCAAATGAAGCTACTCAATATGACCCTGCTCAGGAGAAGATTTTTAAAACTATCCTAGTTATGTTATGGTTAACCTTTTATGAGGTTATGAAATCAAGCCAAGCTGTATTGTAATGAAGTTTCTTGTACACAAAATTATAAAGACAGTGATGCTGCCACATCACAAGTGCACAAATCATACAAATAAAAATATGTGATGCACAAACAATGAAAACAAAGTCTGGCTATGTTTTGCTGTTTGTTAGTGTCTTTTGTGTGTCTGGCAGACTTTCCCATGTGTCTTTCACTCTGCCTGACTGCATACAACCATAAACCCCTTCAGGTGCACTCAAGACATTGGCTGGTTCTAAGTTGATATGGGATCGCTGTAAAATGCCCTCTGCCTGGACATCTAACTTGGATCAGGATACTGAACGTGTCATTGATAGCTTGAAGACTGTTTGTACTTTAGACACGTATCTCCTGGGACCTCTGATCGAACGGAAACAATTAAAGTTTCTCAAGATCGGAGTTGGCAAGGATCAGACTGCATGTGATAAACCTCCAGAGAACAAGAAAAAGTTAGAGTCAAAATTTAAGAGGTCATGGTTGTGTTAAAGCTAGATACACCAGCCATGCACATGCCTCCCCAAACTGCAGATTGTCAGATAGGGTTTCTCTGTACAGACTAACATTCACACTGTAGTCAAAAACAGATTAACTTATGAAAATGTCAGCAAAATAATGCTGATACAGCTAGAGGGTGGTTCATATTAAGGTTTCAATTTCAACAGTGCAAAGGATACATGGAACAGAATGTGTTCATGTGTTAAGGGTAAGATTTATACCACCTTGTAATTTTCCTGAATCCCCACCCCCTTTTTAGAAGCCTAGGAGGTGCTCCCTGTCTCCAGCTAATTCCTGGCAGCATCACTGAAAGATATGTCACTGCCAAACCACAATATATTTGGTTTTTATCAATCATAAGATTACTATATTAGAGTGACATAAAAATAGAACTTTATCAAACCAATCTGATGGGATTCACAACAATGGTCTTATTAGAGATCCTAGTATTCTGGGTGGTTTTGTAATGATGGATTAACTATACTTTATTATTTAGCTGCATTTCTATCTCATTTATGTTAAATTTAGCAATTCAACCAGATAAGATTTTGGCAGTTAATATTAAAAACCTCTTCGTAATTAGATAACTAGGAAAAAAAAAGCATTAAGACTAAGATATTGAATGTTGGTTCAGTGTCGAAAAGCTCAAGGTTGCAGTGACTAGAATAAAATGGAGTATGCACAAAGCTTGCTTTATAGAATGAATACCTTGACCAAACTTTGTATGTTTCTATTTTCAAGACACACTATGTGCTGTGTGCGGTACTCTTGATAATGCACTGTATCTTTGTTTTGAATGTTCACAATCTGTGTATCATGCAGTACTCTTGATAATGCACTGTATCTTTGTTTTGAATGTTCACAATCTGTGTATCATGCAGAGTTCTCCCCAGGTTGATATTATGTAGCAGGTGTACAATGCTTCAATCTTAATGATATTATGTAGCAGGTGTACAATGCTTCAATCTTATTGATATTATGTAGCAGGTGTACAATGCTTCAATCTTAATGATATTATGTAGCAGGTGTACAATTCTTCAATCTTAATGATATTATGTAGCAGCTGTACAATGCTTTAATCTTATTGATATTATGTAGCAGGTGTACAATTCTTCAATCTTAATGATATTATGTAGCAGGTGTACAATGCTTCAATCTTATTGATATTATGTAGCAGGTGTACAATGCTTCAATCTTATTGATATTATGTAGCAGGTGTACAATGCTTTAATCTTATTGATATTATGTAGCAGGTGTACAATGCTTTAATCTTAATGATATTATGTAGCAGGTGTACAATGCTTCAATCTTATTGATATTATGTAGCAGGTGTACAATGCTTCAATCTTATTGATATTATGTAGCAGGTGTACAATGCTTCAATCTTATTGATATTATGTAGCAGGTGTACAATGCTTCAATCTTATTGATATTATGTAGCAGGTGTACAATGCTTCAATCTTAATGATATTATGTAGCAGGTGTACAATGCTTCAATCTTAATGATATTATGTAGCAGGTGTACAATGCTTCAATCTTACTGATATTATGTAGCAGGTGTACAATGCTTCAATCTTAATGATATTATGTAGCAGGTGTACAATGCTTTAATCTTATTGATATTATGTAGCAGGTGTACAATGCTTTAATCTTAAAAGCCCATACTCCTGATGTGCATAAACCACTTGACTTCAACACCATTTTTTGAGCAACATTTTATTTTTTCAAGTAAAAAATCTCACATTAATTAATTATGCTTTTTTTCACCACTTATCAAAGCAATTTCAGTCTAGATTGCTTATCACTAGAAGAGAAGGTAACCATTGTATCAGTTCCCCTAGCAGCAAGCTAGCATGTGCAAGTGTTTACATATGACATCCACCATTCGATAAGTGCTGCTATCACCATGAACTAGATTTAATTGTCAGCTATTATCTTTTGAAAATCGAAAATTTTTCACCAGTTGAAAAGTCATGAGACTTGGGAAATGAAACATGATGGTATCAATAAATTCAGTAATATTTCACACAAAATCCAGTTACTGATTCACATAAAAAAGTAGCAGTGCCAGCAGAGGTACACAAGGGAAGTAGTAACTGTGTTCCAAATACACATTATTGCACAATGAACAATGTGAAGGAAGAAAGTGAAGGGATCATTATGAACAAGCATTTTCAGTTTTACTGTACTTTATTCAGAATGATTTTCAAGTTGTATTCCTACAGTGAAGGAACGCATATTCATTTTTGTAACAAGCTGTATAAGAAACTCGGTACTCACAGATACATATAGCTCATGACAACATTGATAAATGTTGAGTAGGGTGGAATAACTATGATTGCGGTAAGGAAATTGGCTTAGAAATAAGTTCATAATTGTGTATATGTCATAAAAGTGCAAAGAAATTAGGAGATATAGTAAAAATAAATACAGAGTGATAGAATCTAAATGTGTTTTTATTTGGCTAATATAAGAAGCTCCATTAAGTGCTGGAATGGATAGCAAATGTACAGTTGCAAGATTTAAACAGACTTGAAGAGACATACATTTGTTAAATTGTTTTTCCGGGGATTTTAACTTATGCGATATCTTCACGTGAACATTATTGAGGTTTCTGTGTTTTAATCTTAAATAAAAAATGAATGTTGATAGTAACTTTTAAAATTTCATCTGCACCCATTAAAGGCAAATGATACTTTCTCTGTGGCTACAATAATAATTGATATATCATTAATTGATGAACTGCATGAAGTCAGAAATGTAGAAAAATATCATTTTCTTTTATATATGTAGAATTCATACTTTTTTATTTGAATTATTTAGCGATATTAGTTAAGGAATATTGTAGCACATGATTTTGAATCATATAAACATGAAAATTGCATGCATATACCATCATGACTTCAAACATTTCTGGGATAACCCTGTCATATATATATATGATTGTTAGGAATAATTGTTAGATTATAATAACAATTATTATATCTATTGCAGACTCTGAGAAAACATCTAGAGAAAGAACATTGTGGACCAGAGAGAAGCAGGAGGCTGCAAAACATTAGCTTAACCATTTTATTGAATCCAGAAAACTACCAGGAAAGCTACAGTGTCAGCATGCCAAGGATAAAGAAGCAGCTCTCGCCAACAGAAGTTGGCTGCAGATTAAACATTTTATTCGTAACAAAATTGTGAAAGTATCAAAATCTCTAAATCAAGGCACATGTACTAAATGGCAAAACAATAGAAAGCATTAAGTCATAAAGCCCTGTCCCAAGATATAAGTGACATATAAGTGAAATGTTAGGATTGTATATGCAAATTGGGCATTTCATATGCAAATTATGCATTTCACTTCGAAATGAAGTATTCTTCACTTATAAGTGAAATGTGAGCCATTCACTTGCTACACTTATAGGTCACTTGTAAGTAACATGCAGGTGAATTAGACATTTCACTTATAAGTGAAGTATACTTCACTTATAAGTGAAATGTATAAGTAATTCACTTACTACACTTATACGAGAGATAAAAGCAAATTCCCACTAAATTCAATGAATTTGGGCTTGAAAAAAAGCTGCTCCAACCCCCCGGACAGAAACTTGTCCTTATGTAAATAAAGTAATCAGTTTTATAGAATGCATACGTGTAAATGACTACCTATAAAAGTTCTAACCTTATAAAAAATCTCATACATATCCATTTAAATGACAATTTGTGAAATGATTTCCAAAACATAAGGCTGCAGCTTTGAGCCACCACATTTGAAATGGTTTGCTGAGTATCAAAGTGTTGGCTAAAATAACACAAATAAGCAATAACCATGAAGATAATTTATTCGCCAAGTAATAATTACAATATTTCTTTAAACCATTTATTTCGGGCAAAATCCATCACTTATAGCCAACTGATAAAGGCTTATACCACCTATAAATGACTTGTATGTCACTTATAAATGAAATGTAGATGAATCATGGATCAATATTGTTTTCACTTTCACTTATACTGTACTTATAGTTATACAGACTAACGTTTCACTTACTTCTTTAAATATGTAAATAAAAGTAACTTATAAGGGACCTATAAGTCCCGTATAAGTCGAGCATATATCACTTACAAGTCAGAATAAGTTATTTCCGTAAGGGATATGCCATATCAAAGCTGACTGGCTGATTTAGTCAACCTCGGTGTTCAAGTTGTGTTTGAAGTACAAATAATGTTCAGTTGTAGAATGATAACATTTTAATTGGACCTGGGTTGGCTGTTCTTTAATCTGACAAGTCAGTCATCAAAAGCAGTTTTACATTGGGGACAGCTGTTTAGGTGTCTGACACCACGTCTATATTCACAAAATCCCAAGTTGTCAACCAGATTTGGTGACTTGTTGGACAAAGTGGTGACTGTTGCTTCATTCTAAACCATTCTTGGGCATGCAGGCTATTGTTAGTTTATTTAAAATGTTTGTTGCTATATCCTTCACAAGGGGTCAATTATAACAGCAAACCATGCTCTAGGAATGGTTTTATTTCTGTACTTGTTGTACAATTCAGACATAGAACATTTACAACATCATTCAACGCCTCAGAAAATTTGCTGGGATTCTTTACAATCTATCCTCCTCACGATTGATCTTCTGCCTCAGTACTTAATTATAACATTGTAGGCAGATAAAGCAGTTAACCAGAGGTTTCTGGTTGTATATAGTTTTTGCAGTAGGCAGCATGCTAGTCAGAAGATTATTGTCCATCCTAACTTAAAATTATTTTCCATATAGGTATTCATGATTGTCCATCCCACTGTATGCATATCTCATTTTAACTCGAAGAGGCTCAATGCTGGGGAAAATAACATGGGATGTCAGTATTGCAAGGGGGTGGGGCTGTTGGGGGGGGGGGGGGGGGGGCAGGATGTGATTTAGGGGCCAGAAACATTGGCAGGGCATTTGGATTTTGAGGTTAGGGTGCCATGCTCTGCTGTATTTGCCTAAGCTGGAATACTGATGATGGTACTTGAGGATTTTTGTATCCAAAAGATATGCACTGAATTTGTCATTTTTGAATATGTTAATCATATATTTGAGCACCCAAAAAAGTATGCAATAAAGAAAATAACATTTAAAAATCAGTTCTATACAAATGCACAAAAATAAAAGCAGAAAATAAGTAGGCTAAATTTAGTCTAAATCTGCTTAAATAAGTACACACAGAAAGATCTCGATTTATAACCATTTTAGGCATGTAGATATCAACTCATTTAGTGAGTGATGAATTACATATTTTATGTCGAGACAAATTCAGTAGAGTCATGCTGCTCTTAAAATAATGTTAGCTTATAATTTAAGCCAGTAACTGGGCCATGCATGCTTTTTACAACATTAATCAGACATGGGTCTTTGTAATATAATTAAAATTCAGATTGCTAACGATTTCTGTATCCACATGAGTGCGTTTGATCCAAGTAAGAGTGTCATCTCATCCATTGAAATTGGAAGATATTGTGGCAGTTTAAGACAGAACAGAAAATGTGAACTTTGTGGAATGATTGGCAAAGAATATGAATACTATAATTTGGTTGTAATCTGTCCCTTACACACTAATTTTAGAAAATCTCGCCGATTCTTTGTAATGGAGAAATATAAAAAACTAACTTGAAAATATGTATTTATGTTGTATGAAACTATTTTGGTACATTTTACTAATAATTTGTACTTTCAAGTATTGATATATTCCTATATTTATATTGTGTTGATTTATCATTTAATTAAATATCATATGCACAGAAACTTGCAAATACATGATAAAATTCATGAATTAAACAAGGTATATGTAATATTTAATTCTTTATGGTGTTGATATAAATAAGTCTTTTAAAAATTTCATAATTTAAGAGAAAATTAACACAGCACTTAAACATTATATTCACGTCATATGTATCCCCCTGCAAGTTTCATCCATACTGTGTCGATAAAATATAAGTAAGTATCAGATTATAACAATCATTTATTTTGCACTGCAGTTTTATTCACATCAGTTTAATGAGGTTTGTGTACATAAAAAATTTATATGGGTGCTATCCTCTTAACTTAACAATACACGAGAATCACATAACTATGGCTGTCAATTCTGTAAATGTTACATGAGATGGACCCAGGTCGGTCAAGAAAAAAGTTGAATGTACTGCATAAAGACTGGCAAATGTCAATATTAAGTCTAATTTCAGACTTGTAAATTCAGTAAATATTAATGACATTGAAATGACAAGTAAAAAAAAATAAAGGTAATGTAGAAACAGTATGAAAAGCAATTTTTAATCATTGTTGACATGAGAAAATTCATCCTGCTGTTTGCTGTTTTAGATTTGTCTGCTGTTTTAAAACTTCTGTCAAATCAAATGACAAATAAAGCAATTTTTAATAAAGCTGTTTTTGTAATATGTCTGATTAAACTGATAAAAAAAACGCCACTATTTACATTTTTGACAGAGATTTTCTTGGATATCAGGAAATGGATCTTGAACAGATTATTCAGAATGAAATTGAAACAATGGGGAACAAATGTCTCAAGGTCTAGAATTGGGACTTCATGATTTTGAAATTATTCATAATGGGAAGGGCTTACAATTTGACCCAGAGAATCCCAGTGTGAATTTCAGTCTAAGCTGCTTGTAGAGGAATGAGACATGAACAATACTTTATAATGCAGTGTCAATATCCCAGTACCCCTCAGATCTTGATCAGAGCATGATTGATTAGAGAGAATCACTTTTTACAACTTTTGTTGTCCTATCTGCAAAAATGCCCCTGATGTTTTGTTAAGGTTATCTTGTAATAGACTTAGTCCAGATAAGTTTTTTTTCTTCCTGGGCAAGTCATGTGTCTCTGGTACAAACTAAGGCTATTTCATCATATTTTTGTTGCATCATATGTAACCTAACACTTAAGTTTGCAAGTCAGTTTTCATTTTCTACAAGTAAAAGATGAATCAAAATCAGTTCTGAGTTGCAGGACTATTTTAGGTATCAGTATTTTAATTTTCTTTAAATGTAATTGAACAGAATTTGGTAAGAATACTGCTAAATTGGATTCAGAGTTTTCACAGAAAACTAAAGATGAAGTTAACATGTTTAATGAGACATTTCAAATACAATTATATAATTCTTTATTAGTTTCAAATCATTTGAGAAGGGTGAGGAGCCTTTTTATATATTTACTCTATTTTTTGTAACGTGACAGCTCAAGAAAGATTTTGGGTTCAAAGATTATTTTGAGATCATGTGATACACAATATGTCAAGAAAGAAAGAAATATTACTGGTTATTTCAGTTTTAATAAAAAGCAGATATGGAAGGTGCATTGTGAATCAAAAATATGCAAGACCAATTCTAAGCTGGAATTTTTTGATGCAAGTATCCTCCACGATGGAGGTAAACAATGAAATGGCACTAATAGATCATTAATAGTAGCAGTTTCCTAAATAAAAAAATAATTTTTGTATTTCAGAATACTACATAGCATTCATTTCAGTTATATATTGCACATTTTTCATCAGCATGCAAAATACACAGCTGAAATTAGTCTGAAAAATCTGCCACTTAAACCACCCATCAATACCAATACAGGTTTGGGGACGGGTTTATCAGATTAGGCTGAAATATGTTTGATGAATGGATGAATTACCTTTTTACATACATGCATACATACATCAGCATCTTACCTTTGAATAACATTAAATACTAACAGAACAAAAGCATATCAGCTGACCGTATTGATGACAAAATTGATAGGTTTAATTAAAGAATGCCTCTAATACATGATCAAAAGGATATAGGAATCTTCCTTTATAAATAGCAACAAGTTTATCAAATAATGTTAGATCTTACAGTCATGCTTCACTATTTTTGCCTCTTACATTATATGCATGGGTAGATTCCAGCCTGCATGTTTACCGTTAAAGGTTTATTCAAATATCGGTGTTGTTCCAATGTAGCAAGTATGGTGGTTTGTCTTTGCACAATCCATCATATTGAGAGTAAATCACCATGACTTGCTTCTTTTGACGCCTATTAAGTTTTGTATTTAAATTAATTTCTTGTGTAGTATTAGCCCCAGCGCTATGCAACTTTGTGTGTCAGGCATATTCGAAGGGCATCATCATCTGGCTAAAACTTGGTCATCGTGATCTGTATTTCATGTGACCAATATCAGTTATAACTTTTGTATTTAGGTCACTTGTGTAGATCAGAAGCATGCCATGAGACATACGACTTCTTGTTCTAGATGCATCTTTGTTGGCCCAAGACCACACAGAAAAAGGTGGTTACTGTGACCAATGTTTTATGCTTTGGTTACTCTGAGTTCTGTGGGTAGGTGACCACCGAGTTTTTAAATGAAGTGAATGAAAACATCTTCAACAATATATGTACAATTGTGTCATTGTCTCTAGCATAAAATGCTGCTTGTCACCAGTGCAAGCCTCCCTACCTTTTTTTTAGGAACTACTGTCAAGGTTGTACAGGAGTGAAAAAAATCCTTTTTATTTGCAAATAGTATATGCAGAAAAACATGTTTATGTTCAATTTCTGTAAGTTTTGCACAAAATCCACTTCTCCTTGCCACTCAATGGATTATTCAAAAGTGTCAGTGACATTTCGTTTTTACTGCGTACAAAATCCATAGTGCTGTACATTGCATTAAAGTTTGTGGACCAAAATGTATGGAATCGTTTTTATTATAAGTTATTCTTTCACACACTCACTGCTAAATGTTACAGCAAAATTAACAGAAAGAAATGGGACATCACTATTGCCATAATTGTTGGCCATTTCTTCACAATCAGAGTAACATCCCACACCTACCTGTACTGAATTGTTCATTACCAATAGCCCTTAGTCACTAGAGAAAACATCATCGATCAATTCATTATCAAGTGCCTATATGTATTCGTGTCCATGATGTTGTCGAGTAGTAATTGCTTACAAATTCCAGTTGCTTCGTTGATGATATCAGCGGAATTATTCCCTTCGCGAAATAATCTAATCAGTATTTTCAAACGATCTACTAGTTCATCTGGGTCCCAACATGGCATGCTAGCATGCTGCATCCAGACCCAATTCGCTAGCAAATCAAACAGACTAGCGCAGTCCGCAAGCGAACCACATGGCATTTTCCTTGGTAAAGACTTTTTAGAAACTCCAAGTCATTCCTACTTAAACGCTACATATATTTAGGGTCAATTTGTTCCCCTTGTTCGTACCTCTCGATTGCATCCACAAGAGTATTATATTCTTTTGTTATATCGGTATTCCTTCTGAATCTCGTAAAACCATTTCTATCGAACGATTCCAGTTCTGGCCATTTGTTCTGATAGTAGATGATGCATCCAATTTTCCAATTTTTGTATTCATCCACAATAAACGCAACTTGATTTATTCTGATCAACCGCGTTGCATTTTCATTAATATGTCTGGGGTTTATCACTAACTTCTTTACTGTGGTGTAAGTTTTTGGGAAACATCTTGGATTTCCGCGCGTGCTTTATTCGCAGCAGTTTCCACACGTGTTACAGCTTCGATCACTTCTTGAACTTCTCCTGGTTGCGTTCCCAGTGCTGTTGTTGAAGCTTCGATCGCTCGAACTTTACCTGGTAGAGTTCCAAGTGGGTTTTTTTTTTCTTTCTGTCACAGTTGTTGTTCGTGCAATTTCTTTCATAGGCTCAATCAGCGGAGCAAATGTTTGTTCAAAACCCGCAGTGAAATCTTCTCGTGCAAATTGTCTTGCCGTTAACATATCTTTGACCGGTTTGCATGCTGCTATGTACTCCTGGAGTACCTGCAGTTTATTTTTTTCAGCATGGTGTACTGTTGGTGATTTTCTTGGTATTTTGCGATATTTTTTATACTTGGCATTTACGTTCAGAACATTATATCCAGTCGGATAAGATGGCGACAACGAGTGTTACTTAGGTCTATCATGACAAATCCGTGTGGTTGGGATTGTGCATGTTAAAAAAAGGTTTTAATCTTTTCCAATCCATGTCTTCGGCACACCACGTGTTATAAATATTTCTTAATCCGTGTGCGTCAATCCCGTTAAACACCATTAACACACTGCAGTTGTCGTGTATAACTTTTGAGATTTGTGTGTATCGTGGGGTAACGTAAATCACGTCAGTGTTTTTGTGTCTCCCGCGTGAAAATGTCTATGCGGGATTATTCTGCTTGGCTAACATCACGTCGTCGTACGCAACAAGACTATTCATAGACGCGTCTATGTCGTCTATCGATGGAACTTCAGTAATGGCATGGAGACAATCAACCGGCGGGGTTTTAAGAGTTTCGTCGCAAGCGTCGTTAAAATCTTTTAACACATTGTAACACGATTGATCATCTGCTGATGGAGCGATTAAATATAATTTAACAAAGTTAAGTCATCGCATGATAAAATTTAATAACTGCGGACCCATGATGATCCCTCTGATAGAATTTGGAAATAATGCATGATGTTTATTTCGATTACGTCGAAAGGTTCGCTGTTTTTCGACGTGGTGTTTTTTACACACCAGGTTATGAAAATAAACACGAGTTCATATTGTGTTTGATGTTATACACGGACAAAAACCATTAATGAAATCCCAATTGTTACCACGAACGGCAAATCTGCCGTCTATGGAAAATGTGTGCGCTGTGGAATAACCAAATACAAGTTTGTTGCAAGCAAAGCGTGCCGCAAACAAGTTTGCTAAAAAAAATTCAACAAAGTCACAGTGGTGATATAGCATCCACGTTAGGTAAACTACCACGGTTACCAGGAGCAAACTATCCTGGAGAAAAAACATATTCCCGGATATAACTACTGTGGACCTAGAACGCGACTAAATATATGATTGGACAGGAATGACCAACCAAACCCGAGCGAATATCCCATATATCAAGTTCATCGCGTTTGTTACCGACATGACCTTGCATACAGGGATTTAAGATCACTCTAAGACAAACACATCGCTGACGTAAAACTTATTCATGAATTGAATATGATCAAGAATCCTGGAATACGAGAACGAATTGCAAAATGGATCGTCAGTGGTGCCGTGAAAGGTAGAATTGCACTTGACGGACAAGTTCCAGCATTCATGCAGGACTGAGGTGAATCGCTAAATTGACGGCAAATCTCTATGAATAAGACGCATGGATTCTAAATTATCTTCTGTGCGGGCCTTGTACGCCACATATTACAGTCCGCATGGTTATTGGAAAAGCACCGCAGCCATTAGCAAATTAGCACACGCAGCTTATGTTGATAAAGAAGTTGCTCGTGCATGGCTGCCAAAACAAGGGTTATGGCAGATTTATTTACCAGCACCAAAAAAAAATAAAAAATTCCACGAGAACAGTTTGATGTTAAAATACCCCAAAAAAGTTCACCAGGCTGATATTTTTCTTTTTACCACATGATCGGATACGTGGACGCACATATGCGTTGACAGTCGTCGATATCGCAAGTTAGTACAAACAAGTCGAACAGATGACATCCGAAGATTCAACAAGTATCTACGCGCAGTCCACTAGTACATCGGGACCACTAACAAAGCCAAAACTTTTACAGGTAGATCCTGGCAAAGAATTGTTCGGAGCAGTGTCGACGTTAATGGAACAACAAGTACAAATTCGACGTGGACATCTGAGCGTTCATCGAGTTCTGGCCATCATTGAACGATTTCACCGTACACTCGCGGAACTATTATTTGGACACCAGTACGCGCAGGAAATGCTAATGCAGGTCGACAAGCGGTCTCGCGAATGAGTAACGAGGCTTCCCGCAGTGGTAACCGCGTAAAATAATGAAATTACAAGCACGACCGGGTTGAAGCCCGCCAACGCAATCGATTTTATTTGAAACAAAACCAATACCTGTACGAACATCAAGCCACATAGTAGCTGGGGAAAATAAACCTATACCAGGGCATGGCGCCGTTGTAAGATATTGGTACGTGTTTGGGGAACTCGAAGGTGGAGTTCTGAGAGCTACTGATTCTATTTTGGAGCTTAACTACAAATAAAATCTCACACGCGACTCATCGTAGTGTAATACACCTGCTATATATTATCTTGTAACGAAACCCCAACGCGGTTTCGACCGTGAGGAATTACCGGTAGCGCCCGTGGATAAACAATTACCACCCGGTAAAATATTAACAAAGTAAATTTCCAGCATCTTTACCGTGGTTACATTCAAGGTTTGACATCGTGACATTACCGCGTTTATGACCTCGTTGATTATCAGTGTGGTCTGCAGTGAACTGCCTAGAGTCTTCAGGAGTGTAACTCCATGTAGGCTCAACATTACAGCGAAGGCAATGTTTGTTTTGTACATGCGCCAACGCAAGAATGTCGTCGACGGTCAGATCACAAACGCGTTTCTGTTTTTCATTGACGCTTTTATACGATACTATTTTGTTTCTGATAAGTGTACGAAGTTGCGATCCCGTGATGTTACTAGCACGTTGAGCGGAAAACGACGATATGTTCTTGAAAGTTTTGTTGTCGGGGGAGTCCTGGAACGGCAGATTTAGTGGAAGATCTACCAGTGGAGGAACAACCCGATCGAGATCAAAGGAAGTTGTGATATCGATTTCAATCTCTATTTGCCGACGCAATTCCTCCTCAAGTAATTTTTTGTTTTTGGTAATCCTGTTTATTTCTGCGAGAAGATCATTTAAAATTGCATTTGATTATGGCCATTGCGAATGGATGCCAGTAATTGTAATATATTTAAACTGTGCATCACGATCATTATTTGACTTTCTGCTATCGTCATCTCTAATATATAGATAAATATTATATTTAATTGAAACAATGATTAATTTTTCTCTCTGTTATATTAAATTGCGTTTTCTGCAGATGTCTTGATAGCGTCATTCCGGATCTTCCATCGAAGACTACCAACACCACAACCACATCGCTTACACAGTGCATTCTTAGTCTTTACACCAACCTCGCATTTTGTACACGGAATCGGATATCCACCTTTACGAACTGCAGCAGCGTATATCCAGCAATATTCATTCACACATCTTCGTTCACATTTTTATGCCTTTCCAATAAAAAGCTATGAATATTGATTTTTCCAATCATATATAATGTTATATTATTAATTATTTAATTTTTTATTATTCCAACATGTTTTTATAAAACGTTTATTTCGACCCAAGAAGGTCTCTTTAAAATCTTCACGTAGAAACCTTATCCCGACGTATGACAGTGGTCGGGTCAACCTTTAGCGACTTTTTACCATAAATTATAGAGCTATATTTGGGCCGAAAATGGCTTCTATAAACTGTTTACCAGAAGCCCCCTTCGACCACCAAGAAGGTTGCTATGCAAAGGTTTACATAGAAACCTTATTTCGTCGTATGACAATGGTTGGCTGGGATTAATTGTTGCTGATACCATGTTGTGCATGGGTCTTCACTTGTTTGCTTAGTTAGAAAATTACACCTGGCAGGTCCTGGGTTTCTATTGTGAAATACGCCATATTGTGCATGAGGTCTTCACTTGCTTGCTTAGTTAAGAAATTACACCAGGCAGGTCCTGAGTTGCCATTGTGTAAGATGCCATATTGTGCATGAGGTCTTCACTTGCTTGCTTAGTTAAAAAATTACACCAGGCAGATCCTGAGTTGCCATTGTGTAAGATGGCATATTGTACATGAGGTCTTCACTTGCTTGCTTAGTTAAGAAATTACACCAGGCAGGTCCTGGGTTGCTGTTGTGTAAGATGCCATATTGTGCATGAGGTCTTCGCTTGCTTGCTTAGGTAAGAAATTACACCAGGCAGGTCTTGAGTTGCGATTCTGTAAGATGTCATATTGTACATGAGGTCTTCGCTTGCTTGCTTAGGTAAGAAATTACACCAGGCAGGTCCTAAATTGCTATTGTGTAAGATGCCATATTGTGCATGAAGTCTTCACTTACTTGCTTAATTACGAAATTTCACCCGGCTTCCTTCCTTAAAAAAGAAATGACACCATACAAGTCTTGAGTGGTTGTTGTGTAAAACTCTACAAAGTCTTTACTTGCTTGCCTTATGAGAGAAGTTGACTCGACAGATCTAGAGTTGTTTTTGTGTAAGACCAACCCACCGCCCTTTAACTTATACAAGATCCTTACTCACTTCTAGAGTACGATATTAGTGTCTTAAGTTCCAAGATGCAGTAGTGTAGGACATCCACGTTTGATGTGGACAAGTGTTTTGTGGCATGTGTGAATAAGAAGTTATTGTCAGCAAGTCCTAGGTTGCATAGTGTAAGAAAAGTCCCCAATTCCCATAGTGTATATGAGGTCCTAAATTCCCTGTCTGAGTAACGAGTCCTCACTTGCTTATGAAAACACTGCAATGCAAAGAAAAGAAATTTCAAAGTCTGGAACCGATATAAATGGCATTTCTTCCTCTATTAATGTTCCCTTTATTAAATTTTTAAAGTATGATCAGTATTTAGTAAGGTCCCCATTTGAGTCGTATTTTTCATTGGTCCCGACTTGACACCTTTTACAAGTGTGTGTGTGTGTGAAAGTATCCTTTGATACAAAGTATCAGTTGACACGTCCTCCTTCAAGTAAACAGTGCACTTTTATCTACTCTGAATCACATTGTTTTATCCTTTACTCGGAATTTAATGACACACAAGCGACTCCAAAATGAATCTATATCCTTTTCTGAGGTATTATCCAAGACCGATGGACCATTATACCTGGTAACAATCATGAAGAAACACTGCACTTTCAAACCAGCATGACAGCAGCATTAAGTCAACCTTAGACTGAATTTTTTTGGCTCATTTTTTCATAATATTATCTTCAATTTTCATTGATATATTGAGTCATTTTTTGCTAATATCAATATTTTGTTGTGTTTCCTTGACCACATGACATTCCATCCTCTTTAACAAACTCAGTTTTGTTCAGTGTTGAATGAGAATCACCCCATTTACATAGCAGTAAAGTAGCCTGTATTACTGCACGGTGTTCGGGTTTCATTCATTAAATGAACGTGTAAAATGTTCAATAAAACGTTTTTGATCACAAAATATTAGCATTGCACACAGATTGGGTAAGCTGGATGAAAATGCAAATAAAGTGATAATTTCCCCATTCTTGATGTGTATGACCATATTGGAGGAATTGCATAAAAGAAAACGTTGAAGGAATCCGGGATACTGTTGAGAGAGGACGTTACCAAAGCAACTTTGAAATTCACAGAGAAAGTCGGACAAATAAAGGATGTAGAAAGTAGATGGGTATATGACTGCAAAGTGTTAGCAAAATTGCAGCACGATAAAAAATTGCCACTCTGGAGCAAAATGTTAGTGAAAATGCTTATAAAACGATACTTAATTACAAGTAATATGTAAATATAAAACTGAATTATTCATATAAAATACATATAAAACGATACTTAATTACAAGTAATATGTAAATATAAAACTGAATTATTGATATAAAATACATATAAAACGATACTTTATTACAAGAATATGTAAATATAAAATACATTTAAAACGATACTTAATTACAAGTAATATGTAAATATAAAATACTTATAAAACGATACTTAATTACACGTAATATGTAAATATAAAATACTTGTAAAACGATACTTAATTGCATTTTAAGAGAGCAGCTAACGTCGAAGATATGTGACTTTAAAAAAAAAATTCTTGTTTATTTTTTTAATAAAAATACCATGTGTCTCCCAGAAAAGTGATGTCTATGTCTCGCCATTCAGCAGAGAGACAAAAACTATTTAGAAGCACATTACCTGATTGCAATTTATATCCTGAATAATACCAAGATATCCATCTGAGCTACTGAATTTGACTTAATAATCGCTTGAGATAGATAGATGGATTAATTCAGATGAGTAGATAAGTAACAGATAAAGTTACATGGATAGAAAGATGAGGATAAATAGAACAGGCAATCAAATTCTAAAATCTAAATGACAAACACACACTGGAATATGCGATGTTGAATGTCCATGAAATGAAATCCTCCAATTTAATTAAGCTGTCATCTTGATACCGTAAAGTGAAAATATAACTAGTGATTCAACATTAGGAAGGAAAAATACAGAAAAGAACACTTTGTGAAAAAATAAATAACGTATACTGAACGTTCTGGTATCCGAGAAGTCCCTGTTTTCACAGCACAGCGTGGATTATACTAATCATCAGCATCCAAAGTACGTGTCTGTTTTACAAGTACGTGTTTATTTTACAAGTACGTGTCTATTGTACAAGTATGTGTCTGTTTTACAAGTACGTGTCTATTTTACAAGTACGTGTCTATTTTACACGGCAACTGGAAAGAGAAGCACACAGCACCACAAACAGTATCTGTATAGTCATCTGCATACACATATATCCTTAGATATATCCTTAGATAAAATTCATGGATGGCTGGGTGGGATTACATTTTTTAAAATCATTTCACGTGCAATTCCAAAGAGGAAGAAGCTAACTGAAACCAATGGAGATGCCAAGTCACTCTGGCTAAAGTCTCAAGTTAACAAAACTGATGGGATTATCTCCCTTACATCACAGTGTCAGTTATATATATTTACGTCATAATAATTTCATTGACGACACAACAACTTTATGATGTACCATCACTATTAGCAACATAAGCCATAGCTTAAGGCTATTAAAACCAAATTATTTCTTCAATTTTGTTTTCATTAAGCAGTCGCAGGAATAACATGAAAATTAAATGTGCAGGTATTTTTTTGATGGCTGAAGCATCGTTGAGTGTAAATTTCAACACCAACCATTGCATTAGGATCTATTCTTCGCACATCCAACCGGATATACGTCCGCCAAAAACTTACTAATTTGGGAATTATCACTACGATTACCGTCCAGTCTCTCTCAGAGAGTCGAAGTTATTCCACTCGCATATTAAGTTATTCAACTTGCATTCGAAATAGACGAGGATATTCCGATTGCTTTAAGTAATAATCACATATTTATCCTCCCAATTGTTTCAAACCGCCCATTCAGTTGAGATATATACCATTCCAAGGGTCAACAGCATATGGTTGCTATGATATCAAAAGTTTACTGTCATACCTCACTAACGAAATACAGATTCAGAGCTTAGAGTACTGATTTTCAGTATCGCTCTCTACTAATACATACCATTACTCTATACATTGAAACCTGACTTAGCAGAAACCTTCATATAAAGGACTAATGTTCACAAGGGATGATGTTTTTTGTGTGGTTCAAATGGCACCTAATGATCTTTCAAAATACAACATTAGCGCCATTGGCGTTCGTTATTTTTTTAAAATTATTATTATTTTTTTTTCTTTCTCAATTTAAAGTTGGAAAATATTTTCTTTGGTTTGAGATTTCCCAAACTGGAATTCTGCTTGCTCTTTCACAAAGTGCGCAATTTATATGTACAAATCTGATTCAAAGTCACGTATTTTGAAGAGGTATTGCTTGTTGGTAATTTTGTTCCACAAAGTTTTGTTATTTTTGCACACACGACAATTGTGAATGCATGCTAAGCAGGTAAACATAAGGGTCTTGAATAGCCACAGTGGACATAATGGCCTTGCAACTCATTTCCAAAAATGGAATGTGTAAGGGAATATGAAATGTGTAACGGAATATGGAATGTGTAAGGGAATATGGAATGTACTGGGACTAAAGCCTTGATCCACTCAAGTTGCTGGTTTTCTTGCAGGTTTCTGGTTTCCTTTACGTCAGAGACCAGTTAGAATAATTAACCTAAGTTGTTCAAAATTTCTATGACCATTGTAGGATTAAACTCAGTTGAAACTTGAAAAATTAAATACTTTTATAAACATTTTTAGATTTCATTTCTTTGTCATTTTCATATAGGACATACAACTTTCAAGGCATATTATCATCTGCCACTCTTTGCTTACAACAACAGTGCCATAACTTTTATCTTATGTGCAAAAATTGCATTTAAAATTATTTTACATTCCAAATAAGATATTTTTATTTTTAACAAGTTTTCGTTTGTATTGTTTTCAAAGAATTATTTTAAATCCTAATTTTTGATCCAATTAGTCAACATTTGGTACATCGAAATATGACAATTGTCTGAGCTGTTCCTTTTATAATATGCATTTTTCAAGTTATTAAAGATGTTTTTCCTTGCAAAATATCATAATTAAGATGACATAATATAATTATGTGACTCCGCGCACCTGTCAGTTAAACATTAACAGAGTGAAAGTAACACAGACTGCCTGAGAACTTGTTAGATCTGCCGTCGAATAATGGACCAGCAGATTAGGGTCTATGATGTTTGCTCTACTGATTACTCTTAACAAACAGAATAGACCCAGATCTGCCGGCGCATTATGCAACGGCAGATCTGGGTCTATGCAGTTTGTAGTTGGACTGGACTTATAAGAGAGTATATATGGTACGCACACCTTCAGGTGTATCAAACTTGGATATCACTGCCTAATCCTTCTTAGACATTAATGATTTGAAATTTTTATGTAGACGGGACTCACCCACCATATTCACCCACGAGAATTTTTCTACATAGTCACACGCTAGCTACGTAGTTATATTACCGTGTTTTTTCGAGGAAAACGCACACGCGATTACGAGAGGAGAGTTTAAGTCCAGTCCCCGTAGTCATGAAACTGTTGTGCGCAAAAATGAACTCAGATATAAAAAAAAACTCCGAATTTTAAAAACATACTTAGAGTCTTTAAAGATCTTAGAAATTTAAACTGTATGTAAAGATACTTATAATAAAATAACCCAAAATTTTTATCTTTTAAACTGTATGTAAAGATACTTATAATAAAATAACCCAAAATTTTTATCTGTTAAACTGTATGTAAAGATACTTATAATAAAATAACCCAAAATTTTTATCTTTTAAACTGTATGTAAAGATACTTATAATAAAATAACCCAAAATTTTCATCTTTTAAACTGTATGTAAAGATACTTATAATAAAATAACCCAAAATTTTCATCTTTTAAACTGTATGTAAAGATACTTATAATAAAATAACCCAATTTTTTTTGTCTTTTAAACTGTATGTAAAGATACTTATAATAAAATAACCCAAATTTTTTTGTCTTTTAAACTGTATGTAAAGATACTTATAATAAAATAACCCAAATTTTTTTGTCTTTTAAACGTTACTTGGATCAATGTTATTGAAGATCATTTTTTTAAAGTCTGAGGACGAGTTCAATTTTTGGTCATCGATAACTTTGTTCCAAGAGAGGTCAGAATCAAGATATTTTTGGGATTAATACAATTGTTTGTGTCTCTACATTGCCAAATTTCATCAAGATTGAGAAACTCGAGAAATATTTTTAATTTTAGAGTTTTGAGACTGAATTCAGTTTTTGTACTCAGACAGTTCTGTGACTATGATCAAAAGCTCGGAGCTTGAGTTTCAGATTGAGATTCCACTATCAGCCAATCAAAAACGACCTTTCTATATAGTAACGATATTTATGATTGGTTGAAACAAAATCTCAAGCTTAAACTCAGTCTCAAGAGTTGTATTATTTCTTGGCCAGCTGATCCTCATGCCGTTGCAAAATCCTCCGCTTATCAAAATGTACTTTGGTTTTTTTTTTCTATACGTGATTTCAAGCGATCATTGTAGCCCCAAACTCACTGGTGCATTATGTTATGGCAGAATTTGGTCAACGGTATTCATAAAATAAATTTAAGCCCTGTTTAAAGGCATTTCACACCAGGCGTAGGTTTCACTAAAATTCTCGAGATTTTGACATAACGTTGCTTATGTTAATTCAGACGATATCAGTAGTATAGGATGACGAAATAGCCTCTAAAGGGACTCTGATGTTAAAAAGGGTCGAAAGTTTATAGCCCTAGACGAGAATTTAACATGAGAAAATGGAAAATATGTAACATTGTCAGAAGTGGTTGACCTCAATATTTCTTGAGCCGTTGGCGATATAGCGACAAGGAGGCTTCCTATGTTAAAAAGTGTCGAAAGTTTATAGGGACAATTAAAATTGAATATGGGAAAATTTAGTGTCAAAAGTGTATAGCATCAATGGGTCGAAAGTTTATAGCAACAATGGGAATTTAACAGGTATAAAATTCAGTGGTCGAAATGTTGAATGTGCTTGTTCGCGGTAAATCGCCATTCGTTGTATGTAATGAATGTAACATTTTCACGGGCACTGCTAGGGTATAATGTATATACTCCGACACTGGGCTCCAATACAGTGGCGGCGCGACGGTGGGGGGGGGGGGGAGGGACAAATGCGCATGAGCTCCGGACGAGGGGGGCGCCATTGGGAGCTTTGGGGTTTTGGGGTTTTTTTATAGCTGTAACCGGGGTCTATATGGGGGGTTGGAGGTTGGCAACTGACATAAAAACTGTTCTCTGTGGCAAAGTATTGGCGCCACTAAAGAACATCGCTCCCGGGCGCCTCTGTAGGCTCTGCTTCAATAGATAAAGTAAAAGTCGCTTGGGGGATTCGATAGTATGCTTAGGAAAGAAATATTGCACCAAGCTACGCCTCTAATTGTTATCGAATATACAATTTTGATATTTGCTTTAACATTTTACCTAGTCTTTGAAAATGAGCTTGAAAGTGAAACAAAGAAGCGACGAATTGCTTAGGTTTAATAACCTTTAGAAATACTCTTTGTCTTGTTAAAAGACATTTTCACTGCATTAATTTGCCACCCTGGAATAATAGTTCTTGATCTACATGTTTATTTATCTGTCTGACTGCTTAGTAAAACTTTTGTTTTTCACTTTCTTCATTGTTGGGACTGGTTATATTAGTTCACCTAAGTGTCTAAGTAAATCAATTTAAACACGTTTCTTAAGCTGATGACAATGTTTAGAAAGCATGAAGATTAAATGAGTCATCGGCAAATTAAAAATAAGAATTATAACATGTATATGATAATTTTTGTTGTTTCACAGCTTTTTAGCTAGATTTATTTAAAACTGAATTAAATTGTCTACGAGGTGTATTTGAAAAGTTCTGAATTTGTCAATAAATTTAATTTCGATCGATAGACAAAACAACGTTTTTATAAAATGATCCGCAGCTGCACGTGCAGCACGCCAGACACCCGCAGATACATACGTGTGACGTAACATAAGTAAATGACAGTGACGCAAACCATACTGTAAAATCTGGCGTTCTTAGGGTACTCTCCGACTGATATCAAGGCCGACTTGGATACAGTTTGCGGATGCAATTGTCTGCCATATCCTACAATATTAAAGTGGTTTCATCGTTTTACAGATCGTCGCGAATCCAAGGAAGATGACCCACGTTCAACTATTGTTAAACTAAATCTATGAGGACAACTTCATTTAAGTATATAATAGAGACTTCAAAAGAAGTTGTGAAATTTGATAACCAAGTGGATAGGATTTGAATTATAAACCTCTGTAGATAATTACATGTATTTATTATTAATTATTTTCAATTATTTTTAATTATTTTTAATTATTGTTAATTAGTGTTAATTATTTTACCTCTTACCTTATTTTACTTCTTATCTTTTTAAAACTTGTAGAATAGATGTAAACGACAGCTTAAATTACCTATTTCTTATTTATGACGAAAGTCTGCATTGTCAACATTTTGAATCCCCTTCCCTGTGGTATACACATGTTTCATGAGAGAAACTTCTGGCTTCAAGGTGAAATTTTTAGATATTGCATATATCAGATTGTTTTAACTTTTGAAACAACTGTTGTTTTGTTGTATTTTTTAAATTGTTAAAATGAAACTGCTTCCCAATTTTGTTAAAAGCTTTTCTTGCATTCATTATATTATTTTGATTTCATTACTACATTAGTTGCAAATCGAATGTCAGCTGTAATAACACTCGCAGTTTGAAAAGAGCACAAGTCTAATTTTAGAGGGTCTTTCTACAAATATTTTATAAGTGTTAAAATGATGTAATTGTTCTCCGGCCAGCTTGTTTAGCGCCCCCCCCCCAAAAAAAAAAAAAGAAAAAAGAAAAAAAATCAACAACAAAAAAAAGATATTTTTTAATCTGCCACCAGTATACGTAACAAGCCAAGCACATATGGGTTCTTCCATTATTAATTTATTAACTTTAAACAAAACATTCTTAGTAAAAATGTTATGTTCGGAGTCTATATTTTGCGTAGCAATTTGTTCCCTCTACGTATGTTATTTTCAATTCTTGCAACAGTCAATGCTGACATCATATCAGCCCATGGCTTTGCGCCATGGTCAGTAGAGTAATTGAGCACA